>CATPAH010000017.1:3600000-4299556 GCA_954870535.1 Fusarium sp. VM40
GAGACAAAGAGGCATGATCCCAGCTTGCAAGCTATGAATAATCACCAAAGCCCTGGTCGTATGGTCTCTCAGCTGCAAGTGAGCTGTGGAGCTGAGTAGGCAGGAGTTGAATATGACGCATCTTTACCCTTGTAGGACCGAAAGAGTGATTTGCACAGCTTCTGGTTTGTCAAGAAAGCATGGTGTTGAATGCCACTTGGATGTTGTTTGATCCAGCAACAAACTCCTGTAGAAAAGCGCTGTTGTGCTGTGCTTTGCTATGCTGTATCTGTACTGTGGCTGTATGCGTGTGAGTGCCCGCGCATGTGTGGATGCAAAAAGGTCCGGATATTGACCGGAAATTAAACCAACTGCCGCACGTGCAGTCCAGTCTGTGAGCGGCTCTGTCGATATCAAAAGTAACATCAGCATACGTGTTGAAGCTGATGCAACTCAATATCATCCTAGGTAATCAATGACAAAGGTTACCTGTATTGTGTTCTGTTACAAATAATGCATGCCCATATTCCTCGATACAAGTTCTCAATGGGAGGCAGGAACGGGTTGGTCATAGTTTCATGGTATAATTGACTGTGGCTGTCTCAGAGCCAAAGGGGCACGTCGCGATTGCCGGCGCCTGACCTGGCTCTTCCGCTGGGAAGGAAATAGCAATGAGGAAAGAGACGCCAGGGACGATTGAGGGGCCAATCGATGGTTATTGTCGGCTGTGTAATAGTTTCTTGATACCTCCTTCCATTTGTAGTTTGGCATCTTGAGCAAACAAGACTCTCAATTACACGGAATGGAAGGAAGCAACAAATTATCAGGCATCTCTCAGTGCAGGAGCCTCACTCCATCACCCAGTACCTACCATATGCTCCTTGAATCGTACCGTTTTAGACGGAAGATCTACCGCCATGGTTTGCACTTACTCCTTCAAGTCTTATCTCAACCACTTATACTATCACTCTCGTTTAGATCCAGCTGTCTCACAACGGCCACTATAGTTTCCAGCCTTTGATATGCATATCTAATGCAGCGGAGCCAACGTTCGCTCTTAACGTTTGACCGTTGTGTTTGCAGCCATCCCCAGGAACAGTCACCAGCCGCTGCGTGCTCAGTGACTCAGCAGTCTTCCCAATGGCATGAAAACGCGACGCCTCATGACGAAGTCGAAGTCGACACCATGATGATATCCATCATAGAAAGACAGTTGTGCGGCGCATGTACAAGTATACGCAAGGGATTCGATGTTTGCTAGACTTGTTAGAAGCCCAGGTGGCGAGACGTGCTCGTGTCTTCTCCTTGCCCGGAACAGCTCCGGACAGCATAATATTGCATACATGCTGATACTGACTTGAGCACAGCACCTGAGAGATCGGAAAACAGCACGGAACCAAGTCTCAACCTACTGGCTTGATGCACAGCGACATAATTACTGGGCCTCACTACGAAACCAGCAGGGCTTGCGGAAACCACCGCCACGTTATATGTCTGGAAGGGAACCAGAGGGCTTGAAAACATGGAGCCGTTGAGCGGATCCTATTTCTAACTCGCGGTGGAGACGACTTCCGAATTGCAACGGGTCGTGGGATACTAAGACTACTAACTACTAACTACTACTACTAACTAGTAGCTGAGTTGATTTGTGTTTCTCGTCAAAGCTAAGCAAGTAGAAGCCGGTTAGGAAAGCCCCGAGAACATTCAGTACAGTAGCTCACAACGCAACTTGGGTTCACAACTCCTGTTAGTCGGAGTCGAGCTTTAACGTTAGACCCCGATGTCAGCGACCAACATTCAGCAATTCGAAAGACCGGTATTAAGCAACCGGAAACTACGCTGAAGCTCAGGCCTAGCACTGGGGCGTCTGGGATATATCCAGGTCTTGTGAGAAAACGAAATCTTTTAGAGATTATGTTCTGGGATCAGGGATGGTCCTTGAAGCTTCTCAGTCGCGACTATCCTACAACACACGCCCTCACGCCCCCTCCACCCCTTGTCCGAGCTCAAGCTCCCCCCAGCGCGGCGTCCTTTTTAGCGTGATATGACCCTTGTCAAGCTCCCGCATCCCAATGCCACACCCACATCTCTAAGCTCAACCTCAAATATTTCCAGATGTGAAAGAAGCATATCTACACAGACGACTATGATGAAGTTCTTGATCACTTCTTCAGCCTACAGCATCAGGTTGAAGAGTGCTTGGCTCGGGCTTCACTTCAAGGTTTGAATAAACCGCAAAACTGACAACATCGATCTCTAATTTCCTTTTGCATGTATAGCGGCCTCCTAAATCGACATGATCAACAAGGATCGATCACGTATTGAGAAAAGAGAGAGATCAATTCAGTTCTCTCATGAGAAAACTTCCGGGGTCGCATCCCCCCTGCTGAAGTTCACTCTCAATGTCTCAATTGTGGTTATAAAGTCATTAGAATCAATATCAACAAGATAGAGTAGTTTCTTGCGGTCCGGTCGAGACAGAGGAGCTAGACATGGGTCAATATTCGTCCATCTCCCCAAGCAAAGCCCTGTATGTGACCACACTCCCCCCCCTTGAATGATCATCTTCAAATGACCCAGGAACTCCATCTTGACTCTGGCTGACTAGATCTACCTCCCATTCCACCCCCAGGTCCACACCTCGTGGGGAGGGGTTTGAAGCTTACAGCCCAAGACGCAGGCCAGAGTTATGACGAGACCTGGATTACCTTTCTGTTACGATTCTAGGGCCTGGCAGCGAGGTACCAAATTCCTAGACCCGCCTCATAGAGGATCTCCGAAAATTACCGCTCGATTGGCTACAAGAGATTTTGACCCCTGTCGCACATCAACTTCTATTCTTGAGCCACGAATATATGTACTTAGTCCTTCCCTCTAGACATCTCGACCATCCAGTCAACTCTGTCTCACCAAGAACTTATACTCTCAACTCCAAAGAACATCTTTACAAATTATCCTTCCTCTTCCACATCTATCACACTGACTCTTACTCGAGTTGAACTTATCTATCACTCATCGTACCTCAACACTCTGTCTGGCCTCTTGTCTTTTTCTACTTTATCATTTCCAATATCTCAGACTCTGGAACAGTTCCTCTGCAGATAACTTCAAAACCACATAAACTGTCGGTCTTGATTCAAGAGCACATCTAGTCTGAACTGGCAAAATGTCTCTCGCCGCTCAACAAACAGGCACTCCTAACTGGGGGCGCTGGCAACAACAGCTTCCGGGTGACTATGCAATGATGGAATCTTCAGCCATGCTTCCATTTGACTCTCGCACCAACACCTCTGCTCCTCTACAACGACCCATGATGGCGCCTTATATGGTCCAAGGCTCTTACAGTTCCGGTCCCGTCAACAGCCTCACAGCACCTCACTATCAAGTTCCAAACCCCTACCAGTTCGGAGGCTACCACGGCCCACCTACACCTCCTCACCACTCTTCGCCTTTCAAAGTGGAACACAACGATCGCCGCTCCCTGGGACTTGATAACGACCACGGCCGAGTTTCTTCATACCATCGGGAAACAAGATATGCATATGCCGAGCAAGCGCCCTCTCCTGCTCGCAGTGACTCGCAAGCTTCAACTGTTAGGTCGAACGGCCTCAACCCAACTCTTGGTACTAAGACTATTACCTCCAACGAAACTCTCAACCCCGAGAATCATATCAGCTTTGAGACAGAAGTCGATGAGTTGATGAGGGCCATCCAACGTCGGGCAGACTTACAGGTTGATGCTGGACAACAACCACTCACTCCTGGTATGTCTCCTGTATCCGAGGCAAGCCTGGAGAGTCAAGGAACACCATCTCCTATGGACTCCAAGACACCCCGAAAGCGATATCGCTGTGATGGTCCCAGCTGCCAAAAGAGCTTTACTCAGAAGACTCATCTCGACATTCATCGCCGAACACACACAGGCGCCAAGCCATATGTTAGTTTGAATCACTTGCACCGACTAGATCCGTACTGACACATCTAGAACTGCGACTATCCTGGCTGTGACCTGACTTTCTCTCAACTTGGAAACTTGAAAACACATCGTCGCCGCCACACTGGCGAGCGTCCGTTTGCTTGTGACAAGTGCGATCGACACTTTGCTCAGCGTGGCAATCTTCGTGCGCACTTACAAACACATCAGGGCCTCAAGCCCTTTGTTTGCATCCTTGATGACTGCAACAAGACTTTCTCACAGTTGGGCAACATGAAGGTGAGCTCTGGTTACCTGCACGTCGGAAACTACATACTAACCCTTGCATAGACACATCAGAACAACTTCCACAAGAAGACGCTCAAGAAGCTCACCACGAGATTCGCTGAGGTTCTCAACTCTGGTGAAGATGTTCCTGAAGCCGACCGCGAGCTTTTCGAATACTTTGCTACACACTATAAGAACAGCAACAAGGGTATCAAGGGTCGAGGCAAAGCTCGCACTGTGGCTGAGCGTAAGACAAAGGCAGTTCAGTCTCCGCGCTCCAACCCATATGCGAATGCTCTTCAATACCCTCTGCCCCAAATCGCTTCTGCCCAACAGACACCATCACCTATCATGCCTCATGGACTTCCAATTTCAGGTAGCCTTGCGTCCTACAGCGTGAGTCGTGGTCATCCCAATGCCATTAGCCACATACCTCGCGAGTCCCAGTCTCACAATGGTGGCTACGAGATGTACGATATGCAGGGAGGTCATCACCACATCCAGCCACCCAACAACGGTATGCTCTACGAGAATAGCCATGCGCGTGAGATGGGTTACAATGAGCGCATGTACTGAGAGCTCGACGCACGCAACACGAAACGGGTATGCCATACAACTTGAATATGATTCGTATGCGTCACGCATTCGTTACTACGAGAAAGAAAACAGTACCACACGGGGGGCAAAACAGTGATTTTATCATGAAAGAGAAATCTTCACATCAGCGGGTTAATTTAAAAGGAGTTGAAAAGAGACGATATCGTCTTGAGTCATGACGAAAGGGTTGAATTCTTGGGTGGTTGTCTGAACTCGTTGACGCAGGGGTTTTGTCCTATGTGCCCAAGCCTTCCCTTTCTGCTATTTGATACCAACCATTTTTGGCTTTGCGCGCGCATACAGGCATCTCCTCAACCTTTGTATACAGGGAGCGATCCTCCTGTCATTCTATTAATCGGCAATGTTTGTTAGACGATGCAAGGGAGCGAGTGTCTTGGTTTTTGATTTTACGGAGCCACTGGAAAAGCGGTTTTAACCGCCTAAGTATTCTTGTTTTTTTTATACATCTTTTCTTCCATGTTTCGATTTGTTTCTACATATTTGGGTGGCTGAGTCGGATGTACAAAGTCGTATTTGGTAGATAGAACTCGGCGATTTGGAGCGATAGGGGTGCATTAGGGTTTTTAGACCTTTTTACGAGCGAGCATTGGAGCATTTGATTCGGGGTTTGAAGACTCAAAAATGGATGGCAGCACCTGAGATTTACGAAATGGGAGCGGAAAAGGGCGAGAGTAACCACAGGAGGGTGAAATCGGAACATAGGCGTCAAGATAGTACACAAATTGAGATTTTAACAACCAAAACTTGACATTCTAGACCTTCCAGGCTCATCAAAAGCCACAGGTGAGACTAAGATAGGGTCAAACATAGAAGAGAAATAGGGCAAGGCTGGGTGCTCAGTGGGTTTGTCATCAGACTCTGCAGTGGCACATGATGGGCGATTTCTTTCACCGGACAGAAATATGGGCAAATTGCAGAGTAACTAGGGCATGGGTGTTCCAGGTAAGGAACATTGGGGGCCGTGGTGATGCCCGAACTGATATTACCGAGCTGAGCCAAGGCTGTAAGGCCTCGATGGGAGGATGGGTTTCCTGGTAGCGAGATCGAGTTTTCCAGGGGAATTGGCTTTATTTGGTTTGGAGATGTGATGAGTATTTCCAGGGATAATAGAGCGTTGTTGGTTAGTACAAGTCGCTTACAGTTCGATTGCTGGGAATAATACAGATACATGTCGATTATCACTCCATGCGAGGGAAGAAAGTCTGGTAGGACATACATACATCGGTGGTCAAGTGAGGCATCGGAAGAGTATGCATGTCGGTGGAATGCTGTGATATAACATGCATGCAAGTGACACCGTTTGATCCAGCATACCATACCGTTTTGTATTGAAACGAGTTCATATAGAGATGAACATCAACTAGCGTTACCTACAATCAACAAGAAGTGGACTTGCATGCGAGGCACAGTTGTGTTGAGCACCATATTCTTAAAGATATTAATTCTGTATATAGCACACAAGCTGCAGACTCATGTAGATTAGGGCTGCATGCCTCTCCTTCTGGCTTGATCGACAACCCCAGCCCCAACCCCAACCCTCAGAAAAATTCACCGCTCCTCTCTCTCTCACCTAGATTGGATGGAAACCTTCTGAATAAAGAGTGAATGCACGTGAAATGAATATGTTCTCATGCATACGCACAGGAAGCCTCATTTCACATATCTGCTTCAACAACCATGTGGTGAGGCCTGCTCGGTGGCATATACCCCCTTCACCGCCGTAGATAGCGTTGCAATGGAACGGCCCGTTGTGCTATCGTGTCCAGGCGCTCTTTTCTCTTCCTTCCTTTTCTTTTTTGGGATGCTGTAAAAGAGATGAGGCTTTCCCGATCGTGAGGGCTGCAGATGAGAGGTATGCAAGCCTCAGTGGGGTTCTATCTCCATTCTCTCTTCTGTTCTTTTCTTTTCTTTTCCCCTCCACAAAGCCGTTAATGGCGCCTGTACAAGGAATGCACGTTCCTTGTATGTGTGTGTTCTGTAGATGCGAGATGCGATTTTGCTGGGAGACAGAGATAGCTGCGCCGAGACAGGAGACTGGGTATACTCGAGTCGTTGGTGCAGCACAACGGTTACAAGGCTGGCTGATGCTGGGGGAAGTGCAGGTGTAAGCAGAGACGACCGTTTCATGAGTGGCAAGGCAGACGAGACGAGGCCAGAGATAGGAGAGGATCCAGATGGACTCAGGAGCAAGCACAGAGTACAGTAATCAGCATTCGGGTAACAGATCCGTCGTGTCGGAACTTGAAGCCAGCCCCGAGACAAGTTACTGTGGGCTTAGCTGTGCATGCACTCGGTGCCTCACATGTCCATGTCCTTGACCATGGCCAGGTCCAAACCCATAGCAACCTTGACGCAAGGGAACTGCGTTGTGTTGTCTGTCTACATACGCGCGCATGTATGTAGAAATTCTTCAATAAACGCAGAGCCGGTACTGCACAGACCGACCCGCGGCAGCTATGTCTTGAGGCCAAAAGGGACATAGAGTACAGTACAGTAAGTAGCCCGCAGCGGTCTAACCTCCATGCAGCGTTGAGACAAACAAGATATTGTCACCGCTCTGAATCTCGTAGGCCTCCTCGCCCTCGAGCTCCCAGTCGGCGTCGTTTATGAGTACCAGGATTCCTGGTCGACTGTTTGCCACTCTTGTCAGTTACAGCCACAGACAAGATCGGATTACTTATGTAGATAGGGGGATGAAGCGTTGTGTGTTGTGTTGTGTTTGTTTGAACCAACGGGGTCCCCGGGGGAGTGAGTATAGCAAAGAGGGAGACAGGCAGTGGCCAAGACATACAGGTGGTTGTTCAGAACAAAGAGATCTTTACGAGAATCGTCCATGACGTTCTGGCATAGGTGGTCTATCAAATTGGCAATGTTTGCGGGTTTCCCATCCTGGCCTGCCGCGGGAATCACTAGAGCATGCTGCCTCTTGTTTGAGAAGAGCATCTCCAGGCCGCCACTGGAGTTTGCCACAATGTTAGTCCAGGAACTAGAAAAGAAGGGAAAAAGCAACAAGAACCAAAGAGAGTGTAGAGAAGGGGTCAAATGGGGAATGGAAATGCAGGCACAAGGCTCAAGCGTGGATTCAGGTGGGCACTCGAGACTCGATACCCAGAGAAAGATTCTAGCATATTGACCTGAATGAAAGGGCGCGAGTCTGAGTCCGAGTTTGTACTTGAGTGGAGGATTATGCAGGCCAGAGCTGATAGATCATATAATACACGCCGAGATGGGGAATCTTTGGTGAAACGACTTACGAGAACTCAACATCGATGGAGAGTTTAGGGGATGAACCCGGCTCGGCCATTGTGAAATGGAAAATGGAAGGGAAAATAGAAGTGAGGCGAAGATTCAGGGCTTCTGCTTTCTTTTTGCCGCTGTCAACTGGTTGTGACTTTTGGGTCGAGTATTTGCTTTTTGCTTGCGGTGGGTAAGGACGGTATCAACAAGATGCAGTGTAAGAGGCAGTGTATTTCTGCTTAGAAGCCGAGAACAGTCGGTTCTTCCTTGACGTAATAGTACAATACAGGCAAAATGAACAATCCACTGCCTTGAGTGAGATCGCGTACAGGTATAGTCGAGTTCTGTAGTAAAAAAAGAGTCACAACTTCGATATTAACTGCTTTTCATCATGTGTGGTGTTTAAGCGTTTGAGCGGATGACATAAGCACATCTGCCCCCGAAAAATCTCAGCAAGACGTCTCTGCAGCCAATCAGAATTCAAGAAGCACACACTTTTCAGAGTCATCTCTACATCCCTCCCTAAAAACGAATAAACGACTCCCGACCGAGTCAGAAGACGAAAAGCGAGAGATGGAAATGGAAATTGGATCAAGACCTGTCTCGGTCGAGTATCTCGCTTCTGGGGCCAATCGACAAACGGCTGTTGCGGATTGGAGTCGATGTGGTATCTTGGCCTTTGGAACTGATATCAATGTTGCTTTATGGCGACCTTTGGTTAGTATATGAGTCACCTTGCTGCTTCAAAGTCAATAAACCCTGTTTCTATCATCACTTTGGCGTTCATGCTATGATTGCAATTCATGCTAACGTCTTCTGCTCAAGTCGGATCCGCCTAAGGGAGTTAGCAAGTTACTCAACGGGCACAAGAGCACCGTCAAGGCCCTGACTTTTCTTCCTGAACAAGACCAAGATGAAAGCTCCTATCTCATCTCTGGATCAGATGATAAGACTTTGATTCTCTGGAAGGCACCGCGGGACAGTGAGGACTTCAAGCCTATTCACACCGCAGCTGAACACACTGCTGCCATCAACTGCATCGCTGTTTTGAGGATCAAGGGGGCTCGTAAATGGATTATCGCAACCGGAGGTGCAGATGCTTCCATAAAGATCTGGAGCCTTGAGAATGATCAACTGTCACTTCTTCAAAGCGTCAAGACGACACCCAAGTACTTCCCCATGTGCCTATCGCTCAGTTATGCTGGCGACGAGGACGACCTTTTGGTGTTGGCATCCGCAGGCACAAAGGATATTATCCAGATTCACACAGCCGAGGCGAAATCAGACAAGATCCAGTTCAATGTCCAAGCAAACCTGTCTGGACACGAGGGTTGGATACGGAGCTTGAGCTTTGCAAAGGAGACAACCGCCCCTGAGAGCGATTTGCTCCTCGCTTCAGCAAGTCAAGACAAGTACATCCGTATCTGGAGACTCCACCAGGGCAAAGAACTACCTGCTGCCGCGGCCAGCGGTTCAGACCCTTTAAGCGATGCCTACCTGCCTGGCAAATCCCCTTCCAATAAAGCCCACCGTCTTAACTCAGCTGGCAAGGACTTCTCCATCACCTTTGAAGCTTTACTTCTGGGCCACGAGGACTGGATTTACAGCGCACGCTGGCAAAGACAGGAGGATGGAAAGCTTCAGCTGCTGTCTACCTCGGCTGATAACTCCCTTGCCATCTGGGAAGCTGACCCAAGCTCTGGGATCTGGATTAGCATGGCGAGACTCGGCGAGATTAGCAGAGAAAAGGGTGCTACGACAGCCACAGGCAGCACAGGCGGCTTCTGGACAGGCCTGTGGTCGCATGATGGCAAGTCGGTGGCCTGTCTCGGCCGTACTGGAAGTTGGAGACGATGGGAATACATCGTTGCAGAAGACCTTTGGCGGCCATGCGTTGCCGTATCAGGACACACCAGAGCTGTTACCGGTGTCACATGGGCCAAGAACGGAGAGTACATCCTATCAACGAGTTCAGACCAGACGACACGACTGCACACGCGCTGGGACAGACCAGGAAACGAAACATGGCACGAAATGTCCCGGCCTCAGATCCACGGCTACGACCTCAACTGCATCGACTCCGTGGGAGCGTCCCAGTTCGTTTCAGGGGCTGATGAGAAGCTAATGCGAGTCTTCAGTGAGCCCAAGGCTGTTGCCTCCATGCTTAACCGTCTCGCAGGTATTGGAGGCAGTATGGATGTTCAGAACATGCCTGACGCTGCCAACATGCCAGTCCTGGGTCTGTCTAACAAGGCCATTGATACCGTGGAGGACGATCAAGAGATCCAGCCCATTGATGACCGAGACCGTGAAGCCATGGACCCAGCTTCGATAGTCAAGAAGTCGCACCTGGAGATTGACCACCCCCCTTTCGAAGAGACACTCTCACGACATACTCTCTGGCCCGAGACCGAGAAGCTCTACGGACACGGCTACGAGATCTCCTGCCTTGCAGCCAGCCACGACGGCACCCTCGTCGCCAGTGCATGCAAAGCCAGCTCGACCAACCACGCCGTCATCCGTCTCTTTGAAACAACCCGCTGGACTGAGCTTCGACCGCCCCTGACCGCACACTCCCTTACAGCCACCCGTCTCCGATTCTCTTATGATGACCAGTTCCTTCTGAGTGTAGGCCGTGATCGCCAATGGGCCGTCTTCGAGCGCGCGCCCGAGGAAGAGGCTGCGTACAAGCTCCTCCAGATCAACCCCAAGGGCCACGCTCGTATGGTTCTCGATGCAGCATGGGCACCAGCGCCATCTACAGCGCCCGTGTTCGCGACGGCCGGTCGTGACAAGCAGGTTCGCATATGGGCGGCTAAGGCTAACGAGGATGGAAAATTGCAGTTCTCCCAGACTGCTTCCATCGTGACCGCCTCACCGGTTACCTCGGTCGATTTCATTCCCCAGGTTGTTGAAGGACGGTTTGTACTTGCTATCGGCACAGAGCTTGGCCAACTGAACCTGTGCATAATCAAGGAGGATGGAACTGACGTTGTTGAGAAGCCCGCCTGTGAAGAGTAAGCTTTCATTTCCAAGCGAACATATGTGAATTAACCCACTTTGCTAACTTTCACTCCAGTTACTGCTTGCCCAAGGCCGTACACCAACTCGCATGGCGCCCTGTGGCAAGAGACGATACAGACAGGCCATACGAGCTAGCCATTGCAGGTGAAGATAGTTCACTTAGAGTGTATGCTTTTAGCCTGGCATACTTCAAAGTGTCTACAGACTCGTCGCAATAAAAGTTATGATATTTATGTCGATATGAACAACCTCTACCCTTTTCAAACTTGTAGACTCACGCCCGCACTGCAATGCTGTTCCAGCATAGTCTTAGCATTGATGTAGTCAAGTATAAGTATATTATCATTACAGCCATCTATTGGCCAAAGTTATCTAAATCCGTATCCATTATATCGTGACGCCAGACGAACCTTGGAGCCGCATCTCGCGGTTGTCCGGGTTGAAGGCTGCATTGCAAGACTCAGTCGGATGGAGGAGTCTCGTCGCTATAAATTCCAATCGGGCGTTACACCCCCTTTCCAATGCACGCATGCATGCCAGAATCTCCGGTCAACAATTCTCACATTGAATTTATAGCTCCCTCACAACCGTCTCGACGGTCTCCTTGGTGACATCCACTGCGCTCGATGTGGCCCCCGATAGCGCACTCGCCGACATATCCTTGACAGCCTCTTGCACAACCTCGGCGACGTCGATGTGCTCTCCGTTGATGTAGTACCACGCGCGGCCGACGAGGAAGGAGATGTGGTGCGGGAGGTAGAGACAGGCAGCGATGAAGGTCAGGCTGAAGAGGAGAAAGACGATGGAGCCTATGACGGTGGTTAGTCGGTTATCCAGAAACGAGACATATGAGTTAGACGAGGAGGAACGTACTGAAGAAGAACTTCTCCCATGGCGTGAACATGTACACGCTGAAAGTGACCTCGAGTTGGTACTGCTTGAGGCTCAGCCACTTGCGGAACGATCCAAAAACAGCCATTGTATGGGATTTAAATGGGAATCTCTTTTCGTTAATCTCAAATCCCGATATTCGTCGTCGTAGAGTTGCTGCGCGCTGTAGATTGGTAGTTTGAGGATGATGGTTCCAGGAGAAAGGTTGACGGGTATGGACGGAGAATAAAGGATAAGGATAAGGATCCAGGGAAATCCTCCTTTATCTGGTGGTACCTTAATCGTACCGGCGCTCCCGAAAAATGGTACAAAAGGCCCCGCGGGAAAGTGCCAATGTTTTGAAGTACTGAAACTTACAGGGGGTGCGGGTGCCCAATTTACTGGATGTTTGGGAGGTCTTTGCCAGGTAAGCACGCGAGTGGCTCGTGGCGGCGGTTGTGGCTTGCTCGTGGCACAAATGATCCATGAGCAGCCTCGTACTGCAGACTACGAATAACCATTGACTTGACTCAATTACGACTTCACCTTTACCTGGTGTGATATTTGTTTTTCTCTTTGACTTTCCCTAGATATACTATTCTTGTGAAACCACAATGTTATTGTCCCGCTCCCTCCGAACTGCCCGCTTCAGCGCTGTCTCGCCTCTAGCATTTCCCATACGCACATTTACCACTACATCAGTCTCTCTAGCAAAGGCTCTTCCTCCTCGGCCGAAACCTCCACCTGAGTCTGAGATAGAAGAATCATATGTCAAGGGCAGTGGTCCCGGCGGTCAAAAGATTGTGCGTGCACCTGTTCCCCGACATTGCGGCAGCTGCTTGATAACTTCCATCCAACGGCCCCTTGACTAACACCACGCTCACTGCAGAATAAAACCAACTCCGCCGTTCAGCTCAAACATGTACCCACTGGGATTGTCGTCAAGTCGCAAGCAACCCGATCGAGAGACCAGAACCGAAAACATGCTCGTGAATTGCTTGCCCAGCGTGTCGACGACCTCCACAACGGTGACCAGAGCCGATCGGCTATTGTTGGTCAGGTAAAGCTGAAGAAAGCATCAAGTGCTTCCAAAAAGAGCCGTAGGAAATACAAGAAGCTTGAGGAAGAGAAGGCTGCTGCAGCTGCTGAGGTGCAGCCAGAGACAATACCTGATGCCACAGAGGGGGTGAGCGCACATGCAAACGATACAGAGAGCGCCCAAGCTCCTCAGCCTCTTGATACTCAAAGTAATAGGCCTGCGTGACTAATGTCCAGATAATTCAATTCTCACGGTTTGGTTGCATCCCATTGACATGAGTCTGGCAAGTATACATCACGAAGAACCAATAGCATCATGTCATCACCTCGTTTCATTTCAACAGTTCTAAGCGGAAAGTAAAAAAGTATTTGTATGTCAGCCTCGGCTTCTACCCCTAGGCACGCATTACACGCGCAACTACAACAAAGGGGCCATCATATCTCTTCGTAACAAGCGCAGCGCCCACCCCTTTGACCATGTCAAGAACTTTTCGTAAATATGAGATTCGACTTTGACGTTTGCCAACCACCCATGGCTTAGCGTCAGTCGCCACCTCCATGATCTTGTCGTCGTTGCGCGAGTGGGAGGATTTAGTTTGTCGGTCGGGTAGCTTGAAAAGTCAGTAAATAATCTGAAACATGCGGGCTACTCAAACACACCTTAGAAGCACTTGCGGTGAACGATTGAGGGACCGCTCTCGTCGTACTCCTGCTTGGAGATCCACATTTGCTGGAAGGTGGACAGAGAAGCAAGAATGGAACCACCGATCCAGACGGAGTACTTTCGCTCGGGAGGAGCGATGATCTTGACCTTCATGGAAGAAGGAGCAAGAGCAGTGATCTCCTTCTGCATACGGTCGGAGAGACCGGGGTACATGGTGGTACCACCAGACTAGATGCACGTTAGAATACTTTAGGTCGCACAGATTGATGAAACTTACCATGACGATGTTGCCGTAGAGATCCTTTCGGACATCGACATCACACTTCATGATGGAGTTGAAAGTGGTAACGTGGATACCACCGCTCTCAAGACCCAGGACAGAAGGCTGGAAGAGAGCCTCAGGAGCACGGAATCGCTCGTTGCCGATGGTGATGACCTGACCATCGGGAAGCTCGTAGGACTTCTCCAGGCTGGAGCTCTGGGCGGCAGTCTGGATCTCCTGCTCGAAATCGAGGGCGACGTAGCAAAGCTTCTCCTTGATGTCACGGACGATTTCTCGCTCGGCGGTGGTGGAGAAAGTGTAACCGCGCTCAGCAAGGATCTTCATGAGGTAGTCGGTAAGATCACGACCAGCCATGTCGACACGGGCAATGGCGTGGGGAAGGGCGAAACCCTCGTAAATGGGGACAACGTGAGTGACACCATCACCAGAGTCCAGAACAATACCGGTGGTACGACCGGAGGCGTACAGGGAGAGAACGGCCTGGATAGAGACGTAGAAGGCGGGAGCGTTGAAGGTCTCGAAGACGATCTGGGTCATCTTCTCACGGTTGGACTTGGGGTTGATGGGAGCCTCGGTGAGCAGGACGGGGTGCTCCTCGGGGGCGACACGCAGCTCGTTGTAGAAGGTGTGGTGCCAAATCTTCTCCATGTCGTCCCAGTTGGTGACAACACCGTGCTCAATGGGGTATCGCAGAGTCAGGATACCACGCTTGGACTGAGCCTCATCACCAACGTACGAGTCCTTCTGACCCATACCGATCATGATACTGGAATTTTGTCAGTGGTCAGTCACCGAAAAAGGCGGCAGAAATTGCCGCGATAGCTGCAACTTACCCATGGTGACGGGGGCGACCGACAATGGAAGCTATTGACGATATTAGCATTCAGCTTCTGATTGTGCTTGCGCCCAAGAAATGTGATATCAAGCATCTGGGCGCAGTGGCTAGAAAGTGGGGTACTCACGGAAAACAGCTCGGGGAGCATCATCACCGGCGAAACCGGCTTTGCACATACCCGAACTGGGATTGAGTTAGCTATCATGAACATATCGGAATTGCCTTGCGCCTTTCAAGACCAAACACATCTGAGCATCAATATCGAGGCCGGTGTCGGGCATCGGACGATGCGGTGGCAGATGTGGCCAGGGGACAGAGGCGGGGAGGTAGTCCAGAGGTCGGTGAGACAGGCGGGGGAGCTTACCCATTGTCGATGACGAGAGCAGCAACTTCTTCTGTGAAGCGGAAGACAAGTCAGCGTGAGTCCAGAGATGATATTCGCGATGCTCGAAACGGATTGTTTAGACCCGACGATGCAGCGACGCGGTATAAGGGTGATGCGACGTACCCTCCATGGCTGTGGATTACGGTGTGTGTATGGGAAAGCTGTCCAGAAACGGGATTAGCGGCCAGGAATCAAAGGCGAGAAAGAAGAAAAAACAAAGATTTATAGAGAAGAAGGATGCAGGCTGAGGAATTAGCGAAGAGCAAGCTTACGGGAAAAGAAGAAACGTTTGATGGAGGAGACGGAGGTCGGAGAGTTGAAGAGAAGTAGTTTGGAATGGGAGAGGGAAAGAGACGGAGACGGGAGAATGGGGGAGGGGGGAAAGGAGACAAGTATCGCCGGGCGACGCTGTCACAAGAAAGTTGTGGGCGGGCCCCGAATTGCTGAGGTGGACACCTTGGGGACAAGGGGGGGTAGAGACCGCCTGCCAGAATTGGGTAGGGGAACCTGAGCAGACGACGGGAGGCACAGTCTAGAGCAGGAGCTGCCCTCTAGACTCTCTGGACTCTCTGGACTCTCTGGACTCTGGCCACTGGCCACTGGCTTACAGTGAAGCACCTCAGGTAGGGAAAAAGAGGCGGGGCAATCCAGAAAAACCAGGTCTTGCCAAACTGCTCGCCGCTTTACTGATTGGTTCGTGGCGGTCGTAGTGCAGAGTACCTACCTAGGCTGCCCTGGGAGGAACTTATCCCAGTGGTTGCAGAGCGGTCGTGGTGGAATGGGGATGGTTGTAGCCGTAGCGTACCAGTGGCTGAGGTGGGGGAGCTTACCGACAACAGTAGAGAGATGTTCACGATCGTCAATTCCTAACGAAATGGTTGTATTTGATGTTACTTGCAATAAAGCTGGAATAATCAGTCGATGAGCGTCTTTTTTGGACCCGGTACTGAATTGGTTTTCCGGCAGGGCAGTTACAGTACCTATCAACAGTCTTTACCGACAGAGCATAACGGGCCGCCTCACCGTCTTTAACTCTGTACTTTATCCTTCCTGCACAAGGTGACGTCGTAAGCAGAACCTCACATCCACCGCCACGCGACCTGGCGAAGACGTCAGCTAGGGGACTTTCTAATGCTGTAGCCTTTGAGGCTTCCTTTTATTTTTCTTGGCGAAGCGTTTGTAATGTTTCAACTACCAGGCCATTCGTTATACGCCAGCATCTACAGCTTCCACTAAGCTTGCTAAAATAGGTGTAACTCCTTCAACAACATGCCAGTCAGGCATCTGTACCAGTAATCAACTCCCATCTCAGGACAAAGACGACGCTTCAGGTCAGCCCCAGCCACCCAACAGCTCAAGGAGATTCCCGTCTCACTTTCAAATTCCTGTTGCGAGCGCCGGGCGTGGGCAGAACGTACACATTGCCTCCCAACGCCTCCCGAATACCTGCCCAGACCAAAATCGCTTCACCGTCCATCCAAACCCTTGGATACAGCGATTGAAAAGGGGGCTGGTATCTCCAGACCAAATCTCCAGATGCTCCGCAGATTGGAACCGGTTCCCAGCTTCCAGTTTCCGAGTTCCACTCCATAATTAGCACCAGCGGCTAATCAACCAAGCGCTCGTCCAGGGCAGAGTTACGCGGAGGCAGCTGTATTTCTACTGAAGGGACTTTTTTGCTGACGAACCATACCATACCAAATACGCGTGAATCTCCTTCGTCTAAGCTACACTCACCCATCCATTCCGACTGGCCAAGCCAACAGCTTAACCAGATGGTCGTCGATGGCCCCAAGAACAGCCTCAAGATTGCGTAGCTATCTCGCCTTACATGCTGTGCGGACTTGCAGGATAATCTTCGACGATAATTGTGGCAGTGTCAAGCACCAGTTCGATGTGCTCTTATTCCCATACGAAATTTTCGTCTCCTGGCTATTCGAGTTTTTTATTATTTAAGTTCTTGGCAGCTGACATCTTCAACACCGCCAAACGATCGCCCCCTGAACCACGAGGCTATCAATTGTTTACTTCAAACTCAACAGATCTCCCAACTCTTAATTAGACCCCTGTATCTGGCCCCTGCCCAGCCCAGCCCCGGGGAAATCCACCGCCAGGAGCTGTCGGCCAGTAAGCCAGGCTGTAAGATTGAATACCTTCGCTTACCTACCTACGAGCAGCGGGATCTCCGGCGCCTCTCGAAGATGTGAAATAATGTCCACTATGGAGTAGCTAGGCTGCATTGGCTCTTTGAAGACTGGGCTTTTTGCAACGACCGTGGTAGCCTTGCGGCCAGGCTGCTACAATAGTGACATGCGACGCAATACACGCGCGTCACCCCAGCCAGCCACAGTCCTTCAAGGTAGCGGTTTTGTGTAGGTTGGTGTTTTTTTGTAATCATTTTAATATCATGGTCTTTTTCACTCTATCGGCCACAAAAGCAGCGATGAGGGGCAACCTTGCGAGGTGGGGCAGTTTTGCTGAGCTGGAGGGGTACTATGATGAAGTATTCTTCTGCCACGTCGAACTGTCATCACCTGAATTGAATTGCGGTGTCTTTGTACGGCAGAAACTTGATGCAACTCTGCTACTTGACTCAGAAACACGCACAAGTCATCATAAGGCATCATTGGGCTGCAATGTATCGATATTGAGCTGTGATTGAGTAGATAGACCGGTAGTCGGAGGAACGATAATTCCTGGGCGTACACTGAGGCTAGACCGTTTGTGGATTAGTCAAGAGTCTTCATGAAGATTCCAGAAGAGGCAAATTCTAATCGATATGGTTGGTGAAGTTGAAAATCAAGTGCAAATATCAAAAGATCAAGTCTTCTTTTTATCCAACAAATAAAACTTTCTCAACACC
The DNA here is from genome assembly GCA_954870535.1 of Fusarium sp. VM40. NCBI lineage: Eukaryota > Fungi > Ascomycota > Sordariomycetes > Hypocreales > Nectriaceae > Fusarium > Fusarium sp. VM40. The sequence goes on from CATPAH010000017.1 coordinate 3,617,998, forward strand.
ATATCAGCAAGCCACACTCTGAAATATCATAAAAATGGGTGACAAGAGACTTAATGAACTCCTCAAATGGAGTATCGAGCAATCCGATGCTACCAAGAACGACCCAAATGCCCCAGCGCCCAGCACACAACTCACACCAGAGCTCATGGCCTCGCTTATGGGTGGCCCCTCTGATGCCGACCTCATGAAGGCATCTATGGAGATTATTACTTCAAACGACACTGAGCAGGTCTCTCTGGACGACAAGCTCATTGCATTCGACAACTTCGAGCAGCTTATTGAGGGTCTCGACAATGCCAACAACATTGCAAACCTCAGCCTGTGGACCCCGCTGCTTGATCAACTCACGCATGACGAGCGCGAGATCCGTAAGATGGCCGCATGGTGTGTCGGCACAGCCGTTCAGAACAACGAGCGCACTCAAGAGCGCCTGCTCGCCATGGGAGGACTGCCCATGTTAGTTAACCTGGCTACGAAGGAGGGCGAGCCTGCCGATGTGCGTCGCAAGGCCGTATATGCGCTCAGCTCGGCGGTTCGCAACTACCAACCTGCCATGGACGTCTTTGCCGACGAGCTGACCAACAAGGGTCACAAGACTGAGAAGGTTGATGCTACGAGCATGGAGGCCGTGGACGAGATTGTCAATGGGCTACGGGAGAAGATTGGCAAGGATTGAGAAATACTCGGAGGATAAAATATCAACGCATAATGAACGGATGCATTGGGACGGAGTTGGGGCGTTGGCTTGAAGCACATGCCATGCTGATAAAGACGGATAGATGAAAGGAAAGATAGTAAAAGGTCGAATGAAATGGGCAATTGGCCCCTGGATTTTTGGATGTTCAATTATGATACATATGTCTTGGTACATGGTCTATACTACATATCAACCACTCAGAGATGATATTTGTTTCCAACACAAAACTTTATAGTGACAACTTTTATTGTGATTTAGTGTCTGGGCTTGCCGAAGAAAGGAAGACCTAGTGCCTCCAGCAGAAGACGAGCTTGCCTATCCGAGGTACCGGTCGTCTTAATGAAGATATCACAACCAGGCATCAGTCGTGAAGGGTACATCTAATTATGGTTAGCTCATAAGTTTCAGATTAAACCACATTCAAACTTACATCGTAGTTGAACTCGACCTCGGGGAAATATGCCATCCAGTCAGGCTTAAGACCGAATGCCAGGTTACCTGCGCTATCACCAGTGCTAACGTCGATACCGGGCCAGTCCTTGATCTTGGGTAGAACCAAGGTAATGAGCTTGTCGAGGAACTCGTAGGCCTTGGCACCCTTCATTGTCACCTTGCAGCCAGTCTTGTCGCCCTTCTTAACACCCCACTGAACAACACCGTTTTTGACCTTTGTCACTTCGGGGAAGGAACCGGAAATAGCTTGAATAACAGCACGACACACGTGAAGGTACTCCTTGTTCTGGGCACCCATAGGGGCGAATGAATTGATAGTAATAGCCTCGATATCGGGGATGTTGTGCCATTCGATGGGGCGCTCGACCAAGCCAAGTCTTGAAGAGCCACCACCACGGGGTCCTCGACGAGGTCGGTTCTTGTGGTACGGTGAAGAGCCGTCCCATTCTCTCAAGTTGCCCTTATTGGAAACCGGGGGTTCTACTCCAGGAGGCATGTGCTGGTAGGTCATAGCAATCAGATCCGGCGCAATAGTGCTTTCGTAGGTGTGCTTTAGTCGAGGGAAGTTGAAGGGGCCGGGGACGAAATCTCGAGCAGTTGGGTCGGAGGACTTGGGCACCTGGACGGGATGGAGAGGTCCACGGTAGTACTTGGGAGGATGGTACTGGTATCTGAGAAGTCATTTAGCATATGTTCAGCTAGTCAAAGCCATTGAGTCACATACCTGTTACCAGGAAGTCTATTCTCCGCTCCTGAAGCTCTCTCTCTGTTGTTGAATGCTTGAATAGCCGCCTCATCGGGTGCACCTGTCGCAAAGGATGAGGCACCGTCGAGATCGGCCAAAGCGGAGGACTTGTCAGCCTCAGTCGAGGCAAATCGCCGGGCACAAAGGGGGGCAGTCCGTAGAGGAAGCTGTCTTCTCCCCAGTGAGCTCGCCAGGTGAGCCCCTTTTCGTAGGGTGGCCATTATCGGGTTCGTGGGGGTTGAGATCGGTCGTCGACAAAAAGATGTGAGGTTGTCGCGGAGTTGAGAATTTCCATCTAAACGGCTAGCGTCCGATACGCCACATGTGGCTCATTCTCCATCTAGATCTGTGGCTGTGCTACCTGCTGCTTCATCACCACATTTTAAAGCCTGCACATTAACAATCTCAAATTACTTATGAGAATCGTGATAACTCAGTTCTCTCTCTACATACTAATTGCTTATTGTCTATTTTTTTCTGTCGCTTAGTGTGCTATTTTATTTTCCAAAGAAAGGAGAAATTAGCAGGCACTTTGTCCTTACAGAAAAGAAAAAGGCATCTAACCATCAGCATCGCTATTGGATTCCACCTTCACAATGTTCGTATCAGTACATGTTTCTAAAGAGTCATAGAAAATGGCTCCACGAAACTTAACACTAAAGAAGGTTTTGATACACTATGCTCTCAGCCTTTCCTTTTCGAGTTGGCCGGCCACACCATGTAGCTTATAATCTGATTGCTCAGTCTTGATCATCTCACCACCTTGGAGGCACTCCGATCGCCCCTCAGTCACCCAGATCTAGACGATAGTTTAATGCAGGCGCCGAGTACTTACTCTGAATTTGCTTGACAAGGCACCAATGGCATTGTCCTTGAAGTAAAATCGCGCAATAGATCTTGAAAACACAGCACATTGAATCTCGGATCCCGCATCGCTTTGAAAGTAAGTCTCAATCGGTGTCGGGCTCTGGGTGTTGTCCGACATAGTTCAGTTGGTCATGGCCATGGACTTGAATGTGCGAGACCGAGATACTGATACGCTACATCGAATTGAAAAGCGAAAGCAAGCCCGAGTATTATGGAGCAGACCCAAACGGCTGGGCGCGGGATGTCCGTGGGTCCGGTGGCCCGGTTTATCTCCATCTTTCTCAGCAGCAAGGACCGACTGAGTGTCCGAGTTGACAGTCAGTAGGCATTCCCCATTCCCAACGGACGGCCCGAAGACACCAACAACCATACGTTATCGGATGGAGATGGGGTAAGCAATCATATGACAAAGGAATAGATGGACAGCCAGACCGCCGGTCTGATGATGAAATTCGAGAGCATACGTCAGAGCCAAAGGTTTTACAAACAATAGCTAGATCTGGCTGATTCTGGATAAATGTGCCAAGCATACGGAGTGCACCCTGCTTATACAGGAACGTGTGTTGGTGTGGCTGGTGAAGTATGACACCAATTCGCCTGGACAACCCAGGCTTCAGTATTTTCCAAGGGACTTTCGTCTTGTTTGGCACGACTCGCTTGCATACGTGTTCGAGTACGAATTAGAGATCCATTCTTGATGTGTAATGCTTCAGCCTGACTATTATTCTTTAAACAACCTGACCAACTCACACGGCGAGTCCGCTTTTCGCGCATGTCACGAGGTTCTGTTGTTCCAAGGCATTGATATCCCGAGGCTCCTACGGTGAGTATCTCAGCCTAAAATGTTACACACTCAGGTGGTGATGACAATATAATTGGCCCAGGTGACATGAAGAAAGGCAGTAATGAATACTGTAAGATGATGATGATGACAGTGTAGGACAAAGTTAAGCCACAAAACAACGTGGAATATTACTCTTTTGGAGTATTACGAGGTGTCTATTAGTGGGAAGTGTCTGTGCTAGTGGTAGTAGAGTTCTGACCAATTTAAGCTGAGGCAGAATCGAGTGGGTTAGGTTATTTAGGAATCAGATTACAGAACCTACTACTCATGTACAATGATGCTGTGCTAAAGTCTAGAAGAGGATGGGACCAAATGAAGCCACGAGTATCCCATTTCGCCTGATAACACGTATACAAGTGTCCTTGACTTGGTAGAACAAGTGAAGCAATTGTATATCACTTGATATTCGGACGATAACTGTCGCCTAAACAACTTCCATGTTAGTTTAGCTCGCCCTGCAAGGCGGCCGTTTTGTTGAATTTGAGCGGAAACTGGTTAGGATCGGCCCCGAGGTTTTTGCCGCTCCATGGGGATGGAAAAAAAAAGGTTGATCTAATTCAGCGCCGTTGAGCCAGTCACTCTAGGGGACCACTAAACTAAAACATAAAATTGAATACAGCGTAAAGACCTCGGAGGCAATGCAATGTATGGTAACGGAATTACTTGCTGCGAACTACTCCCTAGATTGATTCCATGGACAGGGTCTTGAGGTGAGAACAAGAAGAAGCCTGAAGAAGAAGAAGAAGAAGAAAAATGGAAGAGTGACAGGCAGGGACAGGCCAAGGCACAGGGGTCCTGCAACTCTGGTTACCTTCCAATTTAACCTTTCCCTTTTCTAGGGGTCCGCTGTCCCACCCCCGCCACTACGCCTATCCTTCTATTTTAGTTCAGTAACATCCAGGTCACTCCCCCTCAACAAGCGCTCCCGTGGGCTGTTCAGCCACTGGGACTTGGCCATGCTCCGAAACCCGACCTGACTTTCTTTGCTGATCATTTAGTCTCGGCCTTTTTTTTCTCAAGTACAGCTTCCCCTCCAAACTGTGTCTTTCAGCTTCTATTCTTCTCCCTTTCTCCTTCTTCTACTCCAAGATTTCAAAATAACCTCTTCATATCACCTCTTTCAAGTTCACAATTCGTCTCGAATAATCGATTAAACCAACACGAACAGTCCCGTCTTATCTCGCCCCTTCCCGCGCGCGTCGCACTCGAGCCACTTCCCGACCCGTCTCAAACAACGGATGCGCCCCCGATAATGAAGACTTGTGGCTTGTCCTTACCTCGTTGAACCTGACGAGTCCCTCTTCCTACATCCGATCCACACGTTTGCTTCTCTCTTCGACATTCGACCATCATGAAGGAGTTTCCTAGAAAGTTCCTCAGCTTGCGCGACAAGAATGGCACCGGCCGACGATCCAAGTCGGTTGCACCAGCGCCATCCGTACCAGCCATCCCTGACGGCACCGGGAACAAAAGCAAGGTATGTTTTTTAGCTTATTTGGATCTACTACTTCGAGAGTTATCTTTGGTTTCCTCATAAGTTTATGGATTATGCCCTGGTCGAGCATTGGTTGTTCTGACAAGTAGCTATATAGCCTCGCCCACTCTCTACTGGGGTTTTCATGGCCATGTTCAAGAAGGATGGTGCAAAACAAGGGGCAAAAGCAGAAGCGGAGAAAGAGAAGGATCACGCACGAGTACGAGTTGACCCTCGGATTGAAGAATCGAAACGTTAACCTTTGCTTCCACTAGGTCGAGGAGATTCTACGACGATTAGACGAACTCAACATAACCAATGTTACCGCTGACCACGTCACCGATATCATGGCAACCAAATTCGCAGACCACGATCCTGACAGGACAGTGGAATTCATCGATATGGAGCAAAAGGCCGCAGCTGGTATCATTACCCCATACGATCCTAGCGTGGATATGGTGGGCGCCGAAAACCGCGGCAATGTCACTTGTTACCTGGATGCGCTCTTGTTCTCAATGTTTGCCAAGATCGATGCGTTTGAGTGCATGCTCAAGAACGAATTTCCAGAAGAAGACAGCCGTAACAAACTCGTCAATTTGTTGAGGATGTGGGTGAATATGCTGCGGACAGGAAAACTGGTGCACACAGATATGGTGGGTGGTATAAGCCTACTCTTAATCGTGCTCAAACTAATGGACTGGACAGACCAAACTGATACAGGACGCTCTGGCCGATTGCGGATGGTCCGACGCACGGATGCTCGAGCAACAAGACACATCGGAAGCTTTTGCTTTCATAACTGAAACCTTGCAGCTGCCGTTGCTATCTCTGCAAGTCGATCTCTTCCACCAAGGAAAAAAGGATAAAGACGACCACAAGGTTGTCTACGAGCGCCTCCTGAATCTGGCTATACCCGCAGATCCTGAAGACAGGGGGCTCAAGCTAGAAGACTGCCTCGAAGAATATTTCAATGCTCAGGTCGATGTGAAACGAGACAGTGAAGACGGAAAGAAGCTCGGAATCGACGAAAAGAGTGGAAGTTGGACACCGACACTCAAGCATAGAGATACAATCCGCATCATTACTGAAGAACGGGGAGAGTCATCGACACCCACGTCCCCGCTGGTTTTCACCCCATTAGACAGGTTACCAACAGCTGAAAAGGGGCCTCTTCTTTCACCAACAGATCCCAGCCTCAAAAATGGTGACACTCCTGACGACGAAGAAGAGGGTGAGGTTACCACTGTCGAACTAGTGCCGACCAAACCAACCTTGCGAGGGAGGTCAACGAGTGTCATCCAGCGCGTGGTTCTGGACGAGGAGGGTCGCCCTGCTACCCCTGACAATGCCACGATGCTCCAAAAGGCAATGCGAAAAGGATCAACAGTAGTCAAGGCAGTCACTATTCCGGCTTGGCAATTTTTCAGACTAATCCGTGAGTTTAAACCAATACCTTCGAGGCTAAAATATATACTAACTGCAATCTAGCCTGGCATGCGCTCTCGAGCACCGAGCCCAAAAACAACACCGAAGTTGCCTTGAACTTTGAGCAAAGACCTGTAGTGGGCATCTGCCTTAAACGCTATGCCATGACTGAGTCTGGCCAACCGAAACGTCACAACACCTTTATCGACATCCCCGATTCCCTGAGACTTCCGCATTTTATGCTTGCTGATGAACCAAAGGCTGAGGAAGATATGAACGTTCTTAACACGGACTATAAGCTCGTCCTTCAGTCCGTTATCTGCCATCGGGGAGACTCGCTTCAAAGTGGCCATTACGTTTCGTTCGCCAGAGTGGCCCCTAAGCTATTGAAAGACAACCGGCGACACAATTTCGACCCACCACCGGATTACGAAGAGGCACAATGGGTCAAGTTCGACGATCTCCAGATTGAGAACCGAGTTAGTTATGTGGACGACATTCGATCGGCTTTGAAGGAAGAGATGCCTTATCTTCTTTTCTATCAAGTTATGCCTATGGTCGAGGTCGCTCCTCCATCTGTTGATGAAACGGAGACAGAACCACCCTCGTACAACGATTCAAAAGTCAGCATCGAGTTGCCTCCTACCCCTTCACGGAGCAATCGGCTCGGCAGTTTAGAGGAGGGCTATTTCGACAATACGCCGATTTTCACAAACCCCCAGTACTTGTCCAGTAAACCGCCCAGTATACGGCTGTCCATGGATAGCGAAAGACCACGAAGGAGTGAAGATGCTCCGGATCGACAAACCCGCTCTCTTGCTGGAGACTCACGAAGGCCCAGTGCCGTTTGGAACGAATCAACATCCCATACTCCCAACTCCCATTCTCCAGCTGTTACACCTGCCATCACACCGAACGAGGAATCGACAGCATCGAGATTATCGCGTGCGGCATCTCGATTTACATTGGTCAACAGAAGTCGCCCAAGCAGCCAGAATGGGGAGAACCGCCTGAGCTTCTCAATGAGCAGATTAGGAGGACTTATGCGAGCAAGCAAAGATCCCTTAGCTGAGCCCAAGGACGAGCTCAACAGCATCGGAATGTCTTCAGCGAACTCGACGGGCATTTTGACTGCCGAGACATCTAAAGAGTCAGGGGAGTCGAAGGATGTTGAGGACGGAAACGAGCAGCCAGCCGAGCCAGAACCCGAGCATCACCACCATCGCCATCATGGACACAGGCATGGCCATAAGCGGGTCAAATCAAAGGAAAAGAACAAGGGCAAGGGCAATGACCAACCCGAACGAGAATGCTCAGTGATGTAACAGCCCCTACTGTCAGGTCATGATAATTATCGCATCGCCAGATAGCAAGATGCAACTTAGTCATGCTACGCTTAAGATTACGACCATTTGATGTTTAGACATGCTTAGGTACAGGAGTTTTCACTTGCAAGTCGAAATGGGCCCAAGCCTCGACAGGTGGATAGTGAACGAGACAACACTCCTCTTTGGTTGCCATAATGACGTTGGACAGCAAACCACTAGGGAATGGTATGGTATTGGTGGCATATCAATACCGCATTGCATATTTGTCTCGTGTTTTTTTCCTATTTTCAGAAGAAGAAAAGCAACAGAAGTTTTGTAATTAGCAAGGCGTTTTGGGCGGGCGTGGCAACACAAAACAGTTGTCGCATGGCTACCTTACACAAAGAGCTTTCTTTGAGCATGATATACGCAACGATGAGATACAAGAGAAGAGACAGATAATTTGACGTGCTTGGAGAAAACAATTACACCAAGCTATAATGACTACCACTAAAGTTCTTGCAATGTGATATGATCTGCTACCGACTCACTTGTGACGACAGGCGTGTGCTGTATGTATATTGGTGGCGAGCCCATGATAGATAAACTCAGACTTGCCAACGTGTCATCATTAAGAGGTTATCAGGATACTTTCAAGTTTGTCTATTTCCTTATACAGAGTTACATGAACAGGGGAGGCCATCTCTTCGTAGCTTGCCTTATGATCCCTATTCCATCCCATCAACAGGCTGAACTCAAAACCGCCACCACGACAAGCGCCAAGAGGGGGAGTGAGTTCAAAAATAATGGTTTTAAAAAGCAAGAACAGTGAGATGACCGGCTTTTTATCCCTCGCCCCTCCATTGCGTGCGTTACAAGAAAAATTCATACACGTAACCAGGACAACAACGTAAGTCCACGACAATAATATACACAGATGCCAAGGTCCCAAACATATAGAAGTTTGAGCCAGGAACCATAATCGACCGGGATATATATGCGCTGGGTCTCTCATGGAGATAGAAACCGTGGCATCATCGGAGACGAAAAGGACGACTAATAAGACATCAAAAAATGGCGAAAAGGGGGGTTTGATAGAGGTCAAGGCTCCGTCCAGGCCTGGTCAACAGTGGGCGATCATTAAAATATTCCGTCTGACTGAAACGGAATTTTAGGTCATCCCAGGTGTTGTGGGGAAGTTCCTAAGTTCATAGCTTAGAAGGGGATGTTGGGAGGGGGCTGAGCGCCGAGAGTCTCCTGTTGTTCTTGAAGCTCCTCAGGGGCAGCCTCGATAGAAACACCCAGACCAATCTTGGCTTGTTGCTGTGGCAATTGTTAGTACATGGCTGGGCATATTGTATCATGGTTACATACCGTGAAGTGGTCGATATCGGCAGCAAAGGTCATCATAACGGGAGGGGCGACACGCTTCTCAAGAACGCAGCTAAGCTTGCCCTTGGAGTCGACCTGAGCTCGGAATGTTGACATGCGGAAATCGTACTTGGCACCAATAGTAGTGACACCCTCCTTCTGGAGACCACCACCCATAAGACCACCGGCAGAAGGAACAAGACCGAGGCTCAGATCCACACCAGCCTGGACCTTGTCCGAGAGTCGTCGCCAGTAAGAGGTGTTAAGAGTACCCATAGCGGCTTGGAGCTGGGCGGTAGCGATCCAGTCGGCGGACTTGTAGCGGGCGGCGTAGGAGACAGCGCACTCGGGGCCCTGGGTGAGGGCAGGTCGCTGCCAGAGAGTCTCGAGACCGATGGCGAGCTTAGGAGTAACGGATTGGAGGTAGCTTCCGATCATGATACCAGTGAGACCACCCTCGAGGTAAGAGGGGTTGAGCATCTTGAGGGATGCGCTAAAATCGTTGCCGGTGTACTCGTGCTCGAACTGCGCCATATCCTGACCCCCGGGAGAGATGGATAGCTGAGACTTGGAGACAAACTTGTCTGACCATCGCCAGTTGAATCGTCCGGAAAGAGAGCCCTCGTTGTCAAGGTTTCCTTGGCAGAAGACCTGTTAGAGAATTAGCGACCTGCGACATGCAAGTATAGTTTAATAATAGCTACCTTGCCTGTTCCGTACATGGCAGCAAAGGTGTAAGGGTTGATGCGCTCGCCCATAGCAAACTGGTGAGAAACCTGGAACAGAGGAGCCATGCTGAAGATCTTGGTCAGATCGGCACGGATTCCGGTAAACATATAGTTGTTGAGGAAGACATCGCGCTGAACCTCCTTCGCAAGACTCTCGATAGTTCCGGGGTTGGAGAGGCCTAGCTTGGCCCTCCGCTCGTTAAACGAGTTGAGAACATCTCCCAAAGCACCAGCTAGGGGATTGCCCAAGAGAGCCGTCTTGACGGGTTCCAATGCGGCGGCGGAGGCCATTGTGAGTGAAGAGCACCGAAGCGAGGATGGATATGAGGTCGGAAGAGGAGCGAGCGGAGAAATGACCGACGACGATAACGTAGACGATCGGGCAATCGCAGCCAATATATCGAGGATGCAATTAATAAAATAAACAAGTAGAAGTTATTAAGATAACCTCAAATGCGATTAAAATTCCGAGGCCTCTAAACGCCAGGAACGTGATGACGAGCGTAGTTGGATGGAGATGGAGAATAATTTTCATCTGGCTTGGACAGCTCTCGGGTGGACAGCACAAGCCACACCAATGATGCCGAGTCGGCTGTGGCGTCGCTTTGCGTGTGACGAGTGTGTGGCGCTTGAACCAACGAGTGATGGTTACCCTATAGCTGAAGAACACAGCCCTGAAGCACTACCTCTAACTGGCACCCTGGACGTTGGTAGTATAAAGTACCCTGTACTTTTGCCTATCACCCTCTCCCAGGGCTTTGGGGCTCCGTTGCACTACTTTACACCGCATACCGCGGCATGACGTCCCTCTTAGCGAGTACAGATACCTCAGGTAGTACCTGCACCTGATCTCTCTATCCCCTCCCGTTCCGTCCTGTCTTCTACAACACCAACGATTGCTATTTTACTTTCGCATTGTTCTTCTCGCTCTCGTTTGCCTGATTCCTTTCCACATCAAACACAAAACCCAACGCTTGATCCAAGTCACCTTGTCGTTATAGCCAATACAAACGCCCAAATTCTTCCTCTTTCAACGTTTGACCCCGCCAACAACGACCAGGTTCTTTCTCGTACTTTCCTTGAGGCTCACCTCATCCTTGTAAAGCTTCATCACAGTCCACAGTCAGGACTGCCAAGGGCCTCATCAACGCCTGAGGCACGGGAGCCTACGTATTCTCGGCATTCGGGACCGACTGGACTATTATCATTTAAGTCATCAGAAACCTGAGACATCCGAAGCCACAGGTATACATTAACAGTGATCTTGATCGATCACCCAGTATCTCTGGTCCTTCGAACACAATCCTACTACTTGTCACTCAAATCCTATCATATCCAAAGTACCTTGTGGATACAAAACAAGATGGATACTCTTCTGTATGTGTTCTATTCTCTTTATCACTTGATATCATCCTCGGCTCCATGGTGGTCCTGTGATCTTATAGACATATTGGTACCGTACACATCATGAGTTTTAGGACCAATGAGTCTGAATGAGATGCGTTGGTTCATTGCAACTCTTTAAGTGTTTATCTTCAAAGTTTGGACGTGATAGAACTAACAGTGACAGAACCGCTGAGATTGCGGCAAATGCTCCTCGCTACCGCCGCAAGAGTTCAACTTTTATTGATGCTATCCACGATATTCCTCATGGCCAAGACTTGGCCCCGGCTCAGCTGTACAGCACCATGTCAGGCCGTCTATTTCACTCTGGCCGTATTGCCATTGTTATGGTTGGGCCGCCCGCACGTGGAAAAACGTACGTTCCTTTAGCCCAGTATTGTTCCGCACTAACAGGTCTACAGACATATTTGTGTCTCTATGGCTCGGTATCTGGGATGGCTTGGTGTTAAGTCTCGCATCTTTCATCTCGGTGACTATCGTCGAGCAACTGTTGGTCCCGATGGATCGATCCCTGATGACTACTTCTTTCCCAATGCATCGCCTGCCTCAGTCATTCTGCGCCAGAAAATCTTGAAGAAGTGCCGTGAGGATATCTACTCTTGGTTGAACCACGACAATGGACAAGTGGCCATCTACGACGCAGTCAATCCTACTGCAAATGGACGGCGCTCTCTTGCTAAGGAATTCGCTAAGCACGATGTTCAAGTAAGGAAACCCTCTGAACTCTCAGGCCTTAACAATGACTTACATAACAGACCCTCTTCATCGAATCATTTGTCGACGATGAACGCATCCTTAGAGAAAATGCAAGAAACGTCAAAATCTCGTCCCCAGACGTAAGTACTACTAGTTGTAATTGTTATTATGATTATTGAGAATGCAACTGACGTTTACAATAGTTCGCTGGTATGGAGCCTGACGAAGCCGCCAAACTATACCTTCAAAGGATCGAGATGAAGATTCCCGTGTTTGAAACCATGAACGAAAAGGAACTCAACTACATCAAAATGATCAACGCAGGAACCAAATTCTTCTACAACAATGTCAGCTTTAACTACCTCGCACATCGAATTGTCTTCTACCTCACCAACCTGCACATCAAATCGCGAAAGACTTTCTTTGCCCGAGCTGGCACTACAGCAGAGGAGGACTCGTACAAGGCCGATGCTCCCTTGTCTCTTGAAGGGAGAGACTATGCTCAGAAAATGTCTGAGGCACTCTTGAAGCATCGTGAGCAAGAACGTCTAACGACCATTGCGGAAGGAGGAGCAGATGTACCTCTACCACCACTTACTGTCTGGACATCGACTCGTATGCGTACTGTACAGACTTCTGACGTCCTAAACGAGAAGGGCTACAAGGTCCGCCAACGATCACAACTCAGTCAGATAAACCCGGGCGTGTGTGAGAAGATGTCAGAACGCATGATTCGCCAGATCTACCCGGACGAGGTTGAGAAGCATGAGCTGGACCCTTACCATCACCGATATCCCCGTGCAGAGGTGAGTTTGACCCGGGACCTCATCTTACACTTGCATCAGTGATACTAATTACGGACAGTCATACCACGACCTTGCTGTTCGGCTAGAGCCCATCATTCTCGAGTTGGAGCGAGAACAGACAGATCTTCTCATCATTGCTCACGAATCTGTGCTGCGTGTTCTCTACGCCTACTTGATGCACTGCTCTACTACTGACATTCCAGTGATCAATTTCCCGCGTGATGAAATTATGGAGATCATCCCAGCGGCATATCAAAACGAGGCCAAGCGCATCCACATCCCTGGACTTGATCCTCAGATTGTACCGGGCTCTCCGCAGGACATCAAGATTCCTGTTCCAAGCAGTGGAATTGTGAGCGCACAATTATCCCCGATTCCTAGTGGTATCGGCACCCCAGCGGAGAATGTCGAGCGACCACCTGAGAAAGTCATCAACACAGCTAAGGATATGGTGGCAGACAAGGTGAACGACGAAGATTAGTCACTCGGAGGGATCTCAAAAAGGAACCATCTTCTTGGAATTACGAAATATCGGTTGCTTATCTATTTGCTTGTTCTCGCGATGAAGAACGTTACTACGCAGTCGAGGATATGACGTCGGAGGGGTGAACAGGCTGAATATCAAGACGTTACATGATCGATCACATGGTTTGGGCTGTTTATATTCCACGATAGGCACAATTGCTTTCTCAAATATACACGGTGATTCACCAAGTTAAGTTGTGAGCTCCCAACGGTATGGGGTCGATCTTTGTTTTGAGGCCTTCAGTTGTTGGGGTCGAGCGATATGTCAAATTGATCGACACCACGGGTTGTTAATTTCATCATAGCTTGAGTTGACGTTGTAGGATAGCCGCAAGCAACGTAGAAAGAGCCTATCATGGTCAGTATTGAGTACATGAATCATGGTATAGGGTAACCGTGACCTCGTTGATGTTACACAACAACACCAACCACTTAGGGTGAGACCGAACCATTTATTCCTGGCTAACGAGGATATGGACATGGAGTTAACCTGGAATGGGATATCCAACAGTTGATCGAGGTGCTGAAACAGGTACAGAGACTAGATGGACCGAGTGCGGATAAGTGCGAAGCACATGGCATTCGCCATTGTATTATTGTTAAAGATAATATTCCTAGGCTAAATATAACACACTGCCTTCATACGTTAGCCAGCCTTGAGGCAAAACAAGCACGCTAGATAGACCGCGTCAACACAGGCGTGGCAAGATATAACAAGCTTGACAGCAATCCGTCGAACCCTGTTACAGGGACTGGACTCGCATCGCAGCATCAGTCCTGCCCTAGCTGCCATGCTACAGTTACAGTCCGACCAAGGGATCGACTCGTGTCAATGGTAGCCAGGGTCTGGTTGCACAAAAGCACAACACAGCGGCCTCCCGATGCCTTGTACCTGGGGAACAGCCGGGGGCTTGGGATCAGAGGAGATGCAGGTCGCTGGATGGGGAAGCGGGTGCACAGGGGTCAGGGAGGGGACCGTGAGCCGTTTCTGTAGGACTGACGAGATGAGCGTTTTTTTTTTTTGGCTGGCTCAGGGTTTAATGTATGCTTATGTGGCCATGTGATGGATGGTTTGTTCCCTTATGACTGACAATGGTTGAGAGAGTGTATCACAACAGCAGATATGCTGCAACCATTTCCCAATCAGAGCTATATGACTAGCATCGTTGCTTGACTGATCAAGATGAAAACTGCAAGCGTCGATGGGCAGTTTGATCCCTTGTCAGATCATGAGCCATTGGAAACATTTGCTCCGGGGAGCCTGGGTAACGCTCCGGGCTGCAGTCATATATGACAGGCAGAACATCACTACCTATAGACAGCAATTAGTACGACATACCACATGAGGAGTTGCAGTACCCAATGAGTGAATATTTCGCATCAAATCAAATAACGCCCTTTGACTTCCGTTCTGCCTTTAATCTCCTCATGATTGCGGTATTGCCTGTAGTGAGGTATTGTGTTAGCGCTGCCTCTACCGAGTATTGAGAACCATGCTGTTATAGATAACTGGTTTGTGCAGAGTAATCAAACCTGAATGCTGAGGCAATGTTCTTAAGGCGATAATTCGATGTTGTTGGCTTGTTTCATGGACATACCAGCATAACAAGGACACTGTTTAAGACAAGGCAAGGTCCAGCTTTTCGGGTCGAGAGCTGCAAAAGGATGTACTCTTTCGTTGTCACCCCAAGGCCGTAATTAGTTACTGGCGGTTATAGAACTCCTCAACAAATCTACATTGGCTGAAATGGGCACATCGATATGTTGGTTTGACAGCCAGCAAGCCCACCATTTCACATTCTGAACGCCACGCGTAACAAGGCAGTTACCCTGTGATAAACCCCGATCAGACACCTCAAAAACAAATGACAAAAGCCCTGTGGCGGGCATGTAACCAAGCCTCGTCATGCCGGTCATAGATGGATCCCAAGATTCAGGTCTAAGCGTGATTGTTTGGCTACACTCGTCAGGGGTAGAAAGTCAGTTTACTGCGATATCTTCTTTCCGTAAGATAATTCTGTTTGTCCCGCTCAGGGACTTGATGTAATTCCTGTGTACTGTCCTCTGCGAGCACGATTTTAAAAGATCAATCGTTGGGTCGAGTCTTGCGTATAACGTTGGGTGAGATGTTCTATCTTCCGAGATAATCGAGCATTCAATATACCGTAACACGTACCACAAAGTAGACTGTGGCCGCCAAGAAGACAGAACAACCCATTTGAACTAAATAGGTAATCACCATCTCGTTGGTTTACTTGCAAGGTTGACATGAGGCACAGGGTGTCACGGATCTCTGCTGGGTTCGTGTCATGGATCGCCGGAGCCGACGAACAATCCCTGTTGAATTTTGAGAGGTAACAATGGTGGCGAGCACTCGAGTGATGCCATGAATGCCCCATGTTTGCCAAAAGCGAGAACAAATAACGTTCAACACTATGGCATGATTGAAATCGTACTCTCGATCCAGATAAGCCATAGGCATGTCATGCCCCCTAACGTAGCTGGACAAACAAGACCATTCTTAGCTGGGCTTGTAATGATGCATGGCGAATTATGAGGCTGAAAAGGATGTTGAAATTAGGCTGATACTGTTGCCCGTGCGTACTGTGTGTACGTCTAGGACTGATAGATGATAGTGGTACTAGAAACGTATTTGCACTGGAAGTCGTGAAACAAGTGCGTTAATAGGCATGGGCAGCAAACCTCAAGCGATGATGGCCAGAACAGGCGTGGCCAATGGTGAGGTATTGCATTATAGAGACGCAGATGTATATATCTTATCAACGATATGATGGGTATTGGAGTCATAATTGGTCTAGCAGACCTTGCATACTTCATGTAAGCCAAAGCAGGATGCTGAAACTCCCAAGGGTTTATGTCCACGAGCATGATATGTTAATTGCCCTGTAGTCTAATACCATCGCGAGCTCGTCTTGCAGCAGCTTTTTCAATCCTGTTTTTGGATTTGTGAAGTCAAGTCATGTCTTCCTTGTTAGTTTAGCTTGGATCTGCGAGCCACTTTAGCAAATTCAACGCTCACGGAACAATCCTAGTTGCCTTGTCTCAGGCCATCTACTGCAGTAACAATTCTAGGCTGGTTAGGTAGTTGAATCTTTAGCTCCACTCTAGCTATGTCAGGTGACACAGAATTGGAGATATCGCGGCTTCGAGACCCGGAGGTTTGGCGCCCAGCGACGCCTCCAAAGTCATGTTGACAAGCTTGGTGGCGTTGACACTGTTCTTCCAAGCTCGAGAGCCGCAGCCGGCAAGCGGAAGTTTGGCCTGGGCTTCCCGCTATCAAGTCATTCTCAGGCATGACCACCATAAGTTTTCAAGTCAAATCCCGACTTCAGGTAAGACGCTTCACGATGATTCGTGGCGGGTTTTGCAGGGTTTTGCGGAATTGCAACCTTCAGCCTGCCAATTGAGCCGCAAAGATGCTCATTGATCTCAACATCCCACAACCTCATTGTTTGTGCTGCTTTGAATTCGGTTCTTGTTGGTTGGTTCCTGATCGTGGAAAGGATGGAAGGACTTCAACTTCAGTTTGACAAATTTAGTGATTGGTCAACTCACTATCAGAGACCCCTTTTCCCCTCTTGCTGATTAGATGGGTCTTAGACTTTTCATGAACTTAAAGTCGGCCATGGTCGTTAGCGTTGCATACGAGGGGTCTCATGACCATCTGCATTCCGCCAAAGCCTGCCTACCTAAGCCTAAGATGACTACCCACCACCTGGGAAGCTCACTTTCAGCTTCCGCGACTGGTCTGCAGCCGCTTGTCGCCTCTGTGGCCAATGCTGCTCCAAGTGAAGTGGAGGCGGTGCCAGGGGCTTTGGTCAACTGCAGCCTCTAAGTCTTAGAGTTGGTTGGCGGCATTGAAGCCCTTCGGGTTTATGAGACGAGTTTCGTCAGGGCCGCAGACCGTGGCCGCATCGGCGACTTTCACCTGTCATGGCAGAACGGTGTCCATCCCGTCTGTGCAAGTTCTGTCGTCCGTTCTGACACATTTGGTTTGTAAACCCAACCCACCGGCAGACAATCCTTCGGTACTGTAGGTATCCTTACCGTAGTTCATTTGAAGATGACGTCCTCAGGGTGACGTCTAGCGCCATCATTGGCTACAGCCAGATCACTCACTGTTGGCGTCGACACTTAGTTATTCTGTATCCACATCGAGCACCATGATCATGCCTCGACACCATCGACAGCCAACCACCACATGCGGCTGATGACCCTAGAGTTCCTGAAGGACGGTAGCACTGAAACCAAAATATGCGAGGGCAAACTGGTATCCATGTCATGTGCATATAATATTTGAATATTATCCGAGTGTAGTATCAATGCTCGCTTGCAAGCCCGATCGATGACCCATTAGTTGACCTTGATGTTGGACAGATTTCGATATCCTGTGGAGGAGCAATTAGGGCACAGCAATTACAATAGCTAGTATTGAACGTACCGTTCCATTGGACACAGTCTGGATCTTGAATGCAAAGCTTCAGACGTCAGGGATCCACCCAGCCTCGCCGTGCCACAGCCCCGCAGGGGCATGTGCTCTGTCTGAAGCGGCCATCGTCATCTCGACTTCTGCATCAGGTGGGAACCAGCTATGGAAGAAACCCGGTCAATTTGGACCAATCTGACCGCCAGCAGAGACACAGGGGTCGGTCTTTACTCTCCTCTGCCCAACATACCCCTTGTCGTCAACGTTACTGTTTGATCGATAAGTTGAAAGCTGGTAATTAACATCTGGACCGTCCAAAGATCGAGGTAATCCCTGAAGGTGTGTTACCGATGTAGCTATGATTGA
This sequence comes from Fusarium sp. VM40, assembly GCA_954870535.1. Classification (NCBI taxonomy): domain Eukaryota; kingdom Fungi; phylum Ascomycota; class Sordariomycetes; order Hypocreales; family Nectriaceae; genus Fusarium; species Fusarium sp. VM40. The sequence goes on from CATPAH010000017.1 coordinate 3,636,153, forward strand.
GCTACTAGCTCACCGAACCATCTTCGTTCAGCAAGTAGATGTCTCGTCAAGCTTGTTGGGGGTTGTTAACTCTCATCGGCACCATCGAGAAGTCGCTGCTTCAGCTTGGTTATACGTAGCTGAGAGACAACAAGGCGATTCGAAACAAATAAGGTAATGTTAGTTGAGTGAGGTGAAGTGAGGCATGATATTTTCTTGCTGATGTTGATCCCAAAATGGCCCGACTCCAATATTCAGTGTACCATGTGAAGCAGAGTGGTGATTAGAGGAAGGGTCTAATACTTATATGTTGAATAGTGAATAGTTTGTTTTGAGGCTCAGCTCTTGTGAGGCTCTCGATGAACAGAAGCCGAAATGTGTTGTTCTAATTCCACTCCATCGCCTGCGTTGTCTAGTTCTGTGTTGTTGAAGACAACCATGTGGCTTTTCGGGATATCATGCATTGGTGCCAGCAAATGGTCAGTGCTTCATTACCGAGCCCACCAGGGGACCCAGGTCGGGTGTGATGGGTGGTACGTATATCCCTAGCTGTGCGTGTACTTCTCTTTCTGGCAGAACTGTAGATCATTTTGTGCCTTGGTTGATCACCTGCTTATTGCGTTGTTAATGTTGATAAAATGATCTTGCAAATCCAGTTCGTTGGTTATGTTTGACATCGAAGCTGACAAAGCCAGCCATAAATTCCCTGAACATCTTTGTTAGTTCAATTGGTTGAGATTCGTGATTCTGCTTGAGATACTGTCGGTTGGATTGACAAGTGTGGTTGAATCAGTTGATGGGTCTCACGCAGTACAGAGTTTGTGGTTTATGATCTGAAGTGATCGCATCCTTCCGTCTTACGTTGGCCTCTTACTCTTAATGCTCAGGTAGGAACCATATATTCCTCCCTCATATTTATTGATTCACCTACGAGGAACGGTCCTTCCTCAATTATATATCATGCAAGTCCGCACTCGTCTTGGACGGAAATTTTCAAGGGCTGAGACTGCCTGTCATGCGAGTGCGCCAATACGCCTGAGGCAGGTACGGTTGTCGAGCGGTAGTGTCCATGCGTTTGGTGGGCTGCTCACCAGGAACAGGAAGCGAACATTAAATATGGTAGGTAGGTACCTACTAACATATATCTCTGGAGATTGGGTACTAATCTATCATGATTCAATGTCAAAGGTGAGCTATATACGGGTATGCAGACAACAATTCCTCAACATGAAAGTCTTGATGAGCGTAGCCATTCCCTGTCGGATTCATCAAACCCTACATACCTGCATAGGTACCTTACTCTTACCCTGAGGCATCTGATTAGCATCCACTGGCGCCTCACCTGCTTTGCTCTTGTAAGGTATCCGTAGTGCTGCACGACAAGGTAGACATCTCGCCTGCCGGCCTTTAGCGCCTGGGTACCTTGCCTCCCTTCCAATTAGTCCTCCGTACCCGTCTCGAGATGGGCACATGAGCAAGCCCAACGATGTGGGTCCTCCCTGAATGGGCGTCGAGTTGCTCACGGGACATTGGTAGATTAGCAACCAATTGCTTCGGCCTTGATGTCCATTGTTATGTGAATGACTTGATTCCGCCATCCTAAATAAAGCTATTCTCAGCATATAGTAACTGCACTCGTCCAGACGCCCGTGTCGCGAAGCTATTCGTCGACGAAACTGGATGTGAAAGTAAGTGAAGTGCTTGTTGAAGCTTCTCATTACCTCTGTGAAGCTGTCTTGGGAGTCTTGACAAACCGACCCTCTCCTCTGCTCCCTACCTAAAGCACCCAAGCAAATGAAGCCTCACACTGCCATTCTTCGTATTCCTCACGATTCAAGGCCCCTGTCGTGAACAACCTGCAGCTTTCGCTTCGTTCCTTGTCCAAAAAAAAAAAACCTACATTGTATCAATGGTGCCCAGCAATATTGCTGATTGCTATTGCTGTTGCTGTCAGGCCCTCTGTTCCCAGCTGTGGTTTTAACCCCTCACCCACCAGTCATCAATAAAGAATTCCCCTCCTTTCCCAAAGCACTTTACTCCATGTCGCTCAACATAAACAATAATCAACTAGTCGGTGGCCCAAGCTAACAAAAGCCGTTCTTTCTCCCCAACTCTAGGTTGTCTTTTTCGTTGACGTCTGCCTCTACCCATGCCCATGCCTCTCTACCCATGCCGTCACTCTGTGTCCGTTGATTAAGCAGAAGACAGCCCCGCATAACTGCCCCCGTGCACTCGTTCTAGCACCACCTTCAGGTCCCGCCGCAGCACAGGTAAAGGTACCCAACTCAAAAGGTACCGCCTGAGACACTGTTTTTTCGGTGGCATCCCAGGTCTCTAGGTTCATACAAGCTTGACTTTGGCCAGTAGCCAGTAGCCAGCGGCCAGAACCTCACACCCAAGCCCCGGGCCATTTATTAGAACCGCTTCTCAGCCCAGCAAAGAGCTCAGCAACATCAGAGAGAAGAGGCTCAGTCCAGCCCCAGCTCAGCTCATTCCACTAGACGTCAAAAACATTCCTCTTCTGCCATCATCTTTGATTGACCTCATACACTGTCCCTGGCATGCATTAAACTCGAGGGCTTTCAGACTCTCTAACTACAGTACCAGTACCAGCTATAAGAATTTCCGTTCTAGGCCCCATCGCATCGCATTGCATCCCGGCATCCTACGTCGCTTCTGTTCGTTCGAGCCGTTTCCCCAACCTGCCCGTCTGCTGTGCTCATCCAGACTTCGACGCCGTTTTCTGCAAACCTTCGACAAGCTCAAACACCTAGAAACAACCTTACGTTGTGGCTACCTAGGTACCTTATATTTCCTTCCTCACCGTACCGTTTACGACATAGAAGCAAGCATCTCAGACTTGCTCCATCTGTGACCCTGCTACAGTACCTACCCGCTGCACCACCACACACGCCGCCAGAAGTACATTACTGCACCGCACCCGATTACACTCACATGAACACAATACATACCCAGCAACCACAAATACCCTGCTTTGCCTCGTGTTCAGTCACCTTGATTACGTCTCTGTCTTCTCCAACGACCAGAAAAAGGAACTTGTCACTCCGTTCCCTAGTTTAAATCTGACGCATCTCACGATTGTTCAGTGCTAGCAGTTGCGACTAGATCTTGAGGTCACCAGCACGACTACGACTACTAACGACCTTACGCAGCATCGTCATCATCACTTGTTTCCGCCTCTACTACAGTAAGTTAATAGGTTTCATCTCAATTATTCTACCAGCCCTAGTCAACCATCATCTGCCTATCCCTTAATTCCTTTCATCTGCATATTTTACTCCATCACCATCACTTTTGTATCGTCTTTCTGTTCATCCTATTGTTTTTGGCGTTTGACCACATTCTGTCGATGGGCTGTCACGAGCGTGCTCCATCCACCCAGCACCCCGCCCCTTCAGACCCGCCTAGGTGGTGCCAGCCTCCATGCCCGCACTCCCTAGAACACTCCCCTAGCACCGAGCACACACGCCTGGTCCTGGATTCTGAGGTTTCGAGGCCTGCTGAATTAAAGCGTTTCTCCATCGAAATTGAGAACGTTGTTCGCCAGCCTCTTTTGAACCAAGGTCAACGACACTGGACAGTGACTGCAGTGCCTCCACTGCGTGTCCCTGGCATACAGACGTCGACAGCCCCAAGTGCAGAACCAGACGAAACAGAAGAGGAAGGGGGAAAAAAAAGAAAAAAAGGAAAAATAAAACCTACCCAAACAAATCCATGCTGCTGAATGCGTGTGCAGCATTGACTAGGTAGCGCATCTTGCATCCTGCCGCACTCACTCACGCACGTTGGGACTCAGATCCGTCAAGTCAACCTCTTCGCTCTTCCTCCCTCTCTGCCTTGGTCGTTGCTTCAGACAAAATCGACCAATTTGGGCTGCGATCAGTCAGCAAAATCCGCCTTTTCTTTTGGCCTTGGGAGACAGACGAGAGAGACCTGGACCTGAACCTGACCCAACCTAACACGGACTGCCTGTCCTTCACCTACGTCGCCACCTTTGGTTCGCTCTACCTACTACCTACTACCTTTTACCTCTACCTCTCCTCAATTAGTACCTCGATCTATCTTTAGGCCCTGCCCCCCCGGTGTCCTTTTTCCCTCGTTACCAACAGCTTTTTATACCCCGTCCCTTGCCCACTTTCTCGCACCCACCGTTCCCTTTCCTCCCCTCCCTTCCCCTCTGCCCCGCCCCCCCTCCAGCCTGTCCCGTGCCACCAAAAACACCACCGACTCTCCCCCTCGGTTTTCTCTTTGTTTCCCCAGATACCCTTGGCTTTGCCAGTTCTATGCGCATCGTCCCTGTTGTTGCCATCGACTCACAGAAACTCTATAGTCTACTCGGACAGACTGCAACGGTTTTTACCAGCCAGAAACCCTCCAGTTGACAAGCTTTGCGTGCAGAAATAACCTCACGAGCCGCCCCTCTGCGCCCGTGCCGACACCCTGCTCGACCGAGACATTACTTGCCCATCGTCATTCAAGTGTTCTACACTTGTCTATTGCGCGAATCTAGCTCTTCGCTGAAGAAGCATCATCATTCAAGCTTTTGCTTCCCGCCCAGCATCAATTCAACTACCCCAACAGCATCGGCTCGTTCTCTTTGCCCGCCACGGCGCTCATCCAATAGCTCTCCGCATTTCTCATTCATTCAAACGTCCAGGCGACTTTGCCCCATTTTGCTCGCGCTTGCGCCTTGAATAAGAATTAAACATTCAAACAATGTCGGCTCATCGGCCAAACGCTTTCAACAGCCTCCGGATGGGAGGTCAGTATTATATTCCCGCCATTGGGCTTGAATGCTTGGGTCTGGTTTGAGGTGACTGAACTGACACAATTGCAGAGGTGATCCGCGAGAAGGTCCAAGATGGAGTCACCGGTGAGACTAGGGACTTGCAATATACCCAGTGCAAGATTGTTGGAAACGGCTCCTTCGGTGTTGTTTTCCAGACCAAGCTGTCTCCATCGGGAGAGGATGCTGCCATCAAGCGTGTTCTCCAGGACAAGAGGTTCAAGGTACGCGATATCAACCCAGCACTACTGTGGACTACCATCTGACCTCGCATAGAACCGTGAACTCCAAATTATGCGTATTGTCCGCCATCCCAACATTGTCCAGCTCAAGGCCTTCTATTACTCCAATGGCGAACGTGTATGGAACCTCGCTCATCCAGTTATTGTTCTTTCCCCCGCTAATTCCCTCACAGAAAGATGAGGTCTACTTGAACCTGGTACAAGAATTTGTGCCCGAGACCGTCTACCGAGCCTCTCGATTTTTCAACAAGATGAAGACCACCATGCCCATTCTCGAGGTCAAGCTGTACATTTACCAGCTGTTCAGAGCTTTGGCATACATCCACTCCCAAGGCATCTGTCACCGAGACATTAAGCCTCAGAACCTTCTTCTAGACCCCAACAGCGGTATTCTCAAGCTCTGCGATTTCGGAAGTGCCAAGATCCTCGTTCCCAATGAGCCCAACGTCTCATACATCTGTTCTCGCTACTACCGCGCACCCGAACTTATTTTCGGTGCAACGAACTATACCACGAAGATTGGTAAGCCTCTTGGACTTAACGTTTGGTTCAAAACTTTTTGCTAACTTGCGTTAGATGTCTGGTCTACTGGTTGTGTGATGGCTGAACTGATGCTCGGTCAACCCCTCTTCCCCGGTGAGTCGGGCATTGACCAGCTCGTTGAGATTATCAAGGTCTTGGGCACACCTACTCGGGAGCAAATTCGAACCATGAACCCAAACTATATGGAGCACAAGTTCCCTCAAATTAAGCCCCACCCCTTCAACAAGGTCTTCCGAAAGGCGGACGCCAATGCTATTGACCTTATCGCCCGCCTGCTCGAGTACACCCCAACTGAGAGACAATCGGCCATTGATGCCATGGTTCATCCCTTCTTCGACGAGCTTCGGGAACCTGGTACCAAACTTCCTGATTCGCGACATGGCACTGGCCAGCTTCGCGAACTTCCCGCCCTCTTCGATTTCACCCGTCACGGTATGTCAACCCTTGTGATAAATCAGATAGGCAAGTTTACTAACAATTCAATAGAACTCTCGATTGCCCCAAGCCTAAACTCTAAGCTTGTCCCAGCACACATTCGTCCTGTTCTGGCATCACAAGGCCTTGATATCGACCACTTCACACCCTTGACGGAGCAGGAGATGATGGCAAAACTCGATTGAGCCCGTTTCGCGTCGAGGCAACGGGTAGTCGGCATGAGCTTGTGTCCTTCTCAGGCTCTCAGTGGCCCTGGAAGAAGCCATCCTCGTCCACTGCCAGTGCCAAGCTAAGCTAACGTGGTTGGGAGCAACAGCCCAGACGAACGCCAGGTCGGATGGCGAGCAGGCGCTACATGATCCTGAAGCTAATAGCGTCGGTCTTTAATATAAGCCACGGTGTACAGGCGTCGAGGGCCAGCTGAGAAGGCTTGTGTTTTCAGGCGAGCGTTGGAGTCTTTCCCGGCAGGGAGGGGATTGGGCGTTGTGCGTGCCCTTATATGAATCCGCTCTCAGTTTTGCCTTAAGGCTAGTCGCGACGGGGGATGACACCATTGATGCATATAACAGGGAATCACGTTTTTAGACCACGTTTCGATGCATGACGGATAATGGCCGGTGCTTCTTTTTCATTGTATGCGTCTCAAAGGAGGAACCCAGTGCTACAGCTACGGCCATGGCTATGGTTGACTTTGGGAATGGCGAGGATAACATTTGTTGAATTCTTCTTTTTGGTACCGCGTTCTGGCTTTGCCATGGTAGTTCGGAGGGTTCCGATCCTGATGTTGGTTGGAGGCGTCGGAGGTCAAAAGGTTTGGCCAGGCTTGGCCTGCGGAGGAACAGCCCGGCACCCGATATTGTTCTCGATGCTGCAACGAAATTATCAATTGAAGCTGGCCACGGATGGCCCTGTGGCATTTTACTCTCGCTTTCCCGAAGACGTTTAGGGGTTTGGCATTATTTGGTCTAGTCGTCGATGGTCCAAGACGAGATAAAAAATAAGGGACTGGTTACGAATTGCAAATAAAAGGCAGAAGAATGAATGACGCGATGCATTGAAGCATGTTGGGAGGGATTGATATCTCTGAAAAGCAGAGAGCTTTCTACGTCTAGACTTTGAAACACGCAAGTTGATCAAATTTACACGTTTGTCTATTACGCTTGATGCGATGCTTCTGTTGTAAATAATGATGGATTGATGCTGAGATGCTTGAGACTAGGATGTAGCCATCAACAGGCTTCAGTTTACTCTGTCCTTAGCTCTTGACAGTCTTAAACTATCCAACTTGAGTATTGAGCATCAGCCAAATCATTTAATTATCCTGGTAAATGGAAGCTGGAACGTACTGGTTAAAGGACTACCTTAGTACCTAGTGCAGCATCTGAAATTGTACGAGCTGTTGTTATAAAACTGAGTATATCGCCATAAATATAGTGAAGAATCAAGTAAAAGATCTTCATACTATGATTAATCAAGACTTTTTCCTTCACAGGATCTCAATTCTCAACTCATAGCAACGACTTTCTATCATCTCTTAAACTTGAATGTCAGGTCTATGCTTGGCCTTGATGCCTCAGGCATTAATCAACATACAGCTCAGGTGTTAGCGTGTTAGCCTCGCGATACTTTTCATTTGTACTGTCGCATTCTCCAATCCGAAGCTAGTTCATGCACCTCAACTAAACTAAACTACACTCGCTTCATGTAGTGGAGGTGCCTTTTCCCGAGCTTTTAGCAGTGACGCAGCCTCGTACTTTTACATTCTTGCATCGCAAACTTTCACCTCTCATCAATACCGATCATCATTGACACACGCCGAGTTGTCACATTGCCAAGGACGACAAGCGCATCATGGCCGACTACGATAGACGACCCCAAGGAGGGCATCGCAAGCGAAGATATCGAGGTGAGTTGACCTGAGCTAGGATAAGCTCCTGTACGCGACGTTGTCGCGTGGCCTTTGATGCATTTTCTGATGCTTCATTATCCAGATGACGAGGACCATTACGATCGCCGAAACCAGCGACGACGAGTTGATTCGGCACCTCTCCCTGTGCGCGTCCGACGACAGCTTCTCAGCATCGCTGACTCCCCTTTGCGCCGATGGGCCGAAGAGGTTCAATCCATTGCGCATATGGTGGCCGAGAATCACGACGACGAAAACCTTCGCAGAACATTCCTCGAGCTGGTAACACAGCTTTTGCTCGAGCAGCCCCTCAAGACTCCCTTCGTCGCCGCTGTCGTTCTTGTCATCAACACTCTGAAGCCCGAATTCGTCGATGAGATCCTCACAAGCATCGCGCAAATTACGACGGACAAAATCGCGACTGGCGAATGGCGTGACGTAAAGCTACTGCTCAAGTTTTTGGCCTGTCTGCAGTCTTTGCTTGAGGGAGATGGCCTCTTCCCGCTTTTGGAGGAGCTTTTCAGCCGAGCTGCGGACCTTCAGACAGCCAGTTCAGATGACGTGAGTTCGATAAATCTGGAATTTGATTCTAAATACTAACCGTAGGCAGACCATTGGTACAGAGATTGTTAAGATTCTTCTCCTTACTATTCCCTATATTATGGTGTCAGCCCCAGGACAATTCCAGCAAAAGGCGGCTGAATTGATGGAGAAGACCGATATTATTGCTTCAGAACCCCATGCACTTCAGGCTCTTGTCGACCCTTATCATCCCGAGGGCAAGGAAGAGAGTCCCGGAACATCACTAAGCGTGTGCATGTTGCTTCAGAAGCAGCTCCAGGGTGAAGCAGCCAAGAATTGGGAGCTTTCATGTTTACCTCGCCCTTGGGAGATGCCTTTAGAAGATATTGAGGCACAGGACAAGCTCTCAAGTGCGCCTAAGCATGCACTTCCCGCTATTGCTATCCCTGCGACTGTCATTGCAGGACCCAGACCCCTATTTCCCGAGATCTACTTCTCTGTATACTCCGAACAGGAGATGCCTTCAGTGCCTGCGGTCACCGACATTGCTGCATCGCTTATTCGAGACGGTCTACTCGATACCATCAACATCTTGGATTTCAACCGTAACGTGACGGCTCGTTACTTGATGGATCTGGACTGCTACTTTGCTGAAGGCACCTTTGTCAAACGGGCTACACCTTTTGACGAGCTGAAGAATTTCCCTACCGGAAAGAACACATGGAAGCCCGAGGATGTCGCGGTTGATACTGTGTTCTCGCAACTCTTCCAACTTCCCACGCCCGAGCGAAAGGTTGTGTACTACCACTCTGTTCTTACTGAAGCCTGCAAACTGGCACCAGCAGCCATCGCGCCTAGCTTGGGTAGGGCTATACGATATCTCTACCGCAACAGCCCGCGAATGGATCTTGAGCTGAGCTACCGATTCATGGATTGGTTCTCACACCATCTCAGCAATTTCGGGTTTACCTGGAAGTGGGCTGAATGGATAGATGATGCCCAGCTACCTGATTTTAACCCCAGCAAGTGGTTCCTGAAGGGAGCACTTGACAAGGAAGTGCGACTCAGCTTTGCCCAGAGAATCCAGAAGACTCTCCCTGAGCCTTACCTACCTATCGTCGGCCCTGAGAAGGAGAAGGATGTTCCTGATTTCAAGTTCAAGGACCCTGGTATGTATTTCATTCTATTTCTAAGCACTAGCGACTAACGATGGTTCTAGATACCCCTTTCTCCAAGGAAGGACAGGAAATTGCAGCTCTCTTGAGACGAAAAGCTCCAGATGAGGAGTTCCAACCCCTTATCGAGAGTATTCAGTCCCAAGCCTCGGATCATTCCTTGGACCCTCTGGTTGCTAGCACAGACGTGTTCGTGACCGCCATCTGCTGGGTCGGCTCCAAGTCGCTGAGCCATGTTCTTGCCTGCATTGACCGAACCAAGGGCAGACTACTTGAAGCTGGCGATGCTTCGGAGGTCGCGCGTGCTCAGATTATTTCTGCTGTTATGAGCTATTGGCACGCGCACCCTGGCATTGCCCTCTCTATCATCGAGAAGCTCCTCAACTACTCGATCCTGACTCCCTTTACTGTCGTAGACTGGGCTCTTGTTGCCAGCACACCGGCAAACGGCACCGACGGAGGCGCAAGCCTCGCTGAGCCTCACATCTTCGAGCTCATCAAGAACACGGTCGTCAAGGTTTCAACCCGCAGCCGGCCGGTCATTACGTCCCCCGACACCGATGAGGAGACACGCACCAAGGAGATGAAGACGACCCAGGATCTCTTCCGCGCTATGAACGACGCTCTTGTCAGCTGGGCCGGTGGAAGTAAGGACGAGCTAATGGAGGAGGGCGACGGATCAAGTGATCGCGAGGCCATGGTTCGCCGTTGGGGACAGCGCTGGCTGCGTGTCTTCAACAGAATGGGCGCCATTGAAGAGGCGTTTGCGCTTGAGGTTGCTAAGAATGTAGGCAAGGACAAGATGGCTACGGACGGAGCAGAAAACTAGAGGACCCAACTGCAAGGTTTCGGAGCCAGACCGTGGTGAGATGCGGCATGTATAGTAGAAAGGGGTATGGGCTAAAAATGAGCTTACCAGGAGTGTTATTTTGAGAGCTCAAGGTCACGGAATCCGAGGCGATATTAAATAATCAGGTTCATAATCTCCTAAGATGGGTGTTGTGCTTTGGTGCACGGGTTTGTTATTGAAATGGGCTATTTAGAAGACAAGAACCCAAGACAGATTGCTAGCATATTTTATGATAAAAGACGAAATGTCGCATCTCAGCCATCTATCGACAGTCAGTTTGTCGTTAAGCAAGTGTTATATATCAGTAGAAAGACTCTTGGTCTTGGAAGACAGGGCAATGGGATGACCGGATCGCCGCTTACAACAATATACGCTGCTATCGCACATGTCTTGCCCTTATTTTACCATACATATTGTTTGATTATTGCGTAGTAATTCGGCCACTGTTATCCCTGGTGCATAATTCGCGCCATCCAGTGGTGTGTGTACATGGGTGATATCATTCATACATAACTCGTGACGGGGCCGATCCATAGCTAGTGTACACTCTCTATCATGTATATTATGGTATCGTCGGCAAGTGATACCGCCTGGCCTGATTTGAATCATGCTCAAAATACCAAGTTGCCTACCAAAACCATTAGGCACATATTTCAACAAGGCCACGCCTTGGAATGCCTGGGTATCATTCCGTCCCCGACATAGAAAATAGGCCTGTTAGTGGGGTAGAGGATATCAGAGAGCTAAGACAGTGCTCTACAATTTCGTCAAACAAGAAGATTTCGTTTGATACGCTGGGGTAATGTGACGTTGTCAAGCACAAGCTGCTCGGTAGCCTGTGATTTTTCACCCAAACTCTTGAGCTTTTCCATAAGGTGTCTATCATCATAAAGTTAGCTTATCGATGTTATCTGACACAGGGTGAGGGCGTCTTCGAAACCCATCGACCATCGACCTGAAATTGGGTTTGGTAACAGGTCTCGAAGTTTTTCTGGGCGACGGTGTAGGCGTCTGGGGTTGATAAATGTGCAAGGCGACGGGACTGTTGGCCACAGTGGGAGTTGAAGCAGCAGTACCGATCGCTTCACGAACAGGTAGTGGAGTTCTTGGGGTGGCAGAGGCGTAAGGGGTGTGCAGTTCGACAAGAATAAGAAAAGGAGGAAAATATGCATACTTTAAGTTAACATCCCCGCGTGAAGCCTCTGTCATTGCGAGATTCACACGGTCCATTTGCTGCTCATGCTCGTTGAAATGACTCCTGATGCGGCTTCGGCAATCTCGAATGTCGCCACCGCGGACCACAAACCCGCAGTCTTCTTCTTCACAGACCCAAGTCTCATCTGGGCCACGTGGGATAGTTGTTGGAATATTGTCTGCCCTTAGGAAAATCTTGATAGGCTCCTTGGAGGTTCCGCCAGATGTTTCAATCCCAGACAAACTCTGGTGGTCATCCTTCTCCATGGCGTCGTCCTCGCCGGAAAAGTAATGTGACTTCTTGGGCTCTGTCTCTTCTTCCTCAGACTCACTGTCGACATCAGAGTGATGTCGCTTCTTCGAAGCGGTTGCTAAACGAAGGCTTGACTTGACACCAGATGGACGACCAGGCCTCCTGAGGCTCTTACCGGCTGGCGAGGAGTATGTAGGACTGGAGAAGTCGTCATCGAGGTTCATCGGGGTCACTTCAGTTTGCTGGATGAGTGTCGGTTGCGATGGTTTGGCGGATCGCTTCCGTGGTATAAGATGGAATGGGAACTTTGTGGGCTCCATGGCGACGGGGTCGAATGGTTTTTGGGAGACCTCTTCTAACCATGAGTAGAACCCGGGTTCAGAACCGTGGTATTTCTCTTTGTCGATGACCTGGAGAAGGGCACGAGCGTTGTAGTGAAGGACTTCCTTGACTGGAATTGCGTGAGATGCTGTTTGGCTACTTTTGTAACCGGGAAAGCTGTAGGCAAAATAGAGCCCATTGATGACAATAGATTCAGTCAAGCCATTTTTGCTTGACTTGCTGCTAATCTCCTCACGAACCCGCTCGAGAGCATTCAATACACTCTGAAAGGGAGTTTCGTTACCAGCGTTTGCTGAGCCAGGTGCATCACTCGCGAGAGGAGCGACAGATGGAGTACTTGCTGAGGACTGCACACTGGTAGGTCTCGGAACTACTGATACATCCCTCGAGGGCTGAGAAGAACTGGCTGAGTCAAGAACTTCATCGTCGAGCCTCTGAGTAGTAGACCGTGACCTAGATGCTCGTTGTGGAGGAGGGCTGTCCTCAAGCTGGGTGATTTCTGGAGTAGCGTTGCTACGGATAGTAGAAGGAGCCAAAGAACCGTTGCGGGTTCGTGAAGGTAGTATTTGCGATGCCTGGGAGTCACGAGCCTCGACGGAGGGGGACCGTAGAGGTTTGGCAGGTTTACTCAGACGATCTACCTCTTTGTTATAGATTTCCTAGAGGCTGGGTTAGTTTGATGTGCCTACAAAGAGGACGCTCCCTCACTCACAGGGTGTCTGTCGATCAGCCATTTGAAGAAAGGGGTATTAGGCCAATGAACCTCATCAAGGTCCTGGAGGCACTGTGAAATCAAGAAAGATGCATGTTCATCGCATCTGTTCTTGACTGCCGCAAGAGTCGAGCCGTCTCCGATATGGGTAGCGTACTTGAGCAGAGTTAGTTATGTCGCAAACCTCCCATAGTGGCCATCTATACAAACCTGATGGAACACATGGTACAGATCCTTCTGAATGTCCTTCTTGCTCTTCTTGGCTTTGCCCGGTCGCTTCCGTGAGTAGATGTCCAGGAGACGATAATAGAGTAGCACAGCCTCTCGCATCTTCTTGTAGATGGGGGTGTAGGCTGGTGAAGGGGTGATCTCGTAGAAAGCGCATGTGCCCTGAACCCAGATAATGGGTACGTTTTGTGCGTTTTCTCCGATAGAGTACATATCGCATTTCTTAACTTCCAAAGGCGTCGATGAACCCACTCGTGTAATAACTATGAGTTGCGGTTAGACATGATGAATGTATTTATATATGGTATTTAAAGCTTGGGGGACCAACGATGATGTTTCTGATCAGGATCGATCATCAGAGTGCCACGGATGGTGTAGGGGCCTCGACTCGCCACATCGAGAGCATTCTCAAGGGTGTGTCCGTCCTTGTTGAGGACTACAGCGTCTCTGAGCTCGAAGCACTTTTCTGGGTCTATAGGACCGGGCTCGTATCGTATGACGGATTTCTCTTGGCGCCACGAGACTCGATTATTGTCTACCGTATCGACACTAGACGTAGACGCCCGGCGAGGGCGCCCGACCATGTTTGTAAGTTTCAAGCTCGAAGAGAGCTCATCGACAAAGGGTAGCGTTCGTTGCTTGTTGATCAAAAGTTGGTTGGGATATTCAGCGGAGGCGCAATAGAGGATAAGCTGGCGAAGGTGGAAGAGTTGTTTGCGAGGGTGAAGAAGGCGAAGAAGGCGAAGAAGGCGAAGAAGGCGAAGAAGACGTTGGAAGAAGGTCTATTTTCTGGTATGCTTCGCTGCGGAGAAGAGAAGAACTTCGGGTGCTGCGAAAATAATATTGAGTTGGGTGTTTGCACGAGGTTGTGAATAGGTGCATGAATGACAGAGTGCCACCATCGAATGGTTCACCTGCAGACCAGTAAAGCCAGGCGCAAACGCGGTCGCGCTGGGGAAATGTGATTCATGGGCCGGGGAGGACATGGCGGGGCAGTGGCCACTGAAAGGGTCCTAAATCAACAGGGGCACCCGCAGTGCAAGGGTTCTGTGACCCACTGTAACGCGCTCCCTAAAGTGCCAGCGCTCCAATCAACTAATCCAGATAACGACAGAAACCTTGACAGATTTATCCGACCGCTTCAACTAATTCCTGGGAACTTCATGAGAAAACTCTCCATTCGTTGCCAGTTCATGATGAAGTCTGAGAAATATAGAGCAGATACTAATTTGGTAATGGGAAATAGATATAGAAGATTTGACTCGAACCTTGTGATCTTATAAATATCATAATCGTGTCATATTTCCTAAAGTATATCGTTTGTCCTGGCGAATACTGCCCGCTTTTTATTGTAAATTGATTGCCTCTAAAGTTAGTTTTAGCGGGGAAGGCTATTGATAAGACTTTTTTTCTTCTCGAGAATGAATCGAGCGGGAAGATCCTACTCCTGGTCGCATTCGTAGTGGCGGGTGCTGAATGGTTTCTTTTTAATAAGCTCCACCAACGTCCCAATCTTTACTCACTTTTCCCTTCCCTCTCGTCTTCCTTGCCATATTCTAATACTCGGGAGCGCTCGCATGCGATTTCCCTCAAAGGTATTCAGGATGGCCACGGACACTCTCCGGGAAGGCGTCTTTGGTACGTGAACTTGATCTGCTTGCTGACTTTGACTCGGCTGCGAACTTTGCTCCGCTCTATTCTCTTTCCCTGTGTTAACATGGTTGCTTCCCTTTAGCCATCAACAAGCCTTGCGGTCAGAGCTCGGCGCAAGTTATTCGCGAATGCCAGCAAGCTTTCAACCCCTCGCAGTTCTTCAAGCCATTGATCGATTCTGAGGTCGCAAAGCGCATGAATGAGTCCGGCCAGCAATTCGCCCGTCGCAAGCTGTTGAAGAAAGCTTCCCAGGTCAAGATTGGCCATGGCGGAACCCTTGACCCTCTCGCGACCGGAGTTCTCATCCTGGGCATAGGATCTGCTACCAAGGCTTTGCCTCAATTCCTCGAGTGCACAAAGACGTACGAGACCATTATTGTGTTTGGCGCCGCTACCGACACCTACGACCGAGTTGGTCGCATTCTCACCAAGCGACCTTATGAGCACATCACTCGCGCAATGGTCGAGAAGGAGCTCGCCGGGTTCCAAGGCCGGCAAATACAGATCCCACCTTTGTACTCGGCGCTCAAGATGAACGGAAAGCCTTTGTACGAGTATGCGCGCGAAGGCAAGCCTATCCCCCGGCAGATCGAAGGCAGAGAAGTCGAAGTCAAGGATATCGAGCTGGTGGAATGGTACGAGCCGGGCACGCACAACCATCGATGGCCTACCGAGGAAGCTGAAGCTGCGGAGCGAAATCTGGCGGAGCAGGTCTGGAGGATCAAGAAGCAGCAAGAGAGTACAAAGAAGTTGAGCCCTGAGGAGAAGCAACAGGACGACAAAGCGATAGCGGCGCACGAATCGTTCAAGCGCAGTTTTGAAGAACGACAGGATGCGCTTATTAAGGACGCGCCTTCAAAGAAATCGCGAAAGTCAAGGGAGCCTCCCATGATGTCAGGCGCTCTGGGCAAGTTACCAGCACCGACATACTCTAACAAGGGCTCGAATCTGGTTCCTGATACTCCCGATACAAACACACCGCCTCCCTGGAGCGATAAAGGCCCCGCCGCTGTCAAGGTGCGATTAACCGTCACGTCCGGTTTCTACATCAGAAGCTTCTGTCACGACCTAGGGGCCAAGCTGGACTCCGCTGCTCTCATGGCCGAGCTTGCGCGAACTCGCCAAAGTGATTTCGAGGTTGGTGGTAAAAACTGTCTCGAATATGACGATCTCGCCAAGGGTGAAGATGTTTGGGGTCCTCAAGTCGGTCGAATGCTCGAGAGTTGGAGCAAGGTCCCACAACCCCCGGCCAATCCTTCAGGCAAGCAAAGCAAGAAGAGGCCCAACAACAGGGGCCCCGGTTCTCCCAAGCATAAGCAAGACCAGCAACAAACTCATAACAAGGGAGAGAAGCGACGACGGTCAAACTCACCTGACGAGGCAGGCTCACCACCTCGAAAGGCGGTAGCCCTCGAGTCCAAAAACGGCCCCAAGCCAGTGAAAGAAGCTGTCAGAGAGTCTGTAGAGAAGCCAATGACGGAGTCTAATGCGGAACCCAAATCGGAAACTAGAGGCCGCTCTGATGATGAGAAATCATGGAACGGCATAGAGGACTGAGCTGTGACCAAGTAGATAGACGCAAGAGACAGGATTTGTTGAGTCGGTAGGCGATGAGAAGCAGGACCGTTTTGTATCCCGCAGAATGACTTCAAAATGAACGAGTGGTTCAAGATCAGCATATATATAGCATGGCCAGCTGATAGCCCTAGGGAGAGTTTGCAGCAGAGATATCTGCCAACAGCCCACGTGGTGGCTATACTAGAGATTCACGGAGCAGCATGCATATATCATTTAGGCGTTGTTGGTTCGAGAGCCCAAGAGAATATATGAACGTTATGTTATACCAACCAAGATCAGAAGCAAGGTTCATGTGATTAAATGTAATATATTCTTTTTTATCCTAAATTTCGTCTCAATATGCGATTGAACTCACTTGCTCATCTCAAGTATCGCTTTTAAATCGACTATATGCTGTTGATGTCTTACTGCTCACTCGCCCCCTCCACTGTTCCACCTAATTCTTCCGTCGCTCCACGAATATCTTCTACCCTGATACCACTGCGGTCACACATACTGCGGAATATACCACCCTGCTTCCACAGCTCCATGGGTGTGTCCAGCTCAGCGATACGTCCCGCATCCATGACGCAGATACGATCGTAGCCGATGATAGTGCGCAGTCGATGGGCAATACATAGAAGTGTCTTGCCGCGGAAACCAACAGCCATGGTGGCCTGGATCTTGTCGTCTGTCTCCATGTCAACTGATGAGGTGGCCTCGTCGCACACAATGATCTGGGCGCCTCGGACGAGAGCTCGTGCAAGGGCCATGAGCTGTCGCTGGCCGAGGGAGAAGTTGAGGCCGTCTTCTTCAACGGCTGTGTCAAGGTGGATGCCTGAAGGGTCGTTTGTGCGTCGAGCTTCTTCGGGCGTGGCTGCGTTTGTGGGCACGAGATCTGCTTGGCGCAGGGCGGACCAGAGTGCGAGGTCGGTGTGTTCGTTGAAAGGATCCAGGTTGCTGCGGATAGTTCCGCGGAAGAGGGTAGGGTCTTGTGGGATGATGGCTAGACGAGATCGAAGATCGTGCAGGCCAAGGGTGGAGATATCGAGTCCGTCGATACTGATCTTACCACCTGAGATCTCTACCAGGCGGAAGAGGGTGCTCATGATGGAACTCTTTCCAGCACCGGTACGGCCGACGATACCGATTCGCTCGCCTCCCTTGACGTGCATTGTCAAGCCTGAAAGGACCAGCGGCAGACCGGCTCGGTATCGCATTTCGACGTTGTCGAAGATAATCTCACCCTTCTCGGGCCATGTATTGCGCACCTCGACTGTATGCGAAGGAGCCTCCTCCTCAAGTTCAGTACCGTAGTAGTAGAGTCTTTCGACAGCGTTCATAGCATTCTCGACTTCAGCGAGCTGACGCACCGAGAATTGCATCATGCCGACGATTGAGAGGATGTAACTCAGAACAAGACCACCAGTTGAAGGATCAATAGAGAAACGTGATGTGACAACGAGAATGGCAGTGACAAAGACAAGGAGTACACCGATGAGATCGATTCTCATCGAGAGCCATCGCTGGTTGGCGAAAGTGATATAGTAAGCGCCGTTCATGTTGTCGATCGACTCACGCAGCTCATTGACGAAGCGATCCTGTAGCCCGTATGCGCGGATAGATGCCACGCCGGTGAGACCCTCACCAAACTTGGCAAAGACGTGGGATCTGAGAACGGACTCGAAACGCTTCACCTCTCGAGCTGAAGAGCGGTAATATATAGCCGCCGTGACGAATGCCAGGTAAAGGGGCACCAGGGCAATGACGAAGTAGTAGTAGAAAGCGATGATGAGGATGAAGACAGAACTGACCATGCCCATTGTGAGGAGGAACATACGGAGTGCGTCCGAGAGGGTATTGTCCATAACATCAACATCGCGCGAGAAACGGTTCGTGATCCGTCCGAGGGGCGTAGTATCGAAGAAAGACATGGGCGCTCGAAGAACACGAGTGACTGCGATTCGAAGCATGACCTTACTCGATTTCGTGCCGAGGACGGACAGGACGACGGAAAAGGCAAACATGAGAATGGCCTGTATAACACCTAGTGCTGCGTAGATGCCGATATACTCCCCCGTTTTAAGATTGAACTTGTTGGAAGTCCAGTACGACAGCCACAGACTCGTCACGATATTGGCGCCCTGAGATAAGATGAGGAGGAACAGGACCAGCGGAGCGTTCAGTATGGAGCCAGATGCCTTGACATAGGCAGCGTAGACGGACCATGAAACGTTGGAGCTGGCCTTTTCCTCCTGGGTCATGAGAGCAGCGCCCTTCTTCTTTTTCTTTTTCTTCTCATCCGCGGTAGGCTCCTCAGCATCATCAGGCTTCTTCTCATCCTCGCGCTTCTCCTCAGTGGCGGTGGTCTCCAGAAGAGATTGGAAACCCTTATGGTCCCTCATGAGGTTCTCGAAGGTGTCTACAGCCTGGATCTTGCCGTTCTCCATCCAGATGATGCGGTCACATCGGTTGAGCACCCACAGCTGATGGGTGGCTAGGATACGGCACTTGTCCTTGAGAAGTCCGAGGATAGCGTTATCAAAAATGTGACGACCAACATGAGCGTCTACAGCACTAAGAGGGTCGTCCATAAGGACAATATCGGCGTCGAAGTAGATGGCTCGGGCAATGTTTAGACGTTGCTTTTGACCTCCAGAGATGGTAATACCACGTTCACCGATTTCTGTCAAATCACCGTTAGGTAGCATATCGAGGTCAGCTTGAAGAGCACAGCTATCAAGTGGCATTAGTAACAGTAGCGGAGGATTTATCAATCCGATGGACTTACGCTTGAATGACTTCGTTATACCACTTCTTATTCATATCCTTACCAAAAACAATGTTGTTCTTGAGGGTGGTGTTCTGGATCCAAGCGTACTGAGGACAAAACGCTCTGGACGCTCCAAAGGTGACATGGCCCTCTGTCTTTCGCATATCTCCTGCAAGAGCAGATAGCAGAGAACTCTTGCCGCTGCCGACTGATCCGATGACGGCGACGAGTTCGTTCCTCTTCACGTCGAAGTTGAGATCCTGCAGTTTGAAAGGTTCACGCTCTTCAACAAGGGTGCTTGTGTCGTCGCCCGAAGATTCTGTCTGGGGAGCCGGGGTGGGGTTGTCCTTGTCCTTGATTTTCTTCGCTTTGTCGGCCTTCTCCTTGTCCGACTCCTCGTGGTGAGACTTCTCCCAAGTGAAAGAAGCGTCCTCCAGTCGGATTGCATCGGGGCCTGTAGAGTCAATTGTCATGTCCTCCACCATCTCCTCCTGAAGCAGAAACTCTTCGATTCGCTGAACGGAGCCCCACGCATCAATGACCTGACCCAGAACCATTGGTAGCAAGTTCAAAGGGATTCTGAGACCATTGAACAAAGCTAGAGAAGAGAAGACCTCCGCAGCTGTGAGTCCGTTGTGTGTCAGGGAATAGCAGATGAAGGAAAGCATAGAGGCGAAGATGGGCAGCGACATGCTGACGGCGTTGAGGGCGTTTCGAATGGCGAGCAAAATCTGGATGGCGTGGATCTCTTTGTTTCTGAAGTCTCCGAGTCGTTCGAGGAACGCCTTCTCCCAGCCAAAATACTTGACGAAGCGGACGGACTGCAGAATTTCCTGGGTGAGAGAAACACGTTGATCGGTGATTAGGTTGATGGCTCGTCGTCTATGGAACAGACTTCGGATCGCCTTTGTCAAGAATGGCATTCCTACAACCAACAAACCGTAACCGGCCAGGGCGCTGTATGTGATATTGACGAGGAGAAGTGCTAGAGTGAGCAGGCACAGAATGGGAGATGTCCATACCATATGGAAGAGGGCTGAGGCCTGGTCAACACGGTAAGTATCAACACTCTGCAGAGCAGTGATACGACCATTACCCCAGCCAGTGCCATCAGAAGCGTCGGGCTTTGCCTTCTTAGCCTTCTTGGGCTTTTTCTCGTTCTTAGCGTCGTCCTTCGCCCGAGGAGCATTGCTCTGCAAAGCACCCTCAGCCTTGGCGCGGCCAGAAATGACCAGCGACTTTTCGTAGATGAGTCCAATCAAGACTCCTCTAGTCTGTCCACCAACTGTCATTCCTCGGTAGATGTAGTGGTTTGTTCCCAAACTCTGGGTGATTTGCATCAAGGTGATACCAACGGCCAAACCGATACCCTTGCCAATATGAGGCGGAGGACCGCCAGTTTGGTTCGCTACGTAAGCATCGGCGGCGAATTGAATTAGATATCGAAGTGTAAAGGGACTGATAACCTGAATGATGCTGGTGTAGAGGGCACATGCACCTCCAGTCCAGAACTCCCCCTTGAAGGTTTCGTGCATGGCCCAGAATAGGGGGTTCTTTTCACCTCCTTCGACACGTCTTTGGAAAGACGATTTCATTTTTAGAGTCAGCGGCTCAACGGATCTATCCGGGTTGACCGTCCATATGTCATTCTCTTCTAAGGGTCTTCTGTAGCCAGCCTATCGATATCAAGTCAGCATCAAGCGTTGTAAGACGGGCCGCGCCGCAAGATAGAGATTGGTGGCTTGTCAATCTGATAAGATGTAATACGCCCCGAAAATAGACCTCGATATCAATGATAAACTTACATGCATCAACGGTCCCATCCATTGAAATGTCAATTTGCTGAGGAAGCCTGCATCGTGTTCTCGACTCTTCACTTGCTTCTCGGGGACTGGAGGTGGTGAGCCCCAGCGAAGAGGGTTCAGTTTCTTGTGCCATGGTTTCTTTTCAGGTCTGGGCCCTGATCTCACTGGCGCAATCGTTGAAGCTTCAGTTGCACCGGTTCTGACCTCCTCAAGATCAGCGAATTTTGATTCGTCTTTCTCGTTAATTTGGCGAGCTCGATAGTTATCCCCATTATCTTTTTCTCCCAGCTCGTTAATTCGGTCCTCGTCTGAATCGGCAGATCGCTCAAAATTGGTCGGGGGCAAAGCAGCAGCCTGGGCGTCTGAAGGCTGAAGCTCTTTATCCACGGGGTCTGGCATATTCGCGATCTGCAAGCCTCGAATACTTCGTCGAGCTTATAACAGCAGATAAAGACTGCGCGGTAACCCTGAGGCTGAAGACTTAAACACCGAGCCGAATGGTATCTCGCACCGGTTCACAGGTGATATCAGGCTTTTGTTACGAAGCAGACAAGTCACAATACCAATGACACCATGAAGCCCGGAATTGAAAGCGACGGAATTGAGCCGGAAACAATAGACTTTGGTCACAGCAGCGCGATACAACCTTCAAAAGGTTTGCCAAGAGTAAAACCGATCGATAAAACGGTCCCACAGGTCGATCTTGGCGCGATGTAGGAGAGGAAAAAGAGTAGAAGATGAAATGGGAAATTAAAATAAGATGGAAAGTGAATAAGAGCCAGTTTAAGGGGATCGGTAAACGGAATAGGATCTCGTCAAAATGGCAGTCGTAAAAAAGAGAACGAAACTCCGACTTAACGGGGGGTGTATGGGTGTGGCTGCATTAGCCAAGCGGACTCATCTACCCGTACGGATAGAGTAGGTACTAATGTAAAGTACGGATAGTGGAGTTTTTTTGTATCGTCGATTGAACAAGGCAAACAAAGGATCCAGCGGATTACAAAGCAGGGGCAGGATCAGAAAGTTCGCCCAAAGACCGCCCTTTCCTAGGTAGTAAAATGGAAATCTCAACAAAGCTCGGATTCACGGCAACGAAATAAGCATGGATGCCTGCCACGCGGAGAAAGTGCCAAGGGAGGGTCCCGGAGACTTCTTTTATGTGAGGAGGTGAGTCGTTACCAACGAGTTCAATGTCGATGACAGTTATGATGGGAATGGTAATTAACTAGGTACGGGTAGAGACAACGGACACGAGCGATGCTGTTGACTCTAACAAGCTATAGGAACTGGAGAGAACAGAAAGAGAAGATAATCAGCATCACAGCTCAAGCATGGGCCGAAAAATGGTTCGGTTCGTCGATAATAACATCATGAATGCTCTGTTCTCGGCTCGGCCTCTCGCTCTCTACTAACTTACTACGTAGTAGAACCCTCACCCTTGCCATGAACTCTTACAGTACGTACTGTATCGATATCCGCGTACAGCGAGTAGATAAGCTCCGATCATCAATAAAATCCCAATTGAGGATGGTTCCTTTGGCGAAAACAGGACTACCTCGCCCTCATTAGCTCTCGGGATGTGGGTGTGGAGATCCCGCACGCAGCCATCAAACAACCAAATACCACCCCTTGTGGCATGCTTCAACTCCAAGTCGAGCAGGTACAAAACAAAGTGCGTAATAGACTAGAGCGTGTCATCAAGCCTACCCCATGATTGTTGGCCTCATCGTATGCTGTGACTGTTCTGGGATACGATAAACGCCAAACGTCTTTATCCATCTGAAATCGAAACGGTATGATAAGCTTCGTATAAGTGAGGCAGCCGCATATTGATACATCATATCGAATGTTGAACTCGTAAACTTCCTTCAGTTCTGCTAGGATAGAATACTAGCCACCGCATGGCAGCTGTATCCTCGCATTGTTGAGTTTGACCGTGCTTAAAACCATGGCTTGGTTCTAGACCACGTCTTGGAGTGCCAACTCAAAAGTCGAGCTTTCAGGTGGTGATTCAACACAACCTCCTCGTCATGCACCGCAGCAATGGGGACAGTCTGGTGACATGGAATCCCGAGTTAGAGGCTGGCCAGATTTGAACTTGATGTCTTCCATGACGAAGACTTTCCTTTCCGTCCACTTTTCCCCGTGAGCTCTCGCCGCTTCCCCGCTCTCGTATCTACCAACATACTGCATTGTATCGTAAGCGAGGTACCATTACAGATCCGATCCAAGAGTCGTCGTCGAATGGTTATTCGAGTTGAGAAAATTCGGCTCCGATTCGGCGGGCTCCAAAGACGTGCAAAACGGAGTTAGTCGGCAGGAATTAAGCATTAATGAATATCCTGCCCGCTTACATAACCCAGCCAGCCCTCCAATGTCGGCCCCACACCCCAAGCCCGTCCCGATGGACCGGGAAGAATTCAGTGAATCTCGACCGAAACTGCAAGGCTGAGCTTCGTCATCCAAATTTTTTGAACTCCGATCTTCTGTGACGATCTGAAAGCTGACGACTTCCGGTGCCTGAATAAGCATCGCCCGGAGTCCGAAAAAGGCTAATTGAGAACACATCCTCCGCTGTGTGCTCACCTAAGCACCCAAATCTGAGTGCGAGAATGGCCATCGACGACGTCCCCTCTGTTGCCTTGCCGGGCAAGATCCTAGGCCCCGTCACCAAGTTTGCGCCCGGCGCCGGTACACACATCTACGAAGGCAATGTCGTCTCTTCTCTGCTGGGTCAGGTCACAGTGACACCTCCGGCCAAGGGTCCCGGTCCTCAGAAGCGTCTCAACAAGATCACCGCTCCGACGACAGAAGAGCTTGCTACCATCTCCGTATCCCGCCACGGCCGCAAGCGCGAGGTCCTCCCCGATGTCGACAACATTGTCCTTGCGCGTGTCCTGCGCCTGATGCCCAAGCAGGCCATCGTGGTGATCCAGCAAGTCGGCGATACGGTTTTGCAGACAGAGTGGCAGGGTGTGATTCGAGTGCAGGATGTGAGGGCTACAGAAAAGGACAAGGTCAAGATTTACGAATCGTTCAAGCCCGGTGATATCGTGCGAGCGCAAGTTGTAAGTTGACCTTGCACATGCACGTCGCACTGATACTGACAAACATACACCAGATCTCTCTTGGTGACCAGGCCAACTATTATCTATCCACATCATCTAACGAATTGGGTGTCATCTTGGCCACGAGCGAGGCAGGCAACGATATGGTTCCTGTCAGTTGGAAAGAATACAAGGACCCCGAGACAGGCATCAGCGAGCCTCGAAAAGTCGCAAAGCCTAGCTGAGGTTGCTCTTCGCTATATTGTTAGAGCGCTGCCGTTCTTTAATGCTCTGGAATGCAAAAAGGGCACGCGACCTAGCTTGTCTCAGAACAACATGGCTAGGCAGGTCTGTTCGCCATGAAGCAAGAACCCCCACATGAACGATATAACTTCTGTGGAAACGAATTAACCAAAAATGCGCTCGCGTGGCAGTCTCTTTGAAGCCACAGAGTTCCAGTCGTCTCGTGGCGCGAGACTCCCACCAGAGACGCTCAACGACACCATGATCCGTCTCGTCGGGCTGGACGCTCAAGTCCGATGAGACTAAATAGGGCTCGGGATAGTCTATAGAGAATCCACAATGATGAGAATCACACCCAGAGCCTCTTTATACCTGGAGTTTATCTGCGCTAGAACTGGGTTAGAAGCCTGACGCAAAGTTAATATTATAAAGTTCAAAGTATGTTTCACAAACACTGGATCTGAAGTGAAGTAACATGATTGTGTTGTGTGATGAATGTCCAAATTATTCCATCAGGAGAGATTTCTTATCCAACCCATTAACCCATTGATTATTGAGCCTTGACTCGACTGCTGAAACAGCTGAACCGGAATTATCCAGCTCCCCCGTCTCAAAAAACTACATAAATCAATGCGAATGGAACCAACGAAGCGAGTCCTGTAAGAATTGAATCATAAAAAACTTTCAAAGAAACATCTTCTGTTTCGCAGTCCAAGATACCCTGCCACTCAATGGACCCTGATCCGCCCCTCAAGGCACGCGCCACTAACAAGATTCCCTCCCCAATCCAATGGGACCTTCTACCTAGTTTCCAGCCTGCTCAGCCGCCGAAGCGCCCTCCCCGCCCCTGCCATCATCGCGTGTCCAGGGCGCCCAAGCCACTGCCCGCATTTGGTTCAGGCGACAAAAATAGAAGATGCTTGGACCGACCATCCCTGTATTGATCGAAACCTTTCTCTTCTCGAATCTTGCACGGCTTGGGGATATTGCATTCATCCCTTTGTTGCTATAATATTTTTGTGTTTTTCAATTTTCAATTTTCAATTTTTCAAGAATTACACTTTTTATCGTCTTTTTTCTTATAGTCCTTACTTAAGCCAGCCTTTACGTCCACGGACATCTCGGGTCGCTCACCTACATCATATCTTTCATGCGCCGGTCATGTCAACGACAATGGTTATGACAATGGCAGCGCCGACTCTATCCGCTGACTCTACGCCATGCTGTCCGGGCTGCGGCTACTCCTTACCTCTTGATCACAGCCAGGTTCAACTTCTTGAGGCCCAAGCCCGTATCGAAGACCTCGAGAACCAAGTCCGTCTGCTCAACGAAAAGGCCACAGCCGCCGTCGATCGCTGGGCGGACTACGAAGATGAACTCACCAATCTACGCGCCCAACTCCCTACTTCGCCGGTAGATAAACAACTTCCAGCGACGCCTACAAACCCTCGCATGTCTTTCCTCCAGAGCGGCACCAGCCGCCTCTCCTCATTCCTCTCCCCGCGCAAGTCCCACGAGCTTCCCCATATCGACACCAACCCCTCCCGACCCCCCAACCAGCGATCCATAAGCAGCCAGTCGCACCGCCCACTGCACCCTCCACCATCGCCTTCGTCAGAAGATCTCCTCGAGGCACTGAACCGTGAGCAGTCACTGCGCAAGGAAGCCGAAGGGAAGGTCGCCGCCACCAGCCAGGAGGTTGAGGAGCTTAGTGCAGCGCTCTTCGAGCAGGCCAACGAGATGGTCGCCGAGGAGAGACGAGCGCGGGCTAAGCTGGAACAGCGGGTAGATGAGTTGGAACAAAGAGATATGGAGAAACGCAGGCGGTTGGACAAACTCGAAGGAGCCATGACACGGATCGAGAGGGTGAGATTACTGCTGGCCGAGGCAGAGGAAGATGTCGAATCGAGCAAGCAGACTGTAAAAGAGATTGTGGAGTTGGAGAGACAACAAGAAGAGGAGGAACGAAAGGAGAGGGAGGCGAAAGCAAAGAAAGCCGAGAAAGCCGACATTGATTCGGTTTACAGCCTATCAGACGATGAGCCTCAAGAAAGGAAGTCCATCGACAAGCAAAACAAGCACGACCAGTCCGACGACGACCATACACAAAGGAAATAAACGTCACCATGGCATCTGAGCACATTACTAATTCTCTTTTCTACTCTTACTACACAAGGAGCGAGGCATACGGACATAGAAACAAGGGCCTTGGTAATGAGCAACGAAAGGCAAAGCATTATTTTGGGCCAGCGGCTATAAGACAAGGAGTTGGTCAAACTTGGGTATTAAGGGCAAGGCGTTGGATGACATGGGGCGTATGGTCAAAAGGGGGAGGAATTGTACGATTATGAACACATCGCAGGGCGAGCTTTTTCCCTTTACAAATGGCATATTTAAATATGGATTTATATAATCACGATCGTCGATCTCATTAGCAGTCTTGCACAGCCTTATGTGGACCTTCATCAGTGTGAAACAACGAGTTCTGTAACTGTGGTTTAGGTTGCGTAGATCAATCCTGTCTAACCTGCACACCCTGTGCCCTCTTTGGTTCCAACGTGAATTACAGGGCGGATGGAAACCTAGCTAGCACATGTAGGAGCATCTGTGACTTCCGAAGTATCTATAGCGAAGTGAATTGTTGTGAGTTGGTCAACAATCAACATCAGTCCATCAGATACATCTGGTCACGCGACTAAGTGAAAGGATTCCAAACCATCCAGTTGTTGAATAAAGATGAACATTTCATAAGAAAAAGAACTATGTACAAAGTATTGAAGCCAGAAGATGTCTCTGGAGTATGAACCAAAACCTAAACTCCTTGCGGTCATTCACGCTGATATGAACCTCAAGTGTTGCATCATGAACGTCGTCAGAGTTATATTAGCCACAATCGTGTCTCCAACCGTGTCCAACTCTGACACAGACTCACGGTAACCAAAACCCCCACTCGTGATTAGAGCCGAGCGCATTACTGAGGACCGTGTTATATTACACTGATATCCCGTTATGAAGTAGTATCAAATTATCCACAAACCATATCCCCATGAGAAAAGACCAGTCTCCTGACGCCGCTATTGAAGATGAACCCAAATGACCCCGTCTCGTGACACCCAGTCATTTTTGACCCGGAGAGTAAGGCAATGATTGTTCATATGTAATATTTCACATAGAAAGAGAAAAACAGCATGATAACAACTTATATCCGGTTATGTGCACCAGGAGATCCACTGCCGTACGACGAGCGCCTTGCAGCTGATGCAGGCATATGTGGCGGTGGCAGAGCTGAAGGGTCGTCGGTGAGAAGATCTTCAAGGAATGCGCTTGGGGCACGTTGACTTGGTGGTCGGTTGAGATTGAGAGTCGAGTTGCTGATGTCTCTTCGACCCTGGAATGACGGTGATTCAGGAGGGCTGGGATTCAGAGTGTGTCGCGAAGGAGTTCCGAAGTAGCCGCGAGAGTCAGGACGCAAGTTGGTCAAACTGATATTATTCTCATGTTGACCTCCGGGAGAACTAGTTCCGGCTGCATAGAAGCCTGAAGGCAGGAATGAAGAACCGCGGTTACCTGCCCCATTGCCTGATGCTGCAGCCGTTGGCGAGAAAAATAGATTAGAAGCGCTAGGAGTCGATGAGAGAACGGGTCCACGAGTAGTTCGTCGTACACCACGCCCAGCTGAGAGAGACATAGTTGAACCGGTATCGGTGTATTTGTAGAAGGGCGCAGGGGGCGCAGGGAAACCTGTCTTTGCGGTTTCGTCGTGTTGAGCCTTCGCTGCTCGCTCCACGGATCGATGGAGGAGGATACCAACAATGAGGCGCCAGAGTAGGATACCAAGACCAAGTGCGCCAAGAATGGCACCTACAGCAATGAAGACGGTTCCGTCAGGGGCGCTCGAATGGCGCATAAAAGGAGCATTGTTGGTAGGCGGCACGGTAGCAGCCGGATAAGTAGGAATGGGCTTATATCGTGTCAATGTAGGCATAGCCTCGTCCGTACCCGCTGCCGCTGAAGCAATAGTTGTGAGCGTAGACTGAATATTCTCGGTTTTGGTCGGGCCTTCTCCTGTCACAGTGGTGGCTTCGTCCTCCTCAGTGGATGAGGCTTTCTCATCCTTCTTAGTTGACTTGGGCTCCTCCTTCTCCTCCGTCTTTGACTGCTGATCATCCTTAGTTTCCTGGGTCGCCGAAGGTTTCGCATCAGTTTTTGATTCATCACTTGCAGGCTCAGCAGCGGCGTCGGTGGGTTTGCTGGCATCGCTATTCTTCGCGTCGGTTGCCGCAGGGGCAGCCGCGGGTACAGCAGAAGGGTCGTTGTCCTTGGCGTCGTCCTTGTTGTCCTGAGCCATAGCTACAGCACCATATAGTGAGAATGAGGCAAAGGCCGAGATCAGAAGATCTGATCTCGGTAAATAATTGGTGGGTCTCATGTTGGGAATCGTATTGTATGACTATATCTGAGGCGGCTATTCGAAGAAATGGTCGTTGATATCGAGACGTTGGTGTTGTTGAATATCACAGTCTCGAGTATGAGCCTCTGACCAGGCCGGATAATTGGGTAATAATGCTCCCTGAAAGAGAATCGAGAGCGACTGAGGCGATTGCGTATATCAAGGAGACTCTGGAATGTCAAGGGATGTTAAGTAGCGATTTAGCTCTGTGCTCTCGTTATGAAACAGCGCTTGGTGAGACAAGGCTATTTTGTTCTTGGGAATCGGAATTAAAGGGATGTCGTATGTATTTCGATAGTTGCGTATGTGTTCGAAGGGATGTATCGCGTCTATTGCCTTCACATGGGAGCGCGAAGAGTGATAAGAAGCGAGATGGATAAATTAGCAGATCGAGATAGCGCTGTTTCCGCCCTGGTCTCTCCCGTGAACTCGAACGAAGGAATACAACAAATATTGGGTTATGAAAGAGAAAAGAATGTAGTAACGGAATGGGCTAACGAGTGAGCGTGCGTAACCAAGCGAGTGGGTGATACGCACTACCAAAAACCGCGTTAGCAATTTGTATGATAGAGTAAAGATCGGGTTGAAGCGATGGGACGGGGAGGGATTGGGAGAAAGACGGGGTCGCACAACAGAGGCAGGAGCGGGCAGGGACTGGGGTTGACTGCACCTTCCTAATGCCTGCCTGTCACTGCGTGGGCCAGGCGTTTGTGCAGGAGCAAGCGCGAGTGAAAAGGAGAATGGTGCACCTGATGAACCAGTAGGGGAGCCGACGGTTAAGATGGAATAGGTCTAGACTCGCTAGTAATGGATGATCCAATTCGCTCGTATTCGATAGCGCGACGCAACAAATATCAGGGGAAAGGTTTAGAGGGTTGTTTTTTAATAATAGAAGGCTATTGCGGCTTGAATTCTTGTGCGTTGAGCGCCCATTGTCACTTTCCTTGGTGTGACTACATATGACCGACTACTGCGTTTATTTGTTGGCGAGCTTTCAATTCCAGCCTGTTTGTTGGCTGTTTTGAACAACGTTGATGTACAATGCTGTGTTGTGCTCTCAGCTCTGTAAATGGCGATCTGTTGGTGGTTGCTGTGGACGATCACCCACACAAGAACATGATGTAGGTGCAAGTCGATGCATGATAGGCAGTTATTGTCTCTTGTTGCCTGGGTACCTACCTGTCAAGTCAAATGTCAATATCGCTGTGCAGTTGCGAATTGCATCTCTGTATGTATGGCTGGCTGACAACGGTTGGTCATGTTTGATGCGGCTTCTGTGGCCACCCTCTCATATTACATTATCTTGCAGATGGATACGCACCGTCCGGGCCGTTGAGCAACGTTAAAAACGACATCATGCAAGGTAAAGCAAACTCGACAGTGATGATTCAATATTCGTAAATAGAGTTCAGTCACGATCAACATCCAACGGCGCCACAACACGATATCATGGTTCCTTGCAGGTGCCCTGGATCTTCAAAAGTCAAATACTCCTTGAAAAGACCCCTCTTTATGTCACAACCGTGGTCTAACATCATGGTGATACTTGTTGCTATCCGCGTATCAATTCTCCATCCTTTTCAGGGTCCTGTATGAGCGGAGGAAACCTCGCACCGACCAGCGGGGTAATTGACGTGACATGGCTCTCCAGTACGGGGATCTTTGATGTCTCCGCGTGTGGATTCTTGTGTTTTGCAGTTCATCGTAACCCAGCCACGCGTGGAAAGTTCCCCACTGCGTGCCCACTTTGACGAAGCTGCTTGAGTGGATTCATCACGTGACTTGACATCGGCACTACAGCAAGGCCGGTCCCGTTCACGCGCGAGCCTCGTCATTGTCAGCCTCCAGTTCAAGCTCCAAGCATCGTCAACTTCCTTATCGACTACCGAACCCGCAACAACCGCTCATCACGCGATATTCGCCCTGTATCTTTCGCAACCAACATTTAATCTTAATAATGGAGGAAGAACGTCTCTGGAAGTTCTCGCGGCCTGAGTGGCTTAACACCGTCTGGGCCCGCAACGCTGGTGTTTACAGCGCTGGAGCTATTGTATGTTATGTCCTCTGAATTGTCGCTGATCTGGCTATCCACTGCTGCGCTCTTCACGCACATTGTCAATGTGTCATGCGCGGCCTTTGCGCCAAAGATAATGTCAAATCCCAGCTAACCGGTCTACCGTAGTTCTCCGTCGCTTTCTACATCATGCTCGACTCCGCCGTCTGGTCCAAGTCTTCGCGCAACGGCTCCGACGTCCATGTCAAGTTCGTTGACTGGCTGCCCTTTATGTTCTCCAGCTTGGGCATGCTTATCATCAACTCGGTCGAGAAGCAGCGCCTGAGCGCCGATTCCTTCAGCTATAGTGGAAATGGGGTGGCATGGAAGGCTCGCGTTGTTCTATTCTTGGGCTTTGCAGCTCTAGCTGGTGGAATGGCTGGTGGTGTTACTGTTTTCGTTCTCAAGTTTATCGTCCCAAGTGTCTCAATGCCTGCTTTGGGTATGGGTATTGAGAACGTGGTCAGCAACGCCCTTGTGGGCTTCAGGTAAGACTCCTTGCTACAAAGTGATGATGCATTTTACTGACTCTGCACAGTTCTGTGGTCCTCTGGGTCAGCCAGAACATGGAGGACGAGTACTCATACAACCTGTCCCTGTAATCATTGCGGTCGATACGAGCAAAACGATCAATTGAGGTGACATTGGGGGCGTAATGATGGGCTGGGATGGTTCCCTAGAGTTAAGCACAGAGTGTACGATTAAGAGCAGGGCCTTACAGTACATTGATGGAAGATTCATGGCGATAAGGATGACTCACGTGTAGGAACAGTAGGCAACCAATTTTGGCTGAAGGATACCTAAACAAATCTCGATTCCCGTGAGAAGTGCCGAGTACATCTCTTTTTGAATCTAAGCTTGGCTTAGAGTTAGCGTTGCTGGTTGCTGGAGATGGAGTTGGTAGACTGTTATACTATTATCACTTCAAACTACAGTCAATAATTCGTACTTGGAGGTACCGAGTGACTTTGTCATACAGGCAATGTGAGTAGGGGCTACCATAAAATAGAGTCTCTGATCAATTGCCCTGGATGCACAATCAAAGAAGAGGCTCGTCGGGGTCCTTCATATAATACCCGGCGCTGTATACAATCTTGCACTTGCCTCGTTGGTCGAGATCACTAAGACGAAGACCCCGGCGCATCCCCACACAAAGTCAACAGAAGGCGATCTCGCATCTGACTCGATGCACAATCCATTGAACAAACATCCAATTCTAAATAGAAATCCTTTTCTTGCATCACAGCTCCTTACCACCCTTCACAATCCATAATGGCCGATCGCCCTCGGCCAACCACAAACGGAACCGGAGTCTCCCGCTCCCGCAACGGCGCCTCTTCTGCCGGCGTCCGTCGCAATTTGTTCCAGAACCAGAACCAGTTGACCCGGCGACCTACCGCCGGTTCGACATCTACGTCTGCCGAGACACTGCATTTGGATGCAGATGTGTTATCAGATACATCCGAGATTGTCGTTCGTGATAAGTACGGCGAAATTGAGCTTGGAGACCCTCCGACGCCGATGATGGAGGATGAGGATGAGTTGCCGCTGGATCACAGACAGGAGAGTGAGAGTATGAGATGCGCATCTACACCGCATGATGCACATGGCTTACATGATACCAGAAGAGAGACAAAGACTAGCTGAAGCAGTCAAGCATCATCAGATGAATCGTCATACATTACACGAACAGCCTGAAGGTGCGTCATATACACATCATAACAATATCCATTTTTACTAACATAACGTTAGAACTACTCGAAGCTGTTAGGGCAAGTCTACGAGCCAAAGTAGCAGCTCTCACGGAAGACAATTGGATGTTTGAGCCAGAAGAACAGCCCCGTGGTTAACCATTTGTTTTTTTGTTTGCCTTACAACGCCTGCTGTCTATGTGTTTACTTCAAGACAATACGGTATACTAACCACCCAACCCTATAACCCAACTTTTATCTTTAGTCCAGACCCTCTGCTGCAGGAGCATCTTGCCGTTGCGTAACTTGCTTACGCTTTGGCTTCTCTGGCTGGCCACCGCCGCCGCCAAAGAACCCGCTCATCATATCCATGAGAGGGTTGTTCTGTCGAGGCTTGGTGAGACCGAAGTACATTTCGCCGACCATCTCGAGCGCCTCGCTCCACGATCCTGCCTCGTTGATTTGCGTCGCATACTTGGATACCAGGGCGCGGTAGAGCTCGGGGGCGCCACGCTGGATAGCAAGCAGGAGGAAGCCGAGGAAGTTGAGGAGGGGTAGGCTTGGGAAGATGCGAATATCACCAGCAGAGCTCGACACGTCTTGGACACCGATGTTTGGGTTGTCGCTGGAAAGAGAGCTGGTGAAGAGGCGGTAGCAGGTGTTGGCGGCACGAACGTTTCCGACCAAGAGGTAGGGGAGCACAGCACGGCCAGCAAAGAGAGCTGCCAGATGAGGGTCGCCCTCCCTGTACCAAGTGTATTCCATCTTTGTAAGAACCTCGGGCGAATCCTTGGTGCCCAATATTAAATGTTTCTCGGCCTCGTATGTATCGTGCTCTTCGGCGTAGAGTGAACCGGCGACGTGGTGAAGCTCTGGATCTCCAGCTGGGTAATCGCCAAACTTGGCTGACCATCTATACCGATAATGTCAGACATACTCCCTGTGGTGTGCGTGTATGTTTTTAGGACATGATATCGCACTTACCCGATGATCTCGCCGACAAACTTCTTCCTCGTGGGTTCACCAGCTGGGAACAGTCGCAGACAGGTCAATAGTCTACCCTTGCTGGTAGCATCGGGCTTCAACTCAGCCTGCTTGTAGACATCAACCAACATGGCACAGAGATCCCCACCACTACCACCCTGTCCCGCGCGCAGCAACGCCTGGGAGACATTGGAGAGGATATCAATAGCGGCGGGCCAGTTGGAGGTCTTAATGTAGCGAGATGCGGCGACACGGGTCTGCTGCTGAGCCTCGTAGTAGTCGCCCTCTTCGATCTTGGCCTGCAGCCGGGCTACTATGCGGTCGACCTTGCTGGCCATGGTGAGATGTTTTGTTTGTAGAGGGAGTCGAAGTAATAGGTGATGCGATGCGACGGGGTGAAAGAGAGTGACGTAGAATATCTCAAGTACAGAGGCAAGATGTCGCAGCTTAGGTTAGTAGGCGGGTGAGGTGTTGGAGGGGTTGGCCAGAAACGAGTACGTACCTTACCTGGAAGCTTGGAGCTCCGCCAGATGGAAGACTCCACTTTCGTGACGGATAGAAAAATAGAAAAATCTTGATGATTACGATTTCCTTTCCCAACGTGGGAGCTACACAAACTGTTATGTTTCGGCCAATTCGAGCATATGGTCATACTTAGGTTTGTGCTGCATCACAACTCGTTGCGGGACTGAACTGTAGTGATATTCTTTTTGTCCTTCAACTTAGACCGTCACAAGTGAGTTCCGTGACGAGCTTGTGTCCTTTCAACACTGTTATCAAGCCATCATCTTCGCTGGACAAGACAGAACCAAGTTTAACACACCTCTAATTATCACGGATACTTGCAAACACTTACAAGTTAACTGCTCAAGACGAAAATCTAGGGTCAGCTGCAGTTGAAAGCACAGGTAAACCTAACATTGAAGCATTAGAGTTTAGAGCCAATGCAGTTAGGTTGATCTCAGAGCCCCCACAGGTCGATCTCCACGCAGGTCATCCAAGCGGATCCTAGCAGCTTCAACTAGTACAAGAAGCTCACGTTTCCCCGTGTCCTACATCGCAACAGAAATATCCCGTTACACAGAATAGACTGAATTCCTTCTTTCCTTCTTGACCATTCAGTTCATACATCCTGCCAACCAAGTATCCGCGTGATTAGTTTAGTGGTAAAATTCTCCTTTCCCATTGTAGGTATATGAGATAGGGAGAGTCCCGAGTTCGATCCTCGGATCACGCATTATCTTTTGATGTTTTGGGTATCTATCTGTATTTTTGATGTCATTAGAAGCTACTGTGATATTTTTAGTTACCTTACTGCGCATGTAAAGCCATATTGTTGTGGTTGGCTGCCTTACGTCCTCTTCTTTGTCTACTAAGATAGGCACATAGCAACTATCAAGAACCATATTACATAGGTATGAATAGCGGCAGATTATCTACTTGATTTATTACTTTCTAGTAATAAAAGAAAATACCAAGCTTCGTAGATCTATCACCAATGATTATCGGTAGATTCCATACTCTAACGCAAGATTGTTCGGCGACCACCACCCGAACCGATCCGGCGAACCCGCGGCGGACCAGCTCCATTATCCCCCGTCTCCCGTCGTCGGCCCCAGTTTCCACGCGTTGTTACTCTATACGACATGATATGCCGAAGCCGGCCTTTTTAGCAGGCCATCAATTCGGTGTCAGCTCCGACATTTCATAAGAGCTCAACTCCCCTTACATCTTTGTTTCTCTCATATTCTAGACTAACTCTCAAGATACCAACATTTTCTGCGTACCCTACACATATCATGGCTTCATCTGTTCTTCAGCGTGAGTCTTGCATCATCCCCTATCCAATGGCATCATACTAACATCGATAGGCCTTGTGCGCTTTATCCCAAGGTCTAGCCCTTCCAAGATCCTTATCGGTCAGCCAGCGGACAAAGACATCGATGTCGGTGCTGCTTTGCGCAAGGGTCAAGAGGTTGCTGTCAATGTCTGGTCGGGCTCATCGGTCCTGTCTCCTGGATCATCGACTGGCGCTACTGAGACCATCGACCGTGTCTTGTCCCCTCTCGCACAGAGCGAGATTGGTACCGTCCGATGTGTTGGCTTGAATGTGTGTATAACGTGCTACTCAGATTCACAGTATTAGCTGACTCTTCAACTCAGTACAGAAAGCACGCCGCCGAGTTGGGACTTGAGCCCCCACCAATCCCAGTTATCTTCATGTAAGTAAACCTGTCTGGATGCTTCGATGCTACACATAGAACTGAGGTGACGTGTAACAGGAAGCCCGCCACAGCTATCGTGGACCCCTGGCCAGCGCGCGGAATCGTGCCCAAGCTGAGCCAGGTTGACGAGTCGGGAGACTACGAGGCAGAATTAGCCGTCGTTATCGGCAAGACGGCCAAGAACGTCTCTGAATCTGAGGCTTTGGACTACGTTCTCGGATACACTGCCGCCAACGATGTTTCCAGCCGCACACAGCAGCTGAACCAGTCTCAATGGTCCTTCTCCAAGAGCTTTGACGGATCTTGTCCTATAGGTAAGGTTGTTCGAACACACTGAGAATCCAACTAATGATACCCTCCAAGGCCCTACACTTGCCCTCAAGTCTCTTATCCCAGACCCCTCCAAGCTGTTCATGCGAGGTCTTAAGAACGGTGAAGTGTACCAGGAGACCGGCACCGAGTAAGTGTATTAAACCAGACACACAAATTACCTTACTGACTGTGCTTAGCGATCTCATCTTCTCTGTCCCCAAGATCATCAGCTGGCTGTCTCAGGGTACTACACTCCCTGCTGGAACGGTCATCATCACCGGTACTCCCGCAGGTGTCGGAATGGGCCGAACTCCTAAGGATGCATTGAGACATGGCGATGAGTTTGCTGTTGAGATTCTGCCTCACATTGGAACACTCACTAATGTCTTTGAACATGAGAAGAATGGCTTCTTAACAAAGCTATAGAGTTGCAACTGCGGAGCCCTTTATATATTCGATTTAAGTATGCAATCTAGCGCATCCTCCATTTCTTCAAACGAACAAACCCACAAGCGCTGTTACTTTTCTGGGAAATATAACATGTCAATACAATTAAATTCTTGCACATTTAAGCATTTGTTTACTTTAGCCAAGGCCGGTCAGCGTAAGCACTAATGTACAATGTATCATTTCTTTGAGTAGGATTCGCTTGGCTTCATTTTAGGATCTCACTCAGCCTGAACTGCATTTAACTAGATTTGTTGTTGATGATGCCGAAACGTCTAGAGCTACATTGTCCTCAAGATATTTATTTGTAGCTCCTCTTCACCTGATAACCAACACTCAAATCCGAAACGATGTCAAACCCAGCTTCTATTCCGGAGAAGATGAGAGCGTTAAGACTAGTCGAGGTAAGACCCATATCAGGGAATGAATATCTAAGCACGTCTCATTTGAGTGCTACCATAGTACCACAAGAATTACAAATTGCTCGAGGATGTCCCAACCCCAGTTCCAAAGCCAGATGAAGTCCTCATCCGTGTGGCTGCTGCCGGTCTCTGCCATACCGACCTCATTGTTTATCACGGTTTCACCGAAGCTCAGCTGCCGTTCACTGGGTCTCATGAACCAGCGGGCACGATAGTCAGCCTTGGATCCGAAGTACCAGAAACATGGCATGTGGGAGACCGTGTGGGGGTTACAAACTTCATGGACCCTTGCGATAAGTGTAAAGGGTGTAAGTGGGCAACTCAGGCTATCGGATCGCTCGATCCTAGATTCTGTGACAACAGGACTATGTGTGGTATTTACCATCGTGATGGAGCGTTTGCTGAGTCCATGACTGCTTGGCATAAGGCTGTTGTTCACTTGCCTGATAGTGTGAGTTTTGAACAGGCAGCTCCTTTGATGTGCGCTGGGGTAAGTCCTCTCATAAATTGGTGTTTTATGAGGATACTGACGATGATCTCCCCAGGCAACGGTATGGCATGCTATTAATCAAGCAGATCTCCAAAAGGGACAGACCGTGGCCATAATCGGGATCGGGGGTCTCGGAGTCTTGGGCATACAATTCGCAAAGGCTCGAGGCTATCGAGTTGTAGCTGTCGACAACCACGACGTCGGGTTGAAGCTCGCATCAGAAGTCCCATCCCACCTGAGACCTGATCTTATCCTCAGCCTCCAAGACCCAGAAACCATCCAGAAGATCTCCAATTTCACAGACGAGATTGGTCTCAAAGCCGCTATTGTGTGCACCAGCGACAACGACGCAAATGATTGGGCCGCCCAGCGTCTACAGCCAAGGGGGGTATTAGTCGCCGCAGGCTTTCCTGAGCAGGGGCTCAAGTTTGATCCCATGAATCTTCTCTTTAAAGAGATCGTAGTCAAGGGGACTATCCATTGCAGTATGGAGGAAACCCGGGAGATGATGGAGTTTGTAGTTGAGCATGGAATCCGCAGCCACTTAAGCTTGCTTAGTATGGATGAGGCGGAAGATATTGTAGCTAGATCTGAGGCTCATGCCTTTGTCGGTCGTCCAGTTGTACAGATTGGGAAGTGATGAAGCTGAGTGGAAGATGAGTGGGTGACTGTGAAGCTGCGAGACGGTATAGTTGAACTGGCCAGGGGTATTTATGCTTATCGGCCGAAAGTCCAACACCGAGGGGGTTCTTTTGAATATCTTCCATGGAGTGTCTAGCAACTCAACATAATCACGATCCAAATTAAGATGGCAATCTTGCACACGGACTCAAGTCCCGCAGAGAATCATTAATTTTGTTTCATTTAAGAGCTCCCAAAAAACTCCAGGACGACCCTCTCTACCAAGAGTATCTACGTCAGGCCTATCATTCAACATTGGCCATATCTTGCACGGTACAATACATAATGTCTTTAAGAGACCAATATACCTATGATCCCGTTCCTTCCCGCCTGCCAAAGATGCTTGTCGAAAAGTGCCGTTCATTATGACCCAGATTTAAAGATTCCAAGCATTTCCTGACGATCGTCGTCCCCTCTCATACAACCACTTGCTGTTCAATCCAACACTTGTTCGCTTACCTCCGGCCGAACCAGGAGAAGCAGAATCAGAGAAGACGTTGCTCGAAGAGCTAGCAGCAAATGGGCTCGCTGATCCAAAAGAGGACCTCCGTCCATTGCCAAAGTTGTTGATACTCTTCTGGAACAGAGGGCTACCCAATGGGGAGCCAGTAGATCCCTGAAAAGGGCTGCCTCGTCCAGACAAAGGCGAGCTGCCGTAGCTTCCACGGCTTCCCACAGAACCACCAATGGATGGTGTGCGAGAGTATCGCGGCGGCGTGTTGAACTTGGTATCGGGGGTGGGCAAAGCTGAGGAGGGATCCAGACCCAGCAACTGACGCTGCGCAGCTGTGAGGGGGATATCGGCGAGATCGTCTTTCGGTCGGATCAATGGCAGACACGCAATGCCAATGTTGATAAAGGGTATGAGTTGAAGAATGAACCACGACCAGCTCAAGTATATCCTCAAAGAGGTAGGAACACTGAATGGGAAAATTAGTTACTGAAGAGTCGCAAAGATGGCGAACGACAACTCACACTTGAGAGCCAATGTTGAGCTTGGCTAGGAGCTGCGCAGACCAGAATCCTAGTAGCGCAACAACATTATAGGCGATCTGGCGGACGTTCTTCTCTGAAAAGGTCGTCGCATTACGACGTCTAGTGATTTCGTCGAGTCGAGGGTGACGCCAGGTGCCAGGGCTATCGGTCACTGGGGGGCCGCCAATGGTAGTCGTCCTAACAGGAGTAGACATTGCGAGTATCGGGAATGGAAGAGACGCGGGGAATCTGGTTGAGGACGTCCGGATTGGTTCTGTATGCGTTGCTGGTTGATGATGGCCTTTATCTCTTGAACTTTCTGCAAGATATTGGCCGAAGTCTTCTGAACAATCCGCTCAAGCACAAAAACAATAAATAATTCCTGGTTATGGTTATGGTTTCCCTGTTGGTTAGTATAATTGTCGTCCTGGCCGAAGCCGTGGTGAGCCTGGTTGCTCCCTTGGTGATGGTATTTGTTGATGTTGCGACCAGAGAAATGAGAGGAGCAGTCTCCCCAAGGAAAACACAAGGCCTAGGCTGCTCTGCTCCTGCTACTACAGCTTAGCTCTGGCGTTGCAGCGCGACCAGCACGGGCCCTGCATTATGCTAAGCAAATCCATCGCACTACGCCACACCTTCAAACTCTCTAGTTCTTAGTACTTTCTGCCTTTCAAGCCACGGGGGCTGTCAGCAAAGCTCCACAGAACCTCCCTGCTCGTGAATTAATGCTCTTGTACCTGTATTAGTTGCCCGCCGTGACGCGCCTCAGCAACTTCCTGGCTCGTGGGCGCATCCGCCCCAGGCAAACTAACGCAAGACAAGGCAAAAGGCTGAGAGCAGCTGGCAACTTCGCTTCTTACTCAACATCTCCGCTCCTTCCTATCCTAACAGCAAATCCAAACCCCCCATCTCCGTTCATTTTTTAAAACACCAACAAGTAATCATCACCATCGTCGTCGCCATCACCATCGCCATAGCCATCCATCGCATTCGTAAACTACTAATCTGCGCGCGCAATCTGCCATTCGGCCATCATCTCAATCCCCACCTGCCTCTACATCTCCCTAGGAAACACTCATTACATCAACGAATTGATCTTCGCAATGCGCCGTTGATCCGTCTCAACAATTAACTTTGAAACCCGACCTACCACGATACCTTGCGAATAACTTCATTTCTGACAATCCTACAACCATACAATGGCGACTCCTGTCTCGCCCGCCGCTACTTCCGAGGCTGATCCTCCAAGTTCTCCTGGCCAGCCCGAAGCCAAATCCTTTGTCTCTCGAGCCGTGACCGAGGAAGACGATACCCAGCTAGCCAATGCCACCCCCGACCCTCAAGAAAAGTCGTCTCGTGCGAAAAGTAAATCATCACAGAACAAAGATGCTACCAACCAACCAACAATTGGCAAGATACGCCATCTGAAGAAAGAAGATGGCGAGCCTCTATGGAGGGAAGACATCCAGTACGATTTCCTAAAAGCTGTGTTCGACAATGAGATGCCTGTCTTCACCAACTCCTACGAACCCAAACGCTTGCAGCGGCAATGTTTTGCCGATCTTTACATCGATACAATGTCCCGCAGCTCAAAGACCAGCAAGGTCCTTCGCGACAAGCTCCTTAGTGACAGAGAGGCCGCGAAAGGTATGGCAATGGTCTGTCTTCTCGTCAACATGGGACGCATGAACACTACTCTGAACTGTAAGATCTTCAACATGCTGAGTAATTAACACTACTAACTGTCGTAGTTTTCCCCGAGATGCGAGCCCAGCTCAGAACGTACCATGCTATTCCTTCGCTGCAAGCTCGTCAGGATCCTCATGCATACAAGCAGTTGCAAGATGCTCCCCGTCTTAAGTCTATTCTAAAAGGAGGTGCCGAAGACAGAGAAGAGCCCAATTCTCTCGACAAGATCAAGTCGCTGGATACTCCTCGCACAAACCCCGTCAATCTCATCTTTGTCATGTGCAATGCAGCCCAGAAAGTTGCCGAGCTTCATTTCCCGCGCCATCGTGAACTTCACGACCTCATCATGAAGACTGAATACACCAGCAAGTCCCGCGCAAACGCGTTTCTCTGGCTTATGTGGTTCTATCTTGAGTCCGACTTCACAGAAGAGGGATGTGAAGAGAACCCTTTCGGACCCGGCGTGGACTACGGGCTAGATGTCGCCAACCAAGGGGTTCCCGAACTCGAGGAGATGAGTGCGGAAGAGAAGGCAAAGGAGAACGTGGACACCGAGGAGGAGATTGAATTTGGCCGCACGAAGCAACAGATGCGAGCCAAGATTCTGGAGATGGATCAGGCTTTTCTTAACGAAAGAGACACCAAGAGAGGCAAGATGCGACCATCATTCGCCGATGATGGCCCCGCCATTCTTCCTCGCATCAGACCTTCGAAGCATGAGTCCGACATGGACAGCACCCGGTCAACACCACCGCCTAGGGCGCTTGGTGGTCGTGGTCTCAACTCGAGTCGCAGGGGTGCCCCGCTGAAATATCAGATCTTTGAGGGCTCATCACCGGCACATCATGTTAATGAAGGTGTTGTGGCTCGGAAGCCCCGGCCTCCCACGGCGCACCAACTAGCAGTTGAGAGAAATCGGAGTCAGAGAGTTGAGTACATCCTTGATCGTGGTCTTCGTCGGCAGCATCACAAGAGTCGAAAGGTCAGACGTCAGGATGGTGCCATCTTCAGGGCGTACCAACGACTCCATGTTCAAGAGGATCCTTTCGAGGACAGCGATGACGAAACTTGTACTCCCCGAAACCTGACGTATGGAGATAAGCCTCCGGGACCGTTCCGCGAGAAGGGTGTGGGCGGGCTTTGTCTTTTGACAACTGAGAAGGATGATTTTGGTGAAGAAGTTAGTGCCTATGCCGGCGCATTAAGAAGAGCAACAAGACGTTTGATGCGTTGGGGACCTCATGCGTTGGAGCTCGGTGTTATCTCCACCGTCAAGCGGCCCAGGCCGAAGAAACTCGAAGAGGACGATGTGGACTTGGACTTAGACGACGATATGGACGACAAGCACAACGGAGACCTAGACGGCGATGCTAATGGCGATATCACACTTGGGGATGCTACACTTGGGGATGTCACCGTGGGAGACATGACAGCAGGAGATATGACTATGGGTGACGTTACAATGGACGACGCCGAAGTTGAAGACCAAACGGTTTTACACGACGACGACGACGATGGGGATGATGCCGACCGGACAGAGGTCATGGGAGATTCGGATATGGAGTAGAAGGTCAAAGACAAGATAAAGAACAAGTTGACGTTGGTATGTATCTCTAGCGGAAAGGAAGGGATGGTTAGCGATTCACAGGAGCTATCGCGGCTGGATTTGGGATCATTGGAGTTGGTTTCTTGTGTCTATTCGTTTTGCGAAGCTTCAATGGGTATAATTTGCACGGCGCTGAAAGATACACGCACACTTTGAGGATGCGGTGAGTAACAATGGGGGAAAAGTATTACATTTTCTCATGAAAGTTTGTAACTACAACCAATAGAATAAAACAGTTTGACAAGGCTGAGGGCGAATACAAATATGAAAACGAAGGTGATGAAGTGGCAGATGGAGTTTCACATGGCGTCAAGGCCAATAGATGCGGTCGGAACGCGGAACGGTCGGGGCGTTTGATGGGCCCGTCCGGGGAGCGGAGCGGACAAGCTTAGAAGCTCTAGCCTCTATCTAACGTAGGTCAGGGACAGGTCAGGTCAGGGTCCGGCTTATTAAGTTTAATTTCCGACTCAACAGAAAGAAATTGTTGCCGTCTATTTATTCCATACTCTCCTTCTCCCACGCCGAGTTGTTTGTTCATTTATCGAACTGTAACTTTGACAGTCAAGATACTCACAATGGCGAACAAAAAGTCAAAGTCAAAGTCCTCCGCGACCGCCTCGTCGCAGGGCAGCGGCCTCGGCAAGCTCCTCGTCGTCCTCGGCCTTCTCACTGCGCTGCTGAGCTCCGTCGTCTACTTTGTCGAGCAGAACCTCGAGCAGTTCTACATCTTCGACCTCAAGCACCTCGACGACTTGTCCAAGCGAGCCATCGCCAAGCACGGTCAGGATACAAGGGCTGTGGTGAAACAGATTGTGGACGAGCTTAGCGAGAAGGTCCCTGAGCACATCAACCTCAAGGAGGAATGGGTCTTTAACAACGCTGGTGGTGCCATGGGTGGCATGTACATCATCCACGCCAGTGTTACCGAGTACCTTATCATCTTTGGTATGTCTCACTATCTGCAGATCCGATCTTTAACTAACGCTTTTGATCAACAGGCACTGCCATTGGTACCGAGGGCCACACTGGTCGCCACACTGCCGACGACTACTTCCACATCCTCTCCGGCACCCAGCTCGCCTACGTCCCCGGCGAGTACGAGCCCGAGGTGTACCCCGCCGGCAGTATCCACCACCTGCGCCGCGGCGACGTGAAGCAGTACAAGATGCCCGAGGGCTGCTTCGCCCTCGAGTACGCCCGCGGCTGGATCCCTCCCATGCTGTTCTTTGGCTTTGCGGACGGTCTCTCAAGCACGCTTGACTTCCCTACGCTCTGGGACACGACCCGAATTACGGGTCGGGAGATGATCAACAACTTGATCAAGGGCAAGCTGTAAACAGGGTGTCTTAGGATATGGGATGTTGTAGATTAGACCGGCTTCGGATGTATATCATACTTTGGGCTTTGGAAAAGTTCGGATATAGACTTGTTTGTAAAGACGGCAAGACTACATGTGTCTGTGTGGTTGTATATGGATTATTTTAGATCTCTGAGCAGATAATACCTGTTGAGTTTAGCCAGGTTCATATTTGGATCTTGACAATTGATGTGTTGAATCGTCGAGCGTGCGACTGTTTGTCATGTTGTGCTTGCTTTTTCATTCTTACCACGACTGTTGACAACCTCTCCTCCTTAACATCGGCAAAGTCTTGCTCTTGGGCGGAACCAAGAATTGAATCAGTTGAGATCTGGACTAACATGCTAGGGTAGTTAGCTAAGAACCATGACAGAATTTATAAGACAACTTCAATCCTTCAGCATAAGCGATTGGGGTCTCAGGTTGTTATAATAAAGAGTTTAAAGATCCAGTTCACATGTATCGTACTTGGTATTAATTGACATAACTTTGCTATAAGATATATACGTAAATATTGTTATCTCCTCTTATAAACCTTTTACAGCTTATATAGTTGTACAGTTTTTTTTAAAATTCTTCTTATTACTATAAACTTCATATCGCTTTAGTATTAAAATTACCTCACATTAGTGAACTTGACATATCCCGAATTATCTTATTATCGAAGCTCTAACACAGAACTGAACTATAGTTTCTAGCAAGCCATGCTC
This sequence comes from Fusarium sp. VM40, assembly GCA_954870535.1. Taxonomy (NCBI): domain Eukaryota; kingdom Fungi; phylum Ascomycota; class Sordariomycetes; order Hypocreales; family Nectriaceae; genus Fusarium; species Fusarium sp. VM40. Next base: position 3,680,511 of record CATPAH010000017.1, read on the forward strand.
CCAGATTTATTGGTGTTAGCCTAACTCGTCTAGTAGGTATATCTCAGAGTCTGTGGTTAAGTCCTGCTGACTTCTCCTTATGCTTATATCACCATCGGACATATTGCAAGCATTGTCTATTTTCGAATCACCCATGCCAGTATTGGTCATTACATTCGGCCGACCCTGAGCGTCAGCAGTTGAAATAACGAATCTATTATTTTGTCTCGTCTATCCACGCCATATACAACTCCCTGCTTGCTGGCAACTAGAGCTGACTTGATGCTAACAGAAGGGCTCGGTTTAACGCTACGACTTGTAGATCTGAGAGACCATTAATATCTCTCTGGGCATGTTGAATCTTCAGCTTTCTCAGTATTTCCCTGGTCTTAATAGAAAACTTCTTGTTGTGCTTCAGATTAACCGTGATATGCTCATTTGGCATGAAGGGTGTCACATCAGATATTTACCTGCTTGGACGGCCTTCAAATGCGGCGACTGCCTATACAGGCCTAGCGCAGAGGAACATGGTGCCTGAGCATATCTGTGCGGTGATATATGTTAGAAAATCATATATCTATCTACCCTAAAGTTGTCATGCCGCTTCTATAGTACAGAAGACGCTTCAGCGCTTCTAATCTGTGACGTTGTCGTTCTATCCTCAGTATCAAATATCTCGGTTATAGATGGACTGACTCCCCGATGATATCCGCCTGGTAACTTCCCAAAACAGTTCGGTCCTGATACGAAAACACAGCCACCGTCTGTTAGATTAGTTGATATGATGATCCGTTACTTGGCAAATGATGGGGTGGTGTGGTTGTCCCTGCCGATTGAACTGGGGATGGTAATCATTGCTCCATTAAAACCTAAAAGAAGCTTAAATTAAGCTGCATCGAAGGATGTTTCTAGTGCGGGGTGATTAAGCGGGATCAGGAAGGTGGCTTGGGGTTGCCGTTTGGGAGGGAGGTGGTCTCGTGTATCAGGACCATGATGAGTTGTGATGGATAGAGGAATTTCCTCGGAATGGGAAGAGAAGATATGCTGTTTGGACCTTTTATTAGTGGGAGTTTGTGTTTATCGTATATTGGAATATCAATGGTCTTTGCCAGACATGATACTTCATCGCATAATCAGTAGGGATAACCCATTCACCATTCATAGATAGACTAGGATAATTGCTGATGTACATTCTGCGTCTCACTATTTTCGTATCTCGTTTGCCCTTACGGAGTAGTCCTTATCACAACCTCTTCTTTTACCCCAAATAATCCTCTACCTCAGCTCTAGGCAATCAAATACCCTTCCAAACCATACCCAACTTATCTTTGCCATGTTTATCACGCCCAGATTTTCAAAAGTTCTTTCTAATCCATGGATTCTACCCCCCTCCCTTAGGCCGCCAAGAGCCGGTACCAAGCCCAGCAAATAAACCACCAGCAACTAAGCTCCCACGGCATCTTGGCGCGCGTGTTATCACGGGACAATGGCGGGTTGGCAAATCAGCGACGAATTCCAAATGCTTCAGATGCGTATGAAGCTTGGCACCAACTGCCCCCGATGTAGCATTGTCGGGGGCATGTCCTAAATGGGGTTTCTCCAAGATAAGGACCATGTCTTTTGCCAAGACATAAACACTGATACCTCGACAATCTAAACGCTATGGAGAAGAGCTCCAAAGGTAAAAGTGCAGTACAAGTCTTGTTACTACATTGATATCCGTATAAACAAAGCTTATATGGCTCAAGTTTCATATACTACAAATATAATTGGCGCGTATAAAGTACTCCTCTACACTAATGACTTACACAGACGTAGACATAAATCCCCGAACATTGGCAAGCTAAAAGAACACTATCAAGGACCTTTTTCTCGTTGCCAAGTAAAAGGTGAGACTAACATATCGCAGAAGTCCAATTGTCACCTCACATGCAGCACCAGCCGACCAACCGACACTCTTCCCATTCGCCTCCTTGGTTACCGTTACACCTGTCGTGAGGATCAAGTTGCATGCGAGACCTTGGCAGCGTGAGAATAGGACCAACCCTTGTCGCGAGGCTCCTGGTATCAGACCCTTTACAGTAGGTAGCTTTTATGACCTTCTTCTTTCATGCCCATCCTGGAGCCGTAGATACGTCCTCCTGACGCCTTGTAGATGCATGATTCGCATCCTCGCGGTGGGATCTGATGTCTTGGCCCAGTATGGTGTACCTCGGGCCTCCCCATTGTGTCGATCGTAGGGACATTTCAGTGCTGTGCGAGGTCCAATGCAGTAGTTTTGTCCGATACTGTAATACGTAAAATATATAAAAGACCCTCCCCAGTGGTCAAATGTCTCTGTCCTGTTGAGTGTTCAGCTTGTCTAATTCTTTGCGATCCATCATAGATCAGCAAATATCCAACAATGGCGCCTGCAGGAGACAGTCTCGCCGAGCCCATCGCCGTGGCCGGCCTTCGCGCCGAGATCATGGACGAGAAACGTGCCTCTATGACCGCTGAGAGAAAGGGCTCTATTGCCACCGTTCCTCGCCCAGAGACTGCTGATGCTACTGCTGTCGCGCCCACTGGCGGCGTTACAGCAGATGGACAGTTCCCTAACGCTGAAGAGATGGGAACCTTGCGACGAGTCCCGAATAAGATCCCTCTCAAGCTCTTCAGTATCGCCTTCATCGAGTTGTGTGAACGCTTCAGTTACTATGGTTGCACAGTTGTTTGTAAGTTATAGCTGGGTCAGTTTTAGTGTTAGTGTTATTCTAACTTGTATAAGTCACCAATTTCATCCAACAGCCTCTCCCTGAGGGTTCAACCACTGGCGCGGACGACAACCAGCCTGGTGCCCTCGGCATGGGCCAGCGAGCCTCGACCGGAATTACCACATTCAACCAGTTCTGGCAATATTTTATGCCTCTTCTCGGTGCCTACCTTGCTGATCAGTACTGGGGTCGTTACAAAACCATTAGTTACGCTTTGGTTGTCGACATCATCGGCCATATCATTCTGATCATCTCGGCCATTCCCCCTGTCATCACCAACTCAGGAGGCGCTCTAGGCTCCATGATCATTGCTATTATTGTTATTGGCTTTGGTACTGGTGGTTTCAAGCCCAATGTTAACCCTCTTATCGTTGAGCAGCTTGGTGAGCAGTATATGCACGTCAAAACCCTCAAGTCCGGCGAGCGAGTCATTGTCGACCCTGCGGTCACCATTGAACGCGTTTATCTATGGTTTTATTTTTGTATTAATATCGGGGCTTTGGCCGGTCAAGTATCAATGGTGTTTGCAGAGAAATACGTTGGTTTCTGGCTGTCTTACACGCTTCCTACGATCATGCTTTGCCTCTGCCCGATTATCATGTTCCTCAACCGCAACAAGTACGAACGACGGGAGCCAGGAGGCTCAGTACTTGGACCCGCTTTAAAAACATGGTTTCTTGCTCAGAAAGGACGATGGAGTTTAAACCCTTTCGAAACTTGGCGCCGCATGCATTCTGGTGACTTCTGGGACAATGTGAAGCCATCGCGCTTCAGCGACGAGACCAGGCCGAAATGGATGACATTCGATGACGCATGGGTTGATGAACTTCGCCGTGGATTCAGTGCCTGTGCTGTCTTTTGCTGGTACCCTATCTTTTGGCTTTGTTACAACCAGAGTATGTATATCCTCACTTACACGGACATCCACACACTCACCCACACACACAAACACAAGCTTCCACACACAATTACACATACATTTATACGTAAAATGAACTTACTAACACTAATAACAGTTAACAACAACCTGATTTCACAGGCTGCCCTCATGCAACGTCACGGTGTCCCCAATGACATTCTCTCCAACCTCAACCCCTTCGCCCTGTTGATCTTCATCGCTGTCAACGACAGATTCATCTACCCTGCTATGCGAAAGGCCGGCATTCGTTTCACTCCCATCAAGAAGATCACAGCTGGTTTCTTCACCGGAGCCGCCGCCATGATCTGGGCTGCTGTTGTCCAGCACTACATCTACCAAGAGTCAGACTGCGGCATGTACGCATCTGGCGAGGATTGCCCAGAGGCTCCTATCAACGTCTGGGCTCAGACTGGTGCCTATGTTCTTATTGCTCTCTCTGAAGTCTTTGCCTCTATTACTTCTCTTGAGTACGCCTTCTCCAAGGCCCCCAAGAACATGCGATCCATGGTCCAGGCTGTTGCTCTTTTCATGACTTCTTTCTCAGCTGCTCTTGGACAGGCTCTTGTTGGACTCGCTGCTGATCCTCTTCTTGTGTGGAACTACGCCGTGGTTGCTATCCTCGCTGTCATTGCTGGTACCTGCTTCTGGTTCCAGTTCAAGGACTTGGATATCCACGAAGATGACCTCAACGCTCTTCCTGAGGGTCATGCTGGTGCTACCATTGACGAGGAGTCTCCCTACGGAAACAAGAGAATTGACGAATAAACTGGATGTAGTTCCAGATTTAGACTCATATATAGTTAGTTACAGATGTCACTCAGCGATATCTCAAGTATATGTTGTCTCCTTCGGTAGTCAAGGTCTATGTGACCAATCTATATACCCAGGCATAATAAACAGGCTATTTCACATAAATGTTTTTTGAAATTGAGTATTACCTCTCAACTAATGGCCAGATTTATTCCACAAGGGTATCACGTGGCTATTCATGTGACTGTTATGTTCAACGGGCCGCACTCCATTCTCCCTACGCCTACTCCGATCAACTGCCACTGCGCTATAGTTACTTTTCTGAAATTCTGCAGCGCTACTAAGTATCGAACTATGGCTAAGTTTGCTCACGTTGCACTAGTATCAACAGCATCGATTGCGATACTATCAAGGCATAGGTACTGATGGTCAAGCCGTTAGGACGATGAAACCCTTACATACTAGGTACGCAGATGCGATACTCTACTGTTACTCCCCGGTCCACGCCTATTATATTAAAATTCGTCGATCAAACCCGACAGTCCTTTTCCGATTACCCTATCGCCATGCAAAGGAAGTCGTACTTGGCATTGTCTAATTTAGCACAATGACTAGCTGTTCAACACCATGACCAGCTGTTCAACTCACAAAGCTGCTAAGCGCTCCTCACGTTTTCTCATCGCTTCGGACACCTCGTTCAAGTTTTCAGCCATCTTCTTTAATCCATCTGACATCAACTCAGGCTGGAGAAGTCGACCGTTCAGTTCGAGGTGCTCAGGGGGTGGTGATATCGCAGAGGTCACGCCGGACTCGCCCCAAATCCGGATTCGGCTCTGAGCCAAAGATACGATCAATCTGGTGTTGTACTTCTCCACGAGTTCGAGCTCCCAGTAGTCCCTATGGCGAATAGTCTGCTCCACTGCCTGAGCCATGGTGATGCCATCGTTGAGCTTGACATATTCGGCATCAGCATAGCCCCCTTGCTTATCTCGCCACTTGGTACTAAGTTCCCATGTGCTGGGATTGAAGTGAACACTCAGGTAAGCCGGGGCATCAGCCCAGCGGTTTTGGTTGGGCTGGATTGTTCCATCGTGCTTTCGTTTAGCGGCTTTGACCGGGAGGTTTTCCTTGAATTTGCCAACAGGGACAGCGATGTGCTGAGGGCTCTTGTTGATGGGTTTGGGCAATTCATTGGGGTCAAAACCAGAGTCCCAGCCCTGGAAAATCAGTTCAAAGAACTGCCGTCGGAGTCGGGCCGTAGCAGGAGCGCCTGGGTATCTCATATCGAGCCAGTGAGCTAAGAGGTCGCCAAGGAAGGTCTTCTCATCTGGAACCAGCTCAAACTCTTCCTCGATGACAGTTCCAGCGCTACGGCTATCTATTGAGGCGTTCTCCGCGAAGATTTCCACGTCTTCCCATGGTTCAGAGGCGTGTATGCCAGTGAGGTTAGGGGAATCGGGAGGCGAGTCCGGCATTGGGTCTGGCTGATTGCGGAAATCGATTGCCTGTATCTGAAGGAGTCAACCGATGAGCGGATCGAAGGAGCGCAGGATATGCTGTGCTTATATCAATGAGCTAAACGTACAGTTCAGTCGATGAAGTTATTTCTGAGAAGGATCTGATGGTATGGCAGGGTCAAATTGAAGTGCTTCGGTCAACAAGTTCGACTGCTCGACCATCAGAGGTATTGCGAGCTCGAAAGTGAAGATGAATGTGGAAAGCATGAAGCTTGGATTGCAGGAAGGAATCTCTTTCAAGCCGAATTATAATTCACAGCGCAAAGTGTTGCCATTCGAAATCTTCTGTTTGGCACTGCCAACTAGGTTAACCTGCTCGTTTCCAAATAAACCAGCAAACATGCTCCAACAGCTTCGACAAACAAGCAATTCGCTAACCTGCCTGATCACCTTTGTCCAAATTAGACACACAATTGTAAACAAAGAGATTCTTTAATCTCTTTTCAAGTCGTGTATATGCGATCGTTGGTGGATGGAGAGAAGGTTACTAGCCCAGCGTTTCTTTTGGATATTGTACACTGGCCTCTCACTGGCAGGAGAGAAGAGGAAGATATGTATTAGGATATGATTCCTCAACCCAAGTTGATATGACGTTTTGAAGCAATTACATCGCAAAGCAATCATAACTGCACTAAATTCATTCACGAGGAGACCGTACGACCTCAAAAGTGTTCAGATTAGAAGTATATATCTTTCCAGCTTCACCTTTTTCATAAGCGAAGAAGCGTAATTGGTTTAGTGGTAAAATTCTCCGTTGCCATTCGAGCAGCGTCGGGGAGCCCTGGGTTCGATTCCCAGATTACGCATTGATTAATCTATTTGTTCTTGATTCCAGGTTCAGGTTGGTTGGGAAACATTTCTTTTGCCACAGGCTTGTCCTTGAGAACCAGTGAGCGAGTGTTACTTTCGGTATGTCTACTTTATATATGTTAGGAGTGTGTGTTGCATTTTTCTTATTGCCTTTTACTAACTACCTAAAAATATTGATATATAACAAAGTTAAAGTGAAGTATCTCTCTTCATTAATCATTATATGTTTCAAACATTTCTTAAGTCTCCTCGAGCTTCATAGATAGAGCTATAAATAAGGAGTCTCTATAAATTGTAGTATGGTAGTGAAACTATAGTCACTCTTATTAATACTTTTAAACAAACATTTAACCAAATGACGAGCAGGTATAAAGTCCATGTGCTGCCTGGCTGCGTAGCCGCTGCTCAAACCTCCACCTTCCACCTTCCACCTTCAAACAACTCCAACTAGTCTCTTCCATCCACCTACACAATCAGCAGTCAACATATCGAGCTTTTATTTCATTTGTCAAACAACCTATCGATGCTCGCCCCTTTGTTCCAAATCGCTGAACAACTATCCTGTAGGAGGGGGAAACATGCTCCCACAAACCACATCTCCTGGCTTTTCTCTCGAACTCCGAATGCTGGGCCATCACTCGATAAAGACTAGTACAACAAAACAGAATCAATAGTGAACGCAGTGAGTCTCTCTATATCATATTTCTAAACCCATAACTAACGAGGTAACAGTGCAGATCGCCTATCTGAGCGGTCGTTTGAACTATCATGAGGATAGGATCGAACACCTAGTGGCTAGGAGTATATTTCGGGATCAGAGGTCGCGTCGAATATCACCTCCAGCAGTCTCAGAAACAATAGAGTAAGATACCTGCAGTGAAAAGATCGCGACATTATGAGAAGATCTGTCAACCTAACATCATCCCCGAATTCCGAGTTCTCGCCTTGTTCGAAGTCCATCCTGGCAACACAATCGCAACTACCATCGCAGAACAAGTGATGATGATATACCTGGGGACTATAGCATCTGCGAACCCTATGCAGAAAAGATTCGAGCAAGACATGCGAGCCGCAGTTCCTGGCCTCCCTGACTTGTTAGAGAAAGGACTGAATCGGGGACTACCCCTCGCCCAGGGACAACACTGGATGCCGAGGTCACAGGGACTTCACAAAGAATGGCTAACCGCGACTGGACAGACCAGTCACTGCTTAAACTGTGGGAGGCCTGGGAATGAATCGTGTGACGAGAAGGGTTGGGTCGGTTGGTTTGAAAACCGACGATGCCAGCCCTGTTACAATTGGCGATGGACCTATGGACACGAGAAGCCGACGGACCTGATCACCGACGAAGAGATGCACAACATCTGGGTCGGGAACGGCAACAAAGACGCATGTGGCAACCCAGCTTGCCAAGAACCACGAAACCCTGAAAAGGGAACTTCCAATTTCTGGGGCCCGGACATGAGATGTGGTGCCTGTTCTCGATATAAGAACACCCATGACAATGATCCAGAGAGCCCGCGTCTTGGTCTAACGGCGACCAAGCATCCAAGTTGGGTGGCTGAAGGGAACGATGATGTTTACGGAACATGTCACACCCCTCGACCGACCGATAGCCACCTGCTTGGATGGCAAGGCTGGATGACATTGTCGAAATGCGGAGCATGTTTGTACAAGCCCAGTGCGGAGGAGGATGCGGCCTGGGCCGAGATGTATGGGGACATATGTGCCATTTGCGGCGTGGGAAGGAGGTTCACCCGGCGACTTCGAAACCGGTGTGATTTCCGGCGGTGTAATACTTGTGTGATTTTTCTCCCGAAAAATCACAGAGACAAGGCGGGAGACGAGGTAGACAACGGGACACTTGCGTTGCAGAAGGAGTGGTTGGCGGAGGGTAACGCCGATGTATGTCAACTGTGCGGCAAGGAGAGGGAAGGGGGCGGGAAGTTCTACGGGTTAAGAGAGAACACCAAGTGCAGAACATGTTATGCCAGGGTGAACTACCATGCCGAACTACCAGACCAAGCATCTGGGTTGGGTGGCTGAGAGGAATGACGATGTTTATGGAACTTGTTACATGCCTCGGCCTTGGAAATGTATGAGACTGAACCAGGATGACATCCTAAGGCTTAGACTATTTTAGAAACTGAGAGGTTATATTGTATAGAATTATATTATATTATGCAAACTTAGAGTGTCTTATCATGAACTTAGACTACCCGATGATAAACTTGGTCAATATTTATATAATATTATTCTTCTCTACTCATACTTTAGGACTAAGCTTTAGGTTGCTTATATTGTCTGATATCCCTTACTCTCACAACCATCTTCTTAGATAGAGAGGTTGGGCAATGGCCCTGCATGCCGGGCGTTGTGAGTCTAACTCCTAATATGTCCATTCCATTAGCAACGACGACAGATAAACAAATGAAAAATCGGCAAGTGCCAAAGAGGTGCATCCAAGCAGAAGGGTAATCATATCCTGGTGCGACGAATCTCTCACCGTTACAACTATGAACTTCACTTAACGTCCCATCTACATTCACACAAGCTAGCGATACATCCAATTGTGCCTCCAATCACTGCAAATGTATTCTTGGCTAACGTGTAATCATTCGCAATGCTAGCCGCCCAAGCCCATTGATGGCGGTAGTGCCATTCCCGATGCCCGATGTCCCAGATCCCAAGTTCCAATGTCGTAGTCCCGAATTCCCGATTCCCATATCCCCATTCCCATGTCCGATTCCCAGGTCCAAGTCCCGAATTCCCGGTTCCCCACGTCCCACTTCCCACTATGCACGCCTACATTCTGTTGCGTGGTGCTCTAGGCTGTCTGCGCTCGACAGCCTGGACGATTCGAAGGAAACTCTGGCTCATCTCGTGCATTCCATCACTGATAAGGTCGCATTTGATGAGGCGACCATTGATCTCGAGTTCTGACGGAACATAAGGTAGCGCCGCCGTGCCGGCACGGCTGAACTCTCGAATTCGGCGCCTGGCCAGCGCAATCACCATATCCGTGTTGTATTGCTGTACGAGCTTGCGCTCCCTGGCGTCCCAGTTCAGGATCGCCTTTTCGATCGCCTTCTCCATCGTCAAACCCTCTGCCAGGCGGACGAACTTACTGTTCACGATCGAACCGTGCTGGTCCCTCCACAGGGTTTCAAAGTTGAAACCCTGGGCGTTGAGGTGGACGCTCAGGTACGCCGGCGCCCCGGCCCGGCGATCTTTGTTGAGCTGTTGCTCTTGTCCCAGCTTCCGCTTTCTCGGAGTCACTGGAAGGTCCTCGGTGAACACTCCAACTGGCACGGCGATCTGTGCGAGCTTTTTCTCAGCTCGCACCGGGAACGAGATAAAGTCATTCTCCGAATCCCAGTTCTCGAAGACCAGCTCGTAAAACGCATGTCGTAAAGACGCAGACACGGCCTGAGCATGACCCGGCGTGGAAGGCCGGGCCATGCACCAATGTTGCAGTAGATCGAACAGCTTGGACTTTTCGTTAATAGTTAAGTCCGATTCGTTTATGATGCTATCGAGGATGTTTCGTGATTGGCAAACAAAATTATCCGCGGCAATCTGCTCCGACATCATGGGGGCTTTGAGTGTATCATCTGGAACCTTGGTCCCAGACGCCGGCGGAGTTGGGTTCGACATATTCAACGCAACAGTTCGAAGGCGGTCTATGAGCACTCAGTAACATTTCCTTAAATGAGCTATAAGAGAACTAACCCTGAAGTCTTGGTTGTGGGTATTAACAATGAGGAGGATGGTTCGGAGACGTATAGATTTGAAATATCGGAATGCGAAGTTTCAGTTGTCGTGTTCGGTAAAGACGAGAGGCTACCGCGGCAAGATGGATGAATAATTTCAAGTTATGTGAGTGATCGTTTTCGATGAAGCTGAAGTTTTGTGTAGTAAGAAGTGGTCAGGTCAAGAGAGCGCAAGTTGGTTGAGCCTACGCAGATCTTGAAAAATGTGTTCTCTGTAGCAGTGATTGCTTGAAAAGAAGCCAGGCGACGGAGATTTGGAGTTTGGTGCCAAGACTTTTCCTGCGTTCTATTCAAAAAGCACTTGCAAACGCTCTCCTCAATTTTACAATAGAAACTGAGGTCCATTGTATTGGCAATGTGTAGTAAAGTGGGCCACACGATTAACAATGCATGAGCTGCCATCTTGAAACTTACAATGATGTGCACAGAGGGAGAATCTAGGAGCATACCAGGTCCCCTCAAGGATGCTCACCTTAAATTGACCCCTTCTCTAACCTCATGTCTTAGCCACTCGAGCTTCTGCCTGTCGTGGCAGTTGTTGATGGCCTCTTTGACATTGTCGAAGGTTAGGCCAAGGCTTACTTCGTGGCAGAGGCTTGTTACTTCATGAAGACTCATCGTTGGGGGTGGCAGCTGCGGGAGAGGTTAGCGATGTGGACCGAAGGGTAGGGGTTGATCAACTGACTTAACTTGACTCTTGGCTGCTCGATGGAATAACTAACCGACGGGCAGTCACAAGCATCGATTAACTAGCGTGCTTGTTGTGTTGAACTGGCCAGACCGGTTAAGGGATGAAAGAGGAACAGCCAGCAGTTATACGTACGGTTATATAAGCTATACGTGACTTGATTAGAGTCTAGCTACCGTATGCGATTTCTATTATCCTGATATATTAAGTTTAAATCTGCCAGAAAGAGTTTAATTATCTTATTAATAAAGCTGGCAGAACTCGAAAGCTGGGGTTTAATAAGGTTAAGGTCAAAGTAAAAAGTAATAAACCTCTCCAGGCAGGTTAAAATTTAATATATCAGGATAATAGAAGTGGTATATATTAACTGAACTCTAACCAAGTTACGTATAGCTTATATAACCGTACGCATAACTGCTGGTTGTTCCTCCTTCATCCCTTAACCATGGAAGGTTGAAGTTTGTGGAAGGAAGATGTGTTCTAGGTTACAGGTCATATATGTTATGTTTAAGCCAAGGTACCCTTCGGACCGGAGGTTCATTTAATCCAATTCACGCTCACGTAAACTTCGTTAGGATCCTACTGCGCCATAATTAACGTGATGCAACGCGTAATAATATCAATTAGAACTATTCTTGATTTATTTACCCACTAGTTTAATGTAAATAGTTTAGATTGTTCCTGCAGTGTGCCCTGTAGATTGACTTCACATGGCTTAATTCCAATCACAAGCCAAAAACACACCTACCCTGCAGGCCCTCCACCATCAACAACCACCAAAGTCGACCCCAACAAAACAAAGACAGCACGGCAAAAGAACACACGATGCATTAAAAGATGAAACATCCAAATGAGGCTAAAATGCGTAATCTGGGAATCGAACCCAGGGCTCCCCGAAATCATCTGAATGGCAACGGAGAATTTTACCACTAAACCAATTACGCTTTAATGCTTTGATGACCTTCGGCGACGGTACTTGAAACCATGTCGTATTGTCTGAGAACGGAGTCTGCTTTGCCTGGACTGGAGAATCAGGGGAAGTGAACGGAGAGTCGAATGAATATGTGTGGGTTAGAGGGTTATGTAAACGGGAGCAGTACAAGGTATAGAAGTTTCCGTTGAGGAAATAAAGTTAAAGTTGATGTTAATTGTAAGCCTAAATTAACCAACGAAGTGCCGTTTTGTCCTAATGTCAATCGTAGGTATCTTGGTAGTGAACTTCTGGAACTCTGAGAAAACTAGAACGTGTTATAGTTGCATTAGTCTCGGCATATGTAGATCTATCGGGAGATGACTGATGAGTTTGTAAACTACCTTGGTAGATCCTAAGACACGTTACTATAAATATGTAGCAGTCGTGGAAGTATGAGTATGGATATGGCACGAGTAGAAAACCCTGTAGAATCTACAAAATAATGTCTAGTGAGGCCAACTAGCAGACGCTCGGCTGTTTGACTTAACGGAGAAGCTCGATGGGCCAGTGAAGAGCTACTGGGACGATGAGTTCAAGAGAGAAGTAGTCAGAGGAACAACGACAGCCATTCTCAGTTGATGCGTGAGTATATGAATAGACACATTGCCGTGAGTTGATAGTGATTCACTGCACTCACTATCAGTAACAACTACATATTCTGCGTTGAAGTAAGCATAAATACTCCCAATTCTCCTCTCACGAATACTCAACCTCACTTCAATGTTTCCCTCTACACAAGCCTTTCTCAACCTTCTCTCCTCCCTCGTTTACTTCTTCCTCTACCAGTTACCCAATACACTCTCCATTTTATACTTATCCTCGCCTACCATGTCCAATCTCAGCATTCGCGAAACACCCGCCCAGCGGCATAGCTATCCTTGCATGACATGCTTCCGCTCAGCATTGGGGGCCTCTGCAGACATGCTCGCCAAAGCGAAACCTACCGATGATATCCAAAAATCCATCAAACCCACATGCTTCTTCAAGGATGCTGGAAAGACTAAGTGTAGTCTGTGTTTGGCGTACGAGATGAACTGCACTCTGTAGGTTGCTTTCCAACAACTGAATCGTCTGCTGATAGTGGACTCCTAGTGCTCCTGCGATGCTCGAGGGCGATTGGATTTGCTTGACGGAGATTCTCGAATGGGTTGATCATGTCCTCGCTACTCATATCCCAGCTGAGACTCGTCATGCTCTCGTCCATGCCCTTCACCGTCTATGCGTGACGTTCGATGCCGTGATTACTGCTCACTGCAAGGAGTTTGGCTTATCCCTCTCTCCGTACGGAAAGCCAGACAGCGTGAGTCTTGATGCATTCATACATGTTTCTCGACATGTCGCTGACGTTGATATGCAGAAAACTTTCATCGCCTACGAGTCCGCAGTAACAGCCCGCCGTGGTGTCAAAGCCCAACTCTTTCCTGCCCACAATCGCGGTTCGGTTCGTTGTCCTCTACTCGTGTATCGTTCGAATATCGCTGATCACCCCTATAGCTAGTCCAAAATTGGTCTCGGTGGAACCGCGCTCAGCTGCTTTACCTGACCTCTGGGGATGTGAGTCTTGCCTTGGGGCCAGTGGGCGTTGATTATAACCCTCTGCGGGATATCAGGGCGCGCTTTGGTACAGATATTCATAACCCGTCGGGTGAGCTTGACGAGGCGGGTTTCCAGGACTTTATTTAGGCTGGGGATCGGTTCTGTAATTTGTGCTGGTGGTTTCCGTTTGACTACATCGTTCGCTCCGTTGGTTTCTACATTGTTATCATTAGTAGTCAAGGAATGGATCGCCTTATCTGTTAATGGCTTTAGGGTCGACTTCAACAGAAGGGGAAATTGGAAGAACAAAAGGCCTCAGTCTGCAGAGACACAGGAGGCTCAGCGGGTGCTAGGGGAAGAGGAAGTGCCAGGATTGCTATACGAGAGTGAGCTACAAGCAAAGAAGAAAGTGACTGGGAGGACAATTAAAGCAGACACACGTGATGTATTTGCCATTGAAAGATAGCATAAGCCTTGGATGGTGACAATTCCACATATAGTGCCTGTCATGGTACGTACACACTTGAATACCAATAAGTAGCAAAGCCAAGAATAACCAAGCATGTACTCTATAGGCACCTCAGTCGAATTCACCAACATCTCGTCATCTTCAGCACCCAACGTAACCAATCAATGGCTACAAACTCCTTCTTAATCTAAGATACAAAACGCAGAGATAAGGAGGTTATCATAGATAACAAACCCTGACCACCCCTTCGTTAAAGTCACCCCTAACCAAGTCCAGACTGCCAGATAACGGAGATTTCTGCCCTTGTCACCCCAGATTTCTCCCCCACGCGGCGTCAAGCTCTACCAGGGAGGGAGAACTTGGCATATACCGAGATCTGGGGTATTCTTTGGTGATCAGACTAGGTTTAGGAGATATAAATTGTGGTCTGGACTACCTGATGACAAACTTGGCTATAAGAACTTGAATCAGATGGGTTAGGGAGATATTTCCCTGAAAGATGGAATATACAACCCCACGCATTACATGATATCCATGATCAACGACATGGAGGGCGGATCGGATATGCGGGGGTTGCGAATGGCTTTGCCATGATATACAGTTCAAGTGTTATGACACATCAGACCTTGGACTTGATGTACTTAACGTAAGGGGCAGGTAACATGGGGGTTTATTGTCCATGACGAGGTGATAGGTTATTAATCAATATGCATATATATTCATACGAGTATAAATACCAGCTCAAGTGTGCTCTTCATTTATAGTCCTACTCATTTGTCTAACTCGCTTGTCAGATATGATGACCTACACCCAAGACCACAACCATATATAACTCAACAGCAGGCACAAGCCAACAAACACATCCAACGTCTAATGAGTTATCAATCCTCAAGTTTAGTATCGATATATTTGCTGGAGAGAACCTCGTCCAGCAGTTCGCAACATCACCAGCAGAAACAAAAGCGGATGGTAATTCGTTATTGTTAAGTCATCCATTGACCAAGTCATGATACATTCGTGTAGGTCCCCTAGACCAATCAAACCACCCCGAGGGACGCCTCTCCAGAAAGATTTAAGACACAACTCCTGCCGAAATGCAATGCCACCAGGGTCCGCTCCGTGATCTACCTCAAGGTTGAGTTTCCAGATTCACCAAAAGACTTCCTTTTTTCCACTTCCTTCTTTTTTAGTTAAACCTCCTCACTTCCATTTCCCTTCCTTTTTCGTTGTCCTATTTTTTTCACCAACGATCCAGACACATTGGTCTGTGTATTATGCTAACCACTCTTCCTCGTCACGCTTGCGGCCTTTAATAACTAGCCCATCGTCATTATCGTCATCGCTGTCATCATCGTCGCCGTCGTGGATTCTTAATTGCTCAACAGAGGTTGCTGCGTTGTGCACCTCTTCGTCGTCGCTTGCATCGTCGTCGAGCATCCATGTGAGACCATTGGCTTCCTCTTCTATGGGGAACATCTCTCTTGCGTACTCTTCGATCCCTCGAGGGCCCTCCCATAGCTCCAGGGCTTCACTTGGGCAGCTTAGTTCAACCTTTGGGTCGCCAAAGTATGGTGGTTGCTTTCGAGGATCTTTTTGGTTTGGGTCGAACAGTTGCTCTAGACCGACGAGCTGCTCTCGATAGCCTTCGGGGATTCGGACCTTGGTCTCGATGGGACCACGCACATAGCGCACAGGGCGACCAACACCCTTGGAAAAGAGTCGACACACTTCCTTGGGAGACAAGTATTCATATGCAAGTGCTATGCGCTCCCCGCTCCACTTGGCAGGGCCATCCTTGAAGATTTGGAGAACCGCAGGACCGACATCGTGCTCGGCATCTAACCAGGGCAGCTTGGCGTCAGGGTGGAAAGGTGCTTGCCATCTGAAAGAGCCGTCCTTTTGCAGCTCCATACAGAAGAGTGGGTACTGAAGAGATGTGAAATTGTTGTTGTAGATGCCGGTGTACACGTATGTGGCTGGTATTCTGAGTTTGCGCACATACTGCTCAACTTCGTGCTTGGCGGCCCAGAGAGGCAATGAGGGCCATTCTGGGTTGTAAGCGGCGTGGTCGGGCATCGATGAGTAAACGTAGTGTTGAATTCCTGCGCGCTTGGCGGCATCGGCAAGGGCCTTTCCGATTTGGATTTCGTCGCCGTAAAAAGTGGTATTAATGAAGGCTAGCTGAGCACCTCGGAAGAGACTTGCGATCAGGTCGTAATTCACGCCGACACCGGCGATGGGTCCATGTTTGGTGACATCGCGGTTTTCTTCAGAGGGCTTGTGTCTTGTATACAGCTCACCAACAAAGACGGTCACATTAGGGTTCCCCGACACTTCGGCAGCGACAACGCCGTCGAGATTTCTCAACTGGGCGCGAACATGGTAACCAACGGCAGTGGCCACGCGAATGAAGGACGCAGCCTGTCGCCCGCTGGCGTTGATGACCGCGATCGTCTTGTCCGGGTTTGACATGAGCCTCTTATAAGGACGGAAAGTCAGGGAGTTATTTCTAGAGCTCGCAAGCGGAGAAGAATCGGAGTAAGAAGATCTTGAGTGCTTGTGTTGCTTGTAAAAAACAGCGGTCTGGGGTTGGGTTGAGGTCTGGTCGCCTGGTATTCGGATGGGGATGCTGGCGGTCATTGACCCGTTTAGTTGAGCGGGCATGCTATTGCGATGGTGGAGGGTGAAGGGAAAAGGGAAAAGGGAAAAGAAAAGATCACGTCGAGATCGAAACTCGATTCGAGGGCTGAAAGCCACCGGAGACGGAGCGGAGTGGTGGAAGACAGAAGGGCCTTTATTAGCCGGGACGGGGTAGAGTCCAAAGGCCGGTATTAAGTCGGGATGGTCCTCGGAATGCCGGCTTGGGAGGCAAACAAACACAGATGTATCCGTACAGCAGAGGGTTAACAAAGCTGTACGTAAAACTTGAGTCTTGGGTTGGTGGATCAAAGGGTAAGCCGATGCACCAGACAGCAGACAGACAGGGTGTATAGGTGGTCTGCTAAGCTCCTTCAAGTCCAAGAGGAGGAGGAAGAGAAGAAGGAAAAGATCGTGAGAAAAGTCACGAAATTTGAGAGAGGGGGAACCAAAATATAGTTAAAACCAGACACCGACACCACACAACAGAAGAAGGCGACTAGTAGTGAGAAAACCCCAGTAAAAGTAATAGACAAAGAAAAAAAAAGAGGTCACGATGCTCCGTCGCGGCGTTGCGCCAGGCTTTGCGCTTTCCAGTGTGCGGTCGCCCCAGTTCGTAGGTGGATTTAAATAGGTAAGGCGATGGTCAATGGTCAATGGTCAATGGTAATCCAACAGACAACCCTTGCTCAATATGCGATTTGTGGGTGAATGTGGATTTGGGGGATCTTTGATGACCTGGAATTTTGAAAAGGTTCTAGCGTGTAGTTCCAGTTCCAGTTGCAGTTGCAGTGAGTGCTTCAGGGTCTTTGTTCTCTGGCAGAAGGAGGTCGGAATCTGCAGTAAAGAGCTGAGGATTCGGGTATGTTGTCGAGTAGAATCAGGTTTGAGTAGTAGAGCTGAGCGGAGTAGAGGTAGAACAGAGAAGAAGAATACGGCAATGCAAGAGCAAGTAGCAATCGACTTGCAGCTGAGCTGTATCAATCAAGACAAGGGGGTTTGGTCCCGTTGCACCGGTCAAGGTCGATCTCCTGCAAGAGATTCAGCCAAAGTCGTCGCTCGCGAATAGAGACGTAGAGTCGAGGATATGAGGGTAAGTTGCAACTTGCGAGTAGCGAATCGAAGCAGAAAGCAGAATTCTATCCGCAATGTATGGACGGAATTGTATTATGTATTGTAAGGGGAAATGGTGATGGGTGGTGTCGGTTTATGGCGTGCGGTTGCGTTGCTTTGGGCTTGATAGCGGAGGGGGAGGGGGCGTATCCGACGCCTAAAAATACAGGGTGTGAAGATATAACATGACCTACCCAAGAACCTCACATGGACCTTCAACTTCACCAAATGTATCCACTGTAGCGCTACTCTACGCACACGGGCTATTACAGCACAGACGAGGGGTCCTTTTTTCCTTCCTTCCATTAGTCCTCGTGGATACTGTTTGCTACCTACTGTACGATCTGATCTGGACCAAAAGGGTTCGAGTCCGGGTTTTAAAGTAGAGCCCGTAAGATGCCAAGAGAAGAGCTGCAAGTAGCTCCAAAAGACAAAAGAACCAAGCAGTAAATAACTACACAATCCTTGAACAAATGAGGGGTCCGAGGTGACTTTGAATCAAACAACTTGTTGCAACTTTTCACTCTTGCTGCTTGGTGTTAATTAGTTCAAGCTTGGCCCAGGTTTTGTCTGTGTGTAGCCGTAACCCAGTAGTATAAGGCAGCGAATGAGAGAGCCGCTCGTCTTCGTTATCAACCGAATCTGTGGATTTTTTTCTTTTTCTTTCTGATTCAGTCGCAGGTCCTGATCTGACAGGGCCACCATTCATAACCATACTCCACATATACATTTCTAAAATTCTTAGACCTTGAACACCAGGGCTGAAGATTTTAATTACTTCATCTGCAGAAGCGCAGTAGAACACGATGGAAAGAATGGGGAAATGGGGAACAGATTGCGGGTGGAAACTGGGGATGCTCAAAAGCCCCAAGCCTCAAGCCTCACAGGATGGATAACGAGGGCATAGAGGGGCTAGAGGGGAAGGGGAGTTCAAAAACGCCAAAGATAACAAACAACCGGATTTCATCATCACAATGGGAAAGTTAAGTGTCCATGGGCACACATTGCACACCCAGGACCGGCACGGACTCCGGCGTGTGAAACCGACTCGACCGACTGATAAGAGAAAGACAAGAGAGAACAATTAAAGGAAACGCCATGTTTATTTCAACGTCACTACAGAAGTACCCTGCCTCGACGAGGTACCTTTGTCAATGGCCTAGCCAAGACACAAGTATCCTCCCATAATAGGGGTACATTAACAGTTGCCCTTTTTGTCCATCTAGCATTAGAATCCTCGGTCAGCGAGTCACCTGGCCTGTCCTGTGCTGTGCTGTCTCGTTTCGTCTCCCTAAACCAAATGGAACCACTCCGAGTCTTATCAGTACTTTTGATCATGTACCTTTCCGCATGAAACGGGTTGAGAAAAACTTGACCGTTCTTTTCAAGATTAGAAGATCGTCCATCTCGTGCTCAAGACAGAATAGAACAGAATGCGAAAAGATAAAGATAGGTCTGATGTTGTCTCTTCGATCCCAGCTGACGCCCCTGCAGCCAGGGCTACATTACCTTGTTCGAGGTTCGGTTCCTAGTGGGCCATGTACGGCAGTGTCAATGACGGATCATGAAAACACACTGACCGTCCAATAAGTACAAGTCACCTTACCCTCGTGATGTTGGGAATAGTGATTTCCGGGAATTCCAGAAACGTTACGTTAACTCACTACCCAATCTGAAAGCTAGAGCCAATACCAATCGCGCGCCGGAGCTGGGCCACCAAGAAGTGTAGAAAATTTAAACCGGTCGGTTCCTCCTGGGAAAAGCTTCTGGAGCCGTCAAGGTATTGGAGCTCTGACCAATCGGGGCAAAAATTGATTGCTCGTGGTATGGCATGAACCTCCTTGGAACCTGATTATCGCTATCAATCTCAACTTGGGCTGGGCTGACTCTCGAGAGCCTGGGATGGACGTATGTCATTAGAAGGCGACCAATCCTACTGCACCGATCTTGGGCATGTCATTTGCTTACCCCAAACTATCGTCGAAGGCCTCATTTCGTCAGTCGATTTGAGGAACAGGCTCATTTCATTTATCGGACTCCCACTTATTTAATCGTCAGAAACTTCGAAAAGACCCTCTCGAACTAAACCTGGCACAGATTCGAAAAGTCCGGGGATAGCCAATCAGGCCTAGACTGGACTGTGGCTCAAGCCTGTCTCTGAATCGGCGATCCAAGAAGCTGGGCTTATCGCCCAGAACTGGACTGGTTTGCCTTATTAACTGGCTGATGGAGACTCATATCTGTTGGAGTCGGTCAACTGACATGGAAGCTTATTTAGCGTCCATGTATCGGCTTCAGCCATGAGGTCAATTTCTAGGTTAATATTTTCCCTGCATAACAAGCGAGTAGGGGACTTGTCTCGTGAGCGGCCGATCTGGGTAACACCTTGGCAGGTCTTGCATATCCGTCGTCAACCTGAAAACCGTCACATCGACCTTGATGATGAGGGTGTCATTGTTGGCGTCGGTATTGGTATCAATGTCGTTTTTCGGTCTAAGCCCAATTCCAAGTCTGGCAATCGGACATGCAATACCACCCATGTCATGACGAGAAACAAGCACAAGGCTCAAGGCCAAGCGACGGGGATCCTCCAGGTTCCAGGTTCCAGCTTGCAGGAACAACGCTGCCATTCGCCAATAGGCGCCGGTCCTCGTTCTCATTACATAGCTTTTACTCGATTCCATCTACAATGATCTTGAAGATAGAGTAATTCACTAATTTTGTTTCTCCTCATGGCCCCCTGTTAGCTTCGTTATTTCCATCACAAGACCACGGCTGGTCCGTTGATATCGCCTCGTACCTTTTTTCTCTCTTTTTACTAAATCAACCCCTCATTGATATCTCTCTCGGTGTGTGTTGCACTGCGGCGGCGCAGAATAGAGAGAAGGCCATCACTCAATTGACTCTTCATTTCTTTGCGGCGCAGTTATTCCCCCACGATTGGTACGTATGGCGCGATACTAGGTACCTCCTCCACAACCATTCGGGTCGGAGGGAGGAGCCGATGATGTCTCATGTACCTACCTGATCTCATCTCACCTTCTCACCTCACTTTATTGCTAGTATGGTGCCTGTCTTATAACAAAGGTGCGGCAATAACTGCTTGGGCACTAGGAAGCTGCAGCTTAACCAAAGTCTTTCCTAGGGAAAGACAATAGATAGAGCAGGTGTCTATAAAATGGACTTGCATTCGCTGCAGGGCGAGGCTGAATTGCGTAACATCCCTATCGTACTTAACGCCGGTAGCTCGAACTTTGATAAGGCAGGCGCTTATCTATCAGTTGAAGCAGGCGGGCGTCCGTAAACGGCAGCTACTTTTCATTTTTATATACATCAACCTCTGACCTGCCAACTTGATTGTTTCAAACTCTCTGTCGCCATCTCAACCTCAACTATACGAATACTTTCCAACGGATGACCAAATCATACTACATGAATAAAGCCAATAATCTTGCCAAGATACGGACATCATCGAAGGCTGAGGCTCTGCTCGAGATCAACATCATTCAATTATTAACCTCTAAGCAGTCAACCAGTCATAAAGCAGCAGTCAAAGACATCCGGTGCTACGACAGTTCAAGGCCAAGAACGCGATCCATGACCCTTCGAAAGCGATCCTGTCCCCACGGGAGCGACCCGAATAGGAACCCACGCTCCCGCTGCTAGGTTAGCTCAGGTCCGGGTTCATGGTCTTGGCCTTGGTATCTGAGGTTGCAGACCCAGCTGGCCGGCGGCGAGATTTGCTTGGTTACGCGGATAGTCGACCCCGAAAAAGACAAAAGACAAAAGACCAGGGCCAGAAGCTGCCCACGATAGAAGTGGAGGTGTTTGAAGAAGTGCCGAAATAGCGTTCAAATTAGGTAAAAGTATCGAGGCGGCACCATGACTCTCCAGTCAAAATTTTTTACCCCGAATCCATTTCTCATCGACTTGACAACACGTCCAACCTCATTGCCTCTTTGCTCGTGCAACTGATAGCGGCGTCGCGGGATGACAATGGAGCCTTTGGTCACCAGACTTTGAAAATGAAATGAACAGAACCGATGCTATGCTATGCCTGCTCCAATCCCTCCACCCTGGCGGACGACCTCCCACTAACACGGGATTGCTGTCCTGCTTTGGACTGCTAGGCCTTGTGCGGACTTGCAATGGACGTTGCTGTTGAATCTTTTGACACATAATCATGGAGACATCATAACACATGATTCCTTAGGATATTTCTGCTACATACAGCACAATCTATCAACAAATCTATCATCGCAACCAGCATGGCGAAAGGTCAGGAGGATTCGCTCTCAGAGTTGCACGTTCTCAATTATCGATGTCATGTTTGTGCAACTTTGAAGTCAGCTTGATGTCAAACTTAGACTTATATGCAGGTTATGGATCTTTAGGTTATCCTTCAAGGTCTGGATCCAGGATTGGCTCTCCTTGTGGTCACCTGGTCTGCGCGACGTATGGGCCGTCCACATTGGAGACTCTAGAACCATGCCATTGTTCTAGAAGGTGCAAGTTGTGAATTGGCGGTCTGCCAGGAGCAATCGCAAAAGACTTGATCAGCAGGTGAAACCTACGATTTTCAACATTCCATTGCGCAGATATGAGAACAATACAACTGCAGGACTTTTTCAGCGGTACAGTATACTTCGGGTGTGGTTCCGGGGCTGAAAGGATTGGTGTTGCCCGAGTTTTATGCTGTGTGGCCAACATGACCGGACGGCATTCCGACGCCGCACCTGAAAAATAATCATCTCCGCGGAGAATAGCGCCACTGACATTTTCAAGCAATATCCGTACCCCGGATCGACGTCATAAACCCCTGCAAGCAGGATGATCGTTGGTTCAGGTCCGGTGGCTGCCTATCAATGATTATCAGGAAGTCCTTATCAGTAGGCATTCCAAACAACCAAAAGAAGCAGGTCATCCAATTCGCAATTCTACCCTCAGTGGTCGCAATAGAGATTAAGTTATGATCTCCCAGCCATTAAGTGCTCCAGTATGACTACGTGGCAATTCAGGATGCTCAGCTCAAGCATCATATGCTTGATATAACCCCTCACTCCAGCCTCGGCTTACAAACTGATAATGAGCTTCATCCCCAACGTCCTCGCAGTGCTTGCTCTGCGGGGATTGCTAGGCTAGTCACCCCGGATCTCACTTCCCCAGAAAGCGGACCTAGCTCGGGATATTGTATGCTTGTCCCCGTGAAATGTATAGATAGCCATAACAGCCACACCACCCTTCACAATGTGTAGGAAGCGGTAACGGACCCCGAGAACATCTTGTCACAAGCTCAGTAACCTTATCTCTGTGCTCCATATCTTCCCCAACATTTCAACGACACCCGGATGGACTTCCCTGGGCATGCCTGGTTTCAGATTAGGAGCATGGCCGACTTCATTAAAGCCCATATCTCTATCTGAAGGGACTTTTTGAAGGGTCGACCTTAGCTAGTCTCAGGATTACTGGGGTCCCAGATTCCTGATCCCATCATATCCAATTCTTCCAAAGGCGGTGGCCTCTCTGTCCATGTCTGGCCTGTGTCCTCATTACGTCCAGCATCGTGACTGTGGGCCAGTGATATATCAAGATACCGCTTATGAAGTTGTTAGCTCGTTACGTCCCCGGATCGCTTGACCACTTCTTCACTGCGGTGACTTACCCAGTCCATGTTGCTAGCTGCATTGTCCATCCAAGCTGGATCGAACTGAAGCCCCTCCGTCCCCATACCGGGGAAGCTCATGCTAGTTCCTGCATCTCCAGCCAGACCGAGATCCAGGGGTGTCTCCCCTGTAGATCCCGTTGACGTACCTGCTACCATGTGAGTCTATATGTTTGTTATCTTTCGCTTCTCAGAGGATAGTCTTACCTAATCCCAGACCTGATAGAAGTCCCGGATCGCCTCCGATTGACCCCAGAGTGCTAGGATCTACTGAAGGTACCCCATACGAAGAAGACTCGTTGTTAACACTGGGATCCTGTTGCTCAGGAACACTCGCCGGCTCTTCGACTGGATGCCCGAGCTTTGATAGCATGGTCGCCAGGGTATCTGCCGTCTTCCTGACTTCCGCCACGTCTTGTGACACATCCAGCCATATGAAGTGAGATCGTTTGATCATGCCGATGAGTTCATCCTTGGTCGGTGTCGGTGTCGTCTGAGACATCCAGTCATAGTCACTTCCAACCTCGAAGTAGTTCTCGTTCTTGACGACGAGATAAAGCACCATGGCAGCCATCAAGAAGTCGTGAACTGCTAGGGATGAGACAAACCAGCCGTTCTGACTCAGGATATGCCCAGGCTTACATGCTTCCCAGATGACATTCTGATAGTTGAGCAGCGACAAAGCACCTTCGAGACATTGTCTGCGTGAGTAGTCATGCTCACGTCGTGGGATCGCCTCTGCGAGATAGCGTCTGTGCAAAACGCAGCGGCATTTGTTATATAAAGCAGTTAAGCCGAAACGTTGAATAAGCAAAATAGGGGCTTCGCCAACACAGTCATCGAGTGGACGCACCATCATAAAAGATGGAACACCACACCAGGTTTCCTGTAGCAAGTCGTCAAGCTTGCTGACCTCGGCATATCTCGGTGGTGTCAGCGCATGAGCCTGTCGAGCAATTTGTCCAAAGACTCGCATGATTCGTGTCTTGTGGATAGGATATGTCATAGGAGTCCAGTCTCCAGCTGGTCGATCGGGAGGTAGTCCTGTTGAATACTCGTCGAAATCATCATCATACAAATTCCGTGGTATAGTAGTATCAGTTTCGATGCCTTGTAGCATACTGGGAAGACCCATGTGGAAAGATACCAGTAGTTCTACTTGAATGGCCATGTTCCACATCCTTCGACGCATCTCACCATCGAAAGGCGAGATATTAGCCAGCTTGCTCGGGTCTCTGTGGAGGCCCATCTTGAGCATCAAGCGAATGCATACACCTGACAGCACATAACAGTTCATCTGTGCCGCACGGTTGAAGAGGAATTGCGACTCGACATAGAGTAGAAACGCCGGGAGTGTTGCAGCGGAGGGTTGTGTGTATTTACCCCAGACAAGAGCCCATCCAGCGCAGGCCTTGTAGTGTCGGATCCTATCGTGGGCTGGTAAGAGAGAGTCGCCTTCGAGCTCACTTGAGTTGATGAAGTTGTTAAAGAAGATACCGAGACTGAGCATCATGAACAATTGAGCTATCCAGTGCAGTGAAGCTTCGTTAGGGTCTTGCCAGAATTTGGCATATTGTCTAGTGAAAGACGGTCGATGGACAATATCTAGTATATGTAAGCCACTGTGGGAGGGGGTACTGATAGGCCACACTTACGTTGTGAGGGACTCATTGAGGCAAAATAGCGTGAGATGAGTCTGTCTGCCACATTTCGATCCGGTAGACTGTTCAATAGCTCCTCTCGGTTCTTTGTTCCAGCTCTTGTGTTTAGGATAAGTTCTGTAGGATCAATCTCATCGGCTGGGGATTGATCATCTTCTGTGTCATCAGGATGCTCAAAGTAACTCTTCAAATCCTCAATCTAAGCCACTGTCAGTGTCACGTCCATTTCCATGTCCATGTCCCGTAACTCAGGGTTCAAAATGGATACTTACATCCTCCAGCATCGCCATACAATGTGTTGCGCCAACATAGGTTGTAGCCTTTTTACCATGCACCACATGGCCCTGCACCTCTGGGCCAGTAGTAGCACCATTCGTCACCCGCGAGCTGTCCTTTGTATCTGCCGCTGCCTCCAAGGGTGCACCTTCAGAGTCCATCATCTCGCGTACCATACCCTCAAGCCGTTTGAGACGCGCGGACATGCCTTTAGCAGGACGCTTCCTCTCGGGCTTGGGGGCGTAGGCGCATTGTGAGGCGCGGCCCTTCTTTGCACATTGGTTGCATGGTTTCTCTCTGTCACACTTGAGCTTTGAGTTGCGACAGGGTGCACATGAGAGAAGAACACGGGAGCGCTTCTGACGAGCTTCAGATGTCGATGAGTGCTCATTATCATTCGGGCTGGTATCCAGATCCATTGTAAGCGGGGTGAAGTGTCGAGTCTACAGGGCGGATATAAGCCTGCTATGTCCGACAGGGTAGGAGGATGGGAAGTGTATGATTTACTTCTTTTTTTGTTGAATTGAGGTTCGGTGGTTTGGATGTTAAGTAAGAATGGTTGAGTTGAATGCAGGTTGTTACTCATAAGTTATAACTGCCTACGGAATAGTTGGTTGTTAGAAAGCGCCCAATCACATGCTGCTGAAGGATTTCACATCTATTTAAGGTCATCCCACTAGAAATTCGTAGATGATGATTAAATTTTGCTATTAAATCTGTCAAGGAATTTGAGAATCTCTTGAATATGCCATTTTTGCACTACAAAGCAGAGTTTCTAACTCTCGGTTGCTTTGTTTGACGATTGGCGACTCTGATGTCTCCTCACTGCTTCTATAGGCCGACAACTTCACACAATCCATCTCATCAATAGGTATCGAATCTCATAGGGGTATGTATTGATTGAAAGCAGCCCATGTGATGCATCGTAACTCGTAAATGCAAAATTTTCCGTTCCCAAATAACAAAATAACTCCTTCATGAATCTGGTGCATTTGGTAGCCTCTCTATCACGTACTTGGCCCGCGCCACACTCATGATTGGGACACCAGGGATCTTGCGTAGCCGTTGCTTGAGCGCCTTATCGTTTGTGCCCACAATGTAGATTCTGTTCTTCTGCACTCGGTCCACCAGGCAGTCATCGGCATATGTGCCCTTGTGGTCGCACTCGAGTCTTGTCCATCGCTCATCTCTCGCAACCCTCAATGCCAATCGGTACTTGGGACCCAGCTTCTCGAGTTCGCTCATGACGCAAGATGTGATGATTGGGTTACATTTGGCGTAGAGACAGTCCATCATGGAGTCGAGGAGGGAAAGTTTTCGCTGGACGGAGTGACTGATAAAGTTGGTATCGACGAGGACGCTGTAGGGCGGGACGAGGGCTGTGTTGTGCTGGAAGAACATGTTGCTTGGCATCTGTGGCGCTTCGCGAATAAGTTCGCCGTTGATGGTCTTCTTTTCCTTCTCCTTCTGGGCCAGCTCTGCCTTGAGCTTGTTCTCCTTCAGTCGGGCATCGCGACGGCCAATAACTCGCTTGACCTGTTGCGCAAAGTGGTTAGCATTTGGAACTTTTGCGATTTTTTCACAGTTCATCAGTAGTAATGCGCACCTCTGCAAATTTGCGAGTCTTTTTCTGGACACCCATGGCTGATTGCTGTTTAGAGAGAAATTGAGGGTATCTTTGGTGTTTGACAGACTCGAAAAGTTATCGCACTAAGAAGATTCTGCCATGGAAAGTTGAAAAGCGGTGGAAAAGGTGGGGGCTCTGCTTCCCAGGTCGTAACGCACGGACCAGGGCCACTGGGTGCTCCTCGACGCGTCTCTTTTCTCTGAGGCGCGTTAAGTGATTGACATACATTCTCAGGCTTCAGCTCACATTCGGCGGTATCATCAACGATTCCACCACAACAAAACATACCCAAAATGCCGTCCCAAAAACCTGAAGAACGTGGCGAGTCGTCAAACTCAGCCTCAAAGGCAGCCCTCAAAGCTTCTACCAACGGTACCCCTAATTATGAACTCCCATGGTATGCTTGTCATAGTCCTGTTGAATCTGCTCAATCGCTCACTGACGATCTACAGGGTGGAAAAGTACCGACCGGTTTTCCTCGATGATGTTGTCGGCAACACAGAAACGATCGAGCGACTAAAGATCATCGCCAGAGAAGGAAATATGCCCCACGTTATTATCTCGGGTATGCCAGGTATTGGAAAAACCACCAGTGTTCTATGTTTGGCCCGACAACTTTTGGGTGATACGTACAAGGAGGCGGTCCTGGAGCTCAATGCCAGTGACGAGCGAGGTTCGTGCATCCCCGTTTTTTATCTTCTTAATTGACTGACATGAAAAGGTATTGATGTCGTTCGAAATCGAATCAAGGGCTTTGCCCAAAAGAAGGTTACTCTACCCGCTGGCCGACATAAACTCGTCATTCTCGATGAAGCCGACAGTATGACATCTGGTGCACAGCAAGCCCTCAGACGAACTATGGAAATCTACTCAAACACGACCCGATTCGCATTCGCATGCAACCAGTCCAACAAGATCATTGAACCCCTACAATCACGATGTGCCATCCTACGATACGCCAAGTTGACAGACTCTCAGGTCGTTAAACGACTGATGCAAATCATTGAGGCTGAAAAGGTCGAATACAGCGACGACGGCTTGGCAGCATTGGTTTTCAGCGCTGAAGGAGATATGCGACAAGCCATCAACAACCTTCAATCCACATTTGCCGGTTTTGGCTTCGTCTCGGGCGACAACGTCTTCAGGGTTGTCGACTCTCCTCACCCTATCAAGGTGCAGGCGATGCTGAAGGCTTGTTACGAAGGCAACGTTGATTCTGCACTGGATACACTCCGAGAACTCTGGGACCTGGGTTATTCAAGCCACGATATTATCAGCACCATGTTCAAGGTGACAAAAACAATCCCAACGCTGAGCGAACATTCAAAGTTGGAGTTTATCAAGGAGATCGGCTTCACTCATATGAAGGTGCTGGAAGGCGTGCAGACACTGCTCCAGCTCAGCGGATGTGTTGTTCGATTATGCAAGATCAACATGGATCCCAAGCGCTTTCGGGTATAGGGTTGGAAGGACGAGTCTCGGCATGGGTGCATAACTGGCGTCGGAGTTGGTATTTGTCTGAGCAAGTGAGGAAAACATGGGAAAGAAATGTGATTTACACAGACGACTCAATGGTCATCTCTAATGTGACATGTGCGCCGTTATACCCCAAGCACTTTCGGTAAGAGCTTTCAGTCAAATATCAAATGTACTTTGTTCCGTGCTGAAAGTGGTTACTTGCCATCGCCCTTAATGTATTCTTCCTCAAATCTCTGCCTTCTGGCCCTGTCACCCATTATCCTCCTCTCCATCCTTATTCGCTGCTCATATGCTCTGAGTCGTGAATCTGCCTCGATCATGCCTCCTGGCACCATACCACACATTTGCAGATACCTAAGATGATCAGTGCCAGAAGAGATGTAACGTGAGATTAACCCTACACTTTGAATTGAACCGTCATGGACCGATACAAGGGTGACCATATGTATCCCGCAGCACCCAGAACTGCAGCGCCTACTCCCCACTTGAAAGCACCTATAACACCTCCTCTGGCTGCTTCCCAGGCGGCATCGCTGGCCTCCTCACTCTTCATCGCATCGTGACTACGCATGATGACGAGTTGGACAGGCCTGTATAGTTGGGTGCTTCTGGGTTTCAGATATCGAGAGAAGCCGAGAAACGACGAGTTAAATATCCAATTGGAGAATGAAACAACGAAAAATTCGTCAAAACAACATCGGACGATAGTTCGTGAGCTTTCCAAGACCCCGAAGCCCGGACACCTCCGTTTCCATGACACACTTCTCCGAGTGTGGCGCGAGCTGCTCACCAGCCACAGCCACACCTTGCATCTATCCTCGGCGGAACGTCGGCCCCCACAGGCGCCCCGCTACAGCGGATTACTCATTTAATGGAATTTTTCTCAAGCTCCCACTTGTTCCCTTCCACACTCTTCCAAGGACGAACGAAGATGACACGCATGCAATAACCATGAGTACCTGGTTACCTGGTGTCGCATAGTCCCCGTGCTTCTTCTCTTCCTTTATAAAATATTCGCTGGACCTGTCACTCGATTTCTTTTTCTTCCTGGCGTTGAAAGAAAAGTGCGCTTGATTCAGCTGCTGTTTTTCTATCTGCTATTACAATAACTCTACCTGTCATTTGTCGCTTGAGCAAAGTTGCCCAACATGGCTGACAACGTTATGGCCGCCTACTGGGATCTCCCACCCGTGTCTCGGTAAGTCACTCTTCGCTGCCACTTGTATCTCAAGTACATGTCGTTAACAATCTTCAGGAACATCACTACTGCTGTCGTGTTGACTTCAATTGGCTGTATCGTTGGTCTATTACCAACGGGGCAACTGATTCATCACCCATCTTATCTTTGGATGTTCCCTCCTCAGATCTGGCGCCTTGTAACGTCGTTCTTCATCGAACTTCATCCACTCAACTTGCTCTTCAACGCGTTCTTCCTGTACCGCTACTGCACTCAGTTGGAGCTGGGAAACCCCCGTTTCCCTCGCAAGGTCGATCTCATCTACTATATCCTCTTCGTCTCTTCCGTAATTCTGGTAAGCTCTCGTCTACACACCCGTGCTCTGCAACTCTCCCACGTGTCCCTTTCAAACCCACCTCATCTATACTGCCCGGATAGTGCTTTGCATCTAAAGCTATCACGGTTCCTGAATATGAGGAAGATTACCCCTGCACTTCGGACTACCTATCATTCGCATTTTAGTGGTCTGGGGTGTGGGTATGGTGGGATGTCTATATGGATGGCTCGTGTGACTCCAAATTCACTCGAGTGGTTTTTTAGCGCCCTACATTTCTATATCATAGCAATAAAACATTTTATATCCCAATCACGTACCCGTATGTCTTGTGCCTGTACTGAGGTTAACGACGTCGCTAGATGATCGACTACCTTGCCGGCCTGACCAGCTTCATGTATATGAACGGCCTCATTCTCGCCATGGTGTACACCATAAGCCAGGACCAGCGTGGCCAGAAGACACAGTACCTCGTCCTCACCATCCCGGCTCAGGCTCTGCCAATCTGCATGATCGTCGTTGCTGCCCTCATGGCAGGTCCTTCCAAGGCCCTAGTCGAAGTCGAGGGTCTACTCGCTGCCCATCTGTTCGATTTCCTCACCAGGATCTGGCCCGAATTCGGCAACGGACCTCGCCTTTTGAAGATTCCTGCCTGGCTCGAGCGCCTCGCGCAGACCCCCAGAGTTCTTCCAAGAGCTTTCGGCACCGCTATTCGACCTGCTAACACTGCTTCCACTGGCAGTAGCACTGGCGTCAACAAAGGCCCGTTGCCAGACTCGTGGCGAACTCGTGGCCCGGGCAAGCGACTGGGTTAAAACAGGGTTTAAATATTTATTGTCAGTCACTTGCAATGTGTACAATAAGATAGAAGAATGATTATCGCTATAGACTCCTGCGCCCTGTCATGTGTATCGTGACGATCTAGAGGGCGTGATGCCCGGATATATTAACCAAGTAACTCCAGGCTTTAAAACTGTATATTCCTTTCCAAACAATCTTTATTTCATCCAATCATCCATAGACGCGGCTGTTGCCGCTCAACATGGGAGAGATGTTGGCCTCTCGCCTCTTCAAGTATTCATCATTGAAGCCCGCAGGGATTTCGTGTGACAATATCTGTTTGCCACCGAGCGGTTTGTCCTGAAATCTGGGATCTAGTACAGCAAGGGGCTTAGAAATCCTCAATTCACGCGAAGGGTCATTATCAACCGCGGAGATCGGCGTGGCCTCCAATAAGTTAAGTTGAGGCGGTGCCTTCTTCTTTGGAATTGAGAGCTTGGGGAGAGAGGGCATCGAAAAGCTTGGCATCTTGGACTTTTGTGTCCCTGGTGCCGGTACTGGTGCTGGTGCGTTGGCCGGAAGTAGTGGTTGTGGTGTGGGAGAGGCATTGCGGCTGCCAGCGAGAGAACTTATCGCGCTCTCCGAGGGAGTCTCTGCACTGCGTCGGGAGTCGATACTGGCGCCACCGGCGTTGAGATAAGTTTGGAGAGCATACGAATCTGGGACGTTTGTCCTCACGTTGCGCAGGCCTGAAGATGGGGATGGCCTACGATCAGGTAGGCGACTGACCACCCGAGGAATGTATGCGGGGTGTGTAGGAAGAGCACTGTTGGGAGCATTGCTCTTCGAGTGAGGTGCGTAGTGGTATGTTACAGGAGTTTCTTTGTCTCCTGTCCCATTCTCAAGGGTGTCGTAGTATTGTGCGTTGGATAAGGTCCGGGCATGTCCGAACCTTGCAGCATTGCTTATAGTCGACAGTGGACGTCCAGGATAGTCTGTGAAGTATGAGGACTTCTGGATGCCATACATGGAATGATCATTCATTGGTGCGTCAGGTGGTGGTGATTCAATCTTAATTGCTGCTGCGTGACGCCTTCGGCTTCGACGACAGTAAATGCAAAGAAGACAGAGAGCACCGGCAAACGCGAGACCACAGCCGACTGCAATACCGACAATGGTTCCGGTAGTCATAGAACCAACGGGCGCACCGTCATCGCCGGGCAGCGTTTCGTTGGTGTTGGGATCGGTGATGTTGATGAGCGAGGACGTGAAGATTGTGCCACTGAGGCCAATGATATCTCCCTCCTTGGGCTCTTGCATACAACCAGCTTTCATGGCAATCAGAACTAATGGTGTGTTAGCATGTTAAAAGACAGGCAGCTGAGAGGTGACCGACAATTTGCAAGGTACTTCTGGTTCGACGTTGAGCGCAAGCAGCCGATGCAGTCTTTATAATGGGTACTCTTCATGATAGAGTTTTCTGCTTCACAATAGTCGAATTGATTATCGGTGTTGGTCTTGAGTAGAGACGTCGACAGAGCCTTCTCAAGAGATCCGCATGAGCTTTCGATGTTGCAGGGGGAGTTGATAGTACCCGAGTCCGCTGCATCAGGGTAAGAGTAAAGACAAACATCGAAAGCATATCGGACATTGTCTACAAGATGGAAGCATCAGTAAGAGCACTGGTTTGAAAACCGTGTTAGTAGTTGACTTACACAGAAACCAGTACACGTCACTCTCTTTCTTCAACGCAGTGTCACTCTTCTGGAGACAGTTGAGGCAGTTCTTGAATCTTATACCGTTCCCTGTATCTGAATATTCATCATCCTCACACACAATATCCGACGGTCTTGTCACTGGACTCTCGGAACTGGATGATGTCGTATTCGAACCGCCTGAGCATAGAGCAGCACATTCGGAGTCGGGTGTGAAGTGAAGAGCGTGGACGGTGGAGGTAAGCAGGAGAAGAACGGAGGCCTTGAGGCCCAAGCGAAGGCCGGCCATCTTTCAAGTCGAGTAGTTGGATCTTGGCGAGGAAGAATTGAAACTCTCGGTTCTGGACTTGGGTCGGGAGGGCCTAACAAGAGCCGCTCAGCATGGTAGACTAGGCTGAGAAGCCTCGCAGCACTGGTATGAGTTGAATGTCAAACGTGGAAGATGGGGATGTATATGATGATCCAAGTAATCCGTAGATCAAACTACATCTGCTTTTAATTGAACTGCTGGACGAAGACCCAAGAAAACAAATGGAGGTTATGGCCACCACCTTTGAAACGGATATGTGGGTGCCATGACTGTTTTATTCCAGCTGGAATTACAGTATGCAGTCCTGCAAGTCAAGGTCGGCTGCAGATAGACTCCCATTGCCTTGGCTCTTGGGTCACCCATGTTTCTACGATGTGCGGTACCGTTTGTTAAGTGACCAGATGCAAAACAGGTGGTAAACACGAGTGGACCATATCTCGAACTACATGCAATGCATGGCTGTAGGTGTAGGACGAGTTCTCGCTAAGATTGGAGAGAGAGATGTGCATGTGTGTGTTGGCCGTAAATAGAACGGCCCATGTCGAAACATAACCGTCTAGCCAATGACTAGACCAGCATCAAGAACTTCCACAGTGGAATAGCTGAGCGAGTGATCCAATCACGAGTCCACGTAGGCATCCGCGGCGGTTAAAAGACAACGCTACCAAGGGTCCTGGAAAGCCACCCACAAATCAACTTGTCGAGAATGGCCCTGCAGACGCCGGCCGCCTTTCGCGACCTGCCTCTGTAAGCTTTTGAAAAAGCTTGGTCTGGTGGTTTCTAGAGCTTAATCCCGGTGGTTGTCAGCATGCCCAGTATCCGTAGCCAGGATTGAGACGACAGAACCCCGCAGCCTACCTATCTAGACATGAGATCGGCATAGATATAGATGTATGTGCAGATAGAGGGTCTAGATGCCTATCCGTGGGTCATAAACACCTCGACCATCTTCCTAGGAATATGCACCAACAACCCTCAATCAGCAACAGTTTTGATCTTCGTACGGAGATCCATCATTCTATCTACAACCCCACCTGTCCTCTCCATCCCACAGTCTCAGCTCGTTTATTTTAGCTCGAGCACGTCTAGAAAAGATCTACATAGAAACAAACGACGCGATAGACGCCCAGGCTGCCGCGAGCGCGCTTGGTTCCACCATTGGACGGGCCCTGGATGGCTTTCCTGGCGCCAGCAGATTAAAGGAGTCTAGGGGCATGGTGTGATAGTGATATGAGCTGCATATTGCTGCCAAACGGGTTTTCGGAGGGTGCGGCAAGGATGTTGATTCCTTTGTTGAAGCGCTGGTGGCTGGCTGTCCTTGCTGGCATCGTTCGATTCTTACGTTGAGGGAGGATTCTGGCGTTGCAAGACATTGGTAATCTGTGGATACTACGGAGTAAACCTTGGATCTCTTCCCCGGTGTCTGGAGATAACCCTGATGATAGGTATAGATAGATAGATACTTGGTTGACGGATAGGTCTATGTTGAGCTTACCCTATAGCTAGGCGACAGGTGCATGCTATTTGCAGTGGGTTATACCAAGCGTTTTCCCCTATTGATATTGATGTTTGGAAGAAGTACTCGTATAATATGTCGTTGTCACCGGGGATGTAGGAATACCAACATGTTGATAATTACGTGTACCCACAGAACGATATCCCCAGCTGCCGATCGTCATATCCACACCACATGCATGTATGTCACTGTAGAATGTAGAACCAACAAACAAATTCAATGTTTAAAGCAAGAACAACTGCATCACTCACGTAAACACAAAGTGGTCATTGGAGCAACATCTGAAACTTCATCGATATCACACGTGGTGCATTGCATCGGCAAATATTATCCTGCAGCATCTTGAACGCGTGCATCCTGGTATACTCCGATTGTCGCGTGTGGTTTTGTGGTCACCTTCCCTACCTAGAAAGAATGCTGTGAGGCTGATATAAATTCGATAAGTTTTCAACTCCCTGGATTTAGCAAAGATGCTATCTGTCTATGTAATTGGGTCCGAGTTTGTGTATCGGTTGCAATGATTGCAGTGTGACAGCAGCATTCATTCATCCATGCAAACAGTGGTGAGTTGTCAACCTACCCGATGGCACTTCTGGCCTCACATGTACGATCTAGGGTTAATTGAGGTACACGCACCAAGAGGAAAACCTCAAGATGAGCAGACGTTGTGCACCTTGTTCCCAACTGGGCGATAATATTCAATGGAATGTCACTTTTATTCTGCCCTCCTACCACACCCCAAAGCCCTGGGTTGGACTAATCAAGAATGGACGGATACAGTAACCGGTTGGGCTTGACATAAAAATCTCCGCTTGGATTTGGTCAGTGCTCTCCATTGTGACCCTTGTCTTGCAGCCGTGGATCTGGTTAACGAACCACCAGCCGCATCTTAGAACCAACAGTCGCCCAACATGCCGTGCCCTGACAGGTGAGCCTGGTGAGGTCGGACTGACCCCTGGACCTCTTTTTAGTGATTGGACCAAACCGTTTCAACGACTCCGCGCCCAGTGTAATGTGCGAGCCCAAAATGCTCAAGTGCAAAATTTGTCCAGAGGTTCAAAGTTATCACGCCCGTCACTCACATCAGTAGCGTCATCAAGTGGGCCAGTTAAACATACGGACCGCTCCGCGCTGGGCCGGATGAGGCATGGGGACTCTTGGGATTGTGCGGGCGAAGGAGTTTCATACCCTTGATGATGGGTTCAACTCAGCGGTTAATGCCCGCTGGTAGTTGGCCAGTGCCGTACGTGGTACGCCATAGGGCATGCTTTCATCTCACCGTTACCGCTGGTGTGTGTTGCCATTCAGCCATTGTCGCTTTTGATGGTCACCTAGTGGTGCGAAGGATCACCGTTTGTTACCAGCAGACTGGTGCATCACTGCATCCCAGCCTCTCCCATACTAGCCAAGAGCCAAGCTAGCGCCCCTCAATACCGTCCAGGGCCCATAATCTGCTGCATTGCTTCTGTCACACTTCGATTCTTCTCGCTTCCCCATAGTCGGTAACCCCCGTTTTTGGCTGTTGGTTGTTGGTTGTGTTGGTTTCGCATCTGCATTCCCTTTATACCCGGTTATACTTCGACCTCAGCTTCATCTTCGTGTTTCATTGCCATTTCGAGTGTTTATATTGCCGGCTTGTCGACATTTCCAAGGCTTTTAAGCCTCAGCGCAGCTGTACTTTGTTGGAAGTAGGAGTGAGAGTGAGAGTGAGAGTGAGAGTGAGAGTGAGAGTGAGAGTGAGAGTGAGAGTGAGAGTGAGAGTGGTGTTGGTGTTGTTGCGGGGTTGGGCCAAAAGTCCAACAGTCCACAAGTCCAAATCGTCAAGATGAGGATTGGATGTTTACAGTTTGCGCCCCAGGTGGGAGACGTCAACAATAACTTGAATCGAGCAGATTCAGTTCTGTCCAAAGCGAACCCAGACGATCTTGATATTCTTGTCCTGCCCGAGTTGGCCTTCTCTGGTAATGGTTAACTACCCGCCTGACACGACTCCTTACTGACCATTTTATCAGGGTACAACTTCAAGTCGTTGCAAGATATCGCTCCCTTTCTCGAATATTCCGGCTCTGGCATCACATCACTCTGGGCCAGGACTGTCGCTCTTAAATACAACTGTGTCGTTACAGTTGGCTATCCTGAAAAAGTCGACCTTTCTGCGCAATGGCCAGCGAATCCGGAATACTACAACTCCACCATCGTTGTCAACGCAGAAGGCGAAACAATAGCAAACTATCGCAAAGCTTTCCTATATTATACCGATGAATCATGGGCTCTAGAAGGAAACGAAGGTTTTTTTGAAGGATATATCCCCGGTCTCGGAAATACTTCAATGGGAATTTGTAAGTTGCCGTCAACGTTATCAGCTCCATCGGACTAACAATCTTGTAGGCATGGACCTCAAGTACGCACAACACTTGCAAACTATTCGGTAGATATGCTAACCATAAACAGCCCTTACAAGTATGAAGCGCCTTGGAACGCATTTGAATTCGCCTATCATGTCCTTGAATCGGGGTCCAACCTGGTCGTTGTGTCTATGGCATGGATGACCAGAGAAGAACCACGCAAGTTCACACGAATGCCCAACGAACCTGACATGGATACCTTGACGTATTGGGTCACCCGTCTTGAACCCCTCATCCGACAAGATACCAGGGAAGAGATCATTGTCGTCTTCTGCAATCGTTGCGGTAACGAAGATGATGTTCTGTATGCTGGCACTAGTGCTGTAGTTGGTATTCTGGACGGCGAGGTCAAGGTTTATGGTCTTTTGGGACGAGGAGAAAAGGAGCTTCTTGTCATCGACACAAATGAGAAGCCCTATGCCAAAATGGTATACCGAAACGACTCGAGCAACAACATCTTAACGGAAGTGCGTGGCAAACTCGAAAAACAAGGCCAACGAACCGAAGGCAACTCTGACGAGCCGAAAAGTGCTGTTTCTCCTAACGATGCAGGGCATTATGATGAACAGCAGTCCTCCTACGATCATGAGAATCGGGACACTCATACGCCGCAACCGAAAGTGGCTGCCCACCCATTCGATCGTGAACTTCCATTGCGATCGAGACTTTACCAGGAGCCGCAGAACGAAAGTCCTCACGTATCGGCAGCCACTGTCCCTCGAGAGCTTGACCTAGTAAAATCTCAAGCTATTCGCTCTCCTGGGCTAGATGCTCTTAGTGTTCCTACACCATCTGCTCCTAGCCCGACTCCGTTGGCTCTTCGGCCACGGCTCATTATTCCCGAATCACCTCAGTCTCTGGTACACCAAAGTCCATATGGATCTCCACCCACTGCTACGTCTTTGAGATCGGCTAGATCAATCCAGTCAATCGACTCAACAATATCTGGTGCGTCGGTCAGCACTGTTCGATCAAACCACCGCCCTCCGGAAGACAGTACCCCCTACCCCGACAGCGCAATGCCTACTGCGCACCCATCAAACTTTTCACAGCTCAGGAGTCAACTGTATGGCAGTGATTTGGCTGTGTCAAACGAGGACAACTACACAAGCCCGAGATCGGATGTGGATCAAATGTCCGAAACAGCGCGCTGGCTCTGGAGTCCTTCGGAGAATGTAGCAGCTACACCTGCTTCGGCAAGTTGGGTTGAAGAGACACCAGTTGGGAGGAAACAATCTGCATTCCCTTGGTCGAACATAAAGGCTGACCCGCGGCCCCAAAGTACCGACACCGTGAGACATGGTAGCAGGCTCGCTTCTTTCGTTCAAGATTCCAGAGGCTTTGATTCCCAGACACCATTAAGCAATACCTCATCAAACTTGACGAACGGTACAATCATATCGGATTCTTCGGTCACCTCACAGCGAGCTATCACGCCTTCGCACAGATTGAACATGTCCCCCAAGGCAACGTCTTCACGCAGGTCAGAGCGATCCAGTCGTTCCAAGACATATGAGCGAGCCCCATCGGCAAACATATATCATGGGAGCACTAGTGCGGAAGTTTCGCAACAGCCAGTAGCAAGGTCCCAACGATCAAACTCGCGAGTTTCACGAAAAGATGACTATCGTCAAGGATCCACCGTAGGAGAGTCGATTGATGAGCGGCTAAAGTCATCGGGGTCCCGAAATCGAAGTCGCCATACTTACCAGAAATCTTCGGATTCGGCCGTGGACGGTGTCATGATCCCAATCATTGCAAGCCCAAGCATTCTCCAGAGCAACGAACCAAAGCAGCATCGATCCGTGTCAAGGCCAGGCTATGACCAACGGAGCAACTCGATTGCCAGTTCAAGCAAAGGTCCCACCACCAACAGAATTGGACGTCATCATTCTGGGTCCGTGACTACTGACAGCGGTTCAATCACATCCGGTTCGCGAGCTGCTAGCCGTGGTCGTACACCAGGACCTAGAACTCTCCCACCAAGTCAACGTACTGGCGAATCATTTCAGTCTCCACTCCGGTCACCTTCTACAGACTCTACGAGAAATGCAATACTTCATAGTCGTATTGATCATCCAGAGTCACACAGTAGACAAAGCCTTTCTAGCCAAACGTCGACCAGACATGAATCACGACATCGATCTCGACATGAATCACGGCATCGATCTCGACATGAGTCGCGGCATCAATCACGGCACCGATCGCAAGATCACGGAGACAATTTCGAGAGGTTCGAAGCTGTCGTCTGCCCAACGTGCCCTGTACATGGAAGATCAAACTCAAATAGCGCCCAAAGGGTTCCTCTTCACTTAGCAGTAGATGCTTTACCTCAACGGGTACACTCTGCTGACCAGGCCGGGCTTGCAAACCACCCTCACTCAGAAAACGAGATCCTCCAGCCGATCCAAGGTCTCGATGGGCTGGAGCTGCTAAGGAGATACCAGGAAGACCAGGCGGATTGTGTTTTGACGCCTGCTTCAAACTTCAGCGAAGTGTTTGAGCAGAGCGGTCGCAGCTCGTCGGCCACAACCTGGAACACAAGCTCACCAGAAAGGTCACCAAGCACTCCCGCATACTTCAATCCAGCACAGACCCCTAGAGCGATGGTGTTTGCTACGGATGATTCTGATATCGAGGCACTGCCAAGCGGCGGCCTCGATGGTGATGCTATGCCTAACAAGACGTCTACTGCACCTGAACAGCCGCCCACTACCGTTGCTGCGTAGCATAGAATAAGTAAGATTCCTAGTTAGTTTTGAAAGAAACATGATGTGTTTTATTTGTATTTATTTGCTTGAGTTACGGCGAGCGCATTCGCTTTTGATTCCCTCTGTCATCGCATGGTGTTTATGGAGACCAGAGCTAGATGTAGGGATCATGTTTACGATGTATGATCTATTATATATAGCTATATTACCACTGGCACTGAATGTTTTATTTGTTCGTTGTTACAAATACTTGGTTAAGTCAGCTCACTTTCTCACTGAAGCCGACTGGCGGTAGCATTTGAAGTATTGATGAGGTAGTGATTTAAACAGGTAGATAGTCAGCGCATTGGGCCATCGGCTATACATGATTTTAAAGAATTGTTGTAAAATTTCATTGAAAAACACTGGTTTAACGACCTTGCTTGCCCTCATAGTCTAAGCTCTCAACCCCTAAGCAGCC
Source organism: Fusarium sp. VM40 (assembly GCA_954870535.1). Lineage (NCBI taxonomy): Eukaryota > Fungi > Ascomycota > Sordariomycetes > Hypocreales > Nectriaceae > Fusarium > Fusarium sp. VM40. The sequence continues at coordinate 3,720,541 of CATPAH010000017.1, forward strand.
GACCCCCTGTCCATCAGCTTATCTTCGATCCCTCTTATAAAGAGAGGAGGAAATTGGCGCCAATAGGAATCACAAGAAGCGAAAATAGTCCTGGAAACGCTCAGGTAGGCTTCCTTGAAAACAAGCCACACGTATTTTGCCGTAGGATCGTCTTGAAAAGGCCTTGGGTAGTACGGTTCGTTGTTCATATATGCGTCAACTGCCATGGCCACACCAGTTTCGTGTAACGGTATGCATCCCGCCTCGTCAAAATTATATGCCCATACAAAGACTTGATCGTATCCCACAGTGGTGGCATCACGCTTCTGGCTTTCTCGAGGACCACCCAAAACAAACTTGACACCATTTGCGGCTGTACCTGCGACCCAGTGTAGAGCCGCCAGAGTAGTTGCCATGTCTCTAACTACGGCGAAATAGAAAGGGCTGTCCAGCTTTAACTCAATCATGTGGTTGAGATGGAGTTCGAAGTTTTGTGGTGGTCCATTTTCCAAGTGTTGAGTCTTACCCTCAAGAGAGCCGAAGTATAGATGTACCAGACAATCGTGGGTTACCAGTTCATCTGTTACTGGCACCTCATTGAGTCTCTTGAAGAAGGCCATCCTTAAGGAAATTTGAAGACTGGCTGGGATTGGTGGTATTCTTTCGGTCAAGAAGGCATTGGTAGAGAACCAATAATCGTGGGATATATCGGCCCAAATCTTGCTGTCATCCCTTGGTATGTAAATGTTGAAACTTGGGAAGTTGACTCCAGTGATATTGAATAGGGTGAATGCGTCACATATGTGCTTCGACATAGAATAGTCATACCAGAGTTCGAGGGAGAAGAAATCCTTGGCCAACTTCATAGCCACGGTGCCGTTGTTCAATGCAAACGTCACATTCCTTTCATCCGAATCGAGCTCCTCGAGATAACCAGGAGGTTGTATTGTCTGTCCGACATGCTTTCTCACGTTTAAATGGGTGAATCGGTAGAGGGATTGGGATAATGTTCTCCCTATATCAACTCTTGAGTTGCTCCCGATGATGGCATAGGAGGTGGAGAGGTCGGGAATGCGGATATTTGCGGAAGTCATCTTGATCTGATAGTCGGAATTTTCAGGTTGAAGGGGTCACAGAGAAGTCTCAGGCATGGTTGAGTCTCTTTATCATTCTTTTTATCATCTCAACTTAGACTTTGAAGACAACATGTGTATACTGTGGCATCTATTCGGGCAGATTAAAGCCAAAGCATTCTTGAACTCTTGACGAGAGTTTGTTCACTATCTTGGGGCCACCTGAGGTTTAACTGAAGTCGTCATGTCTATAGATACATAAAATTCCTGTATAAGAAGCTGTGTATACACAAGACAAGAAAACTGCATGCACATGTTTGGTTTTGATGGTTGGAAAGAGATATATCTCAAACTTCTTGAATTACATGAGCATTATTGACTTCAACAATACGCAAATTTGGAAAGGACCCAGGCGATTTTATCGCTGGATTTGGTCTTACAGCAGCGAACTCTATTAGGAAGTTTGTTGATGATAGCTAGAGTGAATCGCCGGTCAAGTCGGTGTCAATTTGACAGAGGCTCCGGAGGTGGGGCCGCGAATACGGCCCGAACCCGTAGAGAGTGTATTGCTCTTGTTACAGAAGTTAACATCAAAGTCAAAGTCTTCAAGTATTTTTACTAAGTCCACAAATGAACACTATCTCTTATCAGATCAAAATTCGGGACAAACTATCATGTGATGACGGTAGCATGGAAGAAGCGGAATATGTACGCGTGCCGGTTGAGGTAATTGATAATCGTCTGCAAGCACTTTTGGCCATGTTGCCTCGACCTGCCTCGAAAGCTCGAACTGCCTCGACAAGCCAAGAACTGTCTGCGGCTGGGGATGGATATCACCAACAGCCCGCGGCGCAAGAGCCGGGAGAGGGCGCTAGACAGGGATCAGTTCGAATTTTGCAGGGCTGTGATCTATCCTATCGAAGCTGTAGCCGCCGAGGCTAATGTGAAAAGACTAGGGGACCTTGCAGCGTAGCTCAGATGGGGGCTGGCGGTAGCTGTGATAGCGACTGTGAGTGGCTGGTTCCCCTCATGAGCCGTCCTCTCAACACCATTCACACCTAAAGACTGGGGTTCAGGAAGACATCGCGCCCGTCGATGCCGACCAATCCTGGCGGGAATCAAGCTCACAACTTGGGGATGCAGAGGTGGAACTCGAGTCCCCAATCAGAGGCAATGGGATGCGCTTTATCACTATGGTATGGAGTATGCGCCTCTGCGACCATAGCGGTGCGGTTTGACGCATTTCATCACCACGCCATTTCAACTCATCACTCACATCTTTCACATTGTCTTGCCTCTTGACAGCAATTCTACAGATCCGTAGCCGCGCTGCAACAGCGGATTTCCCCATCATCACATCATTTTCCCGCGCCAGGCACAAGAAGCGCCGTATGTCATATGTCACACAGCTTACGGCGTCTCTGCATATTGAGCAGCGACCAGGTCTGATATAAGAGTGGCCGATCGTCACCCCGGCCCCCTCAAAGACCCTCAAAGACCCTCAAGGACCCCAAAGAACTCCTCAAAGGCGGCAAATTTCGTCCTACTGCGCGTGCGGAATAAAACTCAGCTTCGCCTGTTACCTTGACCTGGGCATGTAACACAGCGGACCCATCTCATCCCCATCCATCGGGCTCCGTACTCTTCACTCTGGTCTCTCATCGGTAGCCCAGACAGATACAGACCCGTGTTTGCGACAAACGGCCAGCAATAACTCGACCTTGAAACTCGCTCGCCGACCGGCTTCACCAACGATGCGTGGTTTAACATTAATTACCACTGGTCTGAGCCTACTTGGCCCGGCTGCTGCAATTCTTGTCGCAGACAATTCACCTTGTGGGACAGTGTGCGGCAATGTTCTCGATGCGACTACCATTGACGATGTTGTCTGCCACGAGGGCGATTATACTAGTGGTTCAGGCATCGTCTTTCAACAATGCCTCACGTGTGAGCAGAACAGCGACTACAGCACCAAGAATAATGAAACCGACCAACAATACTTCCTTTGTAAGTCAAGCCTTACGGTTTGTGTCCAAGCCTTAGTACTGACCTTCTCCAGACAACCTCCGTTACGCTACCTCATATTGTTTATTCGGAATCCCCGATAACAATAACACCATAAACACACCTTGCTTAACTTCGTAAGAGACATCATCCACAGTCGAGTAGACATTTACTAACAACCAAATAGAAAAGCCTGTGGGCCATTCCAGAACTCCATCATTTACAATAACCTGTCTTCGGAGGTCAAGGGTTACGACTACTGCGATACCTGGCCTGTGAACGACTCGGCCGATTTTGCTGGATGTACAGAGTGTCTCCAAGCAGGCGACAACCATTATCTTGCCAACTGTACGTTCACTAACAAACAACAACATTGGCTCAGTAACTAACACTATACAGTCATCACTGTCCTTCAAGCTGGATGCGAACAACAACCAAAGCCTGGTACCCTTGTCTCTACAGAAGGAACTATCTTCTCGAGAGACAATGTCAACGTCACAGAACCAACGCCCGTTGCTTCCGTGGACCCGGACTGGTTTGATAACGGACCTCTAACACTCGACGCCAAGGTTGGTATCGCTGCTGGAGGAGTCGTTCTGATCTTGATTATCCTCGGTTTCTGCATCATCTGGCGCGGCCGAAGACGCAGAAGGGCATTCCTTAGCATGCTGGAAACGAAACATGGGAACTCCTGGCCGACTCCGCTCACCATCCCCCACGAGACACGCGACACTCCTCTCAGCCAGAAGCCACTCCGAAGCTGGGACGAGTCACCAATCAGTGTTCGATCTGAACAACTGTACCCGCACCATGTGTCGCCCTTTGCTTCGCAATATAGCAGCCCTGTCAGCGCAACGGAACTCAAACTCGCCCACTGGCCAGTCATGGCGCCCAACCAACAGATGAGTGCAGCAATGAGCGGCCACCAGCCATTCCCACCCATGTTCCCCTCGATGTACCAACCAGACCCGGGTAGCTCTCAAATAGGAGTTGCCTTGGGCGGAGATGATTCCTCTGTCAACTCGGGCAACTCCAAGGGCAAAGGGCGACAAGGGGAAGAGTATGAGATGACGCCCGTGGAAAACCCACACACGCACGCCGGTATAGGCATTTACCAGCCCGAGATTCAGCACAATGGCGAACCTAGCCGGACTGCCTTCCCACAGCCAGGATATTTCCCAGAAGGACTCACGAATGTGAATCAGACTTATGGACATCCTAACCCATCGTATGGATATTATGATGATCACCAGCGAACAGGACGTAGTCCTTAGGATTGTGGTATATGAACTTGTACTTGGACTGCTCTTCTTTTTATTGTCTGTTAGCTTGGCGTTGAGGGTATGGGATACCATGATCAGTAATGTGTGATGACTTAAGCTGAACCAAATATGTACATAGCTATCCTGCAATTTATCCAGCACCGTAACTGCTGGCAGGACTATATAAGCACTAATATTGAGAGCCCTCACTGAATACTGTCCAATTTCTGGAAGTATACTATCAAAACATACGGTACTATCTGACTATGCTATTGACTGAGAAAATTTGAGAACATGTCTAGGAGGCACCTCAGCTCATGACTCTAACTTGGCCCATTGTAGGAGTAATTAGTTCTACCTACGCAAGGTCCTATCTTCGTGTAGTCATATGACTGGTAGAAGCTACTAACTTTTATCTTGGTGCAGCTAGGTAGAGACTTTGCTGTCTCAACTATCTCAATGAGTTGGAAAGACAACCGCCAATGATGAGGGCCGAGGATTGTCTGGGCTTCTTGGGCGTCTTTCAGCCGAAGTGCTCAACCAAGTAGTCTACGAACTGCACAACATCGACTTAAAACTCTACGCCAGAAAGTAATGGGAGGCTCTTGGATGCATTTGCTCCCAGTTACGAGGAACTTAATGTTAGCAGGCTTGCAATGCAGGCTTGATAGATACAGCTTGGCAGATCCAAAAGCTATGAGGAGGTTCTGCGACTATAAGAGACAAGAAGGCACCTCGACTTCTTCCTTTAGGGTAGCTGAGATAGTGTGGCGCTCGCTGTGGAGGTGTCTGTGGCTGATATGCGGTCAGTCAGTCGAGGTAGCCCGATTAGGCATGGTGTCCAATTGCCGCCACACACCGGTCGTAGCTTCCTTCCGGCCCCCACAATGAAATCCGCCCAGAGAAAAAAAAAATTTGGAAGCTTCCAACCACCACACCGGGCAAGACACTGAGGAAATTTACGATTCGAACCTTCCGTTTCTTCCCTCCTGTCGCATAGAAGCACCTTCCGCGCTTGGCCCGGCATATCACACAGATTTCTAGAAAAAGGAAATCACATCCCTCCCCTTCAGACAAGATGACCAAGGAAGTCGCGGTCGTCAAGAAGACGACAACAGAGGAGGACGAGTACACCATCAAGCCCCAGGCGACCACTCCCTCCCTCGACACCAGCCAGTGGCCTCTCCTCCTCCAGAACTACGACAAGCGTGAGTCTCCCGATGAATTGACGTCTTTGCGACGTGTTTTTTGATGCTTTTGGGGCACTTTTCGAGACCCAATTGCTCGCCTCGTTTCAAGGTTCAAATGGCTAACGAATGACCTTCAAAACTTGCAGTCCTCGTCCGAACTGGCCACTTCACTCCCATCCCCAATGGCTGCTCTCCTCTGAAGCGCGACCTCAAGCAGTACATCAGCTCTGGTGTCATTAACCTCGACAAGCCTTCCAACCCTTCCTCTCACGAGGTCGTCGCTTGGGTCAAGCGCATTCTTCGGTATGCAAAAAACTTCAAATCACTACCGCGTCAATGGGCGCGTCAAGACATTTACTAACAACACTCAACCTATAGATGTGAGAAGACTGGTCACAGTGGTACCCTCGACCCCAAGGTTACCGGTTGCTTGATTGTCTGCATTGACCGCGCCACTCGTCTTGTCAAGTCTCAGCAGGGTGCCGGAAAGGAGTATGTGGCTGTCATCCGCCTCCACGACAAGCTGCCCGGTGGTCAGGCTCAGTTCGCCCGCGCTCTCGAGACCCTCACCGGTGCGCTCTTCCAGCGTCCTCCTTTGATCTCTGCCGTCAAGCGTCAGCTCCGTATCCGAACCATTCATGAGAGCAAGCTCATCGAGTTCGACAACGACCGTCACCTCGGTGTCTTCTGGGTCAGCTGTGAGGCTGGTACCTACATCCGAACACTCTGTGTTCATTTGGGTCTCCTCCTCGGTGTCGGTGGCCACATGCAGGAGCTTCGACGTGTCCGCAGTGGTGCCATGGACGAGTCCAAGGGCCTTGTCACCCTCCACGACGTCCTTGACGCTCAGTGGCAGATGGACAACACCCGCGACGAGTCTTACCTCCGCAAGGTCATCTCTCCTCTTGAGACTCTCCTGACCTCTTACAAGCGTCTGGTCGTCAAGGACAGCGCCGTTAACGCTGTCTGCTACGGTGCCAAGCTCATGCTTCCCGGTCTCCTGCGATACGGTAAGTTCTAACAAGTAACCACTTCTGTTTTGCAGATCGCTAATTCCATCACAGAGTCCGCCATTGAGCACCACGAGGAGGTTGTCCTCATGACCACCAAGGGTGAGGCCATTGCTCTGGGTATTGCTCAGATGTCTACCGTCGAGATGTCCACCTGCGACCACGGCGTTGTTGCCAAGGTCAAGCGTTGCATCATGGAGCGTGACCTTTACCCCCGCCGATGGGGACTCGGCCCCGTTGCTCTTGAGAAGAAGAAGCTCAAGGCTGATGGCAAGCTCGACAAGTTCGGCCGCCCCAACGATGCCACTCCCGCCAAGTGGAGCTCCGAGTACAAGGACTTCGGCGCCCCTGCCCCCGACGCCTCTGTCGCCGCCGCTGCTGCCACTCCCGCCACTCCCGCCAAGGCTTCCTCCGCTGAGGATACCCCTATGGAGGAGGCTGCTGCCTCTTCGCCTGCTGCCGCCGATGACAGCAAGGACAAGAAGCGCAAGAAGCACGATGGCGAGACTGCCGAGGAGAAGGCTGAGCGAAAGCGACGCAAGGCCGAGAAGAAGGCGGCCAAGGCTGCTAAGAAGGCTTCAAAGGGCGGGGCTATGGACAGCGATAGCGACTAAGACATTGCAGGCTATGACGCTGGGTATGGGCCTGACCCAGAAGGCGGACCTTGATACCCGAGACGTAGGGTCTGTTGGAAAAAGAGCGGTCTACATGCTGTACCATATTCTCGCATATCGTGCCGTTTTTGCTGTTTGAAAAATTGTTTTGGGGATATAAAGGCGTTTGGTTCGAAATCCTGGTTCAAGGAGTAGATGCAAGGCACTCAATGCAAAGGACGATAAAAACTAAACCATGTCTCCAACGGGGAATTTCTTGAATAATGTGATTGCTCGAAGTGATACAGGTTTTTGTCTCACCATTGTAGTTCATGGCTATGACGGTCATGTGTGAGCCGTGATGAGTTGTAGTTTGGGGAACACCAACACATGGCGCATAATGTGACGGTCACGGTAATATCACGACTCGCTAAGGGTATGGTATAGTTGGATCTTGAGCTGAGGTTCCATTATCTGAAACGTCTAGAAGGTCTAGGCAATGCATGTGTTGTCATAAGCAAAAAACTATGAGCAGAGACTACTAAATGCATGATGACACATTTTCTGGGTACACGACAGAGAAGGAGGCTGAAATGTTCACGTTAGTTGAGGCGAGGTTCCACAAAATGAACATTTTGATAGCCTCTGATACGCAGAGTCCAGTAACAGTCCATCCAATGTCGTATTAGTCGCGGGTCTTAGAAAGGAACGGAAGAACGGGTCTTGGCCAGACGAAACATTGGATCTGGTGTGGAAAACATGGGACGAATCAGGGCTCAAGAAGCATATCTCGAGTAACAACTGTCCCTGTTTCACCATTTTAGGGGTGGACGACCACGACAGCAACTTGTTCGTCCAACAAAAAAGGAAAGAATTATCAAAGCGTCACAGCTCTATCATCCAACGCATGACACAGCATGAAGCATAGAGGGCCGGACCCTGGCGGTGGGCGTTTATTAAAACCCTTAATATATTGGTCCCTTGACTTTTTGCTTGTTCCCTACGCATATTAAGGGACGATCTTAAAATAAATAAGAATTTGTCCAAATCGTAGGGCGCGTAGTCGATTGGGGGCTTTGTCCTGCGTGAGAACGCATGGCAAAGATGGCCAGGTTATCAACAGGCCCCATGACTTGGCCCGCTGGGCTATCATGGAAGAGAGAGATGTGTATAAAGCCAAGGGGTTAGGGAGAGAAAACTGGGAGGTTAACTTTTGTGCTTGCTCGTTTGTAAAGCTTTTTGACGTCAAAGTTTTTGAAAATCCCTGTGGATATATCAAGGTTATCAATATCAGAAAGATACTTCAAGCTGCTCCCACTCTACGACCACACCACACCTTACAACTGCGTTTAAATCTAAGAGCCACAATTAACTCTTCTTTATCCATTCTGAGGACTTTTCTTTGTCTTGGGGTATTAAACATTGCCCAGTTTCCTCATATCCTTCAAGGATCCCTGAATCGACAACGTCAGAGCGTGTTGATCACCCGGATCGCCAGCCTTCAGCTATTACACACTCGGACCCAGTGATCGACCATACATGACATCGGGATTGTCAAATACCGAGATTGAGGCTCAAACACACTTTATATGCTACAGTTCCTACTTCCAAAGAATAACCAATTCGGAACAACATGCCTATAATGTCTACGACATCAAGCCCCTGGGGGCATATCATCACTCTTTTCCTCTCCCTTACCCTTTTGAATACCGTTTCAGCCCTACCTACAAATATTACCACTACTCATCATACTCCCATGATTAGACCTTACCTATTACCACCTGCGAAGCACCATCTAAGTCGGAGAACAGAGGACCAACCTGAAATCTTCCTCCCACGACTAGAAGTCAACTTCCCAGACCCATGCCTCCTTCAAGACCGAGACGGTCGCTGGGTGTCGTTTGCGACAAGCGGCGGTGGGTTCCATATTCAAATCGCCGTGGCAGATGATCCCTTCGGCGAGTGGACTCACCTTCAGCAAGATGCTCTCCCAGGCGATGGCTGGACCAGTGGAAGAAACTTCTGGGCCCCTGACGTGCGGAGACTAGGCGACGACTCATACATCATGTACTTCTCAGGAGAGAACCCTGACGGTGGACATTGTATCGGCGTTGCACGATCGCAGAACAGTACAGGTCCATACAAGATGGACCCGGAACCCTTCGCCTGTCCGCAAGCTGAGGGCGGAGCAATCGACCCATCGGGCTTCATCGACGAGTCGACAGATAGACGCTATGTCCTCTATAAAGTCGACGGCAACGCCCTCAACAACGGCTCGGGGACTCCCATCCGGCTGCAGCAGGTTTCGAGCGAGGACGGATCTACACCGATCGGCAAGGCAGTGGATATCCTGGACCGGATCGCCTCCGAGGACGGACCCCTAGTTGAGGCTCCGAACCTAGTGCGGACCCAGGATGGGAAATACCTGCTCTTCTTCAGCAGTCACATGTACACGGATGACGAGTACGACGTCAAATACGCCGTGGCCGACAACATCGAGGGTCCGTATGTCCGGGGTCAGGTCCCGTTCCTCAAGACGCCGGCTCTAGGCCTCAAGGGACCCGGCGGGGGCACGAGCGCGGAGGACGGAGGGTTTATGGTGTTCCATGCGTGGTGTGGAGAGGGGATAAGGTGCATGTACACCATTGGATATGGGTTGAACAGTGATCTTTAGGCGTAACGATAAATGGTAAAAAAGGGGCGTTTGAAGGCCACGCGGGATTGATTTTGTTAGACATGATTACCTCTTTAGAATTAGATTGCAATTCAGGTTTAGAATTAGGAATACAATTGAATAGCGTGCTTCTGCCTTTGTGTGTTGGTTCGTTGAGACTCATGGATCTCGGCTTGAGTATCGATCGATTCAAGGCTGATTTGATTCTAAGGCGTGATGGTGATGGTTCATCAATGGCTGATATTGATGTTGATGATGGTGGAACATGAATGGACGGTGATGGAGGCTACAGGGCACAATAAGCGCTGGAGGCCTGTGCAACCCCTGGAGTAGTAACCGCCCAACAACTTCCTCATCTCTGATTCGCTGCCTGAGGAAACTCTCTTCCCGCCCTACCAGGCACAAACGAATGAGGCTCCAGAGAATCTTCCGCGAAGAGACTCTTCCTCTTCAACACCATCCATCATCTTCTGCAACCGTTAAGCGCCCGTATCTGTTCCCACAGGCCACTTACTATTGGCGATCACCATTCGCTGCTTGAGTTTTGTTCGACTCTAGATGTGGAATAGTTCCAGACTATCATGAATCTACTGCAGCCCAGTGCACAATAACCGTTGCGGCACAGACTCATGGCGGCACTTCTCAACCGAGAATTGGGTGATTGGGGCTACATACAGCATGCAATGCAGCGCGGCAATCAGATCCCCTCTCCTTTTCGGGCTCTGTTCAATGTCTTGGCCTTCTACGGCTGAACCCTACAGGTCGTGCTAGAGCATTACAATGGCATGGCACGGTGTTGCATCTGCAGTTCTTGATCGAGTGATGAAGAAAAACGACCAATAACGCATGCACTATGTTTCTCTGTCACTTTTTGTGGTACTTCATATTCGGAAAGCCTGCCCTTTGCCGTCTTTTTCTCTCTTTGCTCCCGAGTTGCGTTTCATCTTGACCTTTACCATTCCCTCTACTTTCCCTTCCCTTCCATTGCTCGTTTGCTTCTTGCAAACATTATTCTTTGTTAATATATTACTCCTTATTTGTGCTCCCTCGTGATTTCGTTTCTATATAACTGTTGCTACCAGCATGTTGTAACAAGAGTGTCAGGCACACCAACACGGTCTTCAAACCAACTTGATTTATACCCTTCTATCATTCCTTTACCCTTCAATTTAAGGTGTTTCGTTTCACAGCTGGCCTGGTCGCATATCCACCTTGATAACCATCAAGACTTTACGTCGCTTATTGAAACTGCAAATCTTCATTCGAAACAGCAGGCCACAACGGCGGCCAACATCAACACCATGTCCCTATTCTCCATCATCATCTCACTCTTCCTTTTGGTCTCAGCCACTGCTCTACAGGTCACGCCCAACTCGCCCTGTTCTCAGTTTTGCTTTGACAGCTCTAATACCAATTCATCCGAAACCCGTGGTGACGAGATCGTCTGCAATGACGATGACTTCAAGAGAAAGGCTGAGGGTCAAAAGTTCCAGAGATGTCTAGCTTGCTTGCAGGACAGTTCTTTCAAGCAAGGTAACGAAAGTGACCAGGACTGGTTCTTGTGTAAGTGAACTTCTTGCCCATTCGATATCATCATCTGACTTGTCCGGCATCAGACAACATGCGTTACTCCTTCGATTATTGCATCTTTGGTTATCCCAATGCAACCGACATCTCATCGGGCCCATGCATCACATCTGAAGCCTGTGGCCCCATTGGAAACGCTTTGAAGAAGGGCATCACAGAGCCCGACGACAGAAAACAGTATGACTACTGTGACACCGACGACAAAGCCATGCTTGGTGACGCGGTTGCTAAGTGCCAGGCTTGTGTCAAGGCCGATAGCACCCATACCATCATATCTAATTGTGAGTCATTTCCATGCCTAGTTGTTTGTCTCTCTAACCTTTGGCCTAGTTCTTGTTGCTCTTGATGCTGGATGCCAGCAACGTCCCAAACCAGGAACCCCTATTGGCCTCAACGACACTGTCTTCAGCGAGAGAACCATCTCGATCCTAGACCCTTCTGCTTCTGTTGTTCCAGGAGACAGCCATGACCTCCCCAACACCTCGATTGCTACCATTGCTGTTGGTGCATTCGCTTTCCTTCTTATTTCTGCAGGTTGCATCTTCATGCAACGTCGTAAACACAACAAAAATTCCGCCCGCAACCGACGCTCCTCTCTTTCGTTCCGCTGTCAGACCCGCCTTACACCAATGACACCTGGCTTTCATAACCTCCCACCATACATGGACGAAGAGCGAAATCTGTCCAAATCTTCGTTCTGGAGCCATCGCAACGCAATGAGAGGTTCTCTCGACAGCCATAAACTTGGCATTGTCACTACCACTATTCCCCATCCCCCTCCTACGAGAGCTATTGTACACACCCCAAACCGCGAAGACTCATCACCCACAGAGAGCATATCAAGCTCCTCCAACGCTCCTTTGCTATCCAATTCAGCTGGACCGCAGTGCAGTACGCCAGGTATTGCGTCTCCGCTGTTCAGCCCTGGTTTCTCTATCACAACACCACGCTCGGCCACCTTTCCGCGTGAATGCCACGATAGCAACAACCCCTGGGTGCAGCAGCAGAACAACTCAAGCAAAGGCTTTTTAAAAAAGAAGAAGTCTAGAGACTCGCAAGCTCCGAGCGAGACACGAAATATTAAAATTGTGTTCGATCCACCGCCCAAGAGGGCTAGATGAGCCTTCAGCTCAACCTGGTCTACATTTCTTCTTAGTTTTCTGTTAGCGATGGTGTTTTGGCTTGGAAGAAGCTTGGCGCGTTTGGATATATATTGAGTATCAAGATACCCCCAATACGAAAAGATATCACAACAATCAAATCGAGAAAGATGATTTCATGTAGAGTGTGGCTTTAAACGCCATATATGTATATTTGCTTGACCATTTCACCATGCTATGCCATGTTCTTCCGAACCAATTCTAAACCATGCTACCCTCTCCGTTGAATTCTCACATCCGAAGTTGCTTGCTTGAAAACAAAAAACCACATGTTGAAACAAATGTGCACTTTGCAGGCTTCATCCAACCTTCAGAACATGTATATACTTGTGACGGTATTGCCGTCATCATTAACCGCAATTTTTGCTTTCTCCTTATCCATCTTGATCCCAGGGCGTCGAGCCTCTACTCATAACTTCGCTTTGCATTCTATCGTTTTGGTCTCGGAACCATGTCGCCCCTTCTTCCATCTCCTCCCTCATAGCGCGGAGTTCGTTAATCAGGGTTTGCGCATCGCTCACAACGCGCTTGTGCGTGCTGGATTTGGGCTGGCGCTCTTGAGTCGTCTCGTCGTCATCCTCCGCCGTCCGCTTTCTCTTATTCTTAGTAGTTGTGCTGTCTGACTCATTGGTGTCGGTGGTTCCATGTGAGCTAGACAGACGATGCCGTCCTTCAGGGCGAGCGAGATCGCTCACAGATGCTCGGCGGTTGAAGTCGCTGGTAGGCGGACCCATTGCACCAACCCCGGGTTGCCTTCTCCTTGCATAGTGCATCTCGTTGGCCATTGACTCAGGCACAGCTGTGCCATCAGGTAGCTGCACAATCCCCATAGCCTTGAGCCGCCAACGCTCTGATACTCTGCTGATACGGTTGCTGGGCTCAGGACTTGCGGTGTTTCTAGAAGCCATGGGAGGCAACGAGCGTCTAAAAGTAGCGGACTGGTCGCCAAATTGTTGTCGAAGTGCTCTAGTTTTAGATCCTCCTCTGGCGACAGTTGCGGTTGATTGCTTGCTAGAGAGAGTACTGCTGACAGACGGCGTTCTACGCACGATCCGAGAGATAGCTTCTTGCTCATTGGTAATTCCGGATAGAACGCCCGAGGCACGTAATGCCTCCTCTGCAGCTTGACGGCGTTTTGGCTTTTTATGCTTGAGGAAATCTTTCAACTCTTCTGATCGGTTCAAATCTGCGAGTTCAGCCTTCTCTCGTGCGGCCTTACGGGCGGCTTCCTTCTGTGCCCTGGCTTGCTCAGCACGCTGGGCTTCGTAGTAGGCTCTCATCTGCTCTCGGCCACTGCGACGAAGCTGGCTGAGACGTCGATCGCGGGCAGTCTCCTTCCAGCGGTAGAAGTACTTGACTGATAGGCTGTAGACACGGAATTTCTGTGCTTCAGCTAGCGCTTTGTCGTCTTCTTCTTTCTGCCTCCTTATTTCCTCATCATGGACGTACTTGCGATACACGCCTTGTAGGATATTATCCAGCATAAATGCTTGAAACTCTTCTATGAGTCCATCATCACCCGTTACAAACCATTTGGTAAAGTCCCCGAGAAGATCACGAGGTGGCGCTGGCGGTGCTGGAGGAGATATCGATTCCTGAGGTGGCTGAGTAGTTGCCAAAGCTGTAGAGGGCTGGGAAACGCCAGGGCTTGCTGATGTCAGGGATGTCGAAGCTCCAAGGGGAGGGAATGAGAATTGGGGCGTGGCCGAAATAGGTGGTTGCGAACCAAGAATGCTTGTTGCTGACTTGCTTTGCTCCCCAGACAACGTAGAAGACCCAAGCCCCGCAAAGGGCTGTGTCACCTGCGGTGTGGTGTTTGCAGATGATGTTTGTGGTGGTGTTAGAGAGTTGAAAGGACTTCCCGACAGTTGAGGAGTTGGAGGAAGTATATTAATGGCAGGCGGCTTCTGCTCTGCTGAGGCGAAGGGTCGAGTTTGACCTTGGAACTTGTCGGATGCCGTCTCATTACTCGAGGCTTTTTCGGCTGAAGGAATCGTAAACTTGGGCGGCTGGAACGAGGTCGACTGTGTTGCTGGCGTAGCATCCTTATTTGATGGGGCAAAAGGTTGACCGAAAGGATTTTTCACTACCGGTTCGCTCGAAGCAGTTGATGGCTTATCAGACGAGGTGAATGGGCTTTGTGATGGCGTTGTTCTAGATCTCGTTGGTTGCTGTGTGTTGGTAGCTGTACCTGAGGCATTGTTGAAGAATGATGGAGTAGCTGCCGAAGTCGACGGCGCAAATGGGTTGACAGCAGGCTGCTTGGCTGCCGAAGCCAAACCTGAAGCAAAAGGATTCGATTGAGGTGTTGGTTGTTGCAAAGCAGAGCCGTTGGTCGTGGTAGTTCCGTTGAATGTAGTCCCTAAGCGAATACAAACGTCAGAACCAGTGGTTTAGGCGTGTCTTGCCAGATTTCCAGTGGTTCGTCTCGAGCCAACGGTGTCGCCCTGAGTGAGTCTCAGGAGCTATGGCTTATCGAGTCTCCGGCTGAATGCGATTTCCTATTCGCCTGCAAAGTAAAGGCCTTTGCATATAATCGCATATGCAGAGAGCCATGGTATGCAGAATCTTTGGCGCAAATTAAAGAGTAGGGATAGGGTCTTACCTGACGTGCCGTTGACGGGCTTGTTGTTTCCCCAAGATCCACCAGATGTGCTAACAGATGAAAAGGCGCCGGGTGTTGTGGCCTTAGGTCCAGTGGGGATGAGAGGCTTATTGGTAGTGGTTTCCGTGTTCGAGACGAAAAGGCTTCCTTCGCCAGATCCATTTGTTGTGGGTTTGGAGAGATTCTTATCTTCGTGGATTGTTTCATGAATGAGATCGGGAAGCCTTCTTGATCCGCGCTTCTTTTCGACTAGGGTATGAGAGAATTGATGTTGAAGGCGATGATGGGGCAAGGAACCCCGACTATCCAGCTTTGCGTATTGGAGGTTGATGTTGGACGAGTCCTCTTCACATTGGCCAAACTCAATATCGTGAAGTTCTGCAAAGTCAATAGCTTGCTGGACAGTATCGAAGCGAAGAAACTTATTCAACACAGCGGCTGTGACGTCCTTGGAACCTTCTCGAGGTCGGGCGAGGCCCTTTTTGATAGCAGCCAAGATGGAACGACGAAGTCGGGGGAAATGGCATTCTGCAAAGCAGGCCATTGTATAAGAAACATTGGGGTCCTCCACTATTCTGAAATATGATTGGTATGCGGCTGATGCAGCCAAAGACGGCGCGTCCTTGAGAGGTCCGTGATAGTCGTGTGTATTTTGGAGTGCCTCAACGAGTGAGACTGCTGTACGGACCTCATCAGAGTCCCTCCAAAGATTTGCTTTCCATTGGCGCTGGAGAGTTTCAATAATATTTGAGTCGTAGGCATGGAAAATGAGGTAGTATGCTCGGAATTCGGCTTCATTTTCGCATCGAATGCCCTGGTCGTTACAGTCGTCGTAGGCATCACGGAGTGACAAGAGCGCCTTTCCAAGCTGTTCCAACTCCTGCTGTTCCACAAAATCCTCAGGTGCCTTGCCATCTTGGGTAAGAAGGTGGAGCGCTGTTACGTGAAACCTCGTAATGTTCTCCAAGACGTAGACCTGCGCTTTCATCTCATCGGGTGTAAGGGATGAGAAGAAAGTGAAATCTCGGCGAATCGCGCGTGTTCTATCCCAAAGAAATCCATGGTAGACCGGTAAGTTTCCGTCGTCGCGTAGAAGATCATCAACGAGATAGTCAAGTGTCCGTCTAAGGGCTGCCACCGATCGCACGTCCATAGGAAGTGGTGCTTCTTGACCAGCTGCAGAACGAGCGAGCTTCTTGACCATGCGATGAGTATTGGCGTATGTAGTTTTGGGGTTCTTCTCGGGCTGATTGACATCCGATTCGTTTATTCGTGTTATCTTTTCGTACTCGGGGCACATATCCTCGCAAATACCCTTGAAATCAATGGCATCCTGGAGTGTTTTGCGCTTTTCCGGGTCGTCAATCAAACCGGCCTTCGTTAGTGACGCGCGCGCTTTGCTGCGGTACGCCTCATATTTCTCGCGGAACTTGGTGAGCTCTGCCTTGTTTTTAGGATTTCCAGGTTGCGATGGCCATGGGGGAGGATTAATGCCATCTTTCCGTAATTGTTCATACACCCTCTTAGCATGAGGGTCGTCAGAATGGCGAGTTTCTGGGATATCTTTATCGTGGAATTCGACGCTCGATAACGAAGTTGGTCGCGGTTCGTCACGCGTTGTCGCGAACGGATTGGATCCATTGCTCCGTGCGCTCTGGCCGGCCGGTTTCTTAGACAAATTGGCAGAACTGAACGGATTTTTCTTCAAGTCGTTGGTCTTCTTGTCGTCGGCTTTCCGGTTCTTTTGCCTACCGCCTCCGTCACTCAAGTTGGCATCCTTGCCTTTGAAAGGGTTGTTAGGCTTTCGCTTGGAATCGCTATCGCTCTGGTCGCCAAATCCCGCGGATCTCTTGTTTCGTTTTGCGTTGGAGGAGTCGCCTGCACCACCAATGCCAAATGCGCTTCCTTTGTTGTCAGAGTTAGTCGCAAAAGGGTTGAACGCTGGAGACGGGCTCCGCGTCGGCTGACCAAAAGCCGATAACATCTGGTTTGATGATGCAACGAATGTCGCACTCATCTAGGGAATCGTTTGAACATGGGGATGAGTTAGAGCGCTCAGAAATGCGTGTCGTATCGTGACGTGAGAGTTAAGGCGGGTGTTGGTTGATTGTTCGATGGTAGAATTGAGCCCATCAAGCTAGTTCCTATTCTGGGGAGCTTTGCTCTGCATTGTTCCATGACCCACTCACCACGTGACGCGTCAATAGACAACTTGAAACATTTGGACACCAACAACTTAAGACGCTTCACATTAGCACCTCGAACCTCGAATTCTTAGTAAATTTGCTTTTGCTTTTCATTGATCTCATTTTACTCCCTTAACTCCCCTTCCTTTATCCCAAAATTCAATCCATCAGACCCGGTCTATCTATGACACTGAATCAATCAACCATTACCTTACCCGGCCACGAATTCGAGCAGGTCCCAGCCCCTGTCGAATCTCGTCTAGTTGCTCGAGGCCTGTTTGAGCCTTGGTTTTCTTGTTCGTTCTCTTTCCAGGCTTAGTGAAGTTTCCGAGGAAGTCATCCATGATGTTGTCAAAGTCACCACGAATGGGTCCCTGAACGGTAGACATGGTGGACACTGCAGAAACTGACTGCATATCATCGTCCATGTCTTCGTTATACCGCTCCTCGATCTTGTCAAACCTTGCATCCAGTAGAGTCATCTGCTCAGTTCGCACCATCGACGATGATGTCATGGAATAGCTCGAGTTGTCTGTGAGAGCTCCCTTTCTCTTCTTACGTCGACCACCATTAGTGGTAGTGGTAAACATGGACTGCATCTCAGACTGTGATGGCGCAACCGGTGCTCGACTGCCTTTCTGCTCTTTCTTGAACTGCTTGAAGTCCTCGAGCCAGTCTTGAGAAGGTCCCTCCTCGGGCTGGTCTGTAGGTGCTTGGACGAGCTGAGGGGCTTCACCGTCCTTAAACTCCTTGCTGGGCTTCGCTGTAGCGTCTGACTCCCAGCCATCGTCTTCGTCAAACTCCGCACCCTCGAACTCATAGTCATCCAACTCTCGGCCATCCTTTGCGAGCTCCTTGAAGATGTCATCGTCCTCGTCGTCAACAAATGCGTCATCTTCCAGGGCCTCCAAAACCTCTCGTAGACGGGGGTCCATATCAGGCTGGAATCCCTTGAGAGAGTCAGGAATATCCTGCTGGGCTTCATAGGTAACCCTTGTAAGGTTCTTAGAAGGAAGAAGTTCTGGGTCAAGGATATCATCTGTACTTTGCTCAATGTCCAGCTTCTTCAGCGCATCCTCAAGTGACTGCTTCTGCTTTCCCTTGCCCTTGTTCGCAGTCGCACTTGACTCTACAAACACAACCTCTCCACCACCAGTGTTAAGATCGCGCAAATGTTGCATGTAATCGTACTCGGTGTCGTCGTAGTAAACGCCATATCCGGCTGCCTCGCCTTCGTTCGCGCGAACACCATCGGCTTCGTAACCGAGCTCAGAAGCCAAGTCATCTAAATCCTTTGACTTATTTGATGACTTCTTGGTCTGGGTAGGGTTGAGCACCATGGAAGGCGCATTTTCGTCGTGGATGAGGGGGTCATTTTGCGGTCGGTGAACCAGCGTAAAGTGCTGGGCTGACTTTTTGTCGCTAAATAATTTGCATTAGTATCCTGTAACGAAACAAATATACTTTGAAAAGCAGCACTTACATCCACTTTCGAGGCATCTTGGCGGTTTGAAGCGACAAGAATCTAGTTGTGAGGTGTGAGGTGGGAGTGGGTGTTTGGGCTTCAATCACACTCATCCGGGTCACAGAAAATCTAGCGGGGTGACGAAAAAATCCTTATCAAGATATCCACAGTTATCCAATACCCTGTCGACTGACTCACACAGTCTTGAACCCTATGCCAGTCGCTGTAAAATACAGTGTGATTACCGTAATTGAATACGGCCAAAGACCCCCGAAAATTCCATTTGCCCCTCCATGAACAGTCATTATTCAGCGGGGCAGACACACTCAGTTGATCGCTTGACAACCCTCTCAGTTCAAGTCAACCCAATCTTTACACAACACCAACAATCTCTTGAGAATTATTGTGACTTGGAACAGAGATTCCCCGTATATCAAACACCAAAAGCGCACCAAAATATAACCCGGACAAAGCCGCCAAGATGGTTCTGGCAAAGTCAAAGAAGTCGGTCGGACTGGGCAACACCCTCATGAACGATCGCTTCGGCAAAGGCAAAGGAACCGATAGAAAGCGAACTTCTGCCATCACCAGAACAAACCACGCCACAGGCGAGCAATATCTCGTCAACGAGAAGAAGGATGCTTCTTGGGTCAAGATGCGCTCCGTCACGGAGCAGGGCGATCTTGACGAGTTTTTGGCCACCGCTGAGTTGGCTGGTACCGATTTTACTGCTGAGAAGACCAACAATGTCAAGATTATCCACACAGACCAAAAGAACCCCTACCTTTTGTCGGCGAACGAGGAGCGAGATGTTCTTGGAAAGCACAAGCAGCACAAGGGTCGTTTGACCGTGCCCCGAAGACCCCAGTGGGATTCCACAACGACTCCCGATGAGCTGGACACCCGAGAGCGAGAGAGCTTCTTGAACTGGAGGCGCGGCTTGGCCGAGTTGCAAGAGAACAACGATCTTCTTATGACACCGTTTGAGCGAAACTTGGAGGTCTGGAGACAGCTCTGGCGAGTTATTGAACGATCGGACCTTATTGTTCAGATTGTCGATGCCAGAAACCCCCTACTGTTCCGTTCTGAGGATCTCGAAGATTATGTCAAGGATGTTGATCCCAAGAAGGAGAACCTTCTTCTAATCAACAAGGCAGACATGATGACACCCAAGCAGCGTAAGGCTTGGGCAAAGCACTTAAAAGAGGCAGGCATCGCCTACCGTTTCTTCTCAGCCGAGCTGGCCAAGGCAGAGAACGAGCTGAGAGATCTTGTCGACTCGGACGAGTCGCCTGCTGGTCCTTCATCAGAGAAGGTCGAGGAGGGAGAGGGAAGCGCTCAACAAGAGCAGGAGGGTGCTCCTTTGAATGAGGAGCCAGCCCAGGAGACTCAGATTGATGGAGAGGCCAAGGCAGCTGAGGAGGCGGATGATATCGACACACAGATTCTCACAGTCGAGGAGTTGGAAGACATCTTCCTAAAACATGCCCCCGCAGACGCAGGTAAGATATGTCGAACAACCGTTACAGCCTCCCGCTAACACAAAAATAGGCGCAGATTATAAGTTGCAAGTCGGTCTGGTTGGTTACCCCAACGTCGGTAAATCGTCCACCATCAACGCCCTCATCGGCGCAAAGAAGGTCTCCGTCTCTTCGACACCTGGAAAGACCAAACATTTCCAGACAATCCACCTGAGCGAACGTGTCATCCTCTGTGATTGTCCCGGTCTTGTCTTCCCCAACTTTGCCACCACAAAGGCCGATCTGGTCTGCAACGGTATTCTTCCCATTGACCAGCTTCGCGAGTTCACAGGCCCTGTCGGTCTTGTCACTCAGCGAATTCCTCAGCCTTTCCTCGAGGCTATTTACGGTATTCACATCCGTACCCGAGTCGCTGAAGAGGGTGGTACTGGTATCCCTACTGCCCCTGAGCTTCTCCGCGCATATGCTCGTGCCCGTGGTTTCCAGACCCAGGGTCTCGGTCAACCTGATGAGTCTCGTGCCGCTCGTTACATCCTTAAGGATTACGTGAGCGGTAAGTTGCTGTTCGTTTCACCGCCTCCTGGAATTGACAACGCTGCCGACTTCAACCGTGGACTCTACGACGAGGACCATCTTCCTGAGAAGCGACGTGCTGCCCTAAGCGCCGCTATGGATCAGCTTTCTGTTGCCGACCCAGCCAGCAGCGAGCCTTTCCTGGCCATGGAGGACGATGCCGTTGACCTCGCCTCAACCGTTGACGTTCCCATGCCTGCCGGTCCCAAGTCAAAGAAGATCGACAAGGGCTTCTTCGGACCCAACAGCTCTCAAGGCCATGTCAGCAAGCCCTTCAACTACCAGTACACCCAGCAGGGCAAAGAAGATTCTCTAGCTGGTAGGCACCTGTCCGGCCGCAAGGCACGCGTAGCTGTCGCTCTCGAGAACGGAGTTAACCCCGATGAGGTTCAAATCGGATCAAGCAAGAAGCACTTCAAGGGTGGTCCTAGTGGTGGAGCACCTAAACGCCGTACTGCCCGCCGACAAGCACACGAGGATGACGACTAAACAGAAGCAATAAGCAAAAAAGAAATATAAAAAAATAGAGAATGAAAAAGAAAAAAGGGTATATGGACAGTGAGGAGGAACAAAAGGTGGGTTTCGGAAACGGGTGCATTTGGTCTGGTTAAAAGGATCTGGGTTATGGAAAGGCTACAGGCCAGGCTGATATGATTGATGCATATCTCCACCTTTACGGTTAGCTACGGAACCAATATGAACATTTCTTTTGTGTTAGCAATATGATTGAGCATTGTACCTCACTTTTGATTGTGCTTTTGGTGAATGTGGATGGCTATGAGCCGATGTGATAATATTCACATCACTAACATATGAAAACGACTATACTGGCATTTCATGACAAAAAGGAAATATGGGTATTGACTGTCTACACTGTCCGCAGTTCGCCCCTGATAAAGACCGTGGCCATTCAAAACAAATAAAAATCTCAGATGCTACGCTCATGCATGATGCGTAACAGCAGTTCCCCAACTCCACAAAGTAAAGTCTTTCCTCCGTAAAAGGCGTTGTAATGCGTTGTATGCTCAGGTTGATAGGTTGGTGGTTATGTGTGGGAGTAATGTAGTAGCAAGAGTTGAGCTGCTCATGCTGTTATATTAACTTCATCTGACGCTCCCTCGTGATTCGCGACCTCCTCTTGATTCACGGGCCCCCTTCGAATCCCGACGGTCTTCGGACTTGAGAAAGACTCGCTTCGTACCACCAACTTTGCCAAGTTCGCCGAACTGGCTGCTTGATGATGGAATTCGTCGCTCGCCACTAGCGAGTCTGACCTTCTCCTTGACACTTGCGACCCAGGCTTTATTCTCCTCGCTCATCTCGACCTTCTTGCTTGTGGGCCCGGCGAGTCCAAGGAAAGAACTGTCGTCGTCTTTCCAGCTGTAGGAGTTTGATCTGGACCGCTGGAACACTTCCGAAAATGAACCCTCATCACCAGGTGATGGCTCATTGCCGGGCGTTCGAAGATTGAACTGTGGTGCTTCGCTACCCATAGCACCAGCACTCCGTCGGCTCTTACGGACGGACAGAGGAGACATGGGAGACGTCTCTACTGCAGACTGAGACCGACCACCTGGGCTTGAGCCCACATTGGATTTTCTCGCACCAGGGGATTCTGGGAGAACTTCGACCTTGGCATTGGCTGCGGCAGATCGGCGTTTGTGATGGCTGGCGTAATCTTTGAGGTATTCGCCAAGATCTGCCCATCCACCACCTACGCGAACCATGACACGTTCACCCTGCTCACCAACGCAGCGGATAAAGAGCTTGATTGGAGCCTCGCCAGTTGATCGTGACAGATGGTAAATCTTAATCTCATGATTGCCACGGTGTCGCACCCTTGTGTTCTTTGCAGGGGATAGAGTGAAAGATGGCGTGCCGGCTCTAGAGGAAATACTCGAGGTGCTTCTCTTGAACGGCTCTACGGAAGGCCTCTTCCTGATACGTGGTAGTTGCAAGTCAGGGGGGTTCAAGTTGACTCTTGATGATTCAGTCGTCAGCTTGATCTTAGCTGGTATGGAGTCGATGATTTGACTGATCTGCTGCTGCATGTGCTGGTCAGCAGCACTGTTTCGTCGATCAACGACTGTGGAATACTCAGAGATGGAAAAGGAGTCGTCAAAGTCTTCAGTAAAAGAGTCCTCCATCTGCATGCTGGACATGTCGAGATCATCCATGTTCCGATATGATGGCAACAGGGGGGAAGGTGCTAATGATGATTGACGAGAATCGGCGGCTGGCATAGGTGGAGAGCTAGGCGGACTGGCCTGCATGTATTCTGCTTCATGGACCCGGGCCCTGGGGATATCAGGGGAAGCAGAAACCTCAGGGAGGTCACTCGATAGGCCATAGAAATAGCTTGATGAACGACGGGTGGCGGCGAGCCTGTCGCTCTGCTGCCTGGGTAGGGGTAGTGGACGAAGGGGCGGTAGTTCAGGAGAAACATCCCGATCGAAAGCGTGTGAGTAGCCGCGGTTAGGTGTCTTATTGGGCGTCTTGTTAGGCGTCTTAGGCGTCTGGGACATCATTGCTGAGAAATCGAAATCATGCTCGATGCTTGGTGTGGGGGCATAAGGAGTAGCTGGCACGAAATCTCTGGTACTATCGAAGGTTTCGTTGTCATCTTGAGTTTCGTCGACTTCTTCAATGGGAAGAAACGACAAGTTGCCAGGTTCACTCTCGGGCGACGAGTCTCTCTTGTACCACTCTGGCACAACAGTCTCAGTCTCAGATTCAGAGATTCCTGAGGACACCCTGGGTTTTGTGGGCTCAATGGTTGATGTGCTAGAGCTAACAGATGACACGATCTTGGGTGGTAGGAGGAGCGGGATGGGTGCCACACTGGTGTCGGATTCGGTAGAGGTGTCATCATCGTCGTTAAACTCGTTGCTGGTTGGGCTGTCACCAGTCGCAGGAATCCCTTTGATTTCCGAATCCTCTTTGACTGGCGAAGGAGACCGAGGAGGTTCTGGTGGTGGTGCAGCTGCGGCAGCCTTTTCGGTTTCTCTTATCTTCCTCTCACAGACAACAGCCCAGTCACCATAATTCGACTCCACAGCTTCCATACGATCCAGCCAGTCTGAGGGTAGGGTATCGGGCAGTCCCTCCAAGCAATCGAGTAGATAATCAAGTGATCGGCCCGGGCGTACGATCAATTGCTCGAGATGCTCCTTCATCACATCGAACGTCTTTCTCTCGAGTATCGAGGCTTTTGGGGGCGTTTTCGGATCTGTTTCAGGGGCATCTTTCGGGGGTAAGGAAATAGCCTTGAAGGCGGATTCAAGAGCAACTTCGGCATCTTCAATGGCAAGTAGAAGAGTTGGGACGCGGCTTAAGGCGCAGAGTCGTACGTTCCAAATGTGCAACAAGCGAGTTAGCTTGTTTAGAATAGGCAGAGCATGTAAGACGATCGCAGTGATCACGGCTGTATGATCCCGCATCCGTCCATAGCTAGAACGGGATAGCTGGCCGACTTCGGTAAATTCAGAGAGCGGTGTTCCTGGTCTAGACAAAGGAAGGATGTGGTTGTTGAGAACATTTGCCTTGATATCCTCGATATCAAGGCCAGCCAAATCACCTTGGATTTGAGCCAGTCTCCGTTCATATTTCGCAACATCTCGAGCGAGAAAGCTCCCCATCCACTGATCTTCTCCCTCCTCGGGTATGTTGAGCTGCATTGATCTTCTTTTAAGCTCTTTGTTACTGGGCATCAAGAATCCAGAAGGTCCTGGCTCAGATGGCCACGGCCAGGATTGTAGTTCAATAAACCATCCCCAAATAGTGTTGGACGCGATGGCTGTTCGCATGGTAAACTCTCGTTCGGCAGCAGAAGAATTGTCTAGGGATGCCCGTAGGGCACCCGTAGCGGTGTTGAGCGCATCGACGACAGTGCGCGGGCTTAGATTGGCAAGAATATCATCGGAAAGTCGGTTTCTCGGGGGCGGCGAAATGGCGGTGGAATGGCGCGCGTGCCTGACGACTTGGGCGGGTGTTTCGCTCATGGTTATTATCCAGCAGATAGACAGACTTGAGTCGGGTGGATGGATCGTAGAATCATGATCTGTCTAGGAGCCTGGGGACAGGTAAATAGGGCGAGGATGAGTGATGATTTTGATGCCCATATCGAACAAGATGTGTCAGGAATTACGTCGTCAGATTGGGCCGCCGTCAAATCGTAAATCGAAAGTCTTTGCGATGTTTTCTTTGATGACCCGGTGTAACGTTGAGCTCCTTTGTTCAATGCAGGAAATATGTCATGCAGCGTGGAAGATAGCTGAAAGTTAGAAACGTCAAGGAATACTGGCACAAGGTAACAGCGGTTGCGCAAATCGGAAGGTGAAAGCCAGTTCCAGAGGTGAAAAAGAGAAAGAAAAAGTGATGTCAGGGCGGGCCGGTAGGGTAAAGGAGCGGCAAAGAGAGCCTCTACAGGGCCTCTCTAGGAGTTGAAAGAAGCGAAGCAATCGCCAAATTTGAGGTGGCGGTCAAAGGATGTCGAAAGGAAGTAAAGTAGAGGTGAAGTCTGAAGTTGGAGCTCCAGGTCTAGGTGCAGCTGCAGGTCCAGTGGAGGGAGGTTGCTTGAGTGGACGGCAGAGGGCGGGCCACGTCGCGGTCGGCGGTCGCGCTGCGTGGAGTCGTGGATCCTCCAGGTCAGGTCAGGCCTGTAATAAATGAGGTTTTACAGCAAAAAAATCGTGTTTAGCGCCGTGGTTAAATTACACCAGCGACTGGCTCGTCACCCGCGATTCGTATAACGCAGAAAAAAGAAAAGAGAGAAACAGGTCCAATAGTGGTCGGTTTGTATCGAATGCCCCGTGCGCAAACTAGTAGAAAAGGACAGACAGTTTGGGGCAAGTATTCGTCAATTTGACGTCGTCGATGATGGTTTGGCCCGTTTGACCCGTTTGACGTAGTGGCCGGATCTGGTCAAGACTTGGGCTATTTGGAGAAGATGGATGGACAATCGGGCGGGTAAAGGTGCAGAATCGAATGAATGGAAGAATGCACAGCCGATGGATAAGAGGTATAAAAAAAGGAGTGTGCTGAAGACGAAAAGCTGGCGTTGAGCTTTGGGAGCTGACGACCAATCTACTCAAAGGGATACGGACGGATACACAACCGATCAAAGGGGTGGAGATAAAAGTGTTGCTTCAAGGAAGATGCATAGGCAGGGAGAGAAAGAAGGACAATTGACGTAACAGGTATAAGAAGCAGATGCCAAGGATGCAAAGAATAACAACCATAGTCGCAGGATAGATGTCAAAGGAGAAAAAGAAAGAGGGCGCCAAAGATATGATTTGGTACGGAGTACAGAGTACAGACGGGTTGTAAGGAGGAAGAAATGAGCTCTCACCAGATGAGTGGCTCAATGGAAGCTACCCTAGCACTCCTAGCTACCCTAGCACTCCTAGCTACCCAGCTACCTCGCCTTAGCTACAACGGAGTAACAGATGATGAGATATTCTAATCAAACAAGAACCCCTCCGCTTCGCCTCATCTGGTCTCGTTTACGCCCCCCCATAATCTCAAATTCCTCCACTCTCAGACTTCTGAAAGCCAAGCCCTGACTAACGAGAATGGAACATCAACGGGAGGCGACAGTCTATTTTGATAGTTGATACGTACGACGGGACTCGGATATTGATATTAGCTTGATTGCCCTGTACGACACGACCAGGATCGTTGAATTAGATCGATATAAACCTTGTCCGCTTTCAACATCTTCAACGAAGTCTTTATGCTTGCTTCTATGTCTGTCTGGTCTACGCAATAGCTTAACACCTATATGTTGGTTAATTGTTCCAAGACAAAGAAAGGGGTTATGTGAACACTAAGAAACAATTCAATAAATATACCCATTCCGCAAGCAGCCACTTCTTCATCCGGCGCATTCTGTCTCTCTCTTGCCAATTTCTCATGATCATCAGACCCCCTGTCAATCATCACCCTAGCAGCCGCCGTCATGATAATTAATTAAAGTCAACAAACACACTAGACCACAGTCAATGATCACGCAAAAGTCATCCAACTGAACAGCTGTATTTCCACGTGCTCTTCCTCACTACTACCTGCTATCATTCCCCCATTGCATCCTATTTGCTGCAGTCCAAGCATGCCTCTCACTAACAACATCCCCCTACTTCGTTGCTGAACCCCGGACATACTCCACTGCAAGGATGGACCCTCTAGTAAGACAAGATAGAGAGTCACATGTTTGCGCTTCTACGCTGCTCAAACACAGCACAGGGCAACGAGTTTCGACGTATGCCTAGATCTTACCACAGGGATGAAACTGAGACATCGTAATAGATAGCCGGACGACTACGTTGGTAAGCAACCAGGACGTGGGGGTTGTGAAATAGATAGAATGAACTGAAGATGGATCTGACTTAGCTTAGAGATCGTCAATCTCGTGATAGCTTCCTTGCAAATCATTTCATGTCTGTCATGGCTTCTTTCAGATAAATGAATACGCAAGTCCCAGGTTGTAAATACATAGGTATCTTGATATCCATCACCAGTAACAGTATCGGCTTATTGTACGAATACCTCAAACCATTCCGTGCTATCATGTTGTCTCAACCATATACTCCAGCACATCCCCTCAGTCTCACATCACATGGAAAAACTCCCAACGGTTAAAAATATTCACTTTTGTGATCCATTGATCTACTTAAATATCCTAAGCAGGCGACAAGAAAGACCGCCAGAAAAAAACGACCTTTAAGCCCTTGCAGGCGCCTCTTCCCCATCTGTACGTAATATTCCAACGCCAAAAAGATCAATTGTGTTCTCATCAACAATCATGCCAAGCGTTACTTTTTCTTGATGCCATAGGGAACATCAACCAGGTCCAAAATAATCCGTTCGTCCCATGTGGAAAAAAAATGTAAAGATTGCGCCACACGGAGTCAAAGTCCGCGCGCTCAAACGCCCCTGTCTCTAATGCAGACATGCACACCAGGTAACACACAGAAAGTAAACAAATGCAAGGCTCCATTCCAAAAAGCAAATGGTTCATTCGAGGTTATTTAGCAGTGGGGTGATAGTGGTATTCACGCTCTAAGCTGACGCATGAATTTCGCGGTTTTCATTCTGACGGGATGCATCAGCTTCGGCATTGATGGCCCAAGTTAGTGCTTGCTCAGCAGACATAGTAGGTTCGTCGACACCCAGGACGCCAGCAATCAAGTTATCGTCCTGATTGTTAACACCCTCGGGAGGGAATTGGAGCCACTGGTCGACGTCAAAGTCGGTTCCGGCCACAGCGTTCCAGTCGAACTCGTCGTGGCCCTGCATGAAATCGAGGTCCATGTTGTCGACCTCAAGCTGAATCTCATCAGAACCAGCACTGACGCTTGGTGTCAAACTAGTAGCGGGAGAATCCATCTCCGTTTGGGGCGGTGAGTGTGTGGGCATCTCCAAAACCGCAGCGTTGACAGTGTTTGGTGGCATCATGGTAGGTGCTGCCACTGGTCGAGGCTCCTTGGGCCTCTCGTTGAACAGAGACTCTGAGGCTGTCATATATGGTGCATTCTCTGGCGGTGGGGTCTGCGCGCTGAACTCGATAGGTACTCGCTTCATCATGGCCAAAGTCGAAGGAGCAACGCTGGAGTTGATATCAATGGCGGCCTTGCGCAGAGCAGCGTCGAGGAAACCAGTTGCGTAGTCGGCAGCAGCATAAACCTCTCGGAGTTTTTCCATGACCCGCATACATTGGCGGAATCCCCTTGTAGCACGTTCCCGAGCCTGGGGTGTAGGGTTCTTCATCTCAAGGAGGTGGATGATCATGGCAGGCAGAATGACCGTGACACCGGTTGTTGGCAGGAATCGCTCCAGACGGTATTGGTGAAGCTCTGTAGCCATCCGAGTAATGTGCATCGCAGCATCGCGGACTCGAAGTCGAGACATGTCCTGGACTTGTCGCGATGTTGTCGGGGCCTGGAGAGGTGATGAAGGCAAGAATTGGGGTCGGTGTAGTGCCGATATTGTGGTGTAGTAAACCATATGTAGAAGTGTTCGCTGCACAGCTACTGTGGATCGTCCATCCTTGACGTCCAAGGGTGTCAGTGTGCGATATTGGCAGCAGGCTGGTAGCGACTCAGCCCATGCCATAAGTTCGTGGTCCACCTCAGTAACACTCTCGACGTTGTCTAATTGCTTATTAGGGAAGAGCATCATGGTGCTGTTAGTGGTGTTTTCAGGCTTCATCTTATCGCGGATGAGAACTGAATATTGTGCCTTGAGCATACGGCTGATACATACGCAGAGCTGTGCCTTGGCAATGCACATAATGGCTAGCTCTCGCTGCATATCTAGGTTGCGGACCAATGTGCAACTGGTGGGGATGATGGTGTTGCTCTCGGGCAGAACTTCGATCTCGAAGTCGCTCTCCTCAAGCATAGGCACGTCAAAATCCTCATCCTTGATACGTGTGGGACGTCGCATGCCGAGGGCGATTAGACGGTCTCGCATGAAGCATGACCACCAGATTCGCTTCCAGAGCTTTTGCTTGGCTGGGGCCATGCTCGTGGATCCAGGGTTACGGTGAAGACCGATGGTGTGTGCCAGTGAGATGGCCACACCCATCCAGTGCCATGTGTCTTTCTGATCATCTGGTGTCTCGTACCAGTATGTCATCAAAAGAAGGGCTTGTACAAGGACAAGGCGGTCTGACTCGTAATCAAAATCGTAGAGTAACTAGTAAGATGTTAGTCTAAGCCATTTCACGTGCTTGGAGTTGTTACTCACTCTTGTCTTTTGGAAGAAGGATTTGCGGGCTGCTTTTCGGGTTGTGTAACCACCCTCACGGAGATATTTCATATCAACAAAGGCTGACGCTGCAAACATGACGGCCTGGTAAAGAAACAGACTGGTCTGGCCATTCTGACCATCGCGACTGCTAATAACGCCGAGAAAGCTGTTCAGGTCCATAAGCGGCATGTATGGGTGGACATATTCAACGTAAGCCTGGAGGAGCGCATTCTGTAGTGGGAGTGTGGGCACAGAGAGTGCACCCTTGATCTTGAGGTACTCGACATCTTCAGGAGCGATCTTATTCGGTAGAGGTCGCAGGAATGCAGGGAACTGGAGCGGTGTGGTGTCCTTTTCCTCCAAAGAACCGAGTAATTGAGTGGTGCGGAGGGTGTCGAAGAAGTTGCTGTCGGGGATGATACTGGACCATGAGGAGCGATGAGCGTTAGATTCCACAGACTGCACTTTGTTCAATGACGTCGAGTCTCGGCGGTAGCCAGAGCGTTGATCTAAGTCTCGTGGTCAGCCAAAGTTCGGTTGCATTTGAAATTTCCATGTGATCAAGCACAAGCCAAAAGCACAAGCAAAGCACAAGCACACGCACAAGCATGCAGTGTAAGCCTGTAGTGGGGTACATGAAGAAAGCGGGACCAGGGGGCGGCTCAAAAACGCGGAGAACGGACATGTTCCCCCAAAAAAGAAGCTGCAACCAGCCAATCGAGAGGGGCCTTTTGCGTCTGGCCAGCAACGCACAGAAAATAGAAAGTGCAGGTGGTCAAAAAACTTACAGATCATGTGCGGGACGTGGCTGTCGAGTGCGGAACTGTTCAGGAACGAACTAGGGGCGTCGATGCTGCTCGTTGAAATCGCCGAGCCACTGCTGGGTCGTCGAAAGTCTGCAGTGCTCATGCCTCCACTGGGGATCTTGCTTGGGCCTGTGCCTGTGCCTGTGGGATTGGGATTGCTGGCTGTTGCTGTTTTGCAGCGCAATTGAGCTTCTGTGGAGACGGATTGGCCTGCGGTGCTGGCCGTGTAAAGATTCTTCCTGCAAGTGTCTTATTAGCAACGCAAATTCAACGTAACCATCCCCATTTGACTGTTCTTGCATGACGCAAGACAAGACGCAAGACGCATGGCCATTGAGCTCCAGTTAAACCGGCGACCGGCAAAAGGGGCCGGGATGGAGTCATTAGATATGCGGCTGGGGAGCGCGGAGCCTACTCACTTTCGCCTGCGGCTTTCTTGCACAACACACTGCCCATTGTTAGTTACTGCTTGAAGTTCATTGCATGTATCGACTCTAGCGGTCAATGGCTCGGGGACGTGGGTTCATACCTCGACGTTATCCCAGCGACAGTTTCCACAAGGAGCTCCCTCGACCACATCGCATCGGACCTTTCGTGCTCGACATGACACGCAAGCACGGGCAGCGCGTCGCTTTGTGATCTTTTCAGGTTGCTCCGAGTCGCCGGAGGGAGAGGAGCGCTTCTTGCTGTTCTTTTCAGTGGCATTTCTTGCCGATGATGTTGGTGATGGCGGCGCGTCTGCGCCTTGTGATGATTCTGCTTGCATTGCCATGGCTGTGGTTGTGTCTGGTTTCGAGAAAAGGGAATTGTGCGGCTGTCAAACTGCAGACCGACAATCTGGCTACGTCGTCTGTCAAAGCGTTTTTGAGATATAGAGTCGTGGTATGAATGGCCAATGCTTCTGTTTGAATATGATCGGATATGGCGGGATTAGAGGTGATGAATATCGAAATTATGAATCATTGAAGAATTCGGGTTGATCAAATGCGAGCGGTAGAGTGGAGAGTTGAGATTGATTTCAAAGATTTGAGTAGTTCTTGGAACTGGTTAAAACGAGTATGAGTCTATCGCCGTGACAAGTCCTGTCGTCACCGTCTGTTGTGTTTGGCTGAGAGTAGAGTGGAGAGTTTAGATGAGACAGGCCGAGGCTCAAATATCGAACTTGAGTGAGATGAGATGAGATGCAAATGCTTCAATCCCTCGTGAGTATGATCCGAGATGAACAAGAGACAAAGTCAAAGTCAAAAGACACGCCAACAACCTTGAGTCTTTTGGAAGCAGAAGTTTAAAGGCCAAGGGGATGGAAATCCGGGGACGGTCAGGTGGGGGGTGTGGATGGTTATTATATTCTCATAGCTAACGTTAGAGCACATCCCATGTTAAACTTAGTCACGGAGCGGGACAAAATGCATTGCATCGATGGGGGAAAGCAACCGCAACGCAAGAGCAACAACAGCAAGAAAATGGCCAAAAGTGGAGGGGGAGGGCGTGGCACTTTGTAACGAGGCATTTGAGGGTCTCTTTGGGGTGAGTTGAGGGTGTCGATGGCCTTTTGGCTGAGCGGAGAGAGGGTGTGTCTAGTAATACGTCCGCAGTCCGCAAGGTGAGCCTGGACGATGGATAATTTAAGCGGGGACCTACTATTGCCCAAGCAGGCCAAGCTGTTCTCTTTTTGCTTCAGCGAGTCTGGAGGTGGGCACCGTGACATTGGGGTGCGTGCGTGTGGGGATTCTATCGGTGATGATGTTGCAGTATGACCAAGCTGTGCAGTCAGTTGCAATGGTTGTTTGTGAATGCGAGTGCAACTGAGCGATAAGCCAAGTATGGGATATTTAAACATGTGAAATCTGAAGGGATCGATATATTCTATCGCAATCAGTTGATGTGAGCTCTCAACTTTTGTTTCCATGTTTGAGCAAATCATGGTTGGCCTTTCTGTTCCGATGTAGACTATTGTATTTATTTATAAATTATAATAGCTGATGTTTTGTTGGTCTCAAGGAGCCTCGCTAACAATATTGAAATTGCACTCATGCTTTACAATATCAACTCCTCTCAGACCATCGTCAGTCTACACCTAGAAGCCTCATTAACCATATATCTACATAGTACCTCAGGATAAATGAATATCAGAACACAATTTTGTGTGCAACTCTTTGTCTTCCATCCCTTTTCCTCTCAATCGGCCACCAGGGCTTCGAGACCGCAGCCTCTTGGCGTTGGCGTTGGCGTTGGCGGGACTAGATGCAAGTCTCTTTCTTGAGCCATGACACCGTGGTCCGGGGCTTAGCGTTTAAATCATGCCAGGTCTGGGCGGACACGACCGGGGAAACCTGGGATCGCAGAAGTGAACCCCGATACTGTTGTCCTCAGCGAGATCCAGAAACGCCGTCGCTGGATATAGAACAAATGAGGTGGTTTCCTTGTTGCGAATATCTGGGGTAACAAGATTCATCAGCCAGCGTCGCTAACGCCTTCCCCCTCTCAGAAGATGCCGCCTCCACGCGAGAATGGAGAATTGGGTGCTGCCACACCGGCATTCGTGAAGAGGGCTGATAACTTTAATAAATAATTGGATGGCAGCTAATACCAATGGCGGAGAGATCGCCAGTATCAACACAAGTTGCCATGTTTTTGGGCACCCCTAGATCCAGTAATAAGTTGAGATCCTGTGTCCCAGGGAACGGGATAAGGTGACGCTGACGCCATTTTGCTTGGTATTGGTGATGTTATACGTAGGTAGGGCAGTCACATGTTGCTGATGGTGATACTATATGGACATGCCAAGGGACAAAGGCAAGTGATGGAGTTGACACATGGCCCAAGCCACCGTCAGATTTCGCATTTCGCCGTTGGAAATATTTGACTGTAATTATGTCGTGTACTATGGTAAGACACAAAACTTCTCCAAATATTACTCCGACTTGGAGTGAGACAGTATGTACCCTGTGTACCCACATTGCTGTCCCTCATCTTCCATGATGTGCCTATATATACACTCTGTACAGAGTACTGCAGATATATTAATAAAAACGAGAGCATCTCCTCGCATTCAGTCTCGTGAGTACTACGTACAGGGAAGGTATATGTATTCCATACCTAGTACCAGCCCTAAGCGCGATACACAGATTCATTACACACATGTATACCGCTGTTTGTCTGCGTCTGAGGGAGGTGCTTGCTTTAATCTCCCTGATCGAGACCCATCAGGACCTGACCTGCCGTCCCCAGCATCCGGTCCCAGTTGCCCGATTCGTCGAATCCCGATCCCAGCCTGCGTTCCTTCTCCCCCACAGTTTGTCCCAGTTGCAGATGTGGGGAAGCCAATCATCGACCGTCGTTGTCCCCTCGTCTAACTCGTCTTAATCGAGTCAGCCGGGCCCCCAGAAAAAGAGACACAGACAAACCCAGGGCTGGGGCGTGTGGATTTTGGAACTGGAAAAGGTTGGGTTGGGTTTATTGGCGTAGTCGCAGACATCACGAGGCGCGCCGCAAACGCAGAATTGCGGCCTATGGAAAAAATTGAAGACGAAGGAAGGCTCATGGAACTTCCGTGACAGCCACATGATGGGAGCAATTCTCTTTTCTTCTCAACTTTCTTTTCCTTTTTCGTCATTGACTTTACAAAATACACGTGAGGGTATATTAACTCTTTCTAATACATCATTGACTCCAAATGTCGTTGGCAGTACTGAGTACGTAGATAAAATAAAAAAAGGCTGCTCTTCTCCCCGTGCGGAGGAGGGTGTACCCCAGAGTTACCAGGGTTCTTGTAGTTTGCAAGCTCAATTACTGGTCCTTGCCAAGTTCCTTTTTTGGGGCTCCCCCCGCTACTAGCTGGAATCATGGATTATCCCCCTCACAAGTGTCCAATGCCCATCATGAAGTTTACCAAAGCTTTTGTTCTAGCCCCACACTCTAGGAGATTGCAATTGATAATCTTGTTGCTATTGAATCTATGTACAGTTCATCTCGATTTACTCCGTAAAAATGAAGCAAAATAATGTTTTAAAAAACACGTTCACTCTTGTCAAAGCATAGAGCATTATGTGCTTGCTTGCTTGTCCCTTTAGTCCGGTGCATTCTCTGGAACAAGGATAAATCTGGGCGTACTTTGAACCAATCACTTCACGTCTACTCCAACTACGTCAGACTTCTCAACCAATCAAGGGGGTTAGTCGGCTATGTTCGGCTACTCAACTGTCCAAGCCAAAGATGATCCTTGATGGAGTGTCTTATGTTGACGAATCACGATGCTGTGAAATCTCTGTCGAAACTCGATTTCCACTTACACACACTGGCATACTTAGCAAGAGTAGAGTTGTTCTGGGGTGTGAGCGCCAACGGAAGACAAACACCGCTCCTGAACACAAGATGCGTTCCAAAGGTGCATACGGATTCTCAACGGGTCACTCCGGGCTGATCAAAACGTTCCGTCCTAAATCGTTTTCTTATTTTATGTTTGGTACATATTTGGTGCGGAATGGATTCGGAATGATGCGAGCGTGTCTTAAACTCAATTTATTCCTACCAATTCCACGGAAAGCAACCGCTAGTCGTTCTCAAGCAGCTCTCGAATATTCACACCCACGAAAAAAGCAAAGAAAAATACAACCAACCCAAGACCCTGGAAGGTCTTTGATCGAAGCTGCAAGTTCACATTACATGTGCCCGTTCGCATGACCATGCAAGCAGGTACATCTTACATCGTACATCTTACAACAACAGCAACGAACGAGACGCACAAGATAAAGTTCATTTTTAACATTACCCTCATCGTCCTTCACTAATCCGTGTTTATCAAGGTCAGGTGGGAAGGGAAGGGTGCAGCATCTAAAAAAGCTCAGTGGGGACGGAATATCATTTTCTGTGTGACCGCCTCGGAATTTTGGATCGAGTAAAACAAGGTGAAGGACAGACCCAATTTGGGGAAACGAGCTAGTAAAGGTGAGACGTCAGGTCAGGGATTCTTCATCGCGATGCAAATCAATCACCGAGAGAAAGGTCAATGTCAGTGTCAGTGTCAGTGTCAGCAGCAAAAGCAGAAGCAGCCTCAGCGGAGATCAGCCCGCAGTGGGGACCCTTCCGGCTCCGGTGCGTCCGGTCTCAAGATCACCTCCCCCATCGGCCATATCCCGAGCCCACCGGAATTGAAGGGGGGCGGTAAAACACATCCGGGTCGAGTTTGGCCCAATCGCGAACCCTGGGGGAGTCTGTCAATTAGCTCGTCCCTTCTCCATGGGGTGTAAGTGGGCCACGAGCCTCGTGCCGGTCGAAGCCATCCTTTGAAGTAGTCTGCAGTCTGCAGATGCAGATGCAGATGCAGGCAGAGAGACAGGGCTGTGTTCAACAGTTACCGGTCCTGATTATTGCCCTTCTGGACCGGCTTGAATAATCGTAATCAATACTGGTTCTTTTGAACCAATTCCCGCTTTGTTACAGCAATTTGCAGCAACCAGGCCAGAGGTACTCCGTACATAAGTGGTGTGGCCGATCTCCCGCCCTTGTTTATGAACCCGAGCCATGGCCACTTTCTAATGATATCACTCCGACTTCAAAGGCTCGGCACTTTCGGACAATTCTTTCTACACTCCCCAACAACATTCAAAAGCTGACATGTCAAGAACCACCACCTCACTGTCATGTCGGGCCTTCCAACCATCCCCACTACGGAACATTTCAAGGATGTATCTATGCATCTGATCCAGACCAGGAACCGGCTTTGATTGTAGAAACTGAGCCCTGGTGTAGGACATGCCCCATTGTGCCATCATTGATACGTAAACTGCCCTCGATTCAGGAGTTGAAAATGTCCGAGCAAATCTTCCGTGTCACAATGTCGATCGCCGATTTAAAGGCAGCATTATCTCGAGGTCCAGCCTCTCGGTCCATGTCTGTTTTCTGATGTGGTCCTGAGAGCATACCAAGACTCAAGAGACGGGCAACTACGTCAACCATGTACACAGTACTATCTAAACCAACTCACAGCCTCATTATGAATAAAATAAAATAAAGGCTTCGATACATTACTTGTAGAAACCAACATCCACTTCAGTATTCCCGTGTCCTCCGGCATCAACTACCGAAAACTGGGTCTCCGGCTCCGAGGTGGACTCCTTCACCTCCAGCGATCCTCACTCACACCCTACCTGCCACAAACCTCCAAATGCCGTTGAAGAAAAGGAACCTCGACAAGAAAATCGAAGCACCTAGTCAAATCCAAAACAAGAAAAGAAGAAGAAGAAATAAAAAACCTTGCTCGTTCAGAATCATCCCTCCACTCACACAGTACACTCACCCAATGGTCACAAATCAACATTCTCTGTTGACCTACGGATAGAAAAAATGTCTCAATTTTTTAAATGTCCTTTCCTTGTAAAACAGCGCCGTGACACTGCATTTTGCATTTTTCATTCTGCATATGTAATGTAGACATGGATGCTCCCCCCTTGCTCGGCTTTGGCTTTTTGAGTAAACGCCAAACCCCGATCTTCCGTGAGCTCTGGGGCTCTGGGCTCGGCTACCGACGTCCTGAAGCGGCTATCAACCGAAACCTCGCTCCCATCTTACGACCTTCTAAGCCTGTGCCAGAAAAACAAAAGAACCACCTGCCCCCAACAATTTTTCTGCACAGTTTTTACCATCGTGATCCCTCGTTGGCCCTGGTCCCCAAGTGGTGCCCTTGGTTGTTTCTCTGGCTGTGCCTCAACTCGTCTTTCTATACTTCAATGCCTCAATATGGATACCAGACAGCATCGCTTCATTGGATGATCCCCCTCCGCACATTGATGTCCGAGAACGTGAGAGGAGAAGGGGCCAACGATCTCTTTCAACCTTTTGTTCAAACTCCTTTCCCTGGAGACGGCAGAACTCAGACTTCGAGACATTTTGAGTGCAGTTCTTACAGCTCTTGTCGCCCTTCACTTTCACAACGATCGTTAGAACAACATCAGGAAGCCAAGTTGGCGCCCTGAGACCATCAGGCAACACATCATATTTCTCACCTACTGTCCGACAGCTAGCTTGTTGTTTGATGTGATGAGGCCCTTGAATAGGCAGATCCATCATACACACACGATAGCTTACAACCTCATATTTGCACAGCATTGACGATACCTCTGGAGGACGCTATGATACATCAACAATATTCACCCGGCTGCCTATGGTAGGACAGCCGAAGACTACCAGTCTCAAGACCAATGTGTTCTCATCGCGTCAAGATCAAGCATTTCACGCCTCCATGGGATATCCTTTTGTCCATGGCCCATCACTAGACAGTTCATCAGATTTGTCGACAGCTCTCACGACTCAGATGATTCGTTCCTTACAGCAGAAACAGAAGATGAGTCTTGGTGATGGAATTCAGTAGACACTTGCTGGTCCTACAGAACTTCCAGCCAGTACTCAAAAAGACTTGAACCAAGACCTGGTGGGTTTACGACAGTCACTGGCAACACATCATGCACATCATGAAGTCATGATATTCAAGGAGACAAGGTTTTAGAGTCAAGAACTGTTTCCTGTTCTATTTGCTGGTATATGCAATCTTCTTCCATCTCTTCTTTTAGTTCCCCTCTATACCCGTCCGATCTGGTTCTTGCCAGATGAATCCAAAAATTAAATAGCCGTTAACGCGTCAAGCAGATTATGAAAAACAAAAAAGCCTATTACTGAGGCTCGCTCAACAAAATCCCGATGGCCACAGGCCATGGTATGTGGCATGACATAACATGGCAACAAGAGTTCCCTCAGCTGATTTGCGACATGGAAGTCCTTTCAAATCAGCTGAGGGGCAGTAAACTCAAGTCACCCAAGTACCGCAATCATTTGCAAGCGCAATCCCAACGACGAGCACTTCATGGTCGAGAATAGCACTTTGTCCTTCGCCAAACCCTCAAAAACAATCATTGATGTTAATCATACACAAGTGTGCACATGATTACAACTTAGCATCGGCAAAGCAAAGGGGGTTGTAGATGTGCTGCTTGATGTAGCTGGTGAGGGCAACATCACCCCATTCCTCCCACTCAGCCCATTGAGCGTCAGAGACCTCAGAGACTCCAGCACGTCGAGCAGCCTTCATGACCTCGCGGGCAACGATGACACTAGCATCACGGACACGCTCAATGCGGGGGTAGATGAGACCCTTGTGGACCTCATCAGCATTTAGAGAGCCAGCCAGAGCGGCGGCAGAGGTGTAGACCATCTCATCAGTGATGCGAGAAGCCTTGGCAAGAATGGCACCAAGACCCAGACCAGGGAAGATGTAAACATTGTTACCCTGGTTGGGGTGGTAGACGGTGTGGTGAGTCTCATCACCGAACTTGGCCTTGACTGGGTTGAAAGGAGAGCCAGAGGCAAAGAGGACAGTGCCCTCAGTCCACTCAATAGCCTGCTCGAAAGTGCACTCGGCCTTGGTGAGAGGGTTGCTAAGAGGGAAAAGGATGGGGCGGCGTTCAAGACCACCCTCCTGGACAGAGCTCTTGAGAGCACGGACAACGGGCTCAGTAAAGACGCCAAAGGTGGCGGTGAGACCAACAAGAGCGCTGGGCTTGACGTACTCAATGACCTCCTCAAGAGTACGGAACTGATGACCGTTGTTATCAATTCGGGCAAAGTACTTCTTGTGCTCAGCCAGACGATCACCACGGTCCTTGGTGACTAGACCCTTGGTGTCAACAAGCCAGAACTTCTCACGGGCGGCGGCCTCGCTCAAGCCACGACGAGTGTAGTACTCAACGAGCTGCTTAGCGACACCGACACCAGCAGAGCCAGCACCCATGAAGACAAGACGCTGGTCCTCCAGAGGAACACCGGACTGCTCAACAGCACCAATGTATCCACCCAAGACGACAGCACCAGTTCCCTGGATATCATCGTTCTGTTGATAACATGTTAGCGAGGTACGGTAATAACTTTCTCCGGTTCACTTACGAAGCATCGATACTGGTTTCGGTAACGCTCAAGGTAACCGAAAGCCTTCTCACTGTCGAAATCCTCGAATTGAACAACCATGTTGGGGAACACCTCACGAGCGGCCTCCATGAACTCGTCCATGAAAGACTGCTGGTCAGCGTATGAGGGGCGCTTTTGTCGCAGACCAAGGTAGAAAGGATCGTTCAGGTTCTCCTCGTTGTTGGTACCACAGTCAAGGACGATGGGGAGAGTCTTGGAGGGGTGGATACCGGCAGCGCCAGTGTAAAGGGCGAGCTTTCCGATCTGGGCAACTAATTAGCAAACGTTCTAAAGGCGAGCTTGCGATGAACTTACAGAGATACCGACACCGTTGATACCGAGATCACCGAGACCCAGAATACGAGAACCGTCAGTGATGACGCAAATCTCGGGATCCTGGCAAGGCCAGTTCTGAAGCATGGCGCGAATTGACTTTCGCTGCTTGATGGAGATGTACAGAGCCTCAGGGCGGGTGTAGATGCTTGAGTACTGCAGGCAGACGTCGCCGATTGTGGGGGTATAGACGAGAGGCATGAGCTCTCGGACGTTGTCAATCAGGAGACGGTAGAAAAGGTCGGTATTTTGGTCCTTGATTGTGGACAGGTAAAGGTACTTGTCGATGGGTGTCTGGCGGGTCTGAATCATCTTCATGGCTCGGGCGCATTGAGTCTCGAAGCTCTCCATGGTGTGGGGGAGGAGACCTGTAAGGTTCTTGGAGGCACGCTCTTCGGGAGTAAAGGCAAGACCTGGAGAGACAGTGTCAGCAAGATGCAACAGGACGCGCATAGCAGGGAATGAAATCATGAGTCGCAACAGACACCTCCATGATACCATGATGGTGACAACAAGTGTTGTTACAATTCAGAAGGTGGAATAAGGCGACTTACCCTTGTTCCAGAGAGGTTCTCGGACAACCTGGTAGCCAGCGGCATTGGACTCGTTGAGGTATTCAGGTGTTCGGTCCTGCTTGACTTCGGCGTAATGGTCTTGGACGTAGCCACGATGTTGATCAAGGGCGGCCATCTTGATCTCTTTTTCGATCTTGGAAAGGTCGAAGGAAGACATTATATTAGAGTCTGTAAGTCTTCGGCTGGACGTGGGGTGGTTAGATATATATACGGACGAGAGGGCATGGAGGGAGCCCGATGTGGAGAGGGGAGGGACATACGATGATGTTGTTGATGAGCGAGAGCGAGGTGTGGCAATTTCTGAGCTGGCGGTACTATGAAGAGACGAAGACGCCATGGACATGGACAACAAACTATGGGGTGATGAAGACGGAACGAAGGATGAATGGAAGAGCCTGGGGATGGGGAGACGAGGACGGCGATTATTAGTAGTCGCCGTGAGAGCAGCGGATGGGGGAGTAACAGCAACAGCAGACGCAGACGCAGACACGGAGCGCAAGGGGCCACTAGCGAAGAAAAGTCGGTTTAAGACCTTTTGGGCGGAACTGGGTCCCGAAGGCGAGGCCAGTGTCATGGTCGAGAGCGTTTGGGCCATGTTTGGTAATTGGTACCGTACAGAGCGTACCTCACAAGAGAAACTCGAGAGATACCGGAGTATGGGGGAGGAGAGTGCAGGGGTAAGCTCGGGGACGGGGGTGGGTGTTGTTGGGTGGTGTAGGGCAGACGAGACAGGACGGACAGGGTAATGTTAATTGAATGAAATC
Source organism: Fusarium sp. VM40 (assembly GCA_954870535.1). NCBI lineage: Eukaryota > Fungi > Ascomycota > Sordariomycetes > Hypocreales > Nectriaceae > Fusarium > Fusarium sp. VM40. The sequence continues at coordinate 3,761,567 of CATPAH010000017.1, forward strand.
AAGGGATTTTTGATGCAAATGCTGTTGCGACCGACTCTTGGCTGATGCTCTGTGCTGCGCTGAGATGTATGAGAATGAGACCGTGAAGCCGTAGACACTAGGTACCGTATGATACTGCTACGTCTCGTAATGACCTGAATGAACACCTGTAACATACGCCAGTACGTAGTGAAGTTTGTTGCGAAACCTAGAGGAATTCAAGGTTGAGGAACGAACGAGAAGAGCGAAGACGGAGCAAGACGGGCGGCGTACGGCAACGGCAACGGCAACGGACGGACAAAAAGCGGTTTCACTTTTTCCTCTTCTCCAGAAATATACGCCCTTGTCACCTTGAGAGTGGACTTGTTAGCATGTAATCCGGTACCTCTTTTAGGGCGCCAACGAAAAGTCTACGGCGCGACCGAGTCAAAAAAGAGTAGCAGATCCTTGCAGGTCCTCGTTCGATGAGGAGGGGACGGGGTAACGTTTGGAATTAGAATTGGGAATGGGATTGGGATTGGAATACGGGAAATAGTGATGAGAGCAAGACTGGGTATGGGCATGGATGGAAGTTTGACATGTATGCTGCTCGTCTCTTTTCCCTTCTGTTTCAGAGCAGCTTTCGTCCCATTGAAGATACTCCTAGGGACTCAATTGTGTTGATTGAATCTGGGCTTGATCATTGAGGCCAACAGAATGTCTGTCAACTGCAATTCAAGCACCTACAGTACAACACAGAATCGATGGGGACCCGCACGAGAGGGGGGTAAGTTTTCTTTCTTGGGCATTGGGGCTGAAAGGTGAGTAGAGGGTGGGGCTAGTGGAATCCAACTACTCCGTAGCTTGGGGCAGGGATCCCGCGTGGAACGGAGGATTGGGGTTATTCATGTATCGGGGAGGGAAGGAACAGACGACTAGCGGGTGACTTGCCCGACAATGTACCTGTTCCTTCCCGCCAAGGCTGTGACAGAACGTAAACATACGTACCTTTTCACCAGGGGAAAGACCCTTGCTGCGGAAGCTACAGGTTGAGCTTCTGCCTTCTTTCCTCTTGAGGCAGGACCTCTAGACCTCTCTCGCTTCGCCAAATGCTGGGGAGAGCTTGGCAGCTGTTTCGGTGTTAGAAGAGACTTCCGGATATGTCTTATTCCAGACTTCATCTTCTTTCTCACCTCGTTTTATGAGTCACTGATACTCCAATTGTGCTGTTTCGTAAAACTGCGACTTCTTTCTTTCTTGCCGTTTCGGTGTGGAGCAGAGAATGAATGTACGTGCGAGTGGAAGGTAAGATGTTTTGTCGTGTCCTAGAATGTGATCAGCGATATGACCACTTTCACCAAGCATTCCATTCTACAGGCGCATTGTTCGGCCGAACAGAAAAGAAAATCATGCTCGAGCACGCCCAGGTTGGATAGAAGAATGCAGCGACTCGGCGTAAAAGCAATAACTCATAAATCATAGGTCCCCTTACCTTGAGGCTCAGTAAGGATACCAGTGTAAATGGGCGCAGAAACCACTTGACGATGAGCTCGAATGGGGTGATGGTGGGGGTCCCGTCACGTTATCGAGTATCAAAGACACTGAGTGGGATTTTCTTGTCTAGTGACGAATTGCTGCCCGATATTGCTGATAGAGCTGCTGGGAAATTGCTGTTCTGTCGGGAGAGGCGAGGTTGGTCGTATTACTTCACTTGCAACCATCCAGACCTTTAATGGTTCCTATGCAGTATCTGGATAGCCCTAAACCGAGTCACTCTATCTATTGATAGACACCTATTATCGGACGCATGTTTATTCAATCGGCACTATATTATCTCTTTTGCTCTTTCAAGCTGGGGTCCATGCCGATGACTGCCGTGCTCGGTCATACAAGACTAACAAAACAACTTACAATAAACCTCACGGTGACGGAAATCGGAGGTTCAGTAAAAGACAACGGCGCCGACTACGGGGGCTAATGACCAAGGTGGACCCCACCGCATGGCCCTTGTCTTGTTCGGTCAAGCCCTGGGCTAGAACACGCAAAGAAAAATGTCAGACATGATTGACGAGATGAGATTCAACGGGGGAAGGGAGGGATATGCTATGTAACGAAAAACATGAGACCTATGGAGTAGAGATACAAGGCTTCGCTTTCTGCCTTCTCAAAAGGGTTGATGCCGAGTGGACAGGTAACTTGGATGTGGATAAATGGATGATGATGATAATTAATAATTAAAGTGATCTGAGCAGGTGTATATTGAGTATCAAGTCCAAGGATCAAAAGACCCGGAATTAAAAAGAGGTCAAAGCCCCATCGACCTTCGGCGCCGAGTCCCATGCTGTAATGCACCTGAATATTTGCATTGATTCCTTTTTCTTGACCTGCAGCGTCTCTCCTCTCGTCGCGACCCGGAACAAAGATCTCGGTTCGCAATCATTAAAACTCGGCCGGTGAAGGCTCCACCAGGCACCCGATAATATCCACTCTTGGAGGCCCCTCTCAGGAGCTCCTCCGGTTGACGGGGCACGGGGGGAGACGCTACGGTTTATTAGTGAAGTTGCAATCGGGTGTTTGTGTGGTGTAAATGGGGTATTTCTGGTTTTTTGTGTTGATTTTTACATGTCCTTCATCCGCACCTTAGGGTGGAGGTTGATGGTATACCTACGCGTCTGTTGTTAAACTTTGATACATAGTCATGGCCAAGTGTATAGGCTGGTGATAATCTGAACTCAATCTTTTCATCTCTGTTCTACGCCGTGAATGTCTACGTTGACGCTATTGCCAACTACCTCTTACAAGCCCCAACTATGTTAAACTACTGACACCTGGTAACCTTTTCGCGATGGAAACGGCTTGTCAATCAACAGGGGGAGTCAAGAATTGCATCAGCGCTTACGCTAATCAAAGTGGACGCTTATTATACCACGTTAAGCCAGGTGATGTTTTTTCCCTCCCTTGGGCACTAACCAATATTGCGGAGACTCATGGGGGGCTGCAACACCGTTTACAACTTACACCGAGAGAGCATTTATCCTCACGATAATTGTAAGCATAGACGAACATCATGAGATTCCCATTGTGGTTTGGTTATAATGCTCCCATCTTCAAACAGCGCAGATAAGAGAGAAATCATACCACCCCGTTCAACGGCCCGACCCTTTACGGCCGAGAAAAAAGGGGGCACGCAATGTACATAGTGAAGAAGCTTTGTTGTATATCAGGAACCATGTTAAAAATTGCCAGTGGGTGACGAAGCCCCGGCAATCGGGGTGATGTTCTCCCTTGCTACTAGGTCCAGGGTTCTGCGGAATTTCGATAATCGTCGAATTAGCTGTTCACAGGCATGTCTCGAGTTTCCGTGTCATCACACGATACCAAAAGGCATTGGGGCCCTCACAATCGGTAGTTTACCTGTAGCTGTCGCTGTTACAAGAAGAGAAGTGATCTGGTTGGAGAGAAGAAGCTCCACACTGTCCACAGCAGACTAGAGCTGCATGCGTTGCCGTTTGACTTGCTTTTGCTGAGATTGGGATCGATTTTCCCATCATCTTGCGTTTCCTCCCCCATGTTCGGGGGTTTGGTATTGGTCAGGGAGATATGGAGTACGGTGAGCTGCATTATCGTCTTTTTTCTTTCTTCCTTTTCGTCTTACGCTTGTGGTCGTACGTAAGATACGGTCAGGGAACAAGTTTCCTGTGCCTGCAGCCGCCATGCGTTGAGGGACACGGCCACAAGGTACCTATCTTTGGACGCTCACCGAAAGTTGCCTGGGGTATGATATTGTACACTGAAATGTGTGAAATGAGCATCAGACGGTGTGTGCGTGTGCGCTTGGGTGCAGACCGTTTTCCTCAACGTTCGTGTGTAAGACAAAATGAAGTGCTATTACGTATCAGATGCATGCTTCGTAACCCTTTCAACTTTGGTGAGGATTAAGTGAGCATCAGTCACTTTACACTTAGCTATTGTGTTTCAAATAGGCAATCGCTCATGCGCATCTCGTAACCTGTCACTTGGTTTGAGTTTGTGAATTCGAACTCCGTTACTTGACTTCCTCCTGATACTCACCTCGAACCAAATCACATCAGCCAAAACTCCTTGGGCTGAGATGCTCTCTGTTTCATTTGCCGTTCCCCGGGAAGCATGCACGCCTTAGGTCTTGGGCTCCGCCTCCCTAGGTCAGACGAAAACTAAAGCAGACAAGGGGAAAAGTCTTTCCCGACTTTTCAACAACTTAACTCAAGATTCTATCACAAAACAAAAAAAAAACAAAAAAAAAACAAAAAAAAGCCCTTTCCCTTCCGACTTTGCCCGGGTGGAGGCCCTCACTAGCGCCCATCAGTCCCGCGGATCAGGCAGGAGTGCTGGATTGGAGACCCCCCGGCCTCAAGCCGGCTTCCCGAAAGGTGATCCACTGCGCTCCCCCAGGCTGCAGGAGAGCCTCCCGGGAAGGTACACAGAGCTAATTGTATGCATTTATCAGAGGTTTGTTCGGGCGGGTGCAGGTGCCAAGGCCTGCAAAAGGTGGATAGTGGAGATCTACGGGTGGATCCAGCGGGGAAGGTGAGAGGCAGGTTGGCAGGGGCATGCTCGGGTACGCCTAACCTCTAGAGGTTCAAGGTCTCGCGCGTCTCACCACGGAATCTCCAGGAAGGTGTGACCCCACCGACTTCCCTCACCCTAACCCGACCTTTTTTTTTTTCTGGTCCTTGCTATTCCTTCTTCACCTGGGTTCTGGGTTCCACTCCTGGTCCCTGGCTAATTGAGTTGAATCAAGGGGTTTTATCCCTTTTGGTTGAAAGCATTGGTAATCACGAAGTTAACGGTGTTGACATTTGATGTGTCCTTGAGGAGAGTTCTAAGTTGTTGAGTTGCTTATGCTCGTGTGCTCATTCACTACTCTCCACGTAATTCGAGTCATTCACATTAGGACAAGTGGAAGTCGTTTAACAGAAACTCTACCTTAAATGCTCAGCCCGCCTATTGGATGTCATGCCGTCACCCCGCATTCATTCTTCCTTCCTTCCATCCATCTTTTCGGGATCTTGTTGACCTTGTCTCGATTGGGCTTCTGCCAAAACGTCAACAAAAATTTATGCGACTGAGCTGAAACTCGATGACTCCTCAGCACAGCGATCATACATTACGCATATTGTCGTCCTCACTCACACTGAATACTATCACGAGCTCAAGCCACGGGAGACATGCAGGTAGAGGTAGAGTTCGGACAAGTTTCGGGCTCGGTATATTCTTGATGTTACCCTGTAGTCTTGCGCACCTCACTGGCCATCTGTGATATTGCGGGCAATCCTCCGCAACGCCGAAACTCATATTGAGTTTCTTCAGTATGCTGCACATGATAGGGTATGTGCCGGTGTCGCGGGGTTTGCACCGGTGTGTCACATTGCCAGATGAACAACTACGTGGCTACGATCTGCCAGTTGAATACGGTCAAGAACAAATAAATGGCTAGTTTAACCGAAGCCAGATCATAACCACACACTGCAACAGGTGTGGTCTATTGGTACGGATACTATTGGCTCTCATCTCAACATTGATAATTAGATATGAGCCACTGATACCCGAGATATCAACGAGCTCAGAAAGTGGTTGGGCCATGCACTCATAGCCTCTCAGGTCTGCTCGGCTTAGGAAACCGATATCGTTCTGTTGGGAATGCCAATAGCCCCTGTCGATACGTGTAGATCATCAGAGACATGATGTAGTGTCACAAGAGCCGCATTTGAGTATAGTTCCATATATTCTCAATTCATTCATCGGCTTGCCTCGGTCTACTTGAGTCTTCCCATCACTTGAAGACTTACAAGCATACGTCGTGATAGTCCGTCTCCCCATCCTGATATGTACTACCTACTTAATATTTAAGTATGGACAAGATAAGCTTGCATCTAGTGTCTATAATCGACCTGGGTCTAAGTGCATCACACTCAATATTTCCCATATTAAACCTCTGGCTAGACCAGGGTAGCTTCCTGCTACACACCTCCAGCTTCTCTTCAACACCACGCAACTCCTACAGCTTCACCACATCCCGCTTCTCCGGCTTTCCCTACACTCCCCGAGCTCCCTCCGGAGTTGACCACGGAGCTACCCCGCCTCACATGTCTTTTAAACTTCTGGAGAATATTCATAGGTAACCATTACGATAATGAGTAAACTTAACCCATCACCGCCAACCACAATCACCACAATCAACAACAGCGGCTTCGCTTAGCACACAAGCCGACCAACTACACACCCCTTCTAGCAAAGTCCTTGTTTCATTGCGAACCCTAGAGAAGATCCCGAGGCGTGTCCTCGCTGAAGAAATTAGCCTGTGACTGCCCCGTGTCCACTCACGGACAGGTACCGAGCGTGCGGCTCCGTGCTAGTCACATCTACGGATACTCCATACCTAGACCTAGAATACACATGCAACACCTCGACCACTGGCACTGACACTGGCACTGGCACTCACACAGCATAGTGTCCATTTCACATCTGGGGAAAAGTCTCCATTGCCGTTCGTCCTAGCTTTCTGTCCCCCATGCACTCCGTTCCCCCAGATTATAGCAGTCCCGTCAAACCTTGTCCCTTGACGCACGCCACCATTTGCACCATGTTTACTTGCAATTACACGAGCCTCCACGTTTACACCTGTGTACATAAATAGCAAGGCTCTAGAAAGCTCATGCAAAGAGTCATAAACCACCGATATCGGGATACCAGCCTTGTTCGTACGTCAAGTTTAAGATTCAGTCATACCTCACACGTGGTCGACATATCCTCGGCATATATGATAGTGATCTGATAGCAACTCATTTCCTCGTGACTGCATCTATGTGCTACCATACTTTTGAATACCTTACATAGTAAATTATAAGTCCTGACTATGATACTTTTGCAGTTGTTAAATGCTCCATGATTGTGCCCATTTCAATAAGCCAAAGCTTCCTTGCTTGCTTTACTCCCCAAACACCAAATGCCATATCTACCTTCAGAGCTGCGAAAGCAATCAATGCAATTACGCCCTTCCCATATCTCCAGCAGAATCCATGTGCCGTTCTCCAAATTCATAACATTTCTCCCCTGGTCTGTCCACTCATTTGGTGTTCTCCTTACCCGCCTCGGTCACCTTCCGGGACGCCGTCTCGATCTTGTCCATAGCGCTGTCATCCTGGTGGCTCCACCATTGCCGCAGACCCTTGGCATATTCGATCTCTTCTGGGGTAATTTCGACAGGTGGACCCTTGACTTGGCTCAGAATTTCTTTGTCATTAGACTTGGAAACGGCCCATGACGAGGAATCCTCTGACCGGACGCCGAAGCCACGGCCCTTCATTGACACCACCTTGACCCGCCGGAGGAGTATGACATCCCCGGCGTCAACTTCCGGCAGGGAAGCGAGGTGGGGCCGGAAAATATGGGCCACACGGACTTGAGTTGGTGCAGTTGACGGGTCGGTCAAGCTCAAGGTGAGCATGAAATCCCGAGGGCCATGTTTGGGCCTGTGTGGGTGTGCTGGCGTCTGCGTGACAACAGCAAGAATATCTGTCATCTTATCAATAGAATTCCTACTGACCAACTTGAGCGAGAGGAAGTCAGGAAGGCTCGTTCGCAGGCCCTTGACCAGTTGTTGTTTAAGGGTCTTGACATCCTCCTCCTCGGGCACAGTCCCAGCAGATCCAGCAATTGATGGGGATTTGAGTGAAGTGAAGGATACGTCGGGGGAATCCTCCTGTATCTGCAGGCTTCTCGAAACAGAGCGAGTCTCGCGCCTAGGCGTCTCTCGCTTGGGATCTGGTGTCTTGTGGCTTCTTAAATGCCTAGCTGATGGACTTGATCCTTTCGCAAGCAATATGCTGGGGTCGCCATGATCAGTTTTCGAGCGTGTTATTCGTTGAGATCCCGGCGAGCTGTTATCTGCATCGAGCCCACCCTCGTCATCTGGAGCCTTTCTCTTGCGCTCGTTCTTCGCCTTTGTTTGCACTGAGCCGCCAGCCAATTGAATGCTAGGATCGTCGTGATTCGTCTTACTGCGTGTTTTGCTGCTTGAGCCGTCTGGACTGCTCTGCTTGCTTCGACGTTCTGCAGTCTTTGAGGTGGGTGTGTTTATGATCAGCGCAAGGCTAGGGTCCTCTGCGCCATTCCCATCAGATGTTTTGGCCAACTTCTTACGTCTAGATCGCAAGGACTTGGCAACAATAATATCAGATGCTGGCTCATCATTTCCAGGAGATGCTGCAAGCGGTTCATCGGTCTGTTCAGCCTGCACTGGTGATTTGGTCTGTGACGTTACAGGGGAAGACATGAAAGGGTCTCTTAAAGGGTGTGCATCTTGCCGGATAGGTGAGTGCTGTAGTATCTCAGCCATGATCTGATCCTCCGGGTCTACATCTTCATCGTCGACTTCGTTGTTCTGAGTGACAGTGTTCAACGTTTCAACCATTTCAACCTCTACCATCTGCTGCGTCTCGCCAGGAGTTGGAAGGTGTTCGCCGTGTTGCTCGTTCGAAACGTTGATGCTGTCTTCTTCCAATATTTGTGTTTCAAGAGCTTGAGTTGGCGGAGGTGAGATCTGACCATGCTCTGTAGGCTCTTTGCCCACGTTTGCCTCTTCAGCTTTACCACGATGTGTTTCAGATAAGGCATCCGCTGACTGAGGAGCCGGTTGAGTTGTCACCTTGCACGAGGCGGCGTCCTGCATGATAGCGTCATGCGATTCAGAGATCTCTGGACTCTGAGAGCCCCGAGTTTCGAGGATTGCATGATCATCCGAGCCAATCTCCTCAGATGCAAGATCTTCTTGCGCCGTCACCATGTGGACACTTGCTGAGGCATCCTGTACAACTTCTGTGATTGTGCCAGATGCCTCCTCGCTAATAGTGATACTGGCCTCGACAACTTCCACCACTGTTGTCTCGATTGAGTCAATAGTGTCTTCCTTGGCTTCTCCAGCGGGTGCATCGACGTCCATAGCTTCAACTGGCTCCTCAGCCACAACAGGAACAGTCTCGTCAGGCGCGTCTGGTTCTTTAGGCTCCTCGGGAACAACGTTCTCGCTCTCATCGCATTCTTCCACTGGCGCAGGTGCGTGGTCCATGTCGATATCACCCGATTCTGTCTTGGCCGGACTTGGTTCTCTTTTGGTTTCTGGTTCATGCTGTTCCTCTTCTTCAGTAGGAGGTTCTTTTTGGGTGGATAAGTTCACAGTAGATTGCTCTTCGGTAGTCTGGTCGGCACGGGGTGAGTTGTCATCCTCCTTGTTTGCTTCCGACACTGCAGGTGCTTCGGCAGCTTCAACATCGTCTGTGATCGACTCCTTGACAGGTGGTGAAGGAGCCGAGATATTTTCCAATTCAGCAGGCTGTTCCTCATTGGCATCTTTTGTTTTTTCCTCCAAATTAGCCTCCTTCGTCACCTGCTCAGACGGCTCCTTGGCCTCAGTTTCCAGTAAAGGCTGGTCGTTTTCTTTGGTCATCTCCCCATCTGCCTTGAAATCTTCGATCTCTCGTTTTGTCTCAGGCTGCAATAGAGAGTTTGTTTCGTCTTCATGCTCCGGTTCGCTTGCTGGTTCAGGTTCAGGTTCAGGTTCAGGTTCAGGTTCATGCTCTTGGTCTTTCACAGACTCTGAGTCTGCCTCGGATTCTGATTGAGGCTCTGGCTCTGGTGCCTGTTCGGGCTCTTCGTCATCTTCAGAATCCGAGAGCAAGCTAATGAAGACAGGGTCCTGTTGAACAGGGGGAGCAGACGGACGGTTTTCTGCCTCCTCATCATACTCTTCCTCTTCTTCATCGTCGTAGCCATCTTCCTCATCTGAATAATATTCGCCTTCTGCATCACCTTCTGAACCTTCATATTCTTCTCCCTCGTCTCCAGACCGCCGCTCATACACCTCCTCTGCGTACTCCTCAGCGTCCTCGAGGTATCCCTCCTGGTTCTCTACATCTTCATCAACGTCCACATCATCTTCTTCAGGGTTCATGATCTGCGCTTCTGGATCATCATTATTCACCTCTAGCTCCTCTTCGGACGTCTCAACATCGTCGTCGTCATCGTGCGTACGGGAGTATTTTCTGAGGTCATAATCGTCGCCAGGTTCGTCGCCGCCATCGCGGTAATACTCAGGTTCCTCGAGTGCTGGCTCTGGAGACCCATCCGCAGTTGTGTTTACCTCTGTGTTGTCTCTTGATGGAGATGGCTGTCGACTTTCGCTTGGCTCCTGTGAGCCTTGTTCTCTGAATGGCGATGAGCTCATGATTACGACCGGGTGCTCCACATCGCTACTAGCATTTGCGGATTGTGGTTCGGGTGATTCCTCAGTAGCCCATACATTTTGAGGCGGTTGCATAGTGGTGTTGAAAGTCGAAGAGAGGTGCGCTTCTGTATCGAAGGGATCATGAGGAGCCATGTCGGACTGCGATCCGAGAGCAGCAATGCTTGTGAGGTTATCCACCATGTTAGAAGGGATTGGGTCGGTATCCAACAGCCCAGGAGGATAGTCCTCTGCTCCCGTAGCAGGAGTGAGTGACCCTGGCATAGTGTTCTGGACATGCTCCTCGGGCAAGAACCCTTGCGCCTGGGGGAAGAGCACGGTCTGGGGCGTGTAAGTAAACGCCAAGTCGGTTCCCATGTGGTTCGGCGAGTGACCCAGTAGATCTTGATGTGACCCTAGCGGCATACCATGTGGTGTTGTTGAGTCTCCTTCAAATTGCAGGGACGGATCCATCATGGAACTATCTGCCCCGAACGGCCTTGTTCGAGCAAACGGTGTGGGAGTCAACTGTGCAAACCCAAAGGCTGGTCTCGATTCAGCCATGACCTGCACACTGGCCATGGGAGTGAAATCGACATCTGCTGTTTGAACGCCTTGGTCAACCATTGCCCGTCGCTGCGGTGTATCCATAGGAACACCTTCGGTATCGCCATTCGGCTGCGAAACCCCGTTTGCTTGGGGCTCTTCTTCGTCGACCTCGGACATCTGTTCGGGTTCGGGGCTGGGGGATTGACTAGTGTATCGCCAGGCGTTGCTAGGTAGGCTGAACCGTGTGCGCTTCTTTGACTTGCTCTTCTTGCTAACATCGTCGTCGAACGTGTCCATGCCTCCTTCGAACAATGACCCGTATGAAACACGGGCTCGTTTGAGAAAGGCGGGCGAAGCGTATTCGTTGGGATCTAAAGTTGAGGCCATGTTTCGTTTCGAAGGCAATGTGACTTCCGGAGATTGTGGTGTTGGAGTGGCTGGTCCTTCGGCGACAGGTGTGAGGACATCGACGGAGTTGATGTTATTTGCCTGGTCGTTGGTAGTAGTCTCGGGTTCCTCAGTGGGAACATCGATGTCGATTATTGTCTCTTGCCCTGTTTCTGGTCTACTTATACCAAGTATTAAGCGATTTGTGAATTCGAGCTGCCACTCTAGAGTGCTTCCTGCGACCTGCGTATGCGTCTCGTTCTTCTCCCACCTGACTCCTTGCAAACTCACGCGGATTTCATCGCCTGCTCCCAGCGACGCATCCGCAATTGCCCTGGCGGCTGCGCCATGGAAGCGTACACGTACTTGGCCATTTTCGCGTCGGAGTCGGAAGTCTCGCTCGGCCAAGAGGAATGCGACGGATTTATGGAGGATGCTGAATGGCCATGTGATAGTGACAGTGCCGCATACACGTCGCTTTTCCGGTTCTGAAATATCGGGATTGAGCTGGGCTATGGAAATGGAATCGCCCTGGTCCAGCAGCGAAGTCGTTGGTTGGGAGTCGGTCATAGTGGCTTTGTCGCAAATATCAGTCGCGTCGGCGGGGATGCGCGAAGTTGGAAGCTGGAAGCTGGAAGCTGGAAGCCCAGAAGAATTAGGCTGTTTTACTTGTACATGCGCTACCCTTTGGTTTTTTAATCCTGCGCTCATCAAGATTATTGCATCGCGTAGCTGCAGTGGTTGCGATACCGGTGACCGCGTTGAAGTTGTTTGAGTGTTTGGAATAGGTTAAACGTTGAAATCAATAATATCCATGCAAGCTTCCAAGCAAGGAGGAAAGCTAGCTGTGGTGTAGTGGGGATCTATCCTAAACTAGAAGGCGGTAAGAGTGGCAGTGTTTTTCGGCCTTATCAGTTTATCACTGTCATTGACTGATGTACTTTGTACCATGAAAACCATTCAGGACCAAAGCGACCATTCCCCGAGCCGCTTATAGGCTGGGGGCTCTCAGTTGGAACTCCCCGAAGCTACTGTAGACTAACAGAAGGAGTAAAAAGAGTCGGGACAAGGTCGAAATAGTTCCACTCCCCACTCATGGTTTGGACCTGTCTCACCGAGGACAGGAGATTATTCGACTCACATATATAGAAAAAGAAATTGATTTTTTTAATATCTTTACCCATCGCCATTGCTCATAGAACCGCGCCGGTAAAAGTCAGTTGGTCATACGTGAGACGGCAAGTTGCAGCACGTTGTACGTTATGGGCTCTCTGACTCAACCGTCGTCCTTCGACGTTAACAAAGTCGCAATCATTGGCGCGGGCCCTACTGGAGTCGCTGCTGCGAAATACCTCATAGCGCAGGGAATTCAAGATATCACCATCTTTGAGCAGCAGGATCATGTTGGCGGCATTTGGCGTTACTACGGGCTTGCCCTTGGAACTTGTCCTATCCCTCAGGAAGATCCCTTCTACCCCCCAGATAACCCCATTCGATGGAATTCGACCTCGGCGCCAATATTCACATCACCCATGTACGAAAATTTGCATGCCAATATTCCCAAGGAGGTCATGAACTTTTCCCACCAGCCCTTCCCTGAGGACTCCAAGCTGTTCCCCGAACGACCTATGATCGAGGACTATCTCGTTAAGTATGCTGAGGACATCAAACCCCTAATTCGGTTCTGTCAGCGTGTCGAGAGAGTGTCCTTGAAGCCTGAAGATGGTCGGGACAAGTGGGAGGTAGAAGCACACTCGACAATTAACGGCGCCAACATGACCACGGATGTCTTTGACGCCGTTGTCGTTGCAAACGGCCACTACTCAACGCCTTATATACCCGACATGCAGAGCTTAAAAGAGTTCAACGAGGCTTACCCCGGTGTGATCACGCACTCGAAACAGTACCGCACTCCCCACCCGTTCAAAGACCACAAAGTGGTCGTGATTGGTAACGGTCCGTCCGGTCTCGACATTGCTCTGCAGATCAACCAAGAGTGCACAAGGCCTGCTCTCTTGTCCGTACGCCATCCTACACCCCCTGATAGACTAGCACATTCTGGGTGTGAAGAGAGAGCTGAAGTTGACGAGTTCTTGGTTGAGGAGAAGGGCATTCGCTTCAAGGATGGCCGAGTCGAAACTGACATTGATGACATTGTCTTTTGTACTGGATTTCTCTACGGGTTTCCCTTCCTACAAGATCTCGGCCACAAGATTGTTACTACAGGCCGAGGTGTGCATGGGCTGTACCAGCATATTTTCAACATCCAACATCCTACGCTGGTCTTCCCCGGCCTCAACATGAAGGCAGCTCCCTGGCCATTAGGCGAAAGCCAAGCCGCGCTCATCGCAGCTGTATGGTCAAACAACCTTGAGCTTCCAACTCGAGAGGTCATGGAAGCCTGGAGCCAGGCACTAGAGAAGCAAGAGGGAGACGTGTTGCATGCGTTTGGCCCAAATGAAGACGGCCACTACATCAACAAGCTACATGATTGGGTTCTGACGGCCAAGCGGCCGGGCAAGGAGCCACCTTACTGGAATGACGAGCTCATGTGGCAGCGCAGCGTCTTCCTTGAAGCCAAGTCGAGGTTTGAGAAGCTCGGCTGCAAGGCCCAAACGTTTGAGGAAATTGGTATGCACTATGAACCTGGAGCTCAGCACGATACGAGAAAGGAACAGTATGAACTATGAGATAGGCGAAAAAAAAGAGAACGAAGGAAGTTGACTGGTGATTTCACCATTTGCCAAGGCTAAGACGTTATATCATGTTTCAATATCTTGACTACCCTGGACTCTACATGAGTGTGATAGCAGATGGACTAAAGGGTAGGAAGGTATAAAATGAGGGTTTTCTGTAACATACAACGAACAAAGAACTGGGACAGTAACTGGCCGTTGGTTCCATTCATCGAGTCACGAACATAGGGAAATATGGGGATGTTGGGACTGATGCAAGTTTAGTGATGTTGCGATGGTGGATTACAATGGCGGGAGCTGGGGTTGGATTTGTAATGCACCAGGAGCCGATTCCGCCATCGGGGGTTACGATTTGACATCCTTGGATATGGGGTATTGTTAGTTGATTTATCTTATCGCTGGACATACAGCCAGAGGTATCGGAGGAGCGTCAAGGGTACTTGAAGAGGGGAAGAGGCCATTCATTCTTATCTCTCCCACGATTAGTATTTGAAACTGTTTCTCCTCTCTCAAGATCTCGGACTTGAGGTTGGAACTGCCATCAATATCTATTAAACGAACCTGTCAAGATCTTAGCAATGTCGCCTTCAACAATTGATGATACTGCCGCCGTCTATGAAGCGGCAGCTTCTCCCAAGGCGTTGCCTCCGCCAAAAGACCTGTCGCATCTTTTCTCTGTGGTCACCAAGAACCGCAATCCAAGCGCTGTAAAGGCCTTCTACAAGTTTATGCGGATTCCGGGAATCAGCAATTTTGCCGGAGGTGAGTTCGGCATCTGGCCGGTGCTCCCGGCTCCGGGACATCGGGCGCTTTGACGTCCAGCTCCGTCTTACACCTCCGTCTTGTTTATCTGTACTAATGCAAGCACTACAGGAATGCCCAATGTCAAATACTTTCCATTTGATACTTTGGAAGCTCAGATATCCAACCCGGATCGATGGGAGCCCTCGCCCAATTATCCTGATCAGGTCGAGCCATTGACACAGACTTTGTCAAGCAGTATTGGTATTACCGAGGGTGGTGACGATCAAACCAGTAGCAAGGCAGATCCGAACGCTCCTAAAACGCCAGACTACAAAGCAACATCATCCCGCATAACGATCCCTAAGATTCTGAATGAGCCAGACCCTGTTAAGAAAGTCGACCTGGCTACTGCCCTACAATATGGACTCGTTACTGGCTACCCACCGCTGCAGTCCTTCATCAAGCAATTTACGACCCAAGTGCTCTACCCAAATGTTCCCTACAAGGGCGGGCTAGACGTGATCCTCAACAATGGTGGAACGGATGGCTTTTCAAAGGTTCTCCAGCTACTAGTTGATCCTTGGTACGAGGGAGTGCATCCTGTCGCTCAGCGACCAGGCTTGCTATGCGAAACCTTTGTCTTTGGAAACATCCTCACGCAAGCTCGGCCACTTGGAGTCAATATCGTATCCGTAGAGATCGATGACGAGGGCATGGTAGGTGAGGGACCTGGTGGTCTGCGAGAAATCCTTGAGAACTGGGACACTCAGAAGGGTCGACGACCACATCTCCTATACACAGTAACGTGAGTGGCTTCAAGAACAATCGAGAGTCTATAAACTAACTTTTGGGTTTTAGCATGGGCGATAACCCCACAAGTGGTGTAGTGGGAGTGAAGAGAAGAAAAGAGATCTATGCTCTTGCGAGTGAGTACGACATCGTTATTGTCGAGGACGATCCCTATTGGTATCTCCAATACCCCTCTGCCGCAGTACATGAGGCTACAGCCCGTGGTTATGATACTCCCCAAAGACAACATACGCATAAGCCAGTCACGGCATCTGGCTATGACTTCATCGATTCACTGGTCTCCTCATATCTCAACATCGACGTCGATGGCCGAGTCATTCGTCTCGACACTTTCTCCAAGACAATTGCCCCTGGTTGCCGATTGGGCTATGTAACCGCACAGCCCGAAGTAATTGAGCGGCTCACTAGGTAAGACAATTCTCGTCGTCCATGGTCTTTTCTTCATTGTAACTAATTCTTGATTTGTAGAATCGCCGAGACAAGCACTGGTCAACCTTCTGGCTTTGTCCAAGCACTCATTGCCCAAGCCATCCTAGGCCCTCACTCATCTGCCCTAGAAACCTTCGCCTCACTTCCTGCCTTGGAGAAGCCCTCATTTACTGGCTGGAAGCTTGACGGTTGGGTACGGTGGCTCGAGGGTCTCCGCGGTGAGTATGAGCGCCGCATGAACCGAATGTGCACTATACTCGAAGAGAAGGCCTTCATGCTCAGACAATCACCGTCTGAAAGCCCAGACCTCGATTGGAGCATGATTAATAAGACGCGAGTATTCGATTTTGACTGGCCTCGTGGAGGCATGTTTGTCTGGCTGCGTATTCACTTTGAGAAACACCCTCTCTACCAGGCCCGCGGTGGTAAACTTACACCCGTCATCGATGGCCCTGTCTTGGCGAGTGCGTTTCTCAGTCATAGCACTCATGCACCTCATCTGGTGCTGGGTAGCCCTGGTTACATCTTTAGTGCCACACCCGAGATTAGGGAGAAGCAAGGTTGGCAGTACATCCGATTGTGTTTCGCAGCCGAGAGCGACGAGAACATTGATGCTGGCTCGTTGAGGTTCGCGAACTCGGTGCATGCGTTCTTCAAGATTAAAGAGAGTGGGCAGATTGAGAAGTTGATTGAAGAACTGGCGTTATAGATAGAAATATATTTATGAATTACACGCAATAACTTTCTGGGTAACATTATTGGATATAAGCCATTGTCACTCTTTGGCCCACATAAGGGACATCTATTGATGATGCTTGCGCGAGTTTTGTTGGGTAAAAGGTAGAACCAGACTCGATGCAAAGATAGAATGTGCAAACGATCTTCTAGTCATTCAATACAACATATGTGGACAGGACAGTGTAGGGTTTCCTATAAGCATATCAAAGTCAAGGCAATGCTTTATAACAAAATTGAGTTAGTTATACAGTCTATGTACATGAATCAACGTTGCAACAGTCACATCATTAGGCAAAGTATAACATCGTAAAGTTCACATTCACCTTCACAACGACCAGTCATCAAGATTAGGAACCAAAACCGAGTCACGCTGTAATTCATATCAAATCTCTGATTCATTTTTAAAGAGAGCTCAACCGTCAAAGAAGCCATTACGCCTCGATATCAAATCCATGCATGACCCGTCATCTAGTTCCGTCCTGACCCGCTGCACACCCAGCAAGTAAAGTATTTTTTTATTCCTGCTTCTTCTGAGCCTCCTGAGCGAACACAGTCGCGTAGGGGTTCAGGCGGAGCATGACCTGCTTGTTCTTAAGAGGGTTCTTCTTCTGGACAGCAGATCGGCGAGTGACAGCCTCACCCTTGGGGGCGTTGAGGGAGCTCTGGATTTCAGAGCTGTTGATCAGACGGGTGAGATCGGCCTGAGAGACAACGTTGGAGGGGAGGAGGAAGTCACGCTTGTGGGCAGAGGCCTCAGTGGTGGAGCCGTAGATCTGGTCGAGGGCCTTGAAGGCAGCGGAGGTCCAGACGATGAAGCGACCGAGGTGACCACCAGGGGCGAGCTGGAGGAGGTTGAGAGCGGTGACGGGGGAGGTCTCGACACCGGTGATGTTGCGGAAAGCGGTAACGAGCTCCTTGCCATCGACCTCGGGGTCGTAGATGACAAGAGGGCCACGTCGCTGGCGGTGACGGCGGCCACGGAGCTTACCCTTACCGGCACGGAGCTTCTTGGAGCCCTTGACCTTCTCAATATCCTCACCGGCACCAACGGCCTTCAGGAGACCAAGAGCAGCGGAGGTCTTGGCAATGGCGGCAGCCTCGAAGATGGCTGAGTCGACAACGAGGGGAACCTCAGGGACGGAGTTGACCTGGTGGCCACGGGCCTGGAGCAGGGGAACGGCAGCGGAGGCAGCCAGAGCAGAGACGACGGCGTATCGCCTAGTTTTCTGGTCAGCATTGAAGACTTGAAACTCGTTGATCATATTCAACTTACTTCTGGCCCTGGTTGACCTTGATGTGCCACTTGCGCCAGATCTTGGTAGGGGCGAACATGCGACCGGATCGGCACATGTTACCGAAAGCAGCCTGACCAGCACGGTGAGTACCACCACCAGAGACACGAGGAATACGGGCGACGGCACGACCTGTTGGAGATGTGGTTAGCCCAATTGTTCTGCTTGCCTCCGTGGTGTTTCCCAAGAAAAAGCTCTTCCATCCTCTCCGACATTCAACTGCCACAGTTGCTTCCCCACCCACAGAAAATTTCCCCTCCCAAAACCACAAATCTAAAAAACAGAGAGAAAAGGGCATCGTGTACTAACCAGTTCCCCAAGACTCGGCAGAGGTCTGGTGACCAGCCTTCTCGCTCACAGCATAAGGCTGTCGCTTGTTCTTAGCGATACCGGTGTGAACCTGCTGGACAATGTCCGGTCGGATCGGGCTGGTGAAGACGGCGGGAATGGCGTGGGTAGCTCCAGTGGGAGCACCATCTTTGCCGATGATAGAGACGGTAGGTCGCGAAGCCATTGTGAAGGTTGGGACTTGGACCTGCTGATGAAGCTGTGAGTTAGTAAAGAGAAGACCGAGAGGATCGCAGCGGTTGGTGTTGAGCGTCTTACCTCGGGCGTCGTGCGGCGTCTAAATTGGTGATGGAGTGGGAGGTTGCACGGCTCGCGAAATTTCACCTTGGAATATTTTGCGCTTGACAATTTGGTGGGCGGAGAGACCCTAAGTCTGCCCCACTTGGTAGCGAATTGGGTCTGTACAGTGTAGACAGTGTTGCTTGCACTCACCAGCGCTTATCTTATCTACATCGTCATGGCTCACATGGGTGTTAGTTACAGGCTGGTACTAGGTACCTAGTATGCATCATGAAAGGTTCAAGTCAAGGTATCTACTATAACATGCTATAATAAATCTTATATAATCCTCATATCATTCTTATCATGGCTCGTCCAAGTCGCTTCGTCATAGCATAAGTACATGTCTTTGTCATGCCCTGTCTAAGTACTCCGAGATGCAGACAATCCTACCCAATCATATCCAATTCGTAACCCATTATTCCCATCTCTTCCATTCCTGGATGTATTTATCCACCTGCTCTTCTACCCAGTCCTCATCCTCGTGCTTTGATCTTTCCAACTTGGCAAGCTTCTCATGGATCATGGCCTCGACATCCATGCGCTCGATCACTTTAGCCTCCAAGTACTTTGGATCATTCCATCTTACGGCCTTTCGGAAAATCTCTCTCATTCGATTAGAGTAGAGCTGGCATGTTGCCAGTGGTAGCTTTTGCGGCTTCATGTAGAAGTTGCGAGCGATAACGTTGTCGTCTTTGATCAACGGCTTGACAACTTCGTCGAAACATTCGCCACAAACTGAGAACTGGCGAAGGTACTGCATGATGTGCCAGTACCCATTGGCGATGGGTTTATCCTCTTGACACTCGCTCACTGCAGCCATCTTCTCAACCTCCTGTGCCAGAGTCAGAAGGTCTGGCTCTTCTTGCTCAAGACGAGCTTGATCAGATGCCGTTTCCATAGCGTCGAAGTACATGACGAATCTCTTGCGTTTCGGCTTAAATCGCATGGCGCAAAGCCCCCTAGTAGGCTCTGAACGGGAGTCTAGGGGTATAAAGATACCCGTCATGTTGGGGAACAATGCCTGGATGATTTTGACACATTGTGGACATATGGTAAAATCATAGACAGGCTGCCGTGTTTGTGGGTTCCAGAGTGTTAGCCAGTTGCGAGTGGTCACCCTATCACCAGGACACGGAATGCTTCTAGTGGTGGAGATGGCGTTGGCAACTTCGTGGAAGAGCCGTAAATCTCGTAGGTCATTCTTCAAGGTGAGAAGCCACGCAATGCGATACCATGGTCCAACACCAAAATCGCATGCAATCGGTTGGGCCGTAGGGCGAAGCATAGGTTGGAACGGCTTCCGATACTCAGTTTTGGAAAAGACAGCCCCATAGCAGTCAGGGCAAATGTTGAAGTCCGTTCGGGGCAACGTGAGCCAGTCTACCAAACCTGCCACAGGATGCTTGCGACGGCATTCGGGAAATGTGGTAACACCCGTCGCTTCTTGATGCTCTGAGTGACGCCGAACAGATCCCATTGGTTTCTCAAGGCGAACACCATCTCGGGTAGGATCAAAAGTCGGCGGCTTCCAGGAGTGCACCGGGGGGATGGGGCGGACATCTTGCGGAATAGCTGATGTAGGCCTGGCCTCGATTGGTGTTTCAGGGCCAATGGCGATAGGTATCGGCATCTCTGGCATGGAGATGACTGGATCTGGTTCATAACGAGATCGTGGCCTACCAATTCTCTCTACATTACCCCGAACATCGAAAGGATCAACCAGGGTGTCATCGTCCACAGGGTAAGGAAGTTGAGATTTTGGCCTTTCTGGGAGGACATGCTCATCTCTGGTGATTGGAAATGTCGATGCAGGTCGGATGCTGGGAGGGAAGTCGTCTGGGGCATTTGAACCCATGGGAATAGGGACTGGAATTGGTATCGTGGGTCCTCGAGGTCTTAGCCTGGGGCCGCTTGGAGCATCGGTTTTCTCCAATTTAGATTGAGAATCCCGTTCATCCTGTAAGATGACAGATTTCTTGCGCCCCGGGTTGAGTTCTCGTGGACCCTTGGGGTGGTCATCACCGGAGCGGCTGTCATCTCCTCGATCATCACGACCTTCACGACGATCATCACGACGGTCTTCTCGTCGAACTGTTGGTTCTCGTACAGGTTCCCGCACAGGCTCTCGCATGGGAAACGTTGAAGATCGTCCGTAATCCTCGCGCTCCGGTCTTCCATATGTAGGTGATCTCTCCTTCTTACCGCTTCTTGATGCGTACTCGCTCCTATAAGGCGTCTCCCCAACCCCTTCTTTCGATAGCGGACGGGTAGGTTTCTCATCAACCCGTTCTTTTGAAAGGGGACGAGCCGAAGTCTCGCCAACCCGCTCCTTCGACAGCGGGCGTGTCGGCTTCTCAGGCTCGACAGTTGTGCGTTTTGAATTAGAGGCGGTCGAAGAGTTTCGAGTATGGCCACTCTCATATCGCCTCTCGGTTGGCATGTTCGAGACGTGACTGGGTCTAACAGGAGACTTGCGACCGGCACCCTGAGACTGTCCATAGTATGCTTGATCACGACCACTGGCACTACTCTTGATGACTTCAGGGGCCAGCTGGGGGTCAATAGGAATCTTAGGGGGGCGAGCAGGAGGTAAATCGTATCGGCTGTTAGCCGGGGCCGAGGGACGAGACCGGTATTTCTCAGGCAGCTGATCGTCTCTAAGCTCAGTCTCAAGTCGAGGCAGGTCCTGTCTACTGCGTCGTTTCTCCAGAGGCGGTCTGCTGCGCTCCCTGGCAGTTGGTATATCGGTTTTGAGGTTAGTGTCGTATTTCCTGCTGGGTCTTGTTTCTGTGTAGGCGTCACTCAATGGCTTATCCTGTCGTTCAACCCTTTCAGTTCTGTCGGATTTATCAAAGCGCTCGACTCGTGGAGGCTTGGGCTCAGTTCTTCGTTCTGGCTCATTCCTCCGCTCTGGCTCATTCCTCCGCTCTGGCTCATTCCTCCGCTCTGGTTCATTCCTCCGCTCTGGTTCATACCTGCGCTCTGGTTCATACCTGCGCTCTGGCTCATGCCTTCTACTCGGCTCGTTTCGTCGATCGGCTTCCGCTCTCTTCTCAGGCTCTCTTCTCCTGTCTGCTCCACCACTTCTTTCTGTCTCACCACCCTCGGAACCGCTCGATGAACCCGTCAAAATGACAAACCGCCTCTCTGGATTATACTCGTGAACTTCCATAATCATGGGGTTCTGCTCAACATCACCACGTGACGGAGGCTCCCCCTCCTGGTTCTGAGAGAGGCACGCTCCATGCTCCCGCTTCAGCGAAATCTCTTCATCCTCAACAGACGGCGGTGGTGGTCGGACTTTAGGCACTCGTGCTGGGGCGGCAGAGCGTGGTCGCGGTATTAATGGCTGGTAGGGCAGCTGATATGGTGGTTGCTGTGAAGGTGGGGGTTGAGAGGAAGGACGATCTTCAATTTGCGACGAGGGTTGACTACCGAATCAGTGTAAGCAGTTAAAGTTCTAGGAGAGCTATGGTGAACTCACGGCTTTGGGCTCTTGGCCCGGGACGTTGTAAAGTACCCCGTCTGGAGGAGGTTCTGAATGTCAAACGATTCACCCATGATGCGTCTAAATGCCTGAGCTGCAAGAAATCATGATACGCTATCGAGAAAATCGAAACTGCAGATGCGCCCACGGAGAATAAAAGAAAAAGGCGGGAGCAATCAGGTGAAGACCACGATGTTGAGGTCCTTTGCTGATGTTTGTTTTCTATAGTGTTTGTCTGTCGCACAGGCCTGCTGGAGACGGGAAGCCAAGGTTGGGCTGTTGCAAGTGCGGGCGCGGGTGTGGTCTAACAGTTCGTAGACCTGAAGTCTCTAGACTATGCCGTAACGTTAACGCTCTAAGGAAAAAACGTTCCAGATGAACTCTAAAAACGTTGTGAATAAAGATATAAAAAGAGGACACGATCTGCGTTGGGCTCAGATTCGAGACGGCGACGTCAGAAGAGAGCGAGAAGGTCGGAGACGCCTTGGGGCGCAGTTTGGGTCCTGATCGAAACATCCAGACAGATGACATAGGGACCACAGAAAGGTACCTGCTAAATAGCCTGCAGCCCCGTGCAATTACAGGTACCTCTTAGTGGGCACCACCCCTCTTCCTGTCAGCTTTCTTCATGCCCTCCAAGATGGAGCCCCGCCAGGTTGCCCCTCCTACGTCGTTACGATTTGCACCGGCTAGGCCAAGCCGAGAACAGCCACGTTAGAAAATCACCGATTTGTTTAAAGTGCAACGTATCACCACAATGTGGAAATTGCATCTCGGTAGACCGATGGAGAGTTCGATGCAGTAGTAAACGGTTGCACAGAGTGGTACAACCGCAAGATCTGTCATATTACGACGACAGATAGACATTACACACAAACCGGCTCTGCACAATTGTATCGGCGCATTCGTCTAAGTGATTCTATCGAGGTAATCATATCATGACACACACAGTATCCTTGCCAATAGACTTATATATGACTTGAATATACCATATTCGGTCGTATACGATGGACCAACTAATAGTTTTCCTTGATTTCCTTGGTTTCTTCCAAGAATCTGGAATTATCTCACGTGCTCATACACAATCCGATCTTCCCACTTGTCAAGGGTGTTTGTGGATATCAACAACCAGTAGTCGATCATGAATCCCCCATTACTGTAGATCACAAATCCTCGATATTTCGTAAGCTACAATCCCACAATCCGGCAACTCATATTAACGCTGTGGAGTTTTCTTCCTACGCGTTTCAGCTATTGCATTGACTGGCTAGCATATCCAGCATTAATGCGCGGTAGACGTCCCGGAGTAGGTAACACTGCCGGTGGATGAGTGTTCTACCTAATGTTAGTTTGGGTGGACGATCTAGTCCTTGAGTCACTGCACATTTTTTCCGTCCTCGCAAGGGTGAAGAGGAAAGAGGAATGACAGATGATGCTTAGTCCTTTGAGCACGCAAGCTGATGAAGAACGAGTGTTGTATAAGGGAGGATGAATATGATCTTTTAGTATGGCCGCAATTGACTGGCATTCATACAACTCAGATATATACATCAACTCCAAGTCTCACCATGAAACAAATGCTAATGAGTGCCTGTAGAAAACTCTTCCAGACTTTTCGCATCTTTTGCGTAGAAAAAGGTCGTCCGTGACAGGACCAAATGACTAAAACTCTTGATCAAGACCCAGAAAATCCTATCATGATTTAGAAGATGAGATAGTCGAAGGTGTCAAGTCCTTTTGATTACTATAGTCAGTTTAGGTGACGTGGTTGCTAAGCCATCATACAATCATCCATCAGTTCTCCATGCTCCAGATAGAAACCCTCCATCAACTCCCTCAAAAATGCCAAGTAAAGAAACTGTTAGTCCTCGAGGAGGTCTGCAATGTCCTTGTCATCCTCCTCCTCTTCTCTCCGTCGCTCCTCAGCCTCAAGCATGTCCTTCAACATGGTCCTCTGCCTCACTCTGGCTTTCTGACCCCAATCAGCACCAGTACCGTCGCCCGCCGCATCAATATCGGGCTCCTCCTCAGCCAATCCACGAAGCTCGTTGGGAGAAATCTGCGCCTTGCGCTTTTCTTGCTCATCCGCATCCTCCATCTTTTGGACAGCTCCCTTGGTGATGAACTTTAGAGCAAGGGGGCGAAGGAGCATGTAACCACCAACAATGACGGTGAGACGAATCCATGCTTTTGTGTCCATACTGTCGAAGGCAGTTGAAATGTTGTTGGAGGCATTGGCTCCGTACTGGAGGAATTGGGCCGTAAATTTGCCAAAGCCATTGAGTTCAACCTGCTCACCCTGAGCCTGTTGTTGCTGACCAACGGGATCCATTTTGAATGTGTTGATTGGGTGTGTGAGAGAGAGTAGAGAGAGTATTATGGTGAGGTTGAAGTCCGTAAGTAACCCCTTTTCAGCTTCAAGTGATGGTTGTGCTTTTGATCTTAGTCTTTAAGCAAGGTGGCTTGGATTATCGTTTTGAGATGGAGATGCACAATGGTTGAGATTTTGGACGATTTTGAGTGAGAATTACTCAGTTATAAGTAAATTAATGACCACGGAGGAGAGATGACAGGCTCGTGAGTTGATGCGTTGAAGTTTGAAGTTGAGATTTTATATGGCGCGCGACTCGGGAGGTTTGTTTTTAGTAGGCTTGCTCCGATGGAGCCGGCGCTCACTGGCCAGAATCTGGAACCAATCCGTACCCGCTGGGCAAATTGAGCTTAGTTATGGGCTACCTTAGTTATAAGTGTCTAGGTTACCATGGATGATAAATATTGCGATCCAAGACGCATAATCGGTTTATAATGAGTTAATCAAAGTCAGTCCAGTAGTTCTAGAACGACTATTCGACCACATGTATTTCCTGTTATATGTAATAGGTAGGCATCCGTATTGAGAAGAGTTATATTCGTATAAGACGTTTTCCCATAACCTAGACCAAACAGAGTGGTCATGCATGTCCCAAAGCCAGAAACCGAACTGAAAGTCCAATGCCTCTAGAACTCATCCCCAGTGACATATTAATCGGCTCTTTTCCCCCCAGAACAACTATTCTCACAAATGGGCCTCATCTTGATCGCGATGCCACGTGACTAATCTGCTCTATCTATTCCCTGAGTGGCCCTATTCCGGTTGGTAGGCTCATAGGCTCCACCAAAAGGACAGGCCAGAACCGCTGGAGCGAGACAAGAAGACAGAGCTCGAGAAATTTTCGAGGCCTCATCATAGCCGATTTCCACCTCCATCTCCATTCCCCTCATCGTCCGATAGCACCACCGTGTGTTTTGTTCTTCTCCCCCCTCCTCCCCTCCTTCTTCTCCGCTCCATTTAATTGTACTTTATAATATCCATAGGGAGCCGTCACGATGTCGACCGCTTTCCGATCCGTTGCGCCTTTCTTGCGCACCGCCCGACAAGGTCTCCGGGCTAACCCCGTCAACCCCCTCCAGTCCGCCTTCACCAAGAAGAATGCCTCCGGTGTCCTCAACCTCTACCGCACATACGCTGTCTTTGAGCGATCAAAGCCCCATGTGAACATTGGAACAATTGGTCACGTCGATCACGGCAAGGTACGACATCGTCACCCCTCTTCTTTTTCACCTCAAATCTCGGTCTCGGGCTGACTCTTATGACCATAGACCACTCTCTCTGCCGCCATCACCAAGCGACAGGCCGACAAGGGTCTTGCCAACTTCCTTGAGTATGGCGCCATTGACAAGGCTCCCGAGGAGCGAAAGCGTGGTATCACCATCTCTACCGCTCACATCGAGTACTCCACCGAAAACCGCCACTATTCCCACGTCGACTGCCCTGGTCACGCCGATTACATCAAGAACATGATTACTGGTGCCGCCAACATGGACGGTGCCATCATCGTTGTTGCTGCTTCCGACGGTCAGATGCCCCAGACCCGCGAGCACTTGCTGCTCGCCCGTCAGGTCGGTGTCCAGCGAATTGTCGTCTTCGTCAACAAGGTCGATGCCATTGACGACCCTGAGATGCTTGAGCTCGTCGAGATGGAGATGCGTGAGCTCCTCAACACCTACGGCTTCGAGGGTGACGACACCCCCGTCATCATGGGCTCTGCTCTCATGTCTCTCCAGAACCAGCGCCCCGAGATTGGCTCCCAGAAGGTCGATGAGCTTCTTGCCGCCGTGGACGAGTGGATCCCTACCCCCGAGCGTGACCTTGACAAGCCCTTCCTCATGTCTGTGGAGGATGTCTTCTCCATTGCTGGTCGTGGTACCGTCGTCTCTGGCCGTGTCGAGCGTGGTGTCCTGAAGCGTGACCAGGAGATCGAGCTTGTCGGTAAGGGTCAGGAGGTCATCAAGACCAAGGTCACCGATATTGAGACCTTCAAGAAGTCTTGCGAGCAGTCCCAGGCTGGTGACAACTCCGGTCTCCTCATCCGAGGTGTCCGCCGTGAGGATGTCCGCCGTGGTATGGTCGTCTGCGCCCCTGGCACAGTCAAGTCCCACACACAATTCCTTGCTTCTCTCTACGTCCTCAGCAAGGAGGAGGGTGGCCGACACACCGGTTTCCAGGAGCACTACCGACCCCAGCTCTACCTCCGAACCGCTGATGAGTCTATCGACCTGACCTTCCCCGAGGGTACCGAAGACGCCACCAGCAAGATGATCATGCCCGGTGACAACACCGAGATGGTCGTCACCATGGGCCACCCCAACGCTATTGAGGTCGGTCAGCGATTCAACATCCGTGAGGGTGGCCGAACTGTCGCTACCGGTCTCTGCACCCGCATCATCAAGTAAGCGGTGTTTTAGATGGGATAGGGAAAAGTTTAAAGGGGTAGTGTATGAATTATTACGTTTATGTACAATCAGGCAATGTCTTTCGCTTTGAGTCCGATTTGGCTCTTGTATATTTAGGTGGCCTTGGGGCTCGAAGATCTCCGCTCTGCTTCCTCCCTTTGTCTTGACCACTGTAATTTAGACAAAATATAGGAGAGGCAGTTATCAAGACTTGTAAAACTGACACATAAGCTCCAACTCTGATTCGTGATTTATGGTTCGTGATACATTGGTTCAGTAGGGTTGCATATCGCGCTTGTTGGCATAGCAGATTGTGATGCACATGTCAACATTAAATCAAGACGAACGTAATCAACTGAGCAAGGGAACCAGCGGGTTAACATGGAGTTTTTTGATTGTCATAATTTCACGTTGATCCGATGCACTCCATGGCCACAAGTTGGTTGTGCGGGATAGCGCGAGGATAAGACAGGACAGTAGACATATCGAGGTCCAATGCAGTGGTATTCGTCTATCCTCGGAGGATGTTCGTCAGACGCACGATCTTCCTGAGGGACCCAAGCAAGCCATAAAACTCCTGTTCCAAGCGGCCGCCCTCCGATGCTTTTATAACGCGAGGCCTTTGACGTTCTGCTGAGAGTCCTCCCCCGACCACACAATATTGTGCTCTCCAGCAGTTTTCCCCCATCCCTTAGCCGAGAAAACCGGGTGTCATGATCGTTTAGCGGTACTGTAGTCGCAATCCAGTCAGCCCTCTTGGTTCCCATGGCATCGTGAATGGTCGGTCCATGCGCGAGGGGCCCGCGGTGTTTCTCGTTCGATTTAAAACTCACCTTGTTGAAGCCGATGTCCTTGGCCTTCTCACGGAAGCACTGACGGCACAGGTTGAGGTCGTACTTGCGGATGAGACCGGCCTTGTGCTTGCACACGCGGCTAGTTAGAGGTTAGCACATATTGCACAATTAAATATTCTATCGATTCTTCTCGCAGCTCCGTCGGGCGTAAGGGGGGTATTTTGGATTTCGCATCAGACGGGCGGGAGAGGAATATGGATTTCGTACCAGGCGCGAGAGCCCTTGCCGTAGTTTCGGGGGCGGGAGTTCCAGACGCTTTCGTGAGACATGTTGGCGGTGATGGGTGAAGGCCGAAAGCTCGAAGGGTTGCGGGATGATTTGAATTCACGAGTTGGATTCGTCTCTGGAAATTTGTGTGCGCAGGTCCGACCTACTAGGTCCCGCAGCCCCAGTTTGGGCAGGAGCGAGGGCTGGTGCTCGGTTGTCGGGGAAGGGTTAGTCCGGGAGCAAGGGGGACCCACTAGGTCTGTGTTGGGGACTGAGTTGTAGCTTGTCCAACAAGGTGAATATACATCCACTTAAGGGCAATTCTACGTAAATTGAAGGAGCAAGTGAGTTATTATAAACACATTGCTATTTATTGTTTCCGGTTTTATTATTTATGAATCACTGAATTGTGTGCACTGTCGTGGTATCTGTGAGAATGGCAGAGCAGCACTAGCACATAATATCTGGTCTCGAATGCTGAGGAACATTGGATAGCAACTTGAGATGATAATGCTGAAAGCTCTGTCTGCATGGTTTGCTTAATGAAATAGGCCTGTCATGATTCTCAGGACGAAATCAACCAGGAGTCCTCGGTTCAGTACTTCATAAACTAGGTAAGTCGTGACTGTGGTACTAACGCCATGTTATTATCAAGTTTCCAAAACGGTTGGTGTGAACGAGAAGAGAGCATCTTAATACCTCCCATTCAATCAATTGACGATCGGAGTCTACAATCAACAAAACCTGGTTCCTGTACGGATACCAATCACTTTATTGATAAGTGCTTGTACAATGGCGCCATCATTGTCCACATCTCGAGCCATTGTGCTTCTTATCAATCAGTCCACTGATAAGCCACCATGATGCTTTGTAAACCGAGTTCCTTAGGCCAATTCGTTATAAAATAGGACAATACGTCCTGGTAGTTTTAACAGGCGGGCAGAAGAGATACATAACACTACCTAGAAAGTGATTCACTGCAAGTATCACAGTGACAATAGGCAACTATGTTAACACACGTAATTGGCTGACCAATTCAGCTCTGGAACCTTTCAAGGTGGCGGTGGAAGCTCGCCTTAGCTGTCCCGCTTTCTCCTACAGGGATGTCCACCTACACCGGACATTCCTACTCCCATGCAAACTGGCATCTAACACAACCATCCAGAAACATAGCACGCTCACGTCTCTCGATCAGTTAGACTGTGCTTTGGTTTGGATTCGTTGTCCCTTTTCTCTTTCATCCAAAAACATCAATCGAACCAGATTCATTCAATATGGTTCTCCTCAAGAGCTTCGTGCTCGGTGCCCTTGCTGCCACCGTCGCAGCTAAATCTGCCGTCATCGAACTCCTCCCCTCCAACTTTGACGACATCGTCCTCAAGTCCGGCAAGCCCACTCTCGTCGAGTTCTTCGCCCCCTGGTGCGGTCATTGCAAGACCCTCGCTCCCATCTGGGAGGACCTCGCAAACACTTACGAGCACGCCAAGGACAAGGTCCAGATCGCAAAGGTCGACGCCGACGCCCAGCGTGACCTCGGAAAGCGATTCGGTATCCAGGGTTTCCCTACCCTCAAGTACTTCGATGGAAAGAGCAACAAGCCCCAAGACTATAAGTCTGGCCGTGATCTTGAGAGTCTGACCAAGTTTCTCGTTGAGAAGACTGGTGTCAAGCCCAAGAAGAAGCTCGAGCTCCCCAGCGAGGTTACCTACCTCAACGATGCTACCTTCCCTAAGGCCATTGGTGGCGACAAGCACGTTTTGGTTGCCTTCACTGCTCCCTGGTGTGGACGTGAGTTTCCCCACACTTGAAGATGCCTTTGTACTCTGCTAACTGTTGCCCGTGCCAGACTGCAAGACCCTCGCTCCTACCTGGGAGGACCTCGCCAACACTTTCGTCAATGACAAGAACGTCCTGATCGCCAAGGTCGACGCCGAGGCACCCAACAGTAAGGCTATTGCTGAGGAGCAGGGTGTCAAGTCCTACCCTACCCTCAAGTGGTTCCCCGCCGGTAGCAAGGAGGCTGTCGCCTACGAGGGTGGTCGCAGCGAGCAGGCTCTTGTTGACTGGATCAACGAGAAGGCCGGCACCCACCGTGTCGTCGGTGGTGGTCTCAACGCCATTGCTGGCACTGTCGAGTCTCTGGACACCCTCGTGGCCAAGATCACCGGTGGTGCTGTCATCGCCGACGTTGCCGCGGAGATCAAGAAGGAGGCGGAGGGCCTTACCGACGCTGCTCAGAAGACCTATGCTGAGTACTATGTCCGTGTCTTCGACAAGCTGAGCTCGAACGACGACTGGGTCTCTAAGGAGCTTGTTCGCCTGGACGGTATCCTTGCCAAGGGTGGACTGGCCCCTTCCAAGCGTGACCAGATCCAGCAGAAGACCAACGTCCTTCGCAAGTTTGTGCAGAAGAAGGCCGGGGAGAAGGTCGAGGAGATTAAGGAGAAGGTTGAGGAGGTCAAGGATGAGCTGTAAATCATTGAGCATGTGAAAAAATGACAGCGGATCGAATACGAGATCAAAACCTATATCTGGTTGATTCTTTAGCTATTGATTTGACAAACAATATAATGAAATGCCGTAACGAAACATGGTTCTTCTTCTATTTATGCATGATGAACCGAAGCTGCGAGAGACAAGATAACCCAAACGCCCTGTGTTCCTTGCTTTGACGTAATTCATGATGGCTTGGCTGCGCCTCCATCCTGGGACTTATTCTCTTGGAGAGCTGCTTCAAGGTTGTCTAACCTTCGAGACATTTCATCCACTTGACATCAGGTCAGTACAGGGTAGCCGTGATGATGAAGAACGAGCAAGCTTACTCTTTGCAAAGATCTCTGAGGAGACGCCCGCAAACTTGTTAGACAGTGAGTTCAAGAGCTCTTCGACGGCCGCTGTCACGTCGGCGCGAGCATCATCCGAAGGCTATAGCAAAGGAGAATAGAGTCAGCGGTGCTATCCACACCCGGGGCCATAAACGGACATTCTGCAGCCTAATGCATGCGTCCTTGGTGTAACAATATCGCATGCGCTGTGTCTGCAGAGCGTCGCCTTCCTGAGCTGGGAGTCAAGTATACATACATTTTCTGCCTTGTTGTTCGTAGTGGAGTCTGGTTTGGGATCGTTGCTAGCCATGATGATCTTTGGGTGACGGATGGAAGGCACAAGCAGGTCTAGAATGAAGATGTTTGTAGTGCAAAACCCTAACGGGAAGAGTTATAAAAAGCGGTATCAAGAGCTTGTTTGACTTGTCGGTGTGTATGAGCGGCTTAGTTAGTTCTCAGTTGTTTGCTGAATGAGTGTAGATATGTTGATAGAATCCACCTTATTCATACTGTGTCGGAAAAGGTACGGGTAGTAAGTAAGGTAGTGACTCTCCAGCAGCCACCTCCTGTCATGATACGTGTGTACCCCTGCCCTGAATATGGGCACTCATAGACTAACTCAGACAACATCTCAAAGCTCAAAGATACCACCGATTTCATTATATTGGCAACACACATTCGTTAACTTCTGCTTATTACTGCCCATCGTCATTCATC
Organism: Fusarium sp. VM40; assembly: GCA_954870535.1. NCBI lineage: Eukaryota > Fungi > Ascomycota > Sordariomycetes > Hypocreales > Nectriaceae > Fusarium > Fusarium sp. VM40. Next base: position 3,792,921 of record CATPAH010000017.1, read on the forward strand.
ACGTCGCCTTGGGTCGACGACTATAGCAAATCTAGCATGTTATAGCGGTAGTCGCTTACTATCGTGGGTCATCATGGCTCAAGCCCAAAATCCAATTGCCCTGATTATGCTTATTGTCGTCATAATCTGGGTTATCTTCCCCGACGGCGACTACTCAAGCCAGTCTCTCACTCTCTCCGACATCGCCGCAGAGAGACTCGATAATTTCCAGGATGCCCTCGACGTATTGAACGCTTCGCACTGGGGCGACTTCTCACCAGCTCCGAAGGAGGGATCCAAGGCGAAGTCTTCTTTTCTCAACTTGACAGGTTTTCGTGCGGAAGACGGACTCTCATGGGGTGACCTGAAAAAGTTCCGTGAGAGAAGCCTGGCGTTCAGTCGACATGCGGTTGTAGAGCATGACTTATGGGACGCGGGACAAGGTGAACCTATATGGATGAATGCGTCAGGAACTGTTCACGGGGACTGGGTAAGAAAGAAAGGCACCGTCTACAGAGGCTATGACAGTTACAATCTGAGCAAGATTGCTCCCGGCATGGACTGGACTGGTGATAATGCTCCTTGGGCGCGCAATATTACCGGGCGCAGTGGGCGTATGACGTTACGTCTCGAAGGGAACAAAACAATCCACGAGTATGAGCAACTTCCAGCTCAAAGTGGCGTACCCGTCGCCGGAGGTGTCATTCGTAGTGTGAAAGGCACTATAAACATCGAAGACACATATGGCTCAGGTCATGATTGGGAAATGAGGCTATGGGGTGTTCATTGGCCTCGGCAGGGCGTCATTCTCATGACCACAACCAGCGAGAAGTTTGAAGGCCTCTTCGGCCTGCCGCATCTGACGCCCACTCAAGATTTCTTCCAGTCTAGCCAGAGGCTGCTGAATGAGTCAATCGCTCGCACTATCGCAAGGAAGAGGGATAATATTTACGCAGACCAGACAGTCCCATGGACTTCAGATCTGGATAGCCCTCTCTACACCACCAACCCATCGCCGCACTGCGAGTACATCATATATGCGCAGGTTTACCCACCCAGCCGGAGCCACTTCAATCTCGGCCAGAAGCAATCATCCAGGGACGCCTTAGAGTCGGTCATTGGCGCCATCGAATCAGAGTTGCAGTCGCCTGTAGGCGCTCCTATTCCCAAGGTCCCCAAACTTCAAATGTCGGCCGTCATCTACTCTCCAGACTGCGGATTCTTTATTGAGACAAAGGGCCCGCCAGATTTTGGTCCAAGTGAAGCTCAACATCTGACAGGCATGAAGATGGAGGTTCAAGTGTACCGGGTCAAAGCATGGATTCTAATCTATGCAGTAGTCATCTTTGCTCAGGTCACCCTGCTGAAGAACCAGATGCGTGAGTCCTACACTCCTTCAACATTGGGCCGAGTGAGCTTTTGGACAATCATTATGATGCTCATGGTCGACGGCATTACTTTTATTACTGCGGCTACCTGGGTGTCTTCTGCCGGTGCTACCTTTTTGCCCACCCTGGCCCTTCAGTTCGCCGCCTTTCTATCCATGACGATTGGTGGAAGCTTTCTGGCTAGGGTCCATGAAGTTCAGATCCCTGAAGCTCGGCCTCGTCGAGAACGGGAGCAAAATGGAAGCAGTCCAGGTGATAGCTCTAGTACTGCGACGCCGAATACGACCGGCTCTGCTCCACTCTTGCCCGGCCCCGTAACGGCGCACCAACCGGCCGGACCGCCGACCCAGTTGCAGCCCGTCATTGTCCCGTCCGATCAAGATATTGACGCTGAGATTGCCGCTTCAGCAACTGCAGTCCCTGGTGCGGCAACAGCACAACGTGCTGAGGAGGTCCCCCAATCCTTCCAGAGCATCATGGGACGCCTCATCCTCTTCTCTCTCTGCATCATATTTCTTATTGTATCCTCCTCCACATGGTATCCCAACCTACGATCCCTCTTTCTGAACTTGTGCATCTTCGTTTATCTCTCCCTGTGGGTTCCCCAAATCCACCGCAACACCCGTCGGAACTGTCGTCGGGCCCTTGGCTGGCGCTTTGTTATCGGCCAGTCCATTCTGCGTCTCCTACCTGTAGCCTACTTCTGGGTCAAAGAAGACAACTTCCTCTATGCCCGCACCGACCGTCACGCTTTCATGGTCTTTTGTGCTTGGCTTTGGATTCAGCTTGTTATTCTTGCTGCACAAGACATCATCGGCCCCCGTTTCGGCATCCCTGCTGGTTGGGCCCCTGACGCCTGGGACTACCATCCTGTTCTTCGTGAAGACAGTCTCGAAGCTGGCGGTCTTCCAATTGGTCTCGTTGCCGACGACACGCCTGGTATCGACCGTGCTCGTTCCTCAGGTGACGATGGCAATAAGAAGCAAGGCTCCACGAGGAGTATCGACTGCGCCATCTGCCGTGAGGTTCTTGAGGTACCGGTACTTACAGCCGAGGATGAGGACACAGGGGTTTCAGGCGTCTTTGCTCGTCGCTTGTATATGGTCACACCTTGTCGACACATATTCCATAGCGCCTGTTTGGAAGGTTGGATGAAGTTCCGACTTCAGTGTCCCATATGTCGAGAGGAGCTACCACCACTATAAGCACTTTTGTATGTCCAAATTTGTATTTGTACTAGCGGTAGGATCTTTTAGCACTGGCATAGCGTTGATATTTGTTTTGGAACGATGCAGCATTCAATGGACATGTACCATTTGAGATCTTCTGCACGGGCAATTCTTGCTCTACGTATGACAATAGACCATTGATATAACAGTAAAGCACAGTACCTTCACATTCCTTCAACTCCTGTTCCAAACACCTACATCCACAAAAATAGACACATGTACTCCTACCAGGAAATTCAGTTATATAATACACGTGTTGAAACGCCTTTCCTAATATGTTCACCAATTGAGCCTCGTCTGGCGAAACTTAGGGTCGGGAATACCAGGAGGGAGTCCACGACTACCGACATGAAGCTCTGCCACACGAGTCCGTAGGTCGAAGTCGACGAACCGAATCGTAAAACGTTTTTCTTCGGGTATCACTCGGGGGATGGGCCTCGTGGTGCCATCCGCAGGGTACGCCTCGATCCCTATAGTGAGCGCCTCCGACTCCTCGAGATTCATGACCCAAGCACTGATGTTCGCTACCATCTCACTATCCCACATGCCCTCCCGGCGGGCACTGCTTCGGAGCAGTTGGATGGCTCGGCGGCGAGTATTTGGGTCCCGACATTTGGTTGCTACGACGAAGAGCGGGGCAACGATCCCCAAATCAGCAGCAAATCGGGGCTTGATATGAGGAGCCGAGAATCCCATGGCTGGGAAGAAGTCCTGTTGGTGCCAACCTTCGCGTTGTCGGTGCTGGCAATGCTCAGGGTTCGGGCAGTCGCGTGCGGCAGCTCGTCTCTCCTCGTCGCTGACTATTTCGACACCCAAGTCCACTATAGTCTGAAACTGAGGAAGGAAGTCATCAAAGTCTGACTCCTTTTCGCTAAACATCATGAGGAACAGGATCCTCGCATTAGTAGCGAGCATTTTCAGAGCAACAATGCCTGCCCTCTCCTGACGGCTCACGGTGTGGTTGTGGCGTGTTAAAAACAGATTGTCGAAGGCTTTGCCCCATACATCAAAGTAATTCTTGTGCTCGGCAGCATACTCGAGCCATGATTGAGGAAGTGTTCCCTTGGGGTCCGCTCGCATGGCGAACAGTTCCTCAATATACCGCATTGTTCTGACACTCAATGTATCAAAAGACACCCGAGCTTCTATAACAGAGGTAAAAGTATCGGGTATAAAGAAAGGTTCTTCTTGCAAAGGGGTATTTGTACCAGCCGGGCCAGAAGGCCGCGTCTGTGATTGTGAACTCAGTCGTATGCTGAACGGTTGCGGGAAATGAAAGGCCATGTCATAAGACTTTGCTTGGATTGCCAGTCGAATAAAAATGGTAATCAGCTCCTCTTCGAGTGGATCTTCGGAAGCTGGAAGGAGTCGTTGTTTGTGTTGGGTGCGAAATATATCGAGTAAACCAAGTCCAGTCTGAATCTGATGTAGAGCCTGCCTATGATCACCAATAAAGGAGTCGAAGCAACCCAGTAGCACATTGGCCATAATAGAGATCCTGTGTGATCTCTGATCCTGCGTGTTCAACTTGACCAATGCATTGCATGCATCGCTATAACGCTTGATCGCAACTTGCCAATGACTCCTGACAACTTCGACACGCGCATCAGCACCCATTTCGGACCCGCGATTCGAGTTCAGTGCAGCTGTCTGCTCAAGTGTCTGGTACAAAGCGCCCAGTGCAATTACAGCACACCTTATGGCATCTTCAGAATGGCATTCCTGTAGGACATGGTGGGTCCAAAACACGTTGTTGAAGAAGCCGGATAGCTCGTCAGCCGTGTGGGAGCGGAAGATGTCAAAGTAAAAGGCTTCGTTCGGCTGGATCTGCAAGGCCGTAGATGGTTGGTAGGTAGTGGGTGACGGAGAGATGGTCCCAGGAGAGGCGGTTCTCAGAGCTGTTCTCTGGTGGACTCGGCGGGGCAGCAGATGGTAGTCGCCGTGGAGAGGCGCAATAGGCACACTTGAAGATGCTTGACCATCATATGCTGGCATCGGTTTCGGGGCGATCCGAATCTCCTCGAAAGGGCGGGAACTGCGACTAGGTGGTGGATAGCCAGTGCACGTCTTGTTGCTTCGAACACATTGCGTACAAGCTGGACGGGCCTCGTCGCATTTGATCCGCCTTTGCCTATAGTTCCACCAAGGTAAGATTTTGGATATCATCGTGTCGAAGCAGTGTTAAGGTTATGCAAGGGGAGGTGAAGGAACGAGGATTGGAGAGACGAACTTGCAGTTGGTGCATCCTGTCTTGACTTTTGGTTTACTTGTCCGGACACGCTTTGCCTTGACTTTTGAGGCAGCTGCCAGAGCTGTTGAGTCGGACGAAGCTGGGGCGGAAGCTGTAGGGTTCTCAGCAGAAGAGGCTGTGGCAGAGATAGACGGGCTTCTGGTAACAACAGAGCCTTCCGCAGCACCAGCACCTACACCTGTAACAGGAGTGGCCGGTGTACTTGTTGAGGCAGCAGAGACGTTACTGCTACTGTAAGTGCTCTCCGCATAAGGGATATCGATGATGTTGAAGTTGCTGGCAGCGGCCGTAGGATGGAAAGAAGAAGGTGGGTGAGTGGTTGTTAGGTCTGTTATTGGAAAGACTGGGGTCATCGAAGCCGATGTTGGTAGCTGGGCCTGCGTGTATGCTTGTGCTTGTGCTTGTGCTTGTGCTTGTGCCTGCACTTGCACGTTTGGTGTTGTTACCGTTCCCGTTGCTCCTGCTCCAGCTCCAGCTCCAGCTGCTGCTTGGCTTCTCAAGACGGAGGAAGGCACAGTAGCGGCCCGGTTCATATTTGTGGAAGGTACATTCGAGTGTACTTGCTCATGTGCTGCTCTCCCCCCCGCTCTCTCAGGATGAGACGATGAGGTCTCTTGTTTTAACCAACTTTGAGCCATGGAACCCTCAAAGTAAAAGGAACCTCACTAGTGAACAACCTTGGATACTGCAGGTGGGAAACAAGTACCGGTAGCTACCTAGGTATAGTAGGGTTATTAATTCACTCTTGTAAGATCACCTTTTTATCGTCTTCTTGTCTTCTTTTCTCTTCCCCCCGCGATAGCTCCACGACTACTATAGTGCTGCACCGTTTCAACGCTCGTTCTTCTAGCCAGTCTGCTTCTCGGCCGAGAAAAACGGAGGGTGGAGGGGGATATTATATGTGAAGGGTAAGGGCCAAATGCCGTAAAGGCAATTTTAGTGATAGCCAGAAATCAGAGTTTCTGCAAGAAAATGGTGGCAGTGGAACTAAGAAGCAGCCGGGGGGGGGGTAAGGTGATAAAAGAGATGGGAAAAGGGGACTAGGAGCAAGCAGGCAAGCAAGTACGTAGTAGAAAAGAAGGAACTAACAAGGTAAAAAATGTAAGGCGAGTAAGTCGTCACAAAATATGAGCACAGGGCTAGGTCGATACGCATATGGAAACGCATAAATGCAGCCGACTGTGGCGGATATAATGGGCGAGGTAGTGTCAGTGTCAGCCCCGGTTCTCGGGCGCAACGAGGCCTTTCTATAGCTCATCGCTGTATGGAGCAATTTCTATCGTGATCCCAGGGGCAGATCAAGCATCCATCGACCAGGAAATACTGTCAGGCCCGGCATGGATAGGGCTTATTCCCCGACATCACTGCCACTCCTAATCCCAAGAGGAGGCTGAAGCTATCGTTTCGTTCCCCTTGTGCCAAGGATATGATGAAAAGCAGGAGAAACAGTCTAACTTAGTAGAGCGGCGGATTTCGACAACAGATACAGAGCCCAAGTCAGCCGGAGCATAGTAGCAACCAACTGACCAACCAACTAACCCTCCTCGAATTCCAAGGGTCCCCCTCTTGGGGGGACAAGAGTAAGGCAAAGCAAAGCAAAGCAAAGCAAAGCAAGGGACAAGTACGTACGGAGTCCAGATGCGCAGACGGGCAGTAGATCGCCGGTAACATTCTGGGCATTTGCTCCTGGGCAATATCCATATTGCCCTGCTATATCTACGGCAACAGGTGCCAAACCTGGTGTAGCACGCTCTGTGTAACCATCACTAAGATCAAGGTGGCATCAGACAGGCGGAACAGCCGCTACATCATGTCTTTGGTGTAAACTAGGCCAACTGGGAGACGGGGAGGGAACGGCTATGGTTTTCCAGGGTTGAGAGAGGCCCGGCAGAACGTGTCAGGGTGTGGCCAGGGTGCTCAAAAGGTACAGACAGTAATACTGGAGAGTACCGATGCAGCAGGTAGGTGTGCATGGCATAACGTTATGTGGTGCTCTGGGGGAGGTTTGCTGTTCCCAGATGGGGTCAATGCCGTGATAGTGAGTGGATTGGATGGTGAAGATCCATGAGGCATGAGATGAGGTGGATGGAACTTTGTGGTTGTCACTAGTGCAAGATACTACCTAGGTACGTGCAGACTGCAGATTGCAGATAGTACTCCGTACATTTAGAGGTACTCGGCCTAGTCTACTACCTAGTTCAGTACACACCTTTTGTTGAGGGCATAGTCTTGAATGTCGAGTCTACTAACCTTACAACTGCCCGTTCTCATAAGTGACCTACCAAGAGAATGAAAGAAAGGTCCTGGGCTGGGCTGGGCTGGGCTGTTGGACGTTGGGGGACTGGACATCCATTCTTCAGGCCCGTCCCACCTATCACGAAGACCCTCGGGCGCTCCCCTCCACATCCTGCCATCACGCCGGCCTAGTGCATTTGTTCATCCTTTCAATCGTACCCGTGCAATTGATCCAATCAACCCATCCTGTTTGGTGTTTTTTGTTGCTGTGGGGGCTCTATGGGGAGGGGTGAACTTGCTTCTGGCTTCTGCCTCTAGAATCAAGGGACGATACTTGTTTGCCCAATGGGACTTTGGCAGTTGGACAGGGGGATATGGGGCGCTTGTGCGTTCCTGTTGTTGGTCGCACAAGGGAACCAGAACCCGACTAAGACGCCCTGGACACCCAAAGAAGGATTGACGCTCAGCGCGGGCTCTGCAGCTGCAGGGCTGTTAGGGGCGCACTTAGCGCGGTGGCGGTGGGAACAAGGGACCCGCAGGCATCTGACGTTTTGTTTCTTTAGTCTTTACCAGGTCGACGTCTGTCTGTCTGTCTTCCCTGACCAGAGCGGGTTGTTGAAAGATCAGCAGCGTCTGAATACATAGTAGATATCCTTAGAAAAAGCAGCCAATCCGTCCTAGAGTAGATAAGTACTACTAAGCCAAGGTTATCCGTATTCAGCCATGGACGTTTATTGCGCTGGGCATAAGGCTATACTACCTAAGTATACCTTAGTACTTAGTTTATAGCCTTAAGTGTCATGGATAAGATATGCATCTCAGTGACTCCCTTTCCCTTGCTTCGGAATTCGGACATGAAATCCCATCTCATCTAATCTAGGAAAAAGCTTATTAATTACGGCTTACCTCTTTCTTGCAAGTTCCCTCGGGCTTCCAGGACATGCCTTGTATATAATTCAAGGTTTAATCCGGACATTGGTGGGGTACACTGTAATTATCGCCGCCCGCCAGTCAAGTCATCTCAAATAAGGGCATAAAAAAGCAAAAAACCACAGCACAGCACAGCACAGCACGACGCTGTAACTGTCACTGCACAACCCTCTACACAGTATTGCTACTCTGCTTCTGCTCTAATCTAAGGCCTCTAGGCTCTAGCATTGGGGTTAAATCATCGGCAATTCTAAATATTGGATGCTACTGGTGGAGTTTCCGCCTGTTAGGCTTGGCTCTTAGTCACTGAGCATTGACATTTATCGGACTCTGCTGTTGGTCTGTCTCCATCTACAGTACTAGAGTACGTCCACAGACACTATATGGTTATGAATTCGTAAGGAAATTGCTGATACTACACTACAGCTTTCACAGCTAGTGCCTGTTGAAAACTGAACTGAGAGCTCATTCGTCTCGTACCTCTCGTCTATGGCTCATGGCTCATGGCATATCCGTACCTACTCGCTTATTATCACTCGCCGCTGGACTTTGAGAAGCACGATGCAACACACAGCTGACTCGTCTAATCTCGAGAATCTAGATCTCGATAGCCTAGTACTAGGCCTATTACTTGGGGTCCCGTGCTAGACGGGAACCTTGATGGTTGTCCCGTCTTGGGAAGAGGAAGAGGCAGGCTTCGCCGTTTAGTGTGGCGCAGGTGCCTGTTAGACTGTCTCATCATATTAGGTAGTGAATCCCTTGCCTTAGTTTTGCGTTTTGCCCTGCTCAGTCTGCCTAGTCTGTCTAGCCTTGCCGCCCCCTATCCTGGGTAGTCGAGCGGCTCGTAAATCTTGATACAATAGCCAATAGCTTTTCCGCTGGAATTTCAAGCCTTTGTGCCAGCATCCTCTAAATTAGACGGGCATTCCAAATCCGGACTCTGGTTTCTGCTTCCAGGTCCCAGGTCCCAGGTCCCAGGTCCCAAGCCCGAAGTCCAAAGTTCAAAGTCAAGTCCCAGGTCCAAGGTCCACGATCCCAGTCAGAGATGGGATTGCGGACGGCAACTTCCGCTGACACTGTCATCCTGGTTGTTCATGGGTATGGCTCATGTTCGAAATCTACAAAGTCGTATTAGAGACATGAACCCGGCTCTCCAGGAAGAAGCTTCCCGGTGGGACGGTACAATTTGAGACACTTGTTTCAATCTTAGTCTCAATTTTGCTGATTACTACCTCTGCTAAGGTAGCACGCGCATGGATTGGTACTCGGTACTTCTAAATTGTTGAGGCGGGGTAATCTGAGTAGTAGTTGGAGTCTTGTCTCAGCTGATATTGAAGTTGAAGACGATATTAGTTGAAGGCTCAAAAGGAGAACTGTCGTGGAGCAAAGTCTCGCAGTATCACCCGGGGAGTAAACTGGGGAAGCTGTCAAGATCTCTGTTCTTTTCTTGTTTTTACGTTTTCTGTCATCTTTCAGCCTTATAGGATTCAACATGACACAACACTTTGGGACAAGATGCTTCTGCGGCACGGGGGCACGGTCCGCTTACTTAGAGGCTAGAGGCTAGGGATACAGCAAAGCTAGTCAGACGAGGCTATGATATCGGTGTCGGCGTTGGATTGGATTGGATGCAGAACGATGTTGATCCGGTTCTTACATGCCTACCTCCACTGCCAAGTGCCAGCCTGCATGCTAACATTATCTCCTTTCTATATCCATACGGTACCCTTGTTCAGATTTATGATCATGTATGTGCTCCGTATCCTCACGCTAATTTAGAAAACCCCTGCAGTTCGGATCGACTCTCCACACCGGGCACGTCGACCGCACTTTAGCCCGTGAAGATCACCTTTCAGTGCTTTCCGGTGCCGGCTCTCGACCTTCTTGACTTGTTTAGACTATATTCTTTTTTGTCTTTGCCTTTCCTTCTCTCTTCTGTCTGTTTTGAGACTTGGCTTCTCCGAGTATGGACGACTTTTTCTCCTATTTGAGTCAGATCTCCTAGCTCTCCGTCCGTGAGCAAGTTGATCCTGTACCCGGCTCGGACTGCCAAGAATAAAAGTCAAAGACAGCCAATCAAGAAGTCTAGGGATACGTATATGTTCGGTGTTCATCAAGCATCCCAGGGAAAACTTGTTTCATGATCAATTGTGTATACTGTTGATCCATAGTTGAAGTTAAACTTGACTCAGTAGATAACTAATCATTCCGAACTGACGAATTTGTTTCTGACCTACCCAGACAGATCTTGCTTCGAGATGTTTCAATTCTCAAGGATTATCCGTGTAAAGAGAGGAGAGACAGCAAAGCCGCTACTGCAGTATTCCGTAGTCCGTACTCCATACTCTATACAGTGCTGCCAATGCCAGCATCAACTGCGACACTCAAAGTGCCAAGAGTCTGTTCTCTCCAGGACAGTAATACTACGTGGCAACCCACACCCACATCCCGAGGCCCCTCCTCGGCTCCGACGCTAATACAAACGGCCGATAACAAGGGCTGGGGCTGGGGCTCCAATTTCTGCCGTCCACCTTCAACCCAAATTCAGGCGGGCTGTCAAGGTACAGGGGCTACGGGCTACGGGCTACGGGCTACGGGCTACGGGCTACGGGCTACGGGCTACAAGCTACAAGCTACAGGCGATAGACTAAGCTACGGGCTTTTCTATCAAGCCGTCGCCGAAGCACAGCGACACATGGTGGATGTCTTAGGCCTGATGGCTTGCCAGTCTTGGTAAAGAAGAGGTAAAAAGATCCACAGTATTTGGGCTTCTGGAAGTGCTCGTGTCAGGTAATGGCATGCTAAGACTTTGCTCCTAGTCATGTTTTGAACCCGGTGCGGCAACAACTACGTAAAAAGCCCGCTGTCAGTTGGTTGAGAACTGCTTTTCTCAAGACTTCTGACTCGTGCTTTGGAGAGGTCTTTTTTCTTCTTTTCTCCTCTTTCTCTTTCAGGTGGATCTTTGGATGAACTGCAGTGTCCAGTGGCCATGGTCGAAATAGAGTGCCTACAGCAAGCAACTCGTAGCTCGTAAATCATACCAGTAACTCAGTGCCCTCCATAGAGGCTGCAGGTACGGAGACACTGCGAATACCACCTAATGTTAATAGTACTGAGTAATTATTAATGCAAGAATGGCACAGGGATGCAGGAAACCCAAGCCTCAAGCTCAAGCTAGAGGTGACGGGACCTGGATCTAGGCTAGGTACTGCTACCTTGCCTTGCCAGAACCTGGGCTAGGTACAGATACTGGGCTGTCAATATTGCAGTAAATTGTACAGTGTGTGTGAATGTGTGAGTGTGTGTTTATTTTAGCATCCAGCTGTTAGTCGTTTTAGACTACCTACCTAGGTACTGCTAACTCACTTGGGTAGGTAGATAAACAGCCCGTGGAGGTGTTCCGAGAAATAATCCGCACACCAGAGTGAGACAAATTAATAGGCAGGGTATTTGCAGTGCAAAGATTGATATGTATTTCCGTCATGTAAATTCCATAAACAGATACAAGCTGTCATCCAATTCACCCATTGGTCACTTGCCACACCCACCAACTAAGCTTGGTCCAATCTGAGCCGTGGAATCGGTGGATTGACGGACAATCGCAAATGTAACCCCATCCGGCAGTAGAGTCCGTGGCACAGGCACAGTTTGCGGTACGATATACATAGTACATAACAGACTACCGGGATGACCAAGCGTATACATACCTAGGTAGTAAATCCCCGATCAAAGTGCTACACCCGCCACGTGTAAAGCCCAACGGCCTTAATTCTGGCACGATACCTAACTCGATCTAGTAATTTCTACGAAATCTCGTGGGGGAGCCGTCCCGATACTGGATCTAAATCCAAACCATACCAGGGGGGGCCTGACCTGGAGACTCAATTATGTCGAATGCGAGGTATCGTTGATTCTTCGTAATGACGGCCGAATAATCAATTGGCCGGCAGTATGATACCGCCGACCCGTATTTCTGACTTGATAAGGGCAGGTTTGCGACTAAATTGCCAGCCTGCCTGCCTGTCTGCCCACCCGCCAGCTAACTCCGTCGATCACCAGAACGGCTGAGATAGTTCCCGTCAAAGCAGGTGCGTCGAGGTTGATCACTAGAGTTTAATGAGAGTGGGTGCGTTGTAATGCAACGGTACTATCGCAAAGTCTAAAGACAAAGTGAATAGGATCTATGATCTTCTACAGTATCTCTGAGCTTGCGCCACAACTAAAAATGGTATGTCCGAGAGAGTATGCATCAGTTAAGCATGTGCTAGGACGTTCTCATGATGACTACGCAGTACCAAGCAGAATTCAAATCTATACTATAGGAATATCCCATTACCCTCGTACGACGTTGAGTGAGTTGCTGGGTCTTCATATGATACACTACGTGGTAAATAGTAGTTAAGAGCTCAATGAGAATAGCGTATTGGCGAATCATGCTATAGTAGATACCTAGCGTTAGATAGCTAGTTGGACAGTTATTGGTAGTATGGGCAGTTCCCAATGCTGCGGCATCTGTTGCAGCACAAGTTGTGCTCCAGTCTAGCTTGATCAAACACCAATATGATCTGCCCATAACGATAAAGCAATATATACAGGGCGAGCTAAGCACTTGGAGAATCCTTTTGCTAAAGTATATAAATGCATCATACACTAAGCACATGCTACACCTCACTCATTATCGACCACGATGTGTCGACCCGTTTTGGCTACATTGTTAGCCATGTTGGCTTCATCACATGTACGCATCGAGAAGGGAGCTCAGGTCTAACTCTAGTGTTGATCCCCAACACACTCCCGAGCCTATTCCTAAACAGTTCTGTCACCTTTAGTACCTGAGCTAAGCTCGCTCCTAAGCTCGGTCGCTTGGTGACTCCACGACTGACACGGGCCCGAGGTTTCTCAGCCGTGTCTACCATTGACCTATTCCTCGTCATTTCGAATATCATATGCTTTGCACAGTGGATGTTTGCCTTGTGAGATTCTCGTACGGCAATTCATGGGTCCGTGTCCAAGTTCGTGTCCGGCAGATAGGGGTGGGTATCGATAGTTTCAAGCCCGACGCTGTGGACAACACATCCTCATGCCCCCCCTGGTTTTCCTGCACTTCACAGATGTCTAGATCTTTGGACACTCAATTCATCTCGGGGGCCGTTGTTGAGCCTCGGAAGCTAGACTTGTCTCAGGTGCTTTTGGCTTTTAGCTGGGGTAATGGTGCCGACAATACGTACGTGCATCGCCGATACAGGCCACATAGCAATACTAGTTGAATATCATTCCGCGATTCTCGACTACAAAAGAAATTCAGATAGCGGATGATATCCGCGTGGTAAACATGTATATCATGAGTCGATACCCCTGTTCACTGCATATCATTGTGATCCTCAACGGTGTTTCTTAGACTTGGTCTGTCTGCGGTTTCTAGAGTCGCGGGAATTGTCAACAGACACAGACAACGGACTTGCAACTCCGCAGGCTATGCCAAGACAGTATCGCATCATGCAATCTTCTCTCAACTCGGTAAAGAGCTCTTCCTGCAGGATTAGAGTGGCTTGGTGGGTTGGTCATTTTCATTGGATGTTATACGACTCCCGGATCGAGGTCAGTGCTTCGACTTTGTTAGCAGAGTTGATCCTCATGACCATAACCATCGTGTATATTTGTTATTATTCGAAATGATGAACAATACGGCTTTAAACCGCGTATAGAGAACAACTGAAAACAAACCTCTATATAAGATTGAGGGTATCCCTGTGTTAAGTTCATTGTTGGTGTGCTTAATCAGGCAGTACGTACTGAGTCAACATGGTTATCCACCATCGACAGAGACAGCCTCTAACAGATAAAAATCATTCTACAAAGGAGAACAAAAATCCAAAGTGAACTCGTGATCCAGATAAGTTTATATATGCTGTTAAATGACAAGCAGGGTCGAGTTCAACTGAGTTGCTGTTCGATACAAAATTGGCCTACCCTGCATCACGCGAGGTGTGAGACGGTAGGTACTTGAGGCCCCGGCAAAATTTGTGAACGAGCCAAGTACCTCGAAGCTACACTCGACGACCAACCAGAGTAAGAGAAAAGTTAATGGCGGATCAACGCATCTTTGACTTTACCAACGAAAGCGAAATTCCATCACGACGAATATTTCTCGACGACATTACCACTGGCCGAATACCAATCGGCCGAAAACCAATCGAACCCATCGAAACGAAACAGAGTCACAATGTCGCAAGATCAAGCTCAAGCGCAACCTCCGTTGCCACCCCGCAATGCCTTCATCCACAACTCTGCACTCGCTGGTGCCGTCATTCTGCCCCTCGCGATGCTTCTCCCACCACGAAAGCTAGATCTCCGGTTCTTCGTTCTCGCTAGCGCATTCTCCCTTGCCACAAATCAGCTCGCCTACGAGTACACAGGCTCATCAATCTACGCGCGCTTCGGCAACCGCATGGGCTCCATGCTGGGGACCGAGCTCCCCGAAGGCGCCCAGCGCACCCAGCAGCTACTTCGAGAACATCGCGAGCGCGAGGCAGCACTCAAGGCCAGGCTGGGACAGCAGGCAAAGCAAACTGAAGAAGAAAAGTCCGGTGTGGCCAAGGCGCTCAATGAGGTGTGGATGGGAGGCGAGGGGAAGGATTGGCGCGAGCAGCGTGCCAAAGAGCATCAGCAGAAGATCGAAGAGGGCAAGGGCCTGGGTGATATAATTATCGAGCAGGTTGCGGATGTTTGGAGTGGTAACTGGGGAAGAGGCGCCAAGAAGCAGGACGATGAGGATCCCACGGAGAAGAAATAACGATGACGACGACACAATATTGAAGGGTTCCAGATATCCTGATTCCCGTTGTTGATGAGATGCGGCATGTATAAGAACGACTGTACTACTATTGTTGAAAAAGCATGGAGGATCGCCACAGGATAAGGCGGCTGAAACGAACAACGAGAAGGCATTGAAGAACATACCCAGGAACGGCATGTATCATGTACAAAATACAATTGTATAATCACGACCAAAAATTCATTTACTTCACTGTCAGCGAGCTAGAACCGTTGAGATGTGGTGCTAGCTGAGGTGATGGATACGCAATAAATTAGCAACCATGTGTTGCCAGGCTTCAGGACGATGTTCCAATGGCAATTGGCAAAGCGATAGAGCGGAACTCTTGACTTGTCAGCTTTAATACTGGGATACATCATAATGACTTGGGTGTGTGCTAATGCCCCGCATGTCTGGGGTTGATGCGGTCGTGGGCTGCACCATCATGATATAGGACCAAGATGAGGAAGTTGGGCACGTATCTTATTGAAGGCTTCTTTTAGACTAGACATCCTTAAGAGTCAGCTTAGGCGATGTGAGAGTTACCGATATGCGAGCAACTGCTTAGCATGTGTGGCTCATATGTGTAGCTACCTCCGGCGTGCAGACTCAGGATGATCTCGCTTTCCGCAAAATGGAACATGCAAGTGATCACGCAAACCCTCGTCTGAGATAGGTCACATCATTCGTACCGAAAGAGCTGGAATAAAATTGTTAAACCTGGGGCAGAGCGATAAACGAGTCCCACTTCATGGGATACGGGAAAGACTCGTCAGCGTTACTAGAGGCTGCGGCTGGCTGGAAGTTCACTTTAGAACCGAGGTTGTCAGCGTCAGCCACGAAGACGCATAATTGGATAAGTGATAATGTGGGCTGATATGGTGGAAATAGCTCAATGTTGTAGTACTAGTAGAAGACTTCGATTAGTATGATATCTGCATCAGTTTTTTGTCTACAGCCTGGCGTGGCATGTGTAACACGACTGCACGAGAGTGTTGCGTTGAAAGGCAAGTAGAATACGGAGTAAGATATGCACCAAACAATAGTTTGTTAAGGCTTGAATGAATCAAGGTCAAACACCCTTCGAAAATACACATTGAGTATCAATTTGGCCTGGTAATTGTTTGTGATTCCATCTATAACTGCCTCACTGCGTAGTGTTGAGAATATTCCACAACTGCCACAAAACGAACATCGGGCATCTAAGCTAATGTTCTAAATTAAGAAGCTGTGGCGCTTAAACAGAAAAAAACGAGTGAGGCTCAACTGCTCTAAAGTGCACCCAAAAGCCTCCAAGTCGCAGTGATCGACCTTTTGATTGCAGGGATCCCTCACTCACAGCTGTCAGCACAGCCCCGGTTTGTACGTCACTCGGCTGAGCCTGTGAGCTGTTTCGTCATGGTACTCAGCATGAGAATATTTGTTGCTTGTTGAATGGACGGAGAAGGGATGTAGGTATGCTATAGAAATAAAACAGGGCTGTTACCTAAGACTAAAAGATCGCCGCCTCACAACAATATGTCCTAACAAAAGAAGGTTTGGTCCTGCAGTGAGAAATTTCCCCTCGTTTTTTTTAAACGCTCTCCCTTCTTCATTCTTTAACGTCTCTCGTTTTGCGTTTCTGAGGACTACCAGCAAACAGTTCCCGAGACCCGCTATTTGACACGCGTAGTCACAACTACCCAATCAGGGCCGAGATACCACGCAATCCAGACCGTCGTAGACCAGCCTTTACGTCCCTGGGCGACCCTTGAAACAGCCAAACCCAACCTAGACAAGCTGAAGTTCAGGACATCGTATTCTGACCAACCTCCCAAGCACGATACTTTTTTTCCTGGTTCAACATCTCTATCTTGGGATCGACAAAACATTCCCATTCACATTCACATTTACATTCCACATAAGCATTGTTCCCTTGCCTTTGGAAGCATCCCGGCTTTGCGGTCTTTCTATCAACAAAGGATACAAACGAATCTTCATCTGTGACGCTGTCTCTCCGTTCTGAAACAGCTTGTCGCAGTTGTATCCCCTTTCTTTGCCGCTTGGCGGCTTACCTCTCCCACCGGCTACGTAACCTCGTTTTCGTTCTCGTCGCTTGACCATTCTTCCTTCGTCAATCATGGCCTCTCACGACTATTACCATGGCGGTGGCCAGCAGGCTCCTTACGGCGCCGCACCTAACGCATCGCCCTATTACCAAACTCATGATGCTCCTTCACCGCAGTCGACACCAGCGCCCCCGTACGAGTCCAACTCATACAACTCCAACTACCCTCCTGACAGTTCGATTTATCCTGCCGACTCTACCACACATATAATTCCCACCAAGCAGACACCATACTCGCCCAACGATGTGCAATATAATCCATCAAACACGTATGCTAGTCCCTCTGGACAGAGCTCAGGCCACAACCAACCTGGCCAAACTGGTCAGTCTCCTTTCGACACCGTCTTTGACGATCATGTGTACCCGGCAAATTCGCACACGGGACCGACTCCCGGCTCCAGTACGGCTGACATTGGCCAACAAGGCTTCTACCAAGACACAAGTTATGATGGTGGAGCCGCAGCTGCACGACCTTCTGGTCAGGAAGATATTCCCCTTCAGGATCGTACAGCAAAGAACGATGATCCTGAGATGAATGATCATATCTATGATGCTCCTGGGCGATCAAAGAAGAAGAGCAAAAAGGGAAAGGTCCGTCTGGGCGAGCTCGGCATGATAGGCGCAGACAAGAAGAGAATACCATGGGTTGTCTACACCTTCACAGTCGTTCAAATCGCTGTTTTTATTGCTGAAATAGCACAAATGGGTAAGCAAGAATATGATTGAAGCAATAGAGAAGTTGCCAACTGATTTGAACTAGGCGTATTGACAGGAACTCCCATCGCGATCAAACCTCAGTTCAACATCTTCATCGGTCCATCGCCAGGTCTGCTTATCAACATGGGCGCTCGATATGCCCCTTGCATGCGCAATGTGAAGGGCATTCAGAGCGTGGATAAGAGCAAGTCGGGCACCGTTCTACCCGGTCTCCTTTGCCCGAATGCTACCACGGACGACAGTTTCTGCCCTCTCCATGTTGTCTGCGGGTTTGGTGGTGATGTACCAGACCCCAAATTCAATGGCGATATCAACCAGAGCCCCGAGCCTAACCAGTGGTACCGATTTATCACATCGATATTCATGCATGCCGGACTTATTCACATTGTTTTCAACCTTCTCCTGCAGCTTACTATTGCGAAAGAAATGGAGACGGCCATTGGATCAATCCGATTTCTACTTGTCTACATGAGTGCTGGAATCTTTGGCAACATCATGGGTGGAAACTACGCGCCGCCAGGACAGCCATCAGTGGGTGCCTCTGGTGCTCTCTTTGGTATTATCGCTCTGGTCCTGCTTGACCTCCTCTACTCTTGGAAGGACAGACGCAATCCAGTCAAGGACCTTCTTTTTATCATTCTTGATATGGTGATTGCGTTTGTTTTGGGTCTTCTGCCTGGCTTGGATAACTTTGTCCATATTGGAGGTTTCTTGATGGGGCTCTCTCTTGGTGTCTGTATTCTCCATTCTCCCAACTCACTGCGACGACGGATGGGCCAGGAGCTCTCATACACAGCTGTTTCTCCTCAGACTGGAGAATCGCCGCCTCACTTTTTGAAGAACCCCGTGGGTTTCTTCAAGGGGCGCAAGCCACTATGGTGGGCATGGTGGTTGGTTCGAGCTGGCTTCCTCGTTATGATCATCGTTGTCTTCATTGTTCTTCTCAACAACTTTTACAAGTACCATGAAACTTGTGAATGGTGCAAGTACTTGAACTGCATTGTAAGTTATTTAATCATACCCTCAGCGATGACACGTCAGCTAATACTGAATAGGATGTTAATGATTGGTGTGACTGGGGGTCTTTTGAGCATCTCAAAGCACCTAAGGCTCAGGCGACAAGTAGTTGATTAAGCTTGGGTTAGTGGAGGCATGGCAGGCCTCCAATATCGTTGAATAGTGCATGGCTTGAGATAGCAACATGTACATTAATACGCAAATCATACATTGCACAGCATCGGCGTCGTTGGACAAACTGATTTGCTTCATTGATTAGAGGCACTTTCAGGACATTGGAGTTTGCAATAGTTTTGTTAGTGGTTATTTACGGAGCAATGACTTGTGTAGCACAACCATGTGCTCAAACATGATTTCAGTGTTTTGACGACTTCTGAAAGGGTGATGTGGCGAATGCCATTAAGCAGCCAGACTTTGACGGGGAAATATCACGCATTTCCCCTTCCAACAGTGCCTCGACATGGATACGAGACATGGGTTGGGGATTCCATTACATGAGCGTGCAGCTCTTGGCTCTGATCAGATATAACCAATATAACAAAGTCATACGATACCCCGCAGACTGTTGACTGCGTGAGCGAGGGATGCCATACCTGGATAATTGATCACTCGGCGATGTTATAAATGACGCTCCTCCCTTTTTATTTTTGCTCTCGTGTGCTTGCAACAATAATGGCTTCACAGTCCACGCGCGTGATAATATGATCTCTTTACGATTTCTTTCTCTATAAGATGGAGGTCTGGGCACTGTTCAACAGCGACTCACAAGTAAGTCTGCGATTGCTTTACTTTGCATCTCAAGTTTTTATGATGAATCTTCTTCAATGCATGGCTTAGCTGAATGTCCCATTGGGGCTATGGATGTGTATAGAATGGATGTCTGAATACTTTATTCTTCATTGCATTTTGTAATTCGATACCATCTCGCTATACTGTAGCTGACTTGACGATAGGTGTGAGCCGAGACCAAAGGCTGGATATTATACAATTCATGGTATCACGCTCAGAGTTAGCTTAAGTAGTGATATGATAGAAACATGTAAGAATTTGACACTACATAGGCGATTTACTGGTATATATGTATGATTTAAAGTTCCTATATCTTGTCATTGTGACTTACAAGTAAGGTCTTGTTAGGTATTATAGTTTTATGCCTCAGGCCGAAACTGTGACGCCAACTCACGTGACAGCGATAGATGGCGCCAGTTGGATCAGTCACGTCACGCTTTGTCGGTCGCGCTACGCGGTAGCTATCAATTAAAGTCGTGTCGTCAATCTCAAATCCACCCCAAATCTCCCCTGTTAGAGTCTCCCCTCCAACCGTTTAGTGTCAACAATCATAATCAACCCAAGAACTCGTCAATCCTTCTTCGTCTCTCTTGTTGTGGATGAATACGTGACTGTTGAAAAAGATACCTTGTTTCTTACGTTCCTTTGCTTCTTCTTCCTTCCCATATAGAATTTGCCATCCTCAGTCAACATGGCAAGCGCAGTTCTTTCTCAGAAGAGAGTGCTCGGCGAAAGCCACACTCGTCAGAACATCACAACCTCTCCCTCCTCGACGAAAAAGCGCAAGGTCGATGCCATTCCTTCATCGCCGGCCGCCGCCCGGGTTCCTGGCTCTCAGAACGACCGCCGATCTAAGATGGCATCCAGCCAGCCCAAGAGTGCTTTCGAATCAGAAGTCCTCGAAAAGCTCAGTCAGGACTTGTCTGACCGGAAACGAAACAACACCGAAAAGGATCAAGCATGGGACCGACCTCCCGTTGTCGACTTCGTACCCGAACGTGATAGTCTCTGCTTCCAGTCCATCGAGGCCGAGGAGGGCACATTAAATGGCGGAAGGGCTACTGTCAAACTGTTTGGTGTGAACGAGGCGGGAAACTCGGTCATGATGCATGTCACTGACTTCAAGCATTATCTCTATGTTCCTGCTCCTGTCAACTTCCAACCACAGGACTGTGCAGCTTTCAAGGCATATTTAGAGACACAAGTTGCCCAACATCAGCCAACGATCCACTCAGTTGCTTTTGCCATGAGGGAAAACATTTACGGGTTTCAGGGCAACCAGTCTAAGCCATATCTGAAGGTCACTGTGACCGATCCTAAGTTCATAAACAAGGTCCGAACAACAATCCAGAGTGGTAACGCCAATTGGAAAGGCATGTGGAGGAATGATGGTGAAGTCCAGACTTTCGACAACATTCAATATCTGCTCCGATTTATGGTCGACTGCAAGGTAAGAAAAAACCCTGCTTCTTAATGAGAAGCTCTAACACTCAAACAGGTCCGAGGAATGTCCTGGGTAGAAGCTCCAGCCAAGGCATACAAGCTTATCCCCGATCACGTTCGCCAATCAAACTGTCAGATTGAAGCTGAAGTGAGCTACCTCGATCTTATAGCACACGAGCCGGTTGGAGAATGGTCCAAGATGGCGCCCCTGCGTATTTTGTCTTTTGATATCGAGTGTGCTGGTCGCAAGGGTATCTTTCCAGAGGCAAACCATGACCCCGTTATTCAAATCGCCAACATTGTCACTCAATACGGAGAGAAGAAGCCATTTGTTCGAAACGTGTTCTGTTTACAGGAGACGAGTTCCATCGTGGCAACTCAAATTCTCGCGTATGAGAAGGAGGAGAAGATGCTGAGCGACTGGCAGAAATTCCTCATTAGAGCTGATCCTGATATTATCACTGGCTACAATATTTCGAATTTTGATTTCCCATACCTGCTAGACCGCGCAAAGCATCTCAAGGTAGCTGGGTTTGAATACTGGACTCGAATCCCCAGCATGCAATCCAGAGCCAAGGAGACAAACTTTTCAAGCAAGCAGATGGGCAACCGAGATACTAAAGCCACCAACACCAACGGTCGTCTGCAATTGGATCTCCTTCAGCTAATCCAACGCGATCACCAGCTTAGAAGTTACACCCTGAACTCTGTGTGTGCCAACTTCCTGGGCGAGCAGAAAGAAGACGTACATCACACCATGATCACAGAGCTCTTCAACGGTACGCCCGAGTCTCGAAGGCGTCTTGCGCTGTACTGCTTGAAAGATGCCTACCTTCCGCAGAGGTTGATGGACAAGCTATCGTGTCTGGAAAACTACACCGAAATGGCAAGAGTCACAGGTGTACCTTTTAACTTTTTGCTGTCTCGAGGTCAGCAAATCAAGTTCGTCAGTCAGCTGTTCCGAAAGGCTTTGGAGCAGAAGCTTGTAATCCCCAATCTCAAATCCGAGGCCTCTGATGAGCAGTACGAAGGAGCTACCGTCATTGAGCCAACTCGAGGCTACTACGACGTTCCAATTGCTACTCTGGATTTCGCGTCTTTGTATCCCAGTATCATGCAAGCCCACAATCTCTGTTATACCACCTTGGTGAGCAAGAAGGCAATCGAAGCCTTCAACCTCCAGAAAGACGAGGACTACATAATTACACCAAATGGAGATACTTTTGTGACCACCAAGCAAAGAAAGGGTCTGCTGGCACAGATTCTCGAGGAACTGCTGACGGCCCGTAAACAGGCCAAGCGCGAGTTGGCGGTTGAGACGGATCCGTTCAAGAAGGCCGTGTTGAATGGTCGTCAGCTGGCTCTGAAGATCAGCGCAAACAGTGTGTACGGTTTGACGGGTGCAACGACAGGCAAACTTCCTTGTCTCGAAATTGCTAGCAGTACCACGAGTTTCGGCCGAAAGATGATTGAGAAGACCAAGGAAGAGGTTGAAAGCCGTTACAATATCGCGAACGGATATTCACACGACGCCCAGGTCATCTATGGTGATACCGATTCGGTCATGATCAAGTTTGGCACCAAGGATCTGAAAGAAGCTATGAGACTTGGTGAAGAAGCGTCGAAGTTTGTATCAGACAAGTTTGTCAAGCCGATCAAGCTTGAGTTCGAAAAGGTGTACTTCCCATACCTACTGATCAACAAGAAGCGATACGCTGGTCTGTACTGGACCAAACCAGAGAAGTACGACAAGATGGACACCAAGGGTATCGAGACGGTGCGACGTGACAACTGTCTTTTGGTACAGACAGTAATTGAGAAAGTCCTACGGATGATCCTGATCGACCAAGATGTTCCAGGTGCACAAGAGTAAGTCCTCCCTCCGATAACGCTCCGATGCATTAGGTTACCAGGGCTTATCTGGTGGCGCAAGGAGAAAGCGGGATGCTAACGGTAGATTAATCTAGGTACGTCAAAGAGACGATTGCGGATCTGCTGCAAAATAAGGTCGACATGTCGAAATTGGTCATCACAAAAGCCCTTACAAAGGACGATTATGCCGCAAAGCAAGCCCACGTCGAGCTGGCGCAGCGGATGAAGAAGCGAGATGCAGGCTCGGCGCCGGGACTCGGTGACCGAGTGGCCTACGTCATGGTCCGAGGCCCGGCCGGCGCCAAGAACTTCGAGAAGTCGGAGGACCCCATCTACGTACTGGAGCACAATGTGCCGATAGATACGCGCTACTACCTGGACAACCAACTAGCGAAGCCACTCGGCCGTATCTTCGAACCCATTCTCGGAGAGACCAAGGCGCGCTCTTTGCTTACAGGAGACCACACGCGAACCATCTCAGTAGCGGCTCCTACCGTTGGAGGTCTCATGAAGTTTGCCAAGAAGACACAGACATGCATGGGTTGCAAGAAGCCTCTGACAGGAAAAGAGGAGTCTGAGGGAGCCGTGTGCGCTAACTGCTCGCCTCGAGTTGGAGAACTTTACAAGAAGACGCTTGATCGCGTGTCAGATCTCGAGGTGCGCTTCGGGCGACTATGGACCCAGTGCCAGCGCTGCCAGGGCAGTATGCACTGCGAGGTTATCTGCAGTAGCAAAGATTGTCCTATCTTTTATATGCGCATGAAGGCCAAGAAGGATCTTGAGGATGCTGGCCGCGAGCTCACTCGCTTCGACGCCGACCAGGCGGCTATATGGTAAGGAATTGGAAGAGTTGCTAGGTGTTTCTCGACCTTGCTCAATTGTCGTTTTATTGTTGTCGTTTTCTTATACCATTTAATGACCTTGTATGGAGCAGCCAAGGCAAGAGGACCTGGGATACATGATGGAGGAGATGCTGGAAAAGAACTTGGTCGGTCACAAGAATATTTTATGTATACAATGTAGACACAGGCACAAGGCTTGGTGCTGTTGATTTCTATGTGCGCAAGGCGTTCTGGGGTTTGGACTTGGTTGCGGCAGATTTTACCACATTTATCCAAGACAGAATAGAGCATATGATATTGGACACTGCACTTTTTATCTGTGTTCTCTTCATCAAGAAAAGATGACCAAGTGATATTACGAAGCAGTGGTTAACCGTGGGGACTGGACATTCAAGCAATGGTGCGCATATTCATGATGTGCATGGGTGGAAGAAGTCTGTGTTTCTGCCTGGAACGATGAGATGAAAACCAACAATGACCAACAATAACTACCTAATGTCGAACGAACGAGTAGATATCGGAACAAAGGAAAATAACGGAATAGATCGGAACCAAAGACGGGCCAGGGGTGGTGGCATGAGGGGTGCCCATGGGGGGGTAAAGAGTCATGATGAAGGTTGGGGGGGAATTCACGGGAAAATGTGTTCATAATGGTGATGGCCAGAGCCAAAACGGCGGTCTCGGTGCTAGACTCGGAGTATGGCCGATGGCACAGAGTATATACGGTGGCTCGGTGGTGAAAGCCGGAGGCCAGAGAGACATAAACGGTGGTGTTCGGAGGGGACCCGAAATGCCTGGGCTGAGCTGAGACGAGATGAAAGCGGGTGGACATGTATGTCCGGACATGCGAGATCCGTTGACGGCGAATTGGAGGTTCTATTTGTGAGAAGCGAGGGTGAAGCAGGGACGGTTGGACTGGCTAATCGGTCCGTTGAGAAAAGGCCCAAAGTTCTAACATGAGGTAATGAGAGAATAACACCAAGATGAGAGTCGAGACAAGCGACAAGACAGAGACAGGCTCCCCCAGATTCTACTGTATGATCCTGGTAGTATCCAGTATCCAGCACCCAATATCCCCTCGGAAAGGCTTTCGGGACTCTGGGGCTGTGGGCGATTAAGAGTGCCATTGGTCAGAGCTGGATTTGATGTCAATTTATTCTTCAAACGAGTTGACTTTGACAAGGCGTCCAATGAGGATGGCTTGATAGTATCTGGCCTGTGTAGCAGCAGAATGGGGCACGCACTTCAGGGTCCTGGGGAGTGTCGATACAGTACGGAGTATCCGTATGTCGATGCGAGTCAATGGGGTTTGTTTTAGTTGACCAGGGTATTATTGCCGGTAAATAGACTGAATGGTGAGTGAAGTGCGTGTTTGTTAGGTCAGAAGAGGCCGTGGATTGGACGAGGGTAAATGCGCAAGATGCAGTGGTATTCCCGCATCTTGAGCCCGTCTCTTGGCTCGGCGTCTAATTCGACAGAAGCAACGATTGATTTCCTTTCCTGGTCATGGCAAGTACATGTTTGGGTTGAGAATTGGTAATGGATTGTTTGATTTGACGCGCTTTATCGGGTTAATATTCCGGAAACCTGGCTCATGCGTTCGTTGCAGACTGCGCTGCACACACACGCGACACTGCACTACACGGCATGATGGTTTACTTTTACTTTAATGTTTAGATTTAGGTTGGCGGAGTGGTGTAGTGCATGTGAATTGAGGCACTTTTCTCGGAGCGACATTAAAGACTTGATGGAACTACTCTTAATAATTAATCCACGGCCTACCCTAGGTACTTGTTAGGTCTCAGACGCAGGATAGTTAATGCCTCGTGTGGGGTTAGCAGCTGGCTGAGACAGCGATGTGATATTATCACGAATGTTATGGCTGATCAGGCCAGCTCAAATTAACGCTGGGAAATAAGAAAAGTTGAGTGAATTATCGATGATGATGATTTTCAGAACCAGATAAGATGTACAACGCCAGCGCCATGTTGGTCTACCCCCACCAAAAGACAGTGGCAAGCGTGGAGGTGAGTTAGAGTGCTTCGGTGATGTACGGGGTTGCAGAGCGAATGGAGAGGATCTGATAATGGACTTGGAATAATGAGTGTTGGCTAATAAGAACCGTATCGTTGACATCCATAGCATCCATAGCATGAGTGAGTGGTATTATGGTACGACGGCAGACAGGACCTACATTGCCGAAGCTACTACGTAGTACGGGAGCGAACATCGGAGCTGGCCCTGGCCTAACTTGGTAGGATATTCCAGTGGCAGGCTGCTAAGGTACCCGTCCTAAGATAATTATGCGCGCGACATACTCCGTACTCCATGCTGTAGACTAGATGGATGAGAGAATGTCCGGGATGGCGAGGGGGCTTTAAGAAGACCCTTGGGTGTAGTGTTAGTGGCAGTGATACTGATAACAGCTGGTATCAGTGTATATATATCTGAGATTCATTTTCTTCATATATAAAGACGAAAGCGAATGTGAACAAAACAATGGTCGACGTTCTTGGCCATGAACAATTCTAACATTCAAACATTCCAACCCTCGCATGTGAAAGACATAAAATATTGGGGGCCCCCAGATCTAGGGGGTGTAAGCCTATTCCGCGCCATGTGGGGTGTGGTACTAGCTCCTGGGGTTTATCGGGAACGAGAAAAAGAAAGCTCATAGATTAGACTAATTGGGGTGTGTCGTGTCACTCGATTAGATGGGATAATACCATTTCTTTTATCTCTGAACACGGCCACTAATAACTAAGGTAACTTACTAGGTAGGTAGGTATGTACTGTACTGTAGGTAGTGTAGTGATTGACTGCCATCGGCATCGACATCGGCATCAGTATCGGATGCAGATGTCTATCATGACGGAAAGAGCCACCCCGTCTCTGTTCCTGCTCCTGCTCTTGCCATTGCTATATATCCCTCCATAACCATATAAACCTGAATTCCCGACTCCTTCCAAGCAACTTTCCTCTCTCATCTATCTCATCTTAACTCTACCTGCACACATCTCCACGAGTATATCGAATCGAATTCTTCATAACCTGCCTTAGTAGACATCGACCATCGACATCTTCGATATACATCCCCAATGCAGCTGAACACCATGTCTCACCTCCCTCAAGAGCCCGAGTTCGAGCAGGCTTACAGTGGTAAGCACTTTTAACCTCTAGTACAAACAACAACAACAACATCGATTCTAATTAGCCTTCTATCTATAGAGCTCGCCTCTGCCCTCGAGAATAGCTCCATCTACAACGAGCACCCCGAGTACCGCACTGCCCTCGCTGTCGCCGCCATCCCCGAGCGTATCATTCAGTTCCGTGTTGTTTGGAGCGACGACAAGGGTGACCTCCAGGTCAACCGCGGTTTCCGTGTCCAGTTCAACTCTGCTCTTGGTCCCTACAAGGGCGGTCTTCGATTCCACCCCAGTGTCAACCTGTCTATCCTCAAGTTCCTTGGTTTCGAGCAAATCTTCAAGAATGCCCTGACTGGCCGTAAGTAACCTCCATCGCCGCGCTTAATGGGACCCGGCCTTCAATGTTCCTGCATATTGTGGGGACCAGGACTGGTCCATAGGGCCTATATTAGAAAACAGCCTCGCTAACAAAGTTTATAGTTAACATGGGTGGTGGCAAGGGAGGTGCCGACTTTGACCCCAAGGGCAAGTCCGACGCCGAGATCCGACGATTTTGCCAGTCTTTCATGACTGAGCTTTCCAAGCACATTGGTGGCGAGACTGATGTTCCCGCTGGTGATATTGGTGTTGGTGGCCGTGAGATCGGTTACCTCTTCGGTGCCTACCGCAAGCTCCGCAACCGCTGGGAGGGTGTCCTTACTGGAAAGGGTCTCTCATGGGGTGGTAGCTTGATCCGACCCGAGGCCACTGGTTACGGTCTCGTCTACTATGTCGAGTACATGCTTAAGCATGCTAACCGTGGTACCTTCGAGGGCAAGCGCGTTGCCCTCTCCGGCTCAGGAAACGTTGCCCAGTACGCAGCTCTCAAGATCATTGAGCTTGGTGGCTCCGTTATCTCTTTGTCCGACTCCAAGGGTGCCCTTGTTGCCAAGGAGGGTTCTTCTTTCACCCCTGAGCAGATTCACAACATCGCTGGTCTCAAGCTCAAGCACCAGTCTCTGACTGCTTTCGAACACCAGGACAAGTTCACCTGGGTCGAGGGTGCCCGACCTTGGGTCCACGTTGGCAAGGTTGACATTGCTCTTCCCAGTGCCACCCAGAACGAAGTCAGCAAGGAGGAGGCTAAGGCCCTCGTTGATGCTGGTGCTTTTATCATTGCTGAGGGTTCCAACATGGGCTGCACTGCCGAGGCCATCGAGGTTTTCGAGGCCCACCGCAAGGAGAAGGGCGCCGAGGCTGTCTGGTACGCTCCCGGAAAGGCCTCCAACTGTGGTGGTGTCGCTGTGTCTGGCCTCGAGATGGCTCAGAATAGCCAGCGCATCCAGTGGTCTGAGAAGGAGGTTGATGATCGCCTCAAGGGCATCATGAAGGATGCTTTCGACGCTGGTCTTCAGACTGCCCAGAAGTACGTCGAGGCCAAGGAGGGCGAGCTTCCCAGCTTGGTTGCCGGTAGCAACATCGCTGGTTTCATCAAGGTCGCTGAGGCCATGCATGCCCAGGGTGACTGGTTCTAAAAAGATGTATAAGGGAACCGGGACGAGTGGGAGTTGAGACGATTCTGGGATTGACCAGAAAGACCATCATACCCGAGCTGGGCTCACACTAAGGTTACTCGTCCTTCTCATCACAAGTCTCTCCCGGCTCCTGCTTATGTCGCACGGAACGGAGTTTTTGTTCTGGGGTACGATCTGGGTATGCATACTGTACGGCGTTGGTGGGGTTTCCAAGAAGGGAACCGTTTTGTTTGTGCTTCTAGATAGACATGTTTCGGGATGTTATGGGCAATTTGCAGTTTTATTTCATAGCCCGATAGTACGAAGAATGAAAAATTACACTTTTGATTCATACATATGACTCGTTGTGACATATCTTTGCGACCGTCTTTGCAGTTTGTTACATTCGTATTCAGACAAGCTTATTCTAGGGAGTGATGACGGGCAACCTTTTCTTATGCTCTTTCATGTTTTTCTCTTATGATTATAGCACTAACAGTCGACTTGCCAGCCTCGGGTAGAAGAAATTCGTGAGCAGCAGCTGAGACAACACAGCATATTGAGTTGTAGTTATACAGAAGCTGTTTAAAGTAAGAGAGGGCAATGCCGAAACAGCTTTGCCACCAGCTCCAATTGCAACTCATGCTTCCGGTCGCTCAAAGGAGAAGCGTTGCTGCATCCCGCGCCTGGTAATGGCATATGTTGGCTCATCATCTCACACAAGAGACTCTGCTTCAACAACGACCTTTATGGTGTAAGCTGAGCTGACCAAAGTATCCACTTTACCACGCGCCGTTTGACCAGTACGGAAGGCGAGAAGGCTCAGTGTCCATAAAGTCTTGACATATTAATTTTCATACTAGGAATACCCCTGAGGTGCCTTTTTTGGTATGCACTAGGCCTAAATAGGACAGACATAGAATCTTATCTCTGATAAGATTGATTATAGAGGTAAAGTCACTGTAAGTTATAGTGCCTATAGTACCTAAGCCTCTATAACTAACCGCTGTAATTGACCACTGTAATTAACTGCTGGAATTACCTTCTAGATTTATTTTGTAGGCTTGATTATAGAGGGCTTTAGGGGTATTATAGTGGCTAAAGCGCTATAAAATAACTACTAGCATAGGCAGCTAAAAAAATACCCCTATAGAGGGTGTAGTTCTATTAAGGCAAGACTTTATGGACACTGAACCTTCTCGCCTTCCGTAACCAGGGGGTTTTAAGTTAAACCGCTGGTGCATATGTAACTTGAGGGCCATAGCGCCGCAGGTTAAAGTCATGGTCATGGGATGGGGTTCCTTCCGTGTGGAACCTCGGCTGATAATGGTTTCGCGGGGAAGTTGTTACCGGGATTCGTAGTTACCTACCTACGTAATATGAAATGGACGTCCACTTTAAGTACTAAGATACTAGAACTAATACTAATCTTATTTCTTCACTTAACTTAGAGCAAGTGTTTATCTTGAACATTCACTGGTTTACTAATATCGCCTTTGTTCATCATTCATCATGCCTCGCCCTCCTCCTTTAGCCGGTATCAGGGTATTGGAGTTTGCCGGCCTTGCTCCCGGTAAGTGTAGCTAACTTGAACAAATAAACCGAAAGCTTGACTCATTCATTCTTCAAGGACCATATGCCGGCATGCTCCTCGCCGACGCAGGTGCTTCGGTCCTCCGCATTGACCGGGCCCGGCGCGGCGCATCGGCTCCCACAGAAGATATGCTTGCGCGGCACAAATCATCCATCGCGGTGGATTTAAAATCAGAAAGCGGTGCCGCACTTATAAAGCGCCTCGCCTCTCATGCAGACGTTCTCATCGACCCCTTTCGCCCAGGTGTTCTTGAGAAACTCGCACTGGGACCAGATGTACTATGCGGTCTCAACAAGAGACTCATCTATAGCAGAATGACCGGCTTCCGTCGTGATGGAAAGTATGCGCTTATGGCGGGCCATGATATAAATTACCTTGCTGTGTCTGGAACGCTGGGGATGTTGGGTAGAGAGGGAGAGAAGCCACACCCGCCTCTGAACATCTTGGCTGACTTTGCTGGCGGAGGAGCGGTGCTGTTCCAGGGTATCTTGATGGCTATTATCTCGAGACAGTCATCTGGGCTCGGCCAGGTTGTCGAAGCAAACATGGTAGATGGGAGCTCATATCTTACCACTTTTCCTAGGATGAGCCTTAAAACACCAATGGGGAATAAAGGCCGGGGAAATAATCTCCTCGATGGAGGTGCTCCCTTCTATGATACATACAAGACATCAGACGGAAAGTATATGGCCGTTGGGGCTCTTGAGCCGCACTTCTTCGCCACACTGCTCAAGGGCCTCGAGCTCGTGGACCAAGGATGGGCGGAGAACCAACTCGACAGGACTCGCTGGCCTGAGCTCCAAAAGGCAATGGCAGATACGTTCCAGAGCAAGACTCGCGCAGAGTGGGAAGCGATATTTGACGGCACAGATGCGTGCTGCACTCCTGTGCTAGAGTACAGCGAACTCGAGACTGATCCTCGACGGGAAGGCGATCAGCGACCGGCGGTGACATTGCGGGAGACACCGTGTCTAGCTGTGAAAGAAGGCGCAGGACATATCGACCCGGCCCAATTCGGACAGGGTCCAGGTGTGCCTGGAGATGGGTACGAAGCGAATCTATTAAGACCGGGCAAAGGGGGAGAAGAGATGCTAAGGCAGTGGATGAACTGGGAGAATGGAAGGGAGTATGCTCTGCACCAAGGGGGTTTTGTGCTAAAAAAGGAATCCAAGCTGTGATTTGCCTCGAAGTAAATGATGTAGATAGTTCAAACTATCAGCCGTCTATATCCAAAATAGCGTGATATGTAGTCATATGATGAATCAAGACATTGCAAAAAAAAAAAAGGCACTTGAACAAGGGGCTTAAACAGGGAATGATTATATATTCTTCCTACAACAAGCCCGCGTCCACACAATCTACTGAGTGCTAACAGATACTCAGTACAAAGTGCAACCCTGAGGTATGAAGCCGGGAAAGACCTAGCTATTGGGCCACCGCAAATCCTTCATGTACTCCCGCTTCCATAATAACGCACAAGGCGGTACCGCGCCTTCCAGCCCTCTTGTTTTGTGCATATGTCAAGTCATGCGTCCCCCAATGCAAGTCATTAAGCAGTCTACTCTAAGTCTCCTTCTGAAAAGTAGTGGTATCGAAAAAAATAGTGATGCTCGGGACGTCGTGACAAGGGGGTCGAGATACGACTGCTGTGCGGTGATCCCCTTAAGTGTTTGGTTTATGGGAAGAAGACGGAGCTGCAGATGGGCCCAGCCTGGCCCTGACGCCGAATTGAGAAGTGATGATAAAAGGCCTCGCTCATGAACAACATCACTGCACTTGACTGACAATCTCACTAGCCTTGGAGAGAGACTCAACCATCTGCTGGCACTCCTTTCTCCGTCGGATGGTGAAGTCACTCTCCTTCAGAAGATCATCTATGCTGTCGGTTCGGTACATGTTCTCCAAAAGCTCTCGTTGCATCTCGTCCTTGGTGAATCTATAACTGTGGTTAGACAGCACAGAAAAAGCTATGCCGGATAAGTACTTACTGTACGAGGTTGAGCATGACAGCCTTAGGAACCATGTCGATCATGGTTCGCTTAACGATGTTGTAGTAAGACTGGATAAGCAGCTCTGAAAAATGGTCAGTAACGAGTCAACCGATCGAATAGTTGTTTCATGTTCACGTACTGATAACCTCAACCTCAATGTTCTCACGCTCTGACAGAGTGCCAGAAGCCTTCAGTGTTGGGGGAGGGGCCTCCATAGCGGCGGCCTTCTTCTTGTTCTTGGCTGCGAAGAAGCTGCCAAAGAAGCCCGAGTTGTTGCCGTTCTCAGGGTCGGGAACAGTGGGGCTCGCAGCTCGAGGGGTTCCTGCGAGTGGCTTGCCAGACTTGGGATCAACCTGGACGGGCTTGCTGGGGTTGTATCGCTCATTCACCATAGCCATGGCCTTGAAATGGAGTTAGTTGCTGTCTGGTAAAGTTGACTGCTGGCTTGACTTACTCTGTGACCGTTCAGGAAATCGGGATGACCAGTGTTGACATAGCATGACTCCATAGACACCAAATCTCTAACAAGCTTGTTGGTAGGGTCCATAGCCTTCTTGAAGAAAGCAATCACGACACCGTGCATCTTCTCCTTCAGGGAAGGGTATCGGCGGTAAAGCTGCTTGGCAAGAAGCTGCGACAGAATTCGCACCAATTCGTCGTAGACGAGAGAAACACACTTCAAGCTAGGATCTTCCAGGCGCTTGATCTGCTGCTTGACGATCAGCTCAAAGGCGGTAGTGCCGACAAAGAGAGCTGGAGAAGAACCAGAAGAGTTGTAGAGAATTGTTCGGATGTCGACATCCTTGACGACGTCAAAGGGGTCAATCGCCTTGACACCGTTGGAGTAAAGCTCGTGGAAGACAAAGCTGATACGGGCACCTCCGGAAAGCTCAGTGCTTGACAGTTCGGTGTTGTTACCATCCAGAACGGTGCGCCACTCATTGGTGAACTCGGTGATGATGTTGAGGACAATGTTGGCGCTGTTGCCGAGCATAGAGGGACCAAGACTTTCGAGCTCGGATGTGTACTTTTGAAGAGAGCTGCTGATACGGGCCTTGATATCGGGCAGGGTTTGCTTGATGTGCATCATTAGAATGAGGTTGAGCTTGCGAGCGAGGTAAGGAGTTCCGCAGTAAGAGCTCTTGTTACGATAAGCCTTGTGGTTTTCGAAGAAGTTCTTCTCAGCCTCCAAAGCCTGGTTGATAGCTTTTCGGTTGTCGATATCTCGCTGACCTCTGTTCACGACTGGGACATAGCCTAGTCTGAGGGGAATGACACGGTTTGACAGAATATCGATAACGTCGGTTCCCTCGTCCATCAGATCAACTTTTGTCAGGACACCAATGGTCCTTTGACCCTCGGGGTCAACCTCTCGTGCCAGCTTCAGACCATCCGAGTTGGCCAAATCTTGGTTGGCGGCGGTAACCGCAAGAATGATAGCGTTGGACTTTCCAATGTGCTTGAGAACCATCTCCCGAATCTGACGCTCGATATCGCGGGGTTGATCTCCGACGGGAACCTTGGTGAGACCAGGCAAATCGACCAGGGTCAGGGTGAGAACGTTGGGCGAGATAATGCGGAGGTTGATAGGAGCAGGAGAGATGCCGGCATTCTTTCCAACCTTAGCTTCTGTTTCCCGAGAGATTTCGTCTCGAATTTTGGAGAAGTCGTAGAACTTTTGTCCGGGGGCGTGAAGGAACTCTCCCCACTCGTCGGCGTTGGCCTGCTTGTCGTTGCTGGTATCAATCTCCTCGGAGGAGCCATTGCTCTGCGCAGGACGGTTGATGAGTTGAAGAACAAGGGGACGTCGGGTAACGATACCGGAGCCTCGGGGTAAGCTGGGACGGGCGGTCAGTGTTCATGTCCTTAAACACGCAAGATAGGCGGTATGCGATCAACTCACAAGTCTCGGCCGACAATATTCTCCAAGACTGAACTCTTTCCGCTTGACTGACTTCCTACGACGGCGATTTGAGGCAGATCGATAGGGTTGTTGACTCCAACGGTTGCGAAAACATCCTGAAGCTTGTTGACGAGTCTATCGATATAAGTTAGGAGATGGTACATCGGAGGATTACCGCAGAGCAGGGACTAACGTGATCAGGGCGGGATCAGAGATGCCACCCTGTGAAGCAAGGGTGCCGCTCATCTTTGGAGGTTCCTTTCCAACTTATGTATTGCTTAAGATATGCGGTTGGGTCGAGCCGGTTCGAAAGTGACAGGTAGGAGGGGAGCTAAGTTTCGGGAGAGCGGTCGGCGTAGAAGACGGCAGGATACGTTGTAGGCCTAAGTATAAGCGTTACAACAGCCCTGATATATGTCCAAAGTTTCCGCTAAGATAGAGAGTGCGGGTAGAAAAGCGGTCGGGACTGAGAGGTCGTGGTTTATGGGAAATACGTGGTGATGGCAGAATAAAGGAGGGACTCGCAAGACGACACCGAGTTCACGAGCCTAATGGCACTAAGAGTCGCACGCCGCATTACGTCCTTATGGGGTGCCACAAAGTGGCGCAGGGATGCCCAATCGTTTTGCTTTATGCAATTGGCCTAATCTTTCTCATGTCAAGTGCACACGTGACAATTCGGACTATGGTTGTGGCTGAATCATAGGTTGTCAAGATAATTCTGTAGCCTGGAGAAATCGTCAGCCTGTGATGTGTTTTTCATGGTTTAATCGGTTGCCTTGTTTTAGATGGAGAATGAGAGAGTTGTTGGCGATGAAGTTGTTGAGATGTGGCTGTTTAGGCAGCTGTTTAATACTGGAAGCCTCGATTCCCAATATTAGATATTGTATTGAACCTGAATATTGATTGATATTAATTGACAAGCATAAAAGGACGGCATATACGGAGGAGATGGCCTGGCCTGGACTAGGTAGACACTCGTCATACACAGCCATTCTGTTCGACCAAACGTAAATGTGGTAAACAAGCTCTGACCGTCTGATTATTTACATGAATACGAAACCACTTCAGACACTTATACAGATGAATGGGATCTGCTGGGGTCAACTCTGAACCCTTCCGAGTGACATAAGCGGGCAAAGATAAGGAAATAAGATAACCCTGTTAGTCGAAGCATACGCACGATGATCTTAAAATGGCGCCGATGAGGGGAAGTCTCGTGTGCATGAAGGATGAGTCCCTTCTGTAGGAGTAGTGGGTCGGAGATAGTCACAAGGGATCTTGACAAGAAGCTAAGATGCATATTGGGTAGAGGATAATGGCGGTGGAGGCTGCTTGAGTAGCTTGAGTAGTAATGAGAGAGGATCTTATATCTGAAAGGTTCAGTAATGAATATTCGTTCAAGTTCACAAAGTAAGAAGCCATCTAGATATCACAGCACATGCAATTCAAAGTATCTGAGGTTTTGGTGGTGACGATAGGACGGGAACAGGATCCGAACGTCATCAGTTAAGGCTGTAGTTGTAGTGGTGTGGGGGTGACACTGCATCCTGACTCCTGAGCCGAGGCGCTAAAGGACAAAAGACAGGGAAGAACTCACTTCCATACCTACCTATCCACGATCTTGCACTCATGAGTAGTTATGCAAGAGAATGTTCGGTTAGGATTTAATAATATTATTGAAGGTTCTTTGTAGGAGAAAAGCGTTTGATTGAGTAAACGGTTAAACCCTGACCTAACTTGTTGGTAGGTTTCAACTGTTGGAACCCTGAACAACTGTCTCATTACCTATAGTAGGTTAGTAGGTACATACAGAAGGACTGCATTTACTCCAGTGATGATGCTCTGATGCTCAGGTTAACTAACCACTAGAAACCATTTGTAAGTCCAGGGGCAAGGGGCGCTTTGCAGGTGAGATTGCGTGCGTTGTACACCATCCATACGCTCACTTGTATGGTGGTTAGCCATTAACTGTGGGTGACCTCACGACAGCCCCAGAGAGCTACCTACCTCTTACCTACAGTACATCTGCACGGACAGCAGACAGACAACCTGGAACTTCACCTCGACACACCCGAACACGACACGACACAACCACTAACATCAAACCTGTCTTCCTCAACAGCGATTCATTCTTCACTGCTCAAGACTTACTTGCTCTCACGAAATAACAAAAGCGGTTCTTTCTTGGCGCCTTCTTCCTTTCAGAAACGCATTGTCTCGTCACATGCACTTACCTCAGCCATTGACTCTCCAGAGAGCACCTTACCTACTTCCGCAACTATCAAGCGCCGCCAACCTCCACCTCCCGCTTCCAACCACTACCTACCTACCCACTATCTTATCCACTATCCACTATCTACCACCATCCACCATTCATTACATACATTGCATCGCATTACACTACACTTCAACACTCGCAGCCTTTCAGCATTTGAGCTTCCTTGCTCAAAAGCCTTTCTCAACCATTCGTTTCATCTGGCCAACAGCCAGCTTCTTGTTATAACCTAAATTCCACCGCCGCGGGATCCCGCGGAGAGGACGTCCTGGACTCCTCCGGCGAGCCATCGCACCCCAACCTCCACGGCAACTCGTCCAGTGATCTAGACACGCCACGACCCGTTGAGACTGCATCTAGTACTAACACACCAGCTTATATTTTCATCGCTTCCTTGCCTGATAGCTCGACCGCCCCCTCAAACCATCAACAAGACCAGAATCGAGCACGGTCTGGCATCGCGAATATAGGTTCTTCGACTGCCAACCTTGAACGACTTCCGGGTCATACACCGGCTCGGATCCTCGGACGACGTCAACGCTCGCCGGCTCCTGATAATCCTTTCGAGATCCATACCAACAATTCTGGAGCCCCCGAGGACGACCTCATCACCGAGCCACAAGCCAAACGACGAAGAGGAAACGACACGATGGGTGGGAGTGACACACTTGATCCCCATAATGGCGCTCCTCTAGGGTTTTATAACGGATCGAGTGAAGCGTCTACGGGGGTTACTAATGGTCACAAGAGTACCTTGAACGGATCAGCAACTCGAGATAAGAATAATACGGCCGCTAAAGGCAGCGAACGTCCCTTGAAATACTTTGGCCATGATCGAGAAGAGGTGACCCGGCTATTAATACAAGCCTTATCAGACATGGGCTATCGAACTGCCGCGGACAACGTGAGCCAAGAGAGTGGTTATGAGTTGGAGAGTCCTACTGTGGCCAGCTTTAGATCAGCTGTACACAGTGGCTTATGGTCCAAAGCAGAAGAGTTACTCACGGGTGCTTCTCATGAAGCTGATGGCCAAGGAAACGGGCTCGTGCTGGCACCGGGTACAGACCGGAATGCCATGAAGTTCTGGCTTAGACAGCAGAAGTTCCTAGAGCTCTTAGAACAGAGAGACACTAGTCGGGCTCTTATCGTGTTGAGGAGCGAGCTGACACCGCTCTCGCATGACACTGGGAAACTCCATTTCCTGTCAAGTCTCCTTATGTGTCGCTCTGTCGAGGACCTCATGACCAAGGCGGAGTGGGATGGTGCTCGCGGCCAGTCTCGGAAGCAATTACTCTCGGAGCTATCGAGTAAGTACTCTTACCACATCGGTTGGGCCCGTGCTAACAAAGCAAGAATGTATATCGCCTTCAGTAATGCTCCCGGAAAACCGTCTAGCGGTTCTTCTTGAACAGGTCAAGCAGAGTCAGATTGACACTTGCCTGTATCACACTGAAGCTTTATCGCCATCACTTTACTCGGATCACTTCTGTGACCGACGAAACTTTCCCACAGAGGTGGCACTGGACCTTACAAACATGAGTGGGGAGATCTGGCAAGTACAATTCTCCCACGATGGTTCAAAGGTCGCGGCTTGCGGTAGTGGCCACCAAGTCATGATTTGGGATACACACACGTTTGGTGTGTTGGAGGTCCTAGAAGATCACGACGATGGTGTGGGGAATATTTCGTTCAGTCCTGATGACTCCATGATTCTATGCTGCGCAAGAGACGGATCCGCAAGACTCTGGAATGTCAATGTGAGTTTTCACCTTCAACATCATTTACGTGGGAACGCTAATAGTGGACCACAGGGTGGGACTATAATCAAGAGATTCAAGAAGTTCGCCGAGCCTGTAAGCGGCTGCGTTTGGGCTCAAGATAGTCGATCATTGGTTCTTGGAACGCTAGATCCCAACTATAGCCTGCGCACTATAAGCCTGGATACTTTTGAAGAGTACGATTGGGGCAAGAAACACCGTGTCGAGGATCTTTGTGGATCGCTTGATGGACGTTGGCTCGTGGCCCTCGATAACCAACTCACCATTCACGTGTACAATGCATTGACACAGGAGCTGGAGTTTGACATGGAGCTGAAAGCGCGACCAACGTCGGTTAGCATCAGCCAAGACTGTCGACATCTTCTTGTCAACAAATGCGATGGTGAAGCTCAACTCATTGACCTCTTGACACGCAACTCAATCCAAAAGTTCTTTGGACACACAGGTGGTGAATATTTAATTCGTGGTTCGTTTGGCGGAGCCAATGAAAGTTTTGTTGTCAGTGGCAGTGAGGATGGGAACATCTTGATATGGCATAAGAACACTGGTGCAGCGGTCGAACGCCTGTATGGACACCACCCCCGTTGCAATGCTGTTGCGTGGAATCCAGTCGACTCATATATGCTGGCGTCTTGCGGAGACGATGGGCGACTCAAGATGTGGGTGCTCTTTGACGTGCCATAGGCAACTAACAGCACAGTTGAAGAAATAGCTAACAAAATCACAGTTGGTCCAACAAGACAGCCGGTCTCGAACTGAGAGCTCGCCATCAACAACATGTAACCCACTGGGGGAGAGATAGAGACGTGTAGGTGTTGAATTTGCAATTGCAATTGCATATGCAAAGGCAAGGTGATGTCAAGTTGTCTTCAGCCAGGACGGGCGTACTTTGTTTCCGGGGCCATAGATGGGTAGATGCAAGCGAGTGCCTGGAAAACGATGCAACAGGGGATTTATGACGCCAGCGTTATTGATATTATCATGGCTCAAGAAAGGCTGGGTAGTCTGGGTTATTGTTTCGGGCGTTGGGATTGCATGTTGGTTTACGAAGCGAAATACCGTACGTGGTATGTCTTGATTCACAGCTCCTCTCTGGTAATGTAGATAGCTTAACAAGTGTAGAAATCTCATCACTAATAAGTGCTTTACATCAACCTTGATTTGTTGTCTGTCAATCCTTAGCTCTTTCAAGGCGAGTATACATGGCTTAGATATGATTAGGCTTGCTGCTCCGTATTACGCTCATTGCCACGACCCTCAATCTACTCCAGTACAACATGTGCATACGGGGTGCTCTAGGAAATATGCTAAGGGGAAAAAAGTGAGATTCTTGAAATAAGACTGTGGCATAATTAGAAGTACTCTCGGCAATGCCACTGTCTCGCATGATAGACTCATAGAGTCGGGGTACAGCCAGACTATATTGCTCCATCAAACTTAAACAACAAGTTGTATTATGTGTTCTACTCCTACCGACGCAAGGGAGGTTAGATAGACCGGTTCAAGCTACTGAATACAAGATGGATCCAGTGCCGTGAAGCAGCTGAGCCAGGCCGGGTGGAGTTGTGGTGGAGAGGGCGGGCTGAGGTACCTGGTTTATTAGTGGAAACCCCTCCTATATATTCTTAACAGATCCAGTTGCTCGGAGCGAGTGAAGGAAGAGGAAGCTAGGCCCCAGTTGGAAGAACCCTCAGTACCTGCATGATTTGCTTGACCTTGGAGCAACTGGGACCAGGGCAGACGGGTGATGGGCGTGTTAAGCACGGGATGGCACGCCATTTGTGCATTATAGAGATCGATGCCAGGCTCATGGTAGGCACTACTGCACCTGTATCACGCTTCAACAGCCTCAGAAACTGGGAAATCTCTGCTGTGGAGTGGCATGGAACGATTGGGTAACCATGTTCAACGGTCAACCGGTCGGTCGGTCAGAGCCACGAGGCTGTGTTAAGCGGTCAGGAAGGGGGGATCTGGAAAGTGTTGGGACGACCGGTAGCTTGGGGGTTGCTAGGACGATGTTAAGCGGTGATACAATGGTGATCGAGGGTGAAGCCCGTGGAGGTTTCAGTTGTCTCCCCCTTTGTGTGGTCGAGAAACTGTCGAGTCGGTCTGCGTATACTTCAAGACCCAATAATGAGACATACCATCTCCGTACAATATCTTCTTTGACGACAAAGACCACAACGATAACTATACTAGGTCGTCGATAGCGAGTGGAATGAACAAGTAGGCTGGTGACATGGCTTGCGTGTTGTCCAAGACCGCGTTTATTCGGGAATCCATCGGCTTCAGAGCATCACCAGCCGCAAGTCGTCTGAAATGCCGGAAAGATCAAAGTCTGCTGCTATGATCGTCCGTAACTTGGAAGTCCAAGAGCGTAACATCTGTGTGGGGGTTTCCCTGGCATGGTCAAGGCTTGTGTCCGTCTCCTTGGGCTTGACTTCCTTTGGGACCCTTGTCAACCACTTAATTAGCCACTTGAGCGACCCCTGCCATCGAGCCATGCAAACACTAAGACCACAGGACCATTATCATCCCTGACGCTAAAGAGAAAGGCCAGAAGGACGTGCGCAACCGCAGCGGGCAAGGAGCAAACAAAGGGCCGAGGCAGCTGTGGTTTTGCTGTTACCGAAAAGAAGGGGAAGAAGACGCTTCGAAATTGGGGATACAGTTCATGTTCGTCAATGAGGCTGAGTCGGGAAAATTATGTATGGTTCTTGGGGAGAAAGAATAGGGGAATTACCGTCAGTCTGTTTCGAGCCAGGGGCCTTGTCCTTATCCTGGCCATGGAAACGTCTCGGTAGTTAACGGTTTTCTCAAACTGCACTGCACTGTATTCCTTCCCCTGTTAGTGGGCGGAATGATGACCACTTCAGGAACGGGACGTAAAGAAGCCGTATTGATGTCAAATATCAAGATGTCACATCAAACGCCTGACATAGCAGCTAAGGTTTTGTAAGACCAGGAACGGCCGCCCACGGCTTAGCTACTCTATCAGTGAATGTTTGTTTGCTTGTTTGCAAACGACAGCTCATGTGAGCGGTCAGACCCTGTTTGAAGTAGACACAAGGTTAAGTCCGTGCTTATCGGAGCTTTAAGTGCATCCTATACGGATACACATGTATCTTGCATATGGCGGCTCATCTCGCTCCAGAGGCAGTTTTGTTCGAACTCCACAACATCGTGATCAAGGATGATTCTAGAGGCAGTCAGTGGAGATGAACCAAGTCATAGCCGATGCCGAGGTACAAAGAGTCTGTTGCACCTTAGCTTGACTTGCCTAACGTTAGCATTAGGTGATGGCTAGATCTGAGGTTAAGACGGGATGGGCCGGCGCGCCGCGTGTAAAAACTCATGACACAGTATATCCGATAAAAGGTCCCCAATATTGGGACATGACATCCATTGACATGCTACCTGACAAGGTCGCGAGGTTACAACACCAAAGGCTTAGTTCTCAGTCAGTGCTGACCACCACAAATACTCGAGTCTTTGAGAAATGCTGAGGATGTCATTGTGTTTGATTCAGATTGAAGTTGTAATCTAACTTTTATGATATCGCGGAAAACGTCAGCCGTCCAGTCCAGTCCAGTCCAGTCCAGTCCAGCAGCTGTCGAGTGTGACATTTGACATCCCCCCGGTTATTTCTTTTTCCCTCACCTGGGATAAAACGTGTCGAGCAGCGAACCGTCTCAGGTCTTTGCTTTTTAGATTCCTGGGGGATCCATGCTTGGTATGACATGTCGCACATCGCCTGTAGATTATTGCCGCGCCACGACAAACGTCAAAGCACAAGCACAAGCATGGGCGTGGGCACACGGGCCTGGCGCTATGAGGTTTTCCCCTTATTCTTTTCTTTTTTCTCCCTCATCCTTAGCGGGAGGGGCCATCATGATGTCGATGGTACGGATAATTCTTCTTGAGTTAAAAGCACGCACAGATCGTACAGGGTTGTGAGTGTCGCTGGGACCGATCGGCGTCGGGAGTCCCTTAAAGATGCGAATAAACGGAGTACGGATACGCGCGAGTGGTCACACGTTTTGGGAGTGGCATAATGATGGGCCCACTGTAATTAATGAACCACAGCTGTATGTTGTTGTTACTGAAAGGAAAGAAATCCATTTTAGTGGTGACAGTGGTAGAAGAGCAGCCCATCAGATCAACTGTGGCTTATAAAAAGGAGAGAATCTAATGCAGCCATTGCACACGCAATCTTGGCAGGAAGGAGTGACCCTGAGTCGTGCACCCTCCAACCCTGCACCTACAGGCTGCAGCCTTCGACCTGCAAGAAGGGACGACAGCCGTACTAGGTATCCATCGCTGAGAAGTGGAAGTAGAAGTGGAAGCCTTCTCTCTCATAGGTACCTACAATCAACCCCCTGAATTATTGTAACTGGGTGACTTCCTCCACAGGGACGTATCTCACTAACCAATTATGCCTTATGTCATCATCGCCGCCTGTTACTAGAGATGAGGAAAAGCAATTATATACAAGCGCCACTTAAAGATACCTCTTTCTAACTATAGGTTATAGTAGAGAGTAAGTATCTT
This sequence comes from Fusarium sp. VM40, assembly GCA_954870535.1. Taxonomy (NCBI): domain Eukaryota; kingdom Fungi; phylum Ascomycota; class Sordariomycetes; order Hypocreales; family Nectriaceae; genus Fusarium; species Fusarium sp. VM40. The sequence goes on from CATPAH010000017.1 coordinate 3,835,268, forward strand.
ATGTATTGATTGTCTTAATGCCCTTTTCTTATTCGTTATTATCGTCTCCGCAAGTCCGCAGGTTACAATAATTCAGGGACTGAATTGTATATAGCAAGTTGGAGCACACTGAAGAGGGGCATATCAGTGCCCGGGGAACCTTACCAGTTGTTCACTGTCATTACTTTACAACGTTGGGAGGTCTGTATGAATAAATTTACAAGAATCGCTCACTGCATCAACATATACTGATTGTTGTTGTAAAGAAAAAGCCTGGTAATTGGTTAATAGACGTTCAGTGGACTATCGTACCATCTTTCAGCGATCCACCCCGTCTACCCGAGTCAGTTTTTCGTCTGCGATGACTGCTTCACTTACAAACCAACCACCAACCACCAACTATCTACGCAGTAGTCTCTCAAATGTTATCCATATATGGAAGCTTACATATTACTGCAAGCACGGTTTATCCCTCCACCCTCTCTCTATGCAGTCCTGCAAGATCTATGTAATACAACCCACTCAGATCTGCTTCTCCTTATTTGTGCCTTAGACGCTGTAACATCTCAATAATGCCCGGGCGGTTACGCTCAGTCCTCCCACCAAGAAAACCAGCTTTGGTGTACCTGAGCTAAACCAAAAGCTTGTGGCCAGGACGGAGTACAGACCACTGCTAGTATTATCTCAGTACGGAGTAACCAATACCTACCTATATTATTGGGGTCAACGGAAGAGCACTGTATCGATGTTAGCAGCGTTGCTTTCGTCTCTATCCCAGACATACGCACATACTAAGTTAGGTAATCTCGCATGACTCCTGGTCGTAAATAGCCGATTACGCGATACCTTCCTTCCTCTGTAGTCTGTACCTGCCTTAGCACCAGCCCACCCGCATCACCCCTCGCTCTTGCACTCCTCTCACAGGTGGGGTCTCGCTCTAGTGAGCCTAGTAAGGTCAACCTCGTGCTAACCATGGATGTCTCATCCTGCGAAGGACAAGCTAAGACCATCTCATCATGGTGCCCCCTCCCTCCCGCATCCGTCCCATCTCCCATCTCTCCTGGCCGTGGGTGATGGACCATCTCTAACAGGGGCCGGTCCAGGTCGGTTAAACAAGTCCAATCCAATGGAAGAAAGGAAGAACAGACGGAAAGGAGCCAAACAGGAACCAAGCCAACACGGCTAACCAATCAGTCTATCTATCAATTAAGATCATCGGATGCCAAACAAATCAAACTGGACTCGCAGCTTTTCATCCTCCATCATCAAGACAACCCTTTCGCTCGTTTACGTTTCCATCCTTATTCCATCCGTTCCTCCTCAGACAGGACAAAGTTGACAAGATACCTGACTACGCAATAACTCACTTGTAGGCAGTGTCCTCCTCCTTATCTCGGCACTGTACTGATACTGATGCCTGTAGGTTGTACCCGAGCAATCTGCCCTGCTGTCCGTCTCCGTCTCCGTCTCCTTCTCCGACCAGCTGCCGAATCTTCCATTTTCCGGCCGAGTCCCCTTTAGGTTGCTTTACACTTCTGGTTGCCACCAACATCATTGGATCTTTCGACTCTTCTAGTTTTCTTCTTTCCATTCCACGTCAACGGTTTTTTTTCGGCTTCGTCTCTTGGTGTACTCATGTTGGTGTTCGGTTGGCCATCTTTCGATATCGTGTTTCTTGGACCCTGTTTACTGTCCGGTCCCCTGATTAGCTCCTGCTCATGATCCAGTACTCATGATGCGACTGTGATCCTATCCGCTTGCTTGCTTTCACCCTTCTCGTTTAATTCGACTCGAGACTCGACTGTGGTTTTGCGTTTCGCCTATTCTTTTTCGCGCCCAGACCATCATAATGGACAACTTGGAAGGAATGCTTATGGTGCCTCCCGAACGAGGCCCAATTCTTGGTAAAGCTGTTTGGAAGGTGGGTTTCCTCGATCGCTCAGTCCACTTGCTTCATTCTCGTGCTTTCTACTGACACTAGCATAAACAGTTGCGATATGTTGTCGTCGGAAGACGTGCCACCAGAATTGGCCCTAGTCAATCGCAGTCAATATCTAACGGTCGTAATAACAGCCTCGGGGGCAGCAGATCTTTCCCCAAACTGCCTATAGAGGAAGCCTGTATATTCATTTACAAACATAAGGTATGCAACTTTGAGCTTTGTTGTGCCCACTACTCCCCTTTCATACTCGTGCTATTCGGTATTGACCTTTGTAATTACAGGACGACACCGAGCCTAGCCAGCAATGGCTATTGAGCACTATTACGGACTGCCAGGTACAACAAATCACACATCGCAAACAGGGTCCTGTTCTTCCTACTCTTGTGGTATCTATTGCCGATAAAGAGAAGAAGAGACGTTCAAGTCGGGCTGCCGGTTTTATCTCTTCGAGCAAAGATGCAAACGCAACGACTCTATGGTTTCGCACACCCTCAGACGATCATCATTTAAGTTTACACGAATGGGCGCGCAACATTCTTTCCAGGAAGTCTCCTATGAGCCCAGCAGAAAGCCCAATGTCGCCCCAATTCTCCAATCCGTTTTCGTCCATGTCTCGCGATGCCTCCGATTACTTCTCCCGCCCCAGTAGTGGCCACCGATCCGGCCGCTCTGATCCACGAAGTCTTCAGCATAAGAGTTCTGTGACTACTCAATCGACAGCCACCACCACCACCACTACTAGAGAGCGACCCCTCACATTCAGTTCCGAATCACCCAGTTTAAGATCGAAGCGAAGCGACATTTCTTCTCCCTCAAGTAATAATTATCCGATTCAGCAAATGAACTTCCCGATTCCCGGCCAGCACTACACCACAGTCCTTCCAAGTGATCTGCCATCTCCTGTCAACACCACGAGTGATTATCGAGGGGAATTCATCGAAGGCTGGACCTCTGCCCAGGGAAGAGCATCTACGATGAGCTCACCAATTCGAGGTCGTGGCAGTATCAGCTCTCAGCCTCCACATCCCTCCATCGCTGGAATAGAATCGAGCTCTCCCCCTGGGCCTCGCGAGACCATTCTAGACAGAGCGTTCCAGATGCGCTGCATTCCTGGATCGGAGAAAGAGGTTCCTGGTGAAGAGAAGCTGAGCTCTTTAGCTCGGTTTGATGCATTGATGCGAGAAGCTGATGGCAAGATAAAGCTGAAGGAAGAAGCTGAGCGAGCTCAACAGTTGGCGATGCGTAGTGCTTTCGAGGCGTCTGAGAGTTCCAGCGAAGATGACGATAGTGATTCTGATGATTCCGATGAGGGTGCATATGGCCGTATTCCCGATCGACGAGGGCCAGCCTTAATACCCCCAACAACACAACGGGCTCTGCAGTTTATTGCTGATCGTGGTGACCCAGCACCATTGTCACCCTCCAGTCGTTCTTCAGTATCCAGGACCCCAATACCACAACAGACTCCGCCCATCCGACCACATACTGCGCACGCAAAGATCCGGCCAAGTCCTTCACCAAGGACAAATAGTACCCCCCAGTTGATTGCCAGCATGGCTAAGCTGGAAATGACAGCACCCAACAGTAAGGTGTCTGATGATTCCTCTGTGCGGTTGAGTGCAGACAAGCGTCTGTCCACCTCGAGCACTGCTACGAAAAGGTTGAGTTTTACCGAGTTTACCAAAAGATTATCGAGCACCAGCAGCTTACTGTTCGTCCAGACGAACGCTAGTGGGGGGAGTTCCCGGTGAAGCAGCGAGGTCACCTTCCAGCCCTCGTCCCTTTCACGTAGGACGTTGAGTCCACAAGAACCCGCACCGTCCCTTCGAGACCGAGACCCAGATCGAAACCGAAGTCGAGAGTTGGATGACCACATCTTGAGGCGTGGATGACGTGGTAGCGTGAGCGTCACTAGTAGGGAGAGGGTTTATTACAAGCTTGCCGACTAGAAACCTTTTAGGTCTCGCATGTTTGGACGATCACTTGGCAGTCGACCATTAACACAATCAAAGGCTTTGTGACGCTTGTGGGGTGCATGGCTCGACACTTTACTGCAACGCGACTGCATGAGACGAGGAGATGGCCGGGTTTTGTGCAATTTAGATGCTTTGCACGATTCTGACACCAAATGATAGCATCGTCATGACACTTATGATGGAGATAGTGGGACCATTGGTTACATGGCCCTAGGCGTTTTCTGTTGACGGCCGACATTTTGTCTCCGCAGGCATGGATCGGTGTTTTTGGCCTTTGGGCGATCATTCTGGCATTCATATACTCCTCTCGTGGCCATTGCTACGGGATTTGGGTGCGATGAGACAGCATACTACAAATATTGCTCATCATATATGTATCTGCCTTGCTTCATACAACGGTACACCGAGACATTAGACAAGCATCCAATATATCTATAAATATGTCTTTTACCATTAACACTAGGGTCGTGACATATATTGTTTTGAGAACAAAATCACCGGATTGCTTATTAGGGCCAATCTGGCTCAACTGTGTTCTTTTCCTTATACGGGTTCTTCCGCGATATTTTATTATTGCTCGCGAGGCGTTCTGCTCTCGTGCTTTTATCTCTCATGTAGTCAATCAGCTGTATTCGCAAACCCTTTTGGGCCTTGGTATCCTTTTGTAAATCCCATCCAGGTCCCCTTTCACACCGTAGCACCTCGACACTCCGTGGCCCCTTTTCATCATATACATGCCTCTCATTACGACAGCGGAGCTTCCGCATCTTATCGGATGTACTGGGCAATGGCTTGTTGCTCCTCGGGGCTTAGTCGCTCACCGATGAAGCGTTCAACAGCGCCACCATGTCGCTGGTTCGCGCTGACCATGTACTCCTTTACCCACTTGGTAACATCGAGAATCTCTGGGAAATCGTCCCTGGCCGCGACCTTGCAAGTGTTGAGCGCAGTAAATGACATGCCGAAGCCAATGTCATCAACATCTGCTTCAGCAACAACATCATCACCAGCACCAGCACCAACAGTAGGAGGATTGACCAGGAGCGAGAGAAGTTTGCGGCAACTGTTGGCCCAGCCCTTCTGGAACTGTTGAGCGAATGATTGCGAGTCGCACAATGTCTTTGTCAGGGAAACAACTGCGACCTTTCGGTCTACAGGACGAGCGAGCTTCTCTGTCTCAGCGAGGACGAAGCTAGGGTAAACCTGGGTAAAGACACCTGCATCAACCAAGTTGGACTGCTTAATGAAGTAGTCGGCTCCATAGCCCGCCTCGAAACGAGCAGACACAAGGTGATAGAAGCGGACGAAGCGGAACTTAAACGACTCAGCAGGGGATCCTTGAAGCTTCGTGTAGATAAGTCTGAGGATTGTGACAAAGTACTGATCTAGAACGGCTCTATGATGGTGGGTTAGTCGCTATTTTTTACGAGAGGTAGAATCATGCTTACGGCTCAAATGTTTTGACAATGGAATCGAGGATGTCAAAGGCAAGCACGTCCGATTTCTTGGTGCTCAGAAGCTTTTGGAAGATGCCCAATACAGGCTCAAGCTGGTTCTCCGCCTGGATCGCCTGAGAGGCCCGGGGAATAACAGCCGACAGAAGACGGGTGCAAGCTGGGACGTTACCTCGAGTCTCCCAAAGAGTAGGGTTCAATAGGGGACCCAGTAGCGCCTTGTAGTTGTCTGAAATTGTTTCAGATGGGCTAGACTCAAGCAACTGTGCGAGAACTTGGAAGACATATTGCATGAATTCTGGTGGCGTGTCAGTATGAGTCGTAAGCAGCTTAAAAGTGACGATTCGACTTACCCGTGACATCCTCGACCAGGATCTGGTGAAATGGACCCCACAGCTTCTCGTTGAAGAGGGCCGCATTGCTAGGAGCAGAGTAGCGGACAAGAGCACCAATTGCCTCGAAATGGTAGTAGTAGAACCGAGGGTTGCTGGGGTTCTGCTTCATGACATTGGTAATGAGGACAAGATGGGTCAAGACATTGTCTAGCAGAGGAATAGCACCATCCTTGATGACAATCAAAATTCTCATGACACAGCGCATCAAGAATTCGTTCTCCTGAAGCTTAGCCGGGCTGGACTCTTTCTCAATGAGCTTGAATAGGTGACCGAGAAGATCCTTAGCAAAAGGCTCAATGTCAGCACGGGGAAACATGGCGTTACCGGCATCATCTGTAAGGAACAGGACGCGCTCCACAGCGATAGCAGCATATGAGTAGACGACGTAGTTGTCCGAGTTCAGATTCTGGATAAGGGGGCCCAGTGCCACCTTCCATTGCTCCTTGGACAGCTGGCTCCGAAAAGTGTAGAGATACTTGATGGCATCAACCTTTGAGATAGGCTCAACACCCTGCGAGTTGATGAGATCCTGGGCAATGTGTTGCTCGAAGAACTCAACGACGTTAACAAGAGGGTTAACAGTCTTGACACCTTGGGTAGCAGTGACAGCACCCTTGGCAGCAATAGAGATGAAAAGGTAGATAGCGGTATCCTTAGCCTTCCAATCGCTGCTACCCTGGGACAGGTAGTGGCTAATGTACTTGGAAACCACTGTAGTAACAGGAGCCTCAAAGCGTTCCTGAAGCTTGCGGAGAAAGTCGGTAGCAGATCGTCGTCGTGAATCTGTGTCAGAGCCCTCGAGGTCTCTTCGAATGAATTCGATCGGCTCATCTTCGAACAACTCAAGATCCGACTCGCGGAGCGCCACGTTTGGCAGAATGACCTTCTCCACAATCTGAGTCAAAACATCTTCGCTGTTGAAGATGCCAGAGTGTTGTGCAGAGGAGGCGATGGCAGTCAGGAAATGCAAGGCCTTGCTGACAATAAGGTCGTATTTGGTTTCGGGGCCAGTTGAGGACAAAAGGTTCCACGCCTTCTCGATGAAGGGCTGGCAATATTTGGAGAAATCCTCGTCGTACTTGACGGTAAAAAGCTCAAGAACCTCGCAGATATCAGCCTTAACCGTATCGACTATGCTCGTCTCGGTCTCGTCGTCGGTCTCCAGCAGCGGGTTGGAGTATGAAAGATACTTGTGAAGGAGTTCGGAAATACTGCCTAGGTTCTCGTCGAATATAGGAGGGAGATCGTGGCAAGACATATCGTGCAAGATCTTGATTTGAAGATCCAGAGCCTCGAACCAACCATGCAACACATCTTTCTTGTCATTGTTCTCGGCAATCTTTTTATCGGTTGTCTAATGCGCGGCAATCATCAGTATGGTGGAAGAACAGACTCTTATCCTTAATACTTACCACAAGAAGCTGAACAAAGGCCTGTCCAAATGTTTCAATCACATGATTGATCTCCATATAGAGCTCGTCCGTTCGGAACAAGGGTCGCCATCTGACAAAGATGGAGTGTGCAACTTCGAGAACACCAACGTTGACCTTGGGGTCGGTAGCTGAAAATCGGCTGACGAGTTCCTACGTTAAATAATGTCAGCACATGGATGGTAAACTGTGGCAGAACGGGTGGAAACACACCTGTGTAAGGGTATCCCAGCGTCGCCAGAAATCAGAATCTGCAATAACGCTAATAGCGTCACCGAGCTGAGCCTGGATATTGGCTGGTGACGAAATCATAAGGCCAATAAGGCGCTCCTTGATAACTTGAACCTCATTTTGAGGCAGCTTGTAGTTGCCTTCCTCGTCCTGTATAAAATCGGTGATTTAGCATTTTGAGGGATGGTCGATCGATGGACAGGACGTACCACATAGTTTGTTCGGATAAAGTTCTTGAAGGCCAAGGCAGCGGCGAGTCGGGTCTTTGACGGTAGAGTGTCGGAGCTGACAATGTTGAGAAGACTGAGAGAGTACTGAGGCTTGGTAGCCTCTTGCTTGAGGGCGTTCTCAGCTGTTGGTGATGATTGTTTATTAGCTTCCAAAACCGCGGGGCAACGATGAGGTGGGACAGGCAACGGGTAAAGTAAGTACCTTTACGATGCTCTGTAGGATCAAGAGTTGCATCGAGAAGCTGAGCGATCTGACCAATGTCGGCCGCCATGATGAGAATTTGTTGAGGAGAAGAGTTCGTACAGTGACAAAGGTAGAAGACGAAAACAGGAAAGGAAGAAGCGGTGGTGATGGAGCAGGACAAAGGTATGGAGGTTACAACTAGAGGCTGCAGTTTTTGGTTGATAAACAAATCAAAGCTTGAGCGGCTCTATTTTTTTCTGGGCCTCCACTGGCGGGATGCTGTGGCTGCCTGGATCCAATAGATGGCCTCAAAACCATGAGCAACAGGCTAACCCAAGGCAAAATAGAGCTGCATTTGATGAGCTCCAGAGCTATAGGCCCCTAGGTAAGCTCAGAGACGGTACAACGCCCAGGGCAGTTAATATTAGTCGGTTGGTTGCCCAGCAAGATGACCCGTACTTAGAAAATCAACGCTGACAGTGAAGTTGAGGATAGAGTGACAATGGAACAACCTATGCATAGGTAAGTATAGGAAAGTTGGTTTATATCAAGGATTGTTTTCAGGCTACTTATCAAGGTGATGAACAATTAGATATAGACTGCAATTCAAGTCGCAACTAGGTAAATCGCAGAGGTAATCTAAGTTAGTACCTACTAAGGTAGTAAAGCACTTAACATCGTGTCACCGCCTGTTTGCACAGGCAGATTGAGATAACACATCCTTTTTTTATCAGCTCAGATGTACATTGGTACTGATATAAAAACGCTTAACAACAATGGAATCATGCCATTGTTTATCGTAGGTAGACAAGGAGAAAATATCTTGACAAGGTCCGACGTGAAGTAGTTATCAACTTGTCCAGGATGGGCTGTAATTGTATTTGCGGAAGAGCCTATAGAGTATCTGGTCTGATTCTATGACGGTCTAAGATAGTACTTAGGCAATAGAGACGATCAGCACATCTGAGTATCATTGGTATTCGACAGCGCTGAACAGCCTCTCGTTCTCAGGATCAGCTTTAACACATGCGCCTGGATACAACGTTTGACCAAACAAATACAAGACTGCAGGTAAGCTGTAGCTAAGAAATAGAACCCATCCATGCTCTCCCATCTACGGCTTCAAGGCACAGGGTCCTCATATTGTTCGGGATTGGCGCGATTGACCTTCTGTACCTTACCGCCTACAGCTTGGTGGCATGGCGTACATGGCATCCCTGGGCCGTTCGCGTGCCTCTCTTCAAAGCAACCATTCAAAAGCGACCAAGGGGTCATTGACTTGGCTTAGGTAAAGCAGAGACTGAGCTCCCATTAGCTAGAAGCACATATACGTGATTGTCCCTGCTGAATCGATCTGCCCTGCATCTAGGTTAGGCAGGTTGACTTAGTACCTGCGGCTGTACAGAGAGGTACCTAACGTTAGTTGTCCTTCATGGGTCCCTAAGGTTTCTACCGGCGCAAACTCTCTGCCAACTTAATGGAACTACCATCACGTCGTTCCAACCTCTTTCTTCCACTGTTTCTGTCTCTTTTCTTCAATATTTTCTCCTTCTCCAGCCTCGTCTCATCTCGTCCCGTCCCATCTTGTCTTATCGCCTCGCTTTGCTTCCCACATCTCTGTTCGTAATCCAATCAATGATTGACCGCCTCATGCGCTAGCCCGTGCTGTCTTTTTGCGTCTTCCGGCCTCTCACCTTTCCACTGTATCCCGCCGACCTGCCCGCCTGGCAGTCTCCCGCCCCGCCGTGTGGTGCCATACCGGATCTCCGTCCACCTCCGCGCCATTGGATCCCAACTTATCGCTATCAATCATTCTAGTCTACCGACTTGGCTTCGACAATACACCTTCCCGACTACGCTGCGACGTCATCAACCGATTCTGTCTTCGTCTCCTGATCATTTAATGACCACGCCTTATCCCGTGTCTATCCACAACCTCCCGCAGGTCCATCTTAGACCTAGGTAGCACATGTTTCGCTGGTGAGACTCGCCTGCACCGTCTATCCATCTTGTACTTGCATCTGCACCTGCACCAACACCCAACACCTAGCACACTACATCCGAGACGCCGTTCCATCTGTTGCGCTCGTACCCACGATAAAAGACAGTTCACTTGTTTTATCTTGCCTTGTCTCGTTTAACCGCCCCGCCGAGCCTCTAATAAGCTTGTTCGATTATTTGCGTGCCCACCAGCAATCGCCAATACTCATCGCCTGCCTCACATTGCTTTATACTTCAAATCAGCCGACCTATTCTGCCCTACCGATGACGGATATTTCAGTGCACAGGCTTCAGTTCCTATGCTAACATGCTGCGCCGTCTAGCCTCACTTAGTCACCAAGACTCCAACGAGACTCCACACGAGCACATGTCACCGCAGCCAGGAGATGGTCAATCATCCCCAGATACGTCCCGTCAGGGTGGCCTTGCCCATGTTCTGCGAGGCCTGACAAGCTCCAAGCTCTCTAAATCGTCGCCGTCTATAGCATCACCTTCGTCTACAACCGCTCTACCGACTGCCGAGTTCGTCCATGCTCCTCTTTCAGCAACTTCTACGAACCCACCCTACGGGCTATCCTCTAGTCATATGGAATCGTTTGAGCTTCTCAAGAATGGCTCCCCCAACGAGCGTATCACTGCTGCCAACTCACTGAAGTACGCGATCGCCGAGTACCCTCTGAACCCGGTTTTGGATATTTGGTATGCTGCAAAAGACCTTATCGATCCTGCAAAGCCTGCAGCGGCACGAACAGCTGGTTGGGAGCTCTTGACAGAGTGCGTGAAGCATGAGGCTTCTTCAGACCTTGAGCGCCAAGAATATTTTACAACCCTATCAGCTCCCGCAAACTCAGAGGATTTCCATCTACAATTGGCCGCTCTTGTGGACCTCACTCGACGGGGCCGAGTCTTAACAGGCTTCGATTACGAACTTGTTCCTCTGCTGACCGGTTGGCTATGGGAATCGTACAACGTGGTGCGCGCAGCTAGGAGGAAAGTGTCCAGAAGTTCGAAAGGCTCGTCCCGAAGTAAAGTTGTAGCTTCTGGTGAAGAGAAAAATCTTGCTCAGCTATTCAATTTTCTCATCGACGTCATCAAGTTCAGCTTCAATAATGCAGACGAATCAGCTGTGACAGCATTAATCGACCGGTTATTGGCTATTTGTATGAGTACCAGTGTGGAAGAAGATCTGAGATCGAGCATTGCAGTTATTGATGCCATCGTGACATTTGGGTCTATTCCGGACGACAAGCTCAAAGGTTGTGTTCAAGTACTCAGCTCTATATATTGTATGGTGGGAAGCCTCCAAAAGGACGCCTGGAACACGATTTCGAATCTGTTCAAAAGCCATAATGGACAGGCGACCGTTCGCATTCTTCTCGACATTTTGCGAAACAACCCTGCCGATAGAGCCAAGGAGAAGGATACCAACAGAGAACTACGCGGCGCCCTAGCCGTACTGCAGAAACTCCTATCCAAAACCCCCGAGAATGGTTACCCTGGTGTTCCTTTTGCATTGCTGGCCGACGGACTTGCTACTATCGCGAGATCTGGAACATTCATCAAAACTTCGACTGCAGTTCTCCAGCTTCTCAACGCACTCTTCGACGATGGAGAGGGAAGCATGCATCGCTTGATAATCGACGAGGACTGGTCAGTTATCCTCGAGGCTGCCGCAGCTTGTTCCAAACGAGCAGTTCCTGGACCACATGATCTTGACGGCTCTCGTAGCCCTGTAAGGGAGGACAAGCCTGAGGAAGGACTCAGCCGAGAACTCATCATTCTCATCAAACGGCTTGACGTACTGATCAACCAAAAGTCAGAATTCTTTGTCCCTCGGGCAACCGTCGTTTCCTTTCTTACCGAGGTCCACCAGTTCCTCCCCGATGGAACTGCATCATCAGTCTTGAACTACTTTCAACAGTTCAGATGTTGCTCTCCATCTGACCTTCAATGGGAAGAGAACCTGGCCCTGGTTCTCAAAGGATTCTTCGGCAACAGAGACCGATCATCTCAGATCAGGCTTCGGGCACTCGAGACGATCATGGATGCTTACGAGGTTGTGGATTTGGTGGGCGATGATCCTGAAGAGAGCTTCATTCCCCAATTGGCCAAGAGCGTTCTTCAAGATGTTGCCGAAGAAACGGATGTAATTGTCCTCGAGGGCATCATGTCGCTCATGGTTTCCGTGGTGGTGTCTTGTGATATGGAACTTTTCGATTATATCGTTGATGCTCTCAGAGGTATCGTGATTGGAGACAGGCTCAAATCACCGATGTCGGTACCGCCATCTCCCATTCCGCTCACACGTGCATCTTCCGATGATCGCTTGCCTCCTGAACAATCACCATCGAACGTGGTGGCTAAAGGCTATGTCAAAATGTTTGTGCAGACCATGGATTATGATGGTGGAAAGTCTTTGAGGTTATACCATGCGCTGGTCAACATTGTTAAAGCGAACCACTGTGAAGTGGATGCTCGCTTGACCGCCATGAAGCTCTTGTTCAGGCTGCGTGCTGACTGGGCTAACCGCATCTTTATCACGAAAACTCTTGAGACTAACTTCGTCGCCCCCAATTTGTGTCGAACCCCCGAGAGCTATGCGAAGAAGCAGGCCGAAGAGGCTGCGCAGTCTTTGCGCCTATTAAGGAATGAACATGGTGGATCTTCCAAGTCTGCGCGTGGTATTCCGTTCGGTCAAGGACAAAACCACGAAAGGGGGATGCCGATGCGGTCTGCAAGTGTAGCGGCTGGCAGTGGTCTGGTGGGGAGCACTGGTAGTGCAGGTCGGTACTATCAGCTTTGGAGCCTTCCTGATCCCGATGCTCTTCCTGATTCTGTCATGGGTGTCTTTAGTCCGATTCTGGTTTCATGTCATCCCGTCTCTGAAGAACAGGAGCCAATGGATGAGTCTGGAAATCAAAGCGTTTCTGGTACTGGCGCTCTCGATGTCGCGATCTGGCTTGAGGCAGTCCTTAGTCTGTTGCATGGTTGTGATTGGGAAGTTTACAGTTTTGCGCTGGTTCATCTTCCTTCGCAGCTAAGTAATCATGCAATTTTCAGCAGCGCGATTCCTCAGATCCAAGGGCTTCGAAGGCTTATTTGCGAGCAAATCCGGACAAACTCCTTCCAAGAACCACCAAACGTCTCTGGCCTGAGGCGGGCCGATGTGGCAATCTGCCTTTTCCACAGTCTGACCATGATCCTTAGTTATCATGATCACTTTCAAAAGGGGGACGAGGACGAGATTGTCAAAACATTTGTACACGGTATCGCCACTTGGGAACGAAGTGCAAAGTGCTGCATCCATGCTCTGTCTATATGCTGCCACGAACTGCCACTTTCTACTAGCAAGTCTTTGGTGCAACTGTTGACCAAGATGGCTACCATCATTACTCAACCCCATGTTTCGATCCATATCCTCGAATTTTTGGCTTGCCTCAGCCGTCTACACCATGTGTATGTCAACTTCAGAGAAGAGGAATACAAGATTGTATTTGGTATATGTATTCGATATCTCCAGTCAGTGAGGGATAAGAAGGGCTCCAATAGGAATAGTCATGCCAGCGAACCTTCTACTCCAGCCAACTCAACACCCAGTCTCTTGGATGCCGTACATCCAAGTGCAACGGATGACCTACCGCAATACGTGTATGCATTGGCATATCATGTAATTCTCTTTTGGTTCCTTGCGTTGAAGCTGCCTGATCGCGCCAACTTAGTTGGATGGCTTGTCAGAAACATATACAGCGAAATCGAAGACGGTCACACAGATAACGAGCAGGCACTCACCTCGATCGACTTCATGCAAAGATACACATATGCCGACGTGGAAGAATCTTCTCAAGACCCTCTCTTTACTCCAGACCGGTTCGGTGAGATTATAAAGAAGAGATGGCTAGTTGGATACAGCATTGTTACTGTAAGGCAAGCCACAACCACTGGCTGGGCTCAGATCGTCAAGAGACAACCCTCCGGTACCTCGGCATTTACAATTCGAGAGACGTTTGATCCACCACCACCTCATCAGACGCCTAACTACGTGGACATCAGTAGAGAGGGACAAGTATCAACCAATACTATCTTACCTAGCCATATTATGGTACAGCTCATGTCATCTATCCCGCAGGGCCATGATCTATCACGTCCTATTCCCCTCCCCGAAGACGACGCTGTTGACAGAGCTATTCGGGTTTTTGACCGGAGCTCCACTGTTGATGGACACAAAGTCGGCGTTATATACATCGGCGAGGGACAGACCGATGAAGTCGAGATCCTCGGCAACGTGTCAGGCAGCAGTGACTACATGGAGTTCCTTAATAATCTTGGTACGTTGACAAAGCTCAAAGGGGCGACCTTCAACACTCATGGCCTCGACCGCGAATTCGATTCAGATGGCCAGTATACCTTTTGCTGGCGGGATCGCGTCACAGAGATTGTGTTTCATGTCACAACACAGATGCCTACGAACTTGGACCATGACCCGCGATGCACTCTGAAGAAACGTCACATTGGCAATGATTTCGTCAATATCGTCTTTAATGACTCAGGCCTGCCTTTCAAGTTTGATACTTTCCCGGGCGACTTCAATTTTGTTCACATTGTCATCACACCTGCGTCGAGGGCGTCGTTTATTGCTGCTAGAGACACTTCGAATCACAACCAGCCGTTCTACCGAGTTCAAGTTTTGAGCAAGCCGGGATTCCCTGAGATCTCCCCAGCCTCAGAGATGAAAATTGTGTCATTGAAAGCCCTGCCCGGCTTAATTCGCTTGCTGGCACTGAACGCTTCTGTGTTCTCTCACGTGTGGGCCAATCGTGAAGGTGGCGAACATGTAAGCTCTTGGAGAAGCCGTCTTCGGGCCATCAAGCGGCTCAGAGAGAAATACACACCGTCAGGTTCTGGGCAACTCACACCATCAGCCTCACAAAATTCGTCTCTCGGGGGTGCAACCTCATTGCACCAACAGCAACAATTTCAACAACAAGGAGATGCATCGTCTTCGCGGCCATCGAGCACCGTTCGCGATAGCTTTACCAGCCTCCGTCGTACAAGCGTGGCCACCTTTTTCACAAGCACTAGTGAGCAGACCTCGCATCGGTCTTCGATGTTATCATCATCTACCACAACCAATGACACCGAGGTCGGAACATTACATGGACAAGATTCGCACACCGATACTGTCGACTTTTCCAAATGGGCATGAACAATGCGATATTGAATGGAATGTAGGAAAAGTAAGGAAAGGAGTTATATTATGAAAATCGACATGTTATTTAAAACGGTGTGGGAGGCGTCCTGTCTACGACATACTGGTTTCAGTGGGGGTTTAAAAGTTTTTGCTTCGGGTGTAAATGTTTCAAGCTTGCTTGTTTTCTCCTTTTTTTTTGCGCACTGCTCACTTTGATATACCCTTGAGCTGCATCTCGCTCAATGTAGATTATTTCTAGACCGCGAGATCTCATCTTACTTATTAAGGCTGTCTTGGCGTTATTTTACAGCTTACAGCACTCAGCATTCAGCACTCAGCACTGACAAGCTGATTGATCACTATGACGAAGTGACTTGCCAATAGCCTAGGTATCTAGGGTTACGGATCCAGTATTGAAGCTCATACGACTTGATCAGCCGATGAAAAACCTGTTGTTTCCATGTCATGCTTGTGCGACCCTGCGTGTTGAGAAGCTGTTGTGTAACAACTGACAAGTGCTGAGTTTGCTCGGCCCGCATGTCAAAATCCTGCATATGTTTGGTCCGTTTCCGTACTTCATTGCCAAAGTCTGCCTACCGGCCGGGCTGTGTGTAGGGTGGCTGTTAGCCCAAAGAGGCTCAACAAGGAAGGGGACTTGATTGACAAATCAGCAAACATTTCGCTACACAAATACGACACGTGCGACTTGCGCCGCCTGAAGCGTCCTTGGATCAACTAGGAAATACCGCCCATGAGTTTTGTTTTGTTTGGCAGAAGAACGAAGGCGGCTAGGCGGCACACGGTGATGGTAACACAAAACTGATAGACTGCAGCTTCTTTGTGAAACCGGCAAAACATGAAAGGGTTTAGAGGTGACATGCTTAAAGGAACCAATGAGGTTGTAAGCATGATTTATCAACTGGTAATCCTGCATACACAAAACGGGGGTGCGATCAAAAAGCCACTGCAAGCTGATCACACTTGGCCAATCCAGCATCACAAGTTTATCAAGTCGGATGGGTGCACCCGAATAAAGAAACTCGACATGGCCTTGTCGCCACACGTCAGCAGCTGACAGAAGGACATGTTACACAAGAAGACCGTCCTGTAAGTGGTTGGTATGCGGTTTGTTGAAGCAGGGAATGTCAATTCAAGAACTTGTTGGGTCAATAGTAATGCGAAGAGGAGTGCTTGCGAGTAGTTTCTTGCCGATGCAGGTTTTCATCTAAGATTGGAGGCAGATGCTGCGACATACCAGTCTATCGCGTAGATTGGCGTGAGTGAAACTTATGAGGAGCCGTAAGCGTGTCCTGTTCTTGATCATACTGGCCTGATAGGATTCTGAGTGAGAAAGAGTGTCTCACATGGCCTGGTAGCTCTATGTGCAGCTCCGTGATTGACATTATTGTTTGTTAAACACGTGTTTGAACACGTATATGTGATCCTTTGGCTATGCTGGAAAGATGTCGCGCGAACAACGATATCCAAAAGAAGTGGAAGCTAATGGGGAAGCACGAAGAGAAATGCTTGTAAAGACATATCGTGCATTTCAGGTTTCGAATTCAATGTGTCGAGGTGCGCCTCTCATCCGCTGCCTGGCTGCATTCGAACCATGTTCTTGCCTGCTCAACATGATTTTCCCAGGGAGGAGATTTGTTCGTCTTCCTGTTGCGTAGCTTCTGATATAGAGAACTTTCCTATTCTCAGACTTTACGCCACACCTCTTTATATTCCGCCCATTTACCGAACCCTGTTAAAGTCAATAATTAGTGGTCATCTCCAAGGGAAGCTCCAGTTATTTCTTACCCAGAGACTGTAACATGTTTTCATCTGACCTGCTGCCATCAACAAACATCCCTACCATGCCTCTTTCACTAAGGGTTTGACGACATGCAAGAATTAATCTCGTTGCCACTGAGTCCCGGTGGTTAACCATGTCTGGATCGTCATCTTATAACCAATCAGTGAAGTTCAAACTATGGTTAGTCACTCACCTTTGATGCAGATGCAAGAAACTCCCCCAATACTTGGTCCAATCGTGGCTGGCCATGGGATATCTGCACCGCAAGGACTTCCGTTGCTGGGGAAATATGTAATTGCCGCCGCAACTAAGTTGTTTCCTTCGAGCCCAACAACGACATCGTTCATAAAAGAGCTATCCATATACCTGGCGTATTGATCGTACCACCCGAACCCATATCTCTTCTGGGATTCCTTATTTGCCAAGTCTATAACTTGTTGATAGTCTGAGAACTGGTATGATCTGAAGGTCAAACCAGCGGATGCCAAGTCAGGAACTGGATGATCGGCGAATCTTAAGATCCAGTCCAATGCGCGTCGACCGTTCCCAGGTGTATTTTCCTTCGTATTCCATCCTCGCTTCTGGAAGAATTCAGTGTTACTTACAGGAACTGGAAGACCATAAAGCAACCTGGGAAATGTGCTGCCAAGCTGTATGATGCCGACACCTCGAATTCGGTGAAGTTTACTCATTACTTCATTGTAAAGTGTGCGTCCAATACCTCGGCCCCGATACTGTTTGTGAACAATGAGAGCGGCTATCGACCCAATCAGTCGATCGCCGCTACTGTCCGTAAATGTTGTGAAAGTAGCGCAGAATCCCACAGCTTTCCCAGTCTTCGGCTCACGAACAAGGTAATGCATCGCATAACCATCCCGCTTCAAGAGGGACCCAAGGGTAGAGCGGTCTAGATGAAACTGGGCTGGGAAAGCTTCTTTCCACAATGCATGTATATCTGGGAGATCCTTTTCGAAGTCCCATTTTACTAGTGACCAAGGGGGTGAAGGAGAGTCTCTGACCGTTGGCCGGATAGTTGTTGCTGCTCGGTCACTTGTCAACAAAGCAGCGGTGGCTTGAAGATCTACCACAAAATAGCTCGGAGACTGTATTATGGTTTGAAACCCGGATTCGTGCGCTTCATTTTTGAGGACATCGCAGCAGGCCACAAGAGCGATAGGGCGTTCCTCGCATGCTTCTCGAACTTCCTCCGCAAGTTCTAGTTGGAAAGCACCTTCTTCTGACGAGAAGCCAGTCAACACGAACACCACAATCCGTGCTATCTTGATGAATGCCACATGGTCGGAAGTGATGCCACGCTCCTTTGTGTATGGAACATGGCGAGTCCAGGGATGGGTTTGTGCAAGTGCTTGACCCAGGGGCTCGAAGGGGTCAGTTGCATTGGCAAGACTCGGATCTAAAGGAACAGCGGCGGGAGTTAACAACAAAAGTATATCCTCTTCGCGAAGACTTTTCTGAATAGGGACCAAATCTTGGTGATCCCATAGCAAAGCCGGTGGGCTCTGACTTTGCGGACTTGACATTGTCTCAGGACCAGTAATTACATGACCGATCTGAACTGTCAATGAACTTGCGTTTTTCGGTTACGTGCGCCGTCTCCACAACAGCCCCCTTCAGCATAAAATTGCTCCCAAAGAATGTTTGTATGGGAATAGTGGCAATTGTGGTGGTGAAATAGTCCAGTCAATAGTTGAATTTATGAGCGGTCCCACTGCTTTAGAGATAACCACAGAGGCAGGTTAAGAAGGCTGAGCAATTGGGTTTTAATATAAAAAAAATTGAAGAAAAGAAAAGCACTCGTCAAATCAAAACGTATAGGTCAAGACGGAGTTGGCTGGACAAGAAAGCAAAAGTCGAAAGGTGAGAGCCTGCTTGTTCATCTGAAACCGAGCCTGAACAAGCAGGAAAGTGAGAATAAGCAAGTCAGTCATCTATAAATGCGGGTTTTGTGGCTGGACGACGATAGTCTTAGGGCGTCTGCTGGGGCCTGCGAAGTCGCTCAACCAGACTGCTGGGAGGAGTGTTCAAACGAGTGTGGGGTTAGATTGGACGAAGGCTGCGACATCTCAAGAATCAGCCGCTTCGAAGCGCCAGGGCCATACAGGTCTATCCAGTTGCTAGGATAGGATGGATAGGCAGGGTTTCCTCTCCAAAAATACCAGCCTCGGCCAAGGCCTATTGGATGTTGTGGCGGAGGGAATATCTCGACGTGTGCGGATAGGTTCCCAAGATTGACGAAATGGGATTGCCGAAGGCTAGGATCATCCGTAGTGACGGCGAAAGCGGGTTCAACTGCACCTACAAGATGTTGCCGGATGGTGACACGAAGACGCACCTCGGCAGAACCGGGGTAGCGATTCGTGATACAGTGGCATGGATGAATGATAGGTCTATGCGTTACTCCGTAGACTCATCGTGGCCCAGAAATGGGGTTTCATGAGGCCAATGCCACGGATATGGTGATCAGAGAGGCTCGAGCGACCGAGTGCGAGCCCAGCGAGTTACCGAGACGTGGGTTTATTAGTCTCGGGATTGCGCCGGATAGTAGCGTTCGAATGTGAACTACGATTGGAGAGAGGGTGAAAAACAGGATGTCTCTGGAAGAAGGTATTGATTGTATTGTCATCCTCTATCCTTGCATCCCAGAGACATTCCTATGCAATGTAGTTTGCTGCACCTCGTCCCAAGTCCTCCAAATTGATTAGAGAATAATAAGACCGTGCTCACATGCGGGTGGGTGGTTCCAAAAGCGCCGCTTTTTATATCACGGCAGTCTTCGTATAGGTCAGAGCCTCACAAGGGGCCTGACCGCCATGAAAATGCTTTTTCTGGCTACGCAAACTTGGAGGAGGGTGGTTCGTTCGACGTGGGATTGTCAGCCACGGCTTCGGCTGGCCTATCGACAGCAAGTAAACACAGACTAATGGGTCGTGCCGCGATGACTACCTTGCACCAACATCAAAGACATGACGAGACAAGAGATGGGAAAGGAAAGGAAAGGAAAGGAAAGGAAAGGGGAGAGGGGAAAAGAGGACAGCGTTAGGATGGTGATGAATGGTCAGAAATGCTCTATAGCACTGCCGAATTGCAGCGGGAGGAATTCTAGGGTCGTAGCTTCTATTCTAACTAGGTAGGTATTACTCAAAGTCGCCAATTGGAATGGAAGGCACTAGCAGGTAGACAGGGCATTAACAGGGTAGGTGCTCATGTATCTTTGGGGAAAACACCTTGGGTTGTGGCAGGAACGAGCCGTAATGGTTACAGTAGGTAGTTTATGGCGTGAGTAAGTTGTCAATTCCCGCAAGTAAGAGCCTGAGCTGTGATAGTACCTTGTAGTAGATGTTCAGCCTTTGAGAGCGTTGCTGTTGCTGTTGACTTATCGATGCCGCGGCAGGCGACGGCCGAGGATATTCAGTTTACGGATACGGGGGACGTATGGATGGTATTGGTCTGGGTTTGCCTTGGACTGCCACCTGCAAGAAGGAGACCACAGATTGAACAACAAAAGAGAACAGTATCGTCTGCAACTCGAATGGAAGCTAAAATTAGATAACAACGATGTTGGTTCAACTTGAGGTTGAACTAAGCTTCCCGCATCTCCAATTGTCCAACGTCCCACGGCTCTTGCGGTATACGACCGATACGTTGCTACTAACAGAGTCAAGAAGCAGTTTGCTACTATCAGAACATACAGTGATTAAAGTATTCTAGCACTCAGCTGTTCCCGGCCCTTTTTACCATCACTACTACCTCAATTATCTACTATTGTTGTACAGACTACTCCGTATAGAGTAGGTCATCTCTCGCTTCCTGGACGGAATTGAAGGCCTGTGCCCCACTCCGGACATGACCCACTAAACCCCCCGAAAACCGAAAGCGCGTCTGCCTTTCGCCGACGCGTCTCCCGGAGTGTCCCACTCATTCACACTCTACCCCAAAGTCCCGACATCTGCCGCTCCGCTCCGGGGCATCTACTTACCCTGGCTATCTGATGGCGACACACTAAACATCAAAACGATCAGAAAAGAGGCCCTGTGCTAAGTACGTGACACATGGAAACAGATATAGATCCCGCTGAGGCGGGTCATGAGGAGATCCGGCTCCTCGTAGGTGATGTTGTTGAATGTAAGTTTTTGAAGTTAACATTGCAAATCATCGGCTTATGAGACTTAGCATCCAAAGTACCTGCCAAAACACGCGCAACCAGCATCAAACCCACTATCACCAACCTCACTTCTCTCTGCTACGAATGGGGTCTTTTACCTGAGACTCTTGACCATCTCATTAACCTTGTTACCACGCCAAATCACCTTGATCAAGCAAGTCAAGCTGCCATCATCAGAAATCTCTACCCAGCCGCACCCGTTTCCCGAGAATCCACTCTTCTGGTCATCTCTTGCCTCGGTCACGGGGCTCTCAAGCCGTCTCTAACTCTTCAAGCGGCTCTTCTCAAGTGGCTCATCACAGTCCACCACACACTGGAGTCACCGCAGGTACTCTCACAGGTGTATCCTGTTCTTTTCAACCTCCTCGACACCGCAGCCACTCGGTAGGTCGGGCATGTTTTGCTATAAATAATCCACTAACTCGACCCAGACCTAATTTAAGCCATCTTCTTGCTCTTATCACACGACGAAAACATGTTCGACCTTTCCGAATTCAAGCCTTGTAAGTTCCAGACATTCAAGTCTATGACTATCGACTCATATGTTACAGACTTAATCTCTCAAGACAAACAGGAAACGATCCTTGCTTAATCGGTCTTTTGAGAGTATTTAAGGATTATTACCCCGAGGTTATTGTTGGGGAAGCTGTTCGAGGCAAAGCATCCTCCTTCAAGGTTCGTCTTTCAACAATCACATTTGTACCGTTTACTAAGATTTTTAAAGCTTCCTGATCCCCAATGGCGAGAAAGGCTGGACGAGATCCAAGAGGCACACTACCATAAATCCCAAGGCGGCCCATCACAACCTCGCGATGGCTTCCGCGTCCATCGCCCTATCGGCCGCAGTGCCAGAAACAAGGTCGTTCCGTTAGTTCACACATCTCATGCAACAGAGGTTCGTCACGCCGACTGCTGGTCACAGCTTGTGTGCTCACAATTATAGGATGCGGTCACACTGGAAGAAATCGAGAATGCTACCGGCTTCGTCAAGAATCTCGACAAACTGGAGCTACCTAACCAGCTAATAGCCGTTTTGGCAGATCCACTGCTGCAAAAACTCATGCTTCTGAAGCCAGGTTATGAGTCCGAGCAGAGGATGTCAAACTGGCTCAATGCAGTTCTCCAAGATGTCTATGATGGTGACGCGGATGAGGCCACTTTCTTTGATATGTTGGACATTCTCCGAGACTATGTCGTGTCTACCAAGGCGTGTTTCTTCACAGAACGTCGTGAGAACTTTTACTGACAGTGTGTAGCATCTACCCCCTCTCCTCCTCAACTTCTTTGTGCGCTTTCTTCCACTTTGGGATGGCTCTGGGCGTCGCGACTCTATGTTTGAGATCTTGTCATACTCCCCGTTGCTGGATTTCCAAGGTAACTTTAATCTATTACCGAGACTGAGACTGTGCTAACACCCTTCAGAACTGTATAAACATGTTTTGCAGCCCCTTGAGGCTGCAACGCTTGATAGCACCCCAGAATCTCAACTCGCCCTCCTCGCTCTGTACAAGAACCTCCTCCATCACTGGACGGTCGTACTTGGATCCAGTGACCCGGTGCCAGACAATGCTAGCGGTAGTGTTACGGCTTTGGTCCGCCACGTTAATACCCTGACCCTCAGTCTCGTCCAAACATCCACTTCTGTCTCGGCCCGTTCAGCTATCCTCGACTTTTACGAGCAAAACGCCCGGCTTGTCAGCCACGAGACGCTCAAGCACCATATCCGTATTGAGCTTCCCCCCTCCTTCCTGATATACATACTCTTCTTTAGTAGCTCTGCCGCTATCACGTCACGGATCTGTGCCATCCTTGCCTTGTACAAGAAGGGTTTCGAGATGGCTATGTTCACCAAGCCGCGCCGTGACGGAAGCAACCGTGTAGACTCGTCGTCGTATAATAAGGTTTTCGTCAGCTTGTTCAACGGTTACCTCATGGATATATGCAACTGCTTCTGGCGCGGTCGGGCGTTTACCGACAGTGACCCCAACGCCCATGGCTGTATGATTCCACGGAGTCTAGTGCCCAAGCTGTCATCGTATGTGATTTCCGTGGAGAAATCACACACCTTAACATCCCTCTTCTCACTCTCATACTCGCCACTTCTGTGCCTGCAGAGCACAAGGTGTATACAGGACCTTGAAAGCTCTGAGATAGATGACCATACATCTTTGCGCGTCAGACACGAGGGACCACCGACACAAAGTAGTCTTGGGCAGCTAGCGAGCTCAGGGGGCATACGGGTCTCCTGGCAGGATTACAGGATTAAGGTGCTCGAAACACTGTCCGCCAAGGAACTCGCAGGTATCACGGACCTGCTGAAGAACACGATGACAGTGCTGAGGAAATTAATAGACGGCGAAGGAAACACTAAACCAACTGCGACGCAATGATTCAATACATGGTGGAAAGGAATATATCAAGCTTTGAATGTTCATTCGTTATAAGACTTGTCTAGTTGAGGTGACCAAAGTCTTTACCCCTTTGGTTGAAATGCAGGGTATCTAGAAGAGTACCTATATAAATCACCGCCACCATATTTCCATACGCCATGCATGAGTGACAAATATCACTATCGTCTTCCCTTTTACTGTTATCCTACGCTGAAAAATGCAGTTGAGTGCTATCCGTCTTCCCAAACTCCAAAGCTGATTAAAACGAACTCAAGGCGATTGTTAAAATGCCTCAGTTTTGAAACCCTCCCGAATTAGCCAAGCAAGTGCGTTGTGTCTATACCTCACGCTGCTTAGACTCATCGCCGTACCCACCAATCTGTATACCTCCAAAGCCATAAGTCTTGCCTTCAGGGTTGCGCTTGGTATTGCTTCGAGGTCCTCGCTCCCTCAAATCGTCCCGGAGCCAGCTTAGGACAAGTTCTCCAAGACGACTGTTGCCAGAGGCTCCCACAGTTCCGTCAATAGTGGCGAGCATCTTGTCGGCCTCATCCCACTCCTTGACGGTACCGAGATGCATGTGGGCGAGGTGAGTAGGCCAGCCAGCAAGGTTATCAAGGATATGGGTGGCGTAGACGATGGTGCACTCGCGAATCTCGGTTTCGCGCTTGAGCCAGCCGAGGAATTCAGCTCGGCTCAGAACGTCAAGGTCGACGGTGATTTCGTCGAGAAGCAGGACAGTCCAGGGCCTCACAAGACCCATGGCAAGCTGTACACGACGGCGCTCACCATCAGAGACAGCGTGCATGCGCCAGTTGGTGTCGACATCAAGCATGGCGACGAGCTCATCTCGACGATCCGGGTACGCATCACCACCGACAGAGCGGAGCAACTCGTTGACGCCAATGTCGTTTCGGACAATTGGGTTAAGAACCCATTCAAGACCGAGATAAGTGACTCCCTCAAGACCCTCCTTGAAAGGGTCAACTCCGCAGATGGAGATGGTGTCGCTGGGCGCAAGACGCTTGCCAGCGAGAAGACGCAGCAGAGTAGTCTTACCAGCGCCGTTGGCACCGATAAGAAGGGTACGTGATCGTGGAGGAAGATCCAGACTGATGTTGTTGATACCAGTTGAGTAGTCGGGGAACGTGTATGAGAGGTTGTTGACCTCGACACGAGGAGGCTTAGGAGCGGAAGACATGGCTGAGTAGGTGTGTAAGAAGTGATGACGCTGAGAAGTAAGAAGCTGGTATACAGAATATTCGGAGTTGGGGACTGAGAAGGGGTTACGAGGAGAGAAAGAAGCAAGATATGAGATGTTATGTCTGAGGTTTATATGTAAACAAGTTTGGATTTATTATATCGTAAGATGTTGTGTGTAGTGACAAACTTATACGAGTCAGAGATTTCCCTTCCCCTCGACCTAAGTTAAGAAACGCCTACAGACAAGATCCATCTACTCAGGCTCAGCCGGTGCATGGCGGGGTCCGATGAGCATGAGACTCAGACTCAGGTCGATATTCCATTCAGGGAACCCCGCCATAAGCTTTCAGCTGTTTAGTGAGCTCACCGCCTGTAATGTAGCACGTCATCCACTGAGCAGGGCCTCCACTTCCACTATCGGTTCCCGTCCAGTCCAGTCCAGTCCACTAGGTTCCCTTATCCGTTGCCTAGCCACTTTACGCCAGAAATTCGCGTCTAAACGCGGACAAAGCTTCCCCACGCGTTTTGCTTCACCCAAGGAGAGCTTCAATTCCGACTCCAACTTTAACTACCCGTAAAGTCAATTGTACAGCCACGATAGATCTCACTATAAGTTGAAGATTCGAAGGGCTAGTCTGGGCTCATCAGGTCTCGTATAACACCGGCGTTCAAGTCCCTCTGCCTAGGGGCCATTCAAGATGGTGACCCTTGAAGATGTCGAGGGCAGCCTCCTCCAGAAGCCATCGTAAGCACCATCGATGCCGTACCTTGGAACAACACGTTTACTTACCAGCATACAGTGATGCTGCTCACAAAGTCCAGACTCGAAGCGCCTCCGCCTACAAGCCTTTACAATCCTTCGCTCTCGACAAGCAACGCTCCTACAAGCAACAGTATGGCGATATGTATTTTTTGCGCCTTACCAAGATCAAACCAGCCGTCGATAAAGTAGCTGATGCAGCCTGGACCGGTACAAGTATCGGCGACGAGGAGGCCCAGAGGGTTGAGCGTGTGCTTGATGTCCGTCAGGGAGAGCTGTGCTATGTCACTGGCACCGTATATATGGAGATGCCCCTTAAGCCGAATATTTTGGAAGACGTTTCCAAGGACGTAAGATTTCCTCTTCCCTGCCGAGTGTTGGACGAAGAGTGCTAACTTACATATGTAGCGCTGGATCTCTGCCCCTATCTCGACACCTAAATACTTCTCCGACGACGACCAGGTCATGTTGGAGGACGAGTCAGGTCGTGTCAGACTAGTAGGCGACCTGTTGAAGAACTTACACCTCGTAACGGGATGCATTATCGGTGTCATGGGCACAGAGAATTCCAATGGCGAGTTCGAAGTCATTGACGTCAAATTCCCTGACCTACCTCCCCAGCCCGACCGCTGGAGTCTCTCGAAGCCTGCATTAAACAAGGGCAAGAAGAATGATGAAGATGAGGAAATGGCTGATGCTTCTGAAAACAAAAAGAGCAGCAACAAGATTGCCATTGTTTCTGGATTGTTATTCTCAGGCACTGACGCTTCTTATGCCCTCGAGATTGACCTTCTTCTAGAGTATCTACTCGGTGAAGCTCTAAGCCCTAAAAGCCAAGCCGATGTTGCCCATATCAGCCGACTCATTATCGCCGGCAACTCTATCTCAACAACAGACCGCAAGCCCGCCGCCGCAGATGAAGCACTCTCGGAGAAGAAGGGCCAGAAGAAGTACGGTTACGACGCCAGTGCCTACAACCCGCTCCCCTCTCAGCTCTTCGACGCTTTTGTCGCGGAGCTTCTCCCCTCTATACCTATCACAATTCTCCCTGGCAGTCAGGACCCAGCAAACGCTAGTTATCCACAGCAACCTGTGCATCCAGCTATGTTTCCCTCGGCACGAGCTTACACCCGCGACCCGACCGCTCCAACGACACAGCCAGCTTGGTTCGACACTGTTACAAATCCTTGGGAAGCTGAGCTCGAAGGATGGCGGGTTCTGGGAACTGGTGGTCAGAATATCGACGATGTTTTCAAGTACGTTGGCAGTGATGATCGCCTCGGCATGATGGAGGCCATGTGTCGATGGCGGTGCTGTGCTCCTACTGCACCTGATACACTCTGTAAGTCTACAGTCACTCAGATATTGACTATACGAATCTAACATACTATATAGGGAGCTACCCGTTCCAGGACGATGACCCCTTTGTTATGCAGACCTGTCCACATCTCTACTTTGTCGGCAACCAACCACAATTCTCGACCAAGGTTGTGCATGGCCCCGAGGGTCAATCAGTGCGGCTCATCACTATCCCAGCTTTTTCGGAAACGAAGGAGTTGGTGCTAGTTGATACAGAAACATTGGAGGTTGAGAGGATCAAGATTTCCGCATCATGAGAGCGATCATATAATGGAGTTTCAAGACATATAAAATAGGTGATAAAATACCCTGAATGCATAGTTGATTAAAGACGTTGAGCAATATTTCTGAGCAATTGACTGATCCCGCACCAATTCTGAGTTAAGATGGGCGCCTTTGCTACCAAAAGTTTCCTTCTCCCACTTCCGTGAACGCCTAAACAATTCCCCAATTCCCCTGTCTGCCCGGCAAGATGCTTCACATCTCGTAGTCCGAGTCGTTATCATCACTTGGTTCTTCAAATTCCTGGTCCATGTCCTCTTCGCTCCCCTCGTCATCCTGTTCCTGAACATCCCAGCCATCCCAGTCATCCTCCTCAGCGTCGGCATTCCAATTCATGGGCCCGAGATCTCCTCTCCTGACAACGTGTGGCTTCACATGTTTCTTGCAGGCTCTGATCACGGACCGTTTGAGCGCCATCAGTCTGACATTGATCTTACGAAGCTGTTCAAAGCGAAACTTTTTCATTTTCGAGTCCTTCCTCCAGGGATCACGTCTCGCGGTGTCGTCTTTGCCCCTGAGTTCGTCGTGTCGGAGATGTTTGTAGAACCGCAGCTGGCGGACATGAAGGACGAGCTCCGAAGAGGGCACTCCCAAGCCCTCGTTCAGAAACTTGTTCTGGATTTTGATGCGGATGGTGTCGCAGCATACGGCCCTTAGTGCCACCATGAGACCAGAGCCTGGCTCGAAAAAGTCGGCAAAGGTGAATTTACCACTTTCATACCGGGGGCTGATGATGATGCGTAGCGTGTGGATGTTGGTGGTGTAGGGTTCGCAGGCAAACATCTTGATGGCATCGGCCATGAACTCTTGCGTGTAGGAATAGTGTCGGTTGTGGTCTGCCTCGACAGTGATGTAGCGAAAGTAATCAGCATACTTTGTGATGTTGATGGTGCCGGGTTCGTGCTCTGGCTCTACTGGTAGATTGGGACCCCCAAATACCAAAGAGAATCTTTCTCCGATCCCAGTCTCAGGAATGTATGCGTCGTTGTTGACCACCTCATGGCTGTTGCTCATCACTTGAGATGGATTGGGGGCATCTCGAAGGCGGTAGAGGAAGGTGTTTTCTCCATAGAGAACGCCCCTGGCTTCGATAAAGACCGTCTTGCAAGTCATGAGAATGCTGATGTCAAGGCCTGGTTTCTGGCGCTGGTAGACTCGCTTCCATCTGTCGTAGACAGGAATGGGCTTGTCGGATACCAGGAGGCCGCGGTAAATATGCTCTCGAACTTCGGCGGGGAAATCCATCAAGCTAAGGCGCTTGGGCGCCTTGATCATGCCTCTGGAGGACTTGAGGAGGAACTGTGAAGCATGAGGCAGAGAGGGCCGAGGACACCGAAGCAGAAAGGAATTCTTGAAGGAGGTAGGAGGACGATCGGTGCTGAGCATACGGCGCATCCCACTACCGTACCCGAAATAAGGGGCTATGATGGCAGGCGGAGGAGCAGTCTCCTCCTCGTCGAAGGATTCTTTCTCAGGGCTCGGCTCACGAGAACCCCAAGCGAACTGGGTCTTTGGGATGCCATACTCCTTGGTGAAGTCTTTGAGGAGGGGTGCTTCAATTTTGACCTTGGCATTGCCGGGAGACTCGATTCTTTGCATGGTCGATCTCGATACTGGACTTCGACGCTTCATGGGACGGACCTTGGACTGAGCAACTTTGCGAGCTCGTGCTTTGGCTGCCTTTGTTCTTGTGACGGGGCGTGGCGCCATTGTGAATGGTTGGAGTGTAGAGAACAGGAAGGGGTTGGGTGGTGTTTAAGGGTAGGAAGTAGGAGAGTTGCTAGCGAGTGGTTAGAGAAGGGTTGTTGGTGAGAGAAGAAAAGGAGAGTGTCGATTGAGTAGAAGTTGGCCAAGTTTGGAGGTCAAAGGCCTAAGCTTCTATTGTGTGTGCATGAGTCGAATGCTCACTTGCTTTGAGATGATCAAGATGGAACAAGAAGAGAAGGATCTTTAAGTACCTACGAGAGAATGTTACCAAAGAACAAGAGTTGTGTGAGAGAGGAATCACGCTTCTGTGTTGCAAGAGAAGAGTAGATCTTTGAAGAGAGTAGAAATTGAGGGCCGGTTTTATAGTGAGATCCAAGCGGCAGTGATTCATAGCTTCTCTTTTGTAGAACCTTTCAATGTTGTATGAATTACTCCATGATTTGCTACGAGCTTATAGAAGTTTAGGATAAGAGAGTGAAGCAGGTGGTATGCTTTATGACACATAAACGATAGAAGGGGATGTAGCTTTTAGGCATACCAGGGGATACGGAGAAGGATATATTATTTAAAAACGATACATACATATATATATATATGCAAGTGACTGATTGCCACTTGTGATAATTGACTTGCTCCCAATGTTAAAGTCATGAGATGAATTGAAAACTTGAATAAACGTAGTCAACGAGTTACGGGATTTGCCATTGTGACCATGCTTACTATCTCTTAACGAGCCATGGAACAAATTACTTTAGCCCTTTCTGATATTCTCTCTAATAAACCCTCCTGCTACTTGAACTATTCCAGACACAATTCACGACTCGATCTTGGCATTTGCGCCCTTCGCCTGTCAAGTGGACAACGTATAATTCAATCCATAGCCATCCATAGGGATCCAAACCCCAGGGCCCTAGAAATAGAAACAGAAACACCATAGAAATATAGTGCGCCCTATGGAGACTCTTCCCTCTCGTCTACGGCTATGATTCGCAGAGCCAGGAGTAAGATCTGACAGTTGAGGAAAACTCACTAAAATACAGCGTCTAAAGCAAAGTGGGAGGTATCCACAGGGCGCGCTGTATTACGAGTCATTACCGCTAAAAGTTGACTTGCATATAAGGGTCCTTTCTCAAACTATATAACTTCGTTTCTATTCATCACTAAACGTCTTTAAACTACTCTCGATTCCTTCAAATCTCTTCTCCATAGAAACTCTTCTTCGAAATTGGTCATAAACATTCCAGACACATCAAGCGTTCACCCAAGTTGACAATCATCAAAAGCCCTCACCGACTCACCTCCTGAGTTTACTCACAGAGTTCAAAGTATTTACCATTGTGAGAAATAATCACCATGGGCTCTCTCAGTTCCGACGCAAAACTACCATGGATCAAGACACCATGTGTTCTAAACCCTCAACTATCCCGAGCTATAGGCTGGTACGCCCGTCCTTTCGAGACTCCGTACATGTCACCACCTCAACTAACACCTCACAAGCAATGTCTATCTCAAGCTTGAGAACCTGCAGCCCTCAGGCTCCTTCAAGTCCCGCGGCATCGGGAACCTTATGACTCAAGTAGCCGCTGCGGCCACAGGCCCTGTTCATTTTTACTGCTCCTCTGGTGGCAACGCTGGTTTGGCATGCGCAACTTCTGCTATCTCACTGGGCCAGAAAGCGACCATTGTCATGCCCACAATAATCAGCCAGTTGATGAAGGGAAAGCTGCTTGATCTGGGGGTCGAGGTGCACCAGAAGGGTAAGAACTGGGCCGAGTGCGATAAGTATATGCGCGAGGAGTTATTGGCGAACGATCCTGCGGGCGTCTATGTCCCACCATTTGACGATTCTCGGATCTGGGATGGTGCGGCAACTATGGTGGATGAGATGCGAGACCAGGTCGAGGAACCCATCGATGCCATTGTCTGCAGTGTCGGCGGCGGCGGTTTGGTCAATGGCATAATGCAAGGCGTCGAAAGCCATCCCTGGCTACTCACGAAGCCAGCGGTTATCGCTGTTGAAACCACAGGAGCTGATAGTCTCAACGCAAGTGTCGTAGCCAAAGAACACGTCACACTGCCCGAGATGACCTCAATCGCGACGTCACTAGGCGCAACAAGAGTGTCAGAGCAGACATGGAAATGGAGCCAGCATCCGTCAGGAACAATGAAGAGTCTCGTTGTATCTGATGCGGACGCCGCTATAAGTGCTGTTCGCTTCGCTGACGACGCACGGCAGTTGGTCGAAGTAGCATGCGGTGCAACCCTGGCTCCTGGTTATCGAGGAGATCTGAGGAGGATTCTTGGTGAGGGTTTGTCTGATGAGGAATGGAGCAGAAAGAATGTTGTGTTTGTAATTTGCGGAGGCTCTGGTGTTACCCTGGGTATGCTAGATGGATATCGGGAAAAGTACCAGGCAGAGTCTTCGATTAAGCTCTAAGAAGAGCAAATAGATGGTATAGAAGTGTATAGATCGTTTTTTACGCTACGTTTAGATGCGTATTTGTGAAAGCTTTTGACTTTATTGTTGGTTACTGATGAGTTGGACTATTTCTCATGCACTGAATTTCCGCATTACGCCAAACTCCAAATATCCCCTTTCACGACTCTACCGCTTACTCGCACCCCCTCTACCCTTGGCTGTTCCCTTTTCTGCCTTGGCCTGATCGACGAATTCTTTCATGATCTGATGCAAGTCTGGGTTCTTCCTGGCAAGAAGGAGCACGTCGTCTGTAGTCACGGTCGACCGCCCAGCGTGGTTGCTAAAGCTCTCGAGGTCTGTAGCCACGTTTTCTGCACCCTTGTTAGCCCATATTCTTTACTTGGTGTGTGTTAAAAGGTACCAATCTGTGTCCAGACCAGTTCTGTGAGAGCACCGATGAATTGCGGCGTGGCATTGCGGTTGCGGCGAAGAGACTCTTCGTCGACGATTTGACCGACGGCGTACCACAGGGCAGCTTTGAGGCGCTGATAAGGGGGTTAGTTTAGTTTTCGTGAGAGATTGGGGGTCGATGATTTACCTCACGATCTTCGTCTCCAGTTGTGTCCACCATTTTTGTTTTTTGTCTTTGTCTTGCCTCACGAGAAGTTTCTTTTTACAGTGCAGGATGATGTGCACGTTGAACGTGTTTGGACGCGTCGCGGGGCAATAAGTTAGTCCTCAGTGAATAGTGAGATCTCATGGCGGGGTACAAGACAAACAACGCCAGAAACTCGGAATTATCCTTGAATAAATTGTCATATTTCAGACTTGAATATACTTATCATTTATTGACTATTGTGTATCAAAACCATTCGAGTATGTCAATGTTAAATCAAGCTGCAGTGCCCTTTCGTGGCGTGGATTGGCCGACGCAGACAAAACAGCATAGAACATACCATGGCTACATAACGTATGCGTTCTGTGAATATTTTTTGGCAATCATGTTCAATCTCTGGCTCTGGGCAGTATTACCATTGCCCAACTCTCACTCAAGTACAGCCTTATTAAAAAGACCAACATCCCAAAACCAGGTATCCATGTCCAAAGCTTACATGCAAAGCAAATCCAAGGCTGCTGAGGAACAAGGCAACTAATACAGGGCCAAACATGACGATGCCTTCTGAACTCTTCAAGGCCATTTACTACGTACACTACCAGTTTTATGGTCTTCATTTTAGTTTCATCGTTTAGTAATCGTTTCGGTAGTTGAACTTTCTCCCCCCTGCCCATCTCTATGTTTTCTGGGCCTCGAGTCGATCTCTACAGTTTCCAGATCTTGTTTTTTTAAGATTGACTCTTTTTTTTTACTCTCCCGAAACTAAAATCGTCAATGGCGTTCAAGTTTTTTTTATTTCCCGGGTTGACTTTGTCCGGGGGGTTGACATCATCAGAATGGCTTGGCCGCTTGGGACCCTGATGATCGGCATGTGGTTTAAGTAATTAAATTAGCTCCACCATCCATTAGTTCGTAAGTGTAAGAAACTTTAATGCGTAAATGATGCGACTTGCCTTTGTTGTAATAGCGATAAGATTGATTTGGATAGTATTCTTCATTTCAAGAATGAATAAATAAATGAATGAATAATAAATGATATAATTGATTGGTCAAACAAATAAAGAATAAAAGAAACTCAGCCTTTAACGTCCTGTCCAACTATTAGAAGGTGATTAGGTTAAATATATATTATGTTATTCTTAGCTACGGTTAGTTATAATTAGGCTAGGATAAGTAAAGTATATACCTTAGGTTATTACTTTTAATATTACCTTTTAGCCTAATTAATTAATATTAAAGCTATTTATAAGAACTAATTCTCTCTTTAATACCTTTTTTTATAGTATTTTCCTCTTTTTATTATATCTTTATTCTTTTATTTATTAACTAGGACTTATAAATTAAGCTATTAAATAACTTCTTTATAGTTTATTATAATTAATACCTTTATTAAGCTATTAATAATTATTTTATTTATTTTAATATATTAAAAATTAAAATATTTTTTATTAATATATTAAATAATCTATTTATATTAAATATTAATATAGTAAATTTAGGCCTAATTATTTTTATTTAGTATTATTTTTTTTATATTTCTTAAATTTATATAAAGTAATAATAATATTATTTAATTTATTTCAATTTATTTTAATATATTTAAGATTTAAAGAAAAAATAATTTAATTAATATTAAATTAATAAATTCTATCTTTATAGTTAAAATAGTAATAAGTAATTTTTTTATTTTTTTTAAAAACTAGTCTATTTTTAATTATAATAATATAACTTACTATAAAATATTATAATAACTTATTATTTATAAAGAAAGTATTTATATATTTATATAGTTTAATATTTTAAATTTTATACTTACCTCCTAGGTATAAAATATATATCTTAAAACCTTTTAAATATTACTAAAGATATTCTATTACCTTATTATATTCTTTAATAAAATAATAGTTTATTTTTAAAAGTTTTTATATTATAAAAGTAATATTAAGATAAATACCTATTAAAAGATAATTAAGGCTTTTAATTCTTTATAGCTAATTATTAAAAGGTATTATAATATTATATATCTTTTAGTTTACTAGAATCTTATAATAAAATAGCTAGTTACCTAATTGCCAATAGCTTGCCGGCTCCCCTCCGTAGCTCCTTGCAGTACTTAGGAATAGTGTTCTTACGTAACGCGATTATTATAGCGTCGTCGCTAGGCTATATTAGCCTCTCGTAGACTTATAGCCTTGTATGTAGGCTTCGGTGGGTAGTAGGGGTGTTAGTTGCGTTTAATATCTTAACTGTAATTAAGGTTAGCTTTATTTATTTACTTATAAAGGTTAGTAGGTCTACTTCTGGCTTGGTAGGTTACTTGTCGCGATTTTTTACTTGTCTTAGGTGGGTTAATTAAAGTAGAGTATAAGGAGGGAAAAGTGGCCTTAGTAATCCTTACAGGGGTTTTTATACTATTAAGAAATAGAGTTATAGTTAATATAGTAGGTAACCTTATTAAATTTAAGTTATTATTACTTTTCGGTCTATATAGGAACTTTTATTATTAATATTTTTAAGGGTTTAATTAGGATAGTTAGATCTCTTTTTTAAAGGTACTACTAGACATAATATAAATAAAATAGCCCTAGTTAATAATATTATTAATAATATTATATATTATATTATAAAAGTAAGTATAATAGGATTTTAATAAGGATTACATAATTTAATTTAATTCCTTAGCCTAAAGGCTACCTTAACTTTAACTTTAACTCTAAATATATATTCCTTTAAGTAATATATTTTAACCTTTTACCTTTATTTCTACCCCCCCTTAATACCTTATATATAACTTCTCTATCCTTAATAGTTATATATTTTTAGTCTTAGGCTAAGACTAGAATAGTCTTTTTATAAATTATTCTTAAAGACCTTAAGTACCTTTATAACCTATCTCTTTAAGTTATTATATTAAGCTATATAGTAAGGCTTTAACTTAAATATATTAATAAAAACGCTATTAGTTTTAAAGACTAGCCTTTTTATAAGCCTATTTTTTAGGCTTTTTAAATATTTAAGTTATTTTTTTACCTTTTATATTTAACTTAATATATACTTTTAGGTATAGTTTTTTTTATTAAGCCTTAAATTATAAAGTATTAAAAGTTTATAATTAAAAATAATTAATTTAATTAAGTTATAATTATCTTACTTATTATAAAAAGGTAATATAAAATAATTATTAAAATCTTACTTTAAATTAAATTAAAGATTTCTAGCCTTATCTTAAAATAGGCTAAGTTTTTATTTATTATAATAATTATTAATAGCTTTTTAAATAATCTTATAAATTAAGGTAAGACTTATATTATAGTAAATATTTATTATTTAAATAGTAATACTTATTATAATAGTAATTATAAAAAAAGTTAATAATATAAACTAAAAGGGGTTAATTAACTAATTATAACTATAAAGATTAATTAACTAGTTTATAATATAAATTAAGTTAAAGATATAAAGAAAGCTAGTTTTTATATATATATATTAAGGTTTTAGGCTTTACCTATACCTAGGCTAGAAAGGGGTATTATATAACCTAATTAGGTTATAGTTTTTATATAATTAGTTATATAACTATAAGATATATTTATATATTAAAAAGAGTTACTTTTTTTTAGTTTCTTAGCTTTAATAATATCCTTTTATAAGTTTATAACTATACTTTATAATAATATAGCTATATAATATATATATTTATTTAATTAAAGTTTAGTTATTATATATAACTTTTATTACATTAATTATATTAAGTGTCTAACCTTAGAAAAGGTTATTTTTATTATTAATATTATTAAGAGATTTAAAAAGCCTAGGCTTAATAAAGTTAAAAGTTAAAGTAAAAAAAGAAATTAAAAAGAAATTAAAATAGCTAGGAAGTCTTTATTAAGTTTAACTTTCCTTTTATAAACTTCTTAATAATCTTCTTTATATATTTTCTTTAATATATATAAATTTATTAATTCTTTTTATTTTTAATAACCTTAAGTCTTAAAAACTTTTTTATATTTTTTAATTTCTTAATTTTAAAAAGTATAAAGATTTTATTAATTATATTATTAACTTATTAAAATATGTTTATTATAACTTTTATGTTATTTATATAAAGGATAAGTAAAATACTATTATTTTATATAAAAATATAAACTTTAATATTAAATAGCTAGAATCTAATTTTAATAAATTCTTTTATAGTTAGTTTAAATTATTAAATTAATAATATAATTAGGCCGTAAAGTACCTTTTTAAGCTTATAAACTTAACCTATACTATCTTTAAATCTATATAGTTAGTTAATATAAATCTTTTTCTTTATTATTAAATTTAGAAATATAGTAATAATATTATACTATTATAGTTTTAAATTATCTATAGTTACTAATATTATTAATAATATTATATATTACATTACGTAGGTATAGTAAGATTTTAATAAAGGTTATATAATCTAATTTAATTCCTTAGCCTAAAGCTACCTTTAACTTTAGGCTACCTTAACTTTAACTTTAACTCTAAATATATATTCCTTTAAGTAATATATTAACCTTTTACCTTTTTACCCCCCCTTAGCGCCTTATATATAACTTCTCTTTATTTTATATCTTTACTGGCCTTAATTACCTATTTAACTTACTTTTTTAAGTAATTATATTAAACTATATAATTAAGTTTTAACTTAAATACCTTAATAAAAAAGATTTTAATTTTAAAAACTAACCTTTTTAAAAACCTTTTTTTTAGGCTTTTTAGGTTTTTAAGCTAATTTTTTATATACCTTAAACTTAATATTTTTATTTAATAAGATTTCTAACTTAACTATATATAAAAAAGTATTAAAAGCTTATAGCTAAAGGTAATTAATTTAATTAAATTATAATTATTTTATTTACTATAGGGAGGTATTAACTAGCCTTAGAAATCTTACCTTATTTTAATCTTAAGGTCTCTAGCTATATAGATAAGTTATTTATACTTTTCCTTACTATAGTTATTAATTACCTTATAGATCTTATTATAGATTAGGCTAAGATTTATATTATAATAGGTATTTATTACTTAAATAATAATACTTATTATAATAGTTATAAAAAAGGTTAGTAATATAGACTAAAAGGGGACTAGGGATTAATTAACTAATTATAGCTATAAAGGTTAATTAATTAATTTATAGTATAGATTAGTTTAAGGGGTATAGGAAGGAAGCTAGTTTTTATATATATAGCTATATAAATTATATAAGTATTTATTTAATTAGAGTTTAATTATTATATATAATATTTATTATCTTAATTATTAAGTTTTAACCTTAGAAAAGGTTATTTTTATTATTAATATTATTAAAAGTTTTAAAAAGCCTAGGCTTAATAAAGTTAAAGGTTAAAATAAAAAAAAGAAATAGTATTTTTTAATTAATACTTATTACCCCTAAAGGTTAGTTTTTTATATTTATTTATATTAATATTTATACTAGTTATTATACTTAACTTTATAGTAAAGAAAGAGGTAATAATATTATTTATAGGTATTAAAATTATTACTATTATAGTATTTTTTATTATAAAAGTTATTAAGAAGGTTTTTATTAAATAATATTTTATTAAGGTATTAAGGATATAATTAACTTTATTAATAAAGGTATTATATTTTCTATTTAAGGAGGTATAAAAAATAGATTAGGTATTATTAATTTATATCTATTATTAACCATTTTCTATATATATTATATTTTATTTATTAAGTTATTAATATTTATAATATTTATTTCCTTTAATTCTATTTACTATTTAAGGAAATTAACTTTATACTAAAGAATTAATTATTTATTATTTATAATCTTTAGATTAATTAATATAGCTTTATATTATATTTTTATTCTTTCTTTCTTTATATATAAGAACCTTTTATAAAATCTTGTATTTTATATTTATATAATTTAATTAGACTTTAGGTTTTAGATTTTATATATATAACTATAGTATATTTTAATTCTTATTAGTCTTCCTTTTTATATTTAAGAAGTTATTTTTTAATGTTTTAGTTCTTTTTTCTATTAAAATTTAAATATGGGTAATATATCCCTATATTTTAATATAATTAATATATAAAATATAATTTAGGTTAATAGATTTATATATTATATAAAGTAATAATATTTAATTATTATTAGTTTTAATTAGAAGTTAGTTATTTATATATATACTTATTTTTATATATAGTAACTATAATGAGTTAGGGAGGCCTATTTTAATATAAATTGCTTTTACTTTTTCTATAAGTATATATCTAGCTTTTTTTACTATTTTATTTTATTTATAAATATATAAAGGTAAGTATTTATAATTAATACTTTTTATTTTTATTTAAAGTATAAAGTCCTTTAATATATATTTAGCTATATTATTAGAACCTATAGTTTAGACTTAAAGTTTTCTTACTTATTTCTTTATATTAATTTCTTAATATTTTACTTTTTATAATATATCTAACTTTATTATTAAGAAGAAAATCTAGTAATATTCTATTATAATATTAATATTATATTAATTATAATAAAAATTACCTAGTTTAATTAGTTTATATTTAATTAAGTCTTAAAAGATATATTTTAAGAATTTAATTACCTTTATTATTAATAGTTTTTTAATTATTATATTAACTTTAGTTAGATTATATATTTTATAGTAAAAGTCTTTTAGGTTTATAATATTAAGTTAAATACCTACTTATTAATAAGTTTTAATAATTCTTTTTTTACCTATATATACTAATCTTTTATATATTAAGGTAAATGCTTTTTCTTTACTTTAACCTTTAATTTTATTAAGCCTAGGCTTTTTAAATCTCTTAATAATATTAATAATAAAAATAACCTCTTTTAAGGTTAAAAACTTAATATAATTAGGATATTAAATATTATATATAGTAACTAAACTCTAATTAAATAAATGTATATATTAATAATTATATATATAAAAGCTAGCTTCCCCCCTACACCCCTTAACCTAATCTATACTACAAGCTAGTTAATCGACCCTTATAGCTATAGTTAGTTAATTAACCTCCTTCGGTCTATATTACTAACCTTTTTTATAGTTACTATAATAAGTATTAAAATAATAAAAACCTGCCGTAATATAAGCCTTAATTTAGAATATAATAAAATTAATAAAGTATTAAAAAACTATTATAAAATAAAGTATAAAGAAATTAAGTAAAAAGCTAAAAACCTTAAAATTAATATAAAATAGGATATAAAAGGCTTTTTATTACTTTTCTATAGTAAATAAGATAATCTTTATTTAATTATATTAATTACCTTTAGCTATAAGCTTTTAATACTTTTTTTTATATAAAAAAAAGAACTTAATATATAGTATATAAAAATATAACTTAAAAGCCTAAAAAGCCTAAAAAATAAGCTTATAAAAAGGCTAGTCTTAAATATTAATATTTCTTTTATTAAGGTATTTAAGTTAAAATATATAAATTAATATAATAACTTAAAGAAATAGGTTAATAATATAATTAAGATCTTTAAAAATAAGAAGTAAAGCTAGATTAGACTATCCTAGTCTGAGCCTAAGACTAAAAGTATATAATTATTAAGGATAGAAAAGTTATATATAAGGCGCTAAGGGGCTAGGACAGGTAGAAAGGTAGAGAATTAAAATATATTACTTAGAGGAATATATATTCTATTAGTTAGAGTTAAAGTTAAAGTTAAGGCAGCCTAAAGTTAAAGGTAGTTTTAGGCCGAGGAATTAAATTAGATTATATAACCTTTATTAAAATCTTACTATACTTACTTTTATAATATAATATATAATACTATTAATAATATTATTAATAATATTATTAATTAAGGTTATTATTTATATATTTTTTAATTTTATTAACCTAAGAATCTTATAATTCCTTACCTATTTTAATAATAATACTATATTAATTGATTTTATTAAGTAATATAAAGATTAATATATTACTATTAAAATTATTATTAACTAATTATTTTATAATAACTTTTTTAATAATTATTTATAAAAAGATTAACCTTTAAGATAGAAAGATTAAAAAAATAATTAAAAAAATAGTAAATATTAATAAAATAACTATTTTTATTTATTTTACTTTAACCTTTAACTTTATTAAGCCTAGGCTTTTTAAATCTCTTAATAATATTAATAATAAAAATAACCTCTTTTAAGGTTAAAAACTTAATATAATTAGTATAATAAAAGTTATATATAGTAACTAAACTCTAATTAGATAAATATATATATTATATAGCTATATATATAAAAGCTAGCTTTGTTTATATCCTTAACTTAATCTATACTATAAGCTAGTTAATTAACCTTTATAGCTATAATTAGTTAATTAACCCCTAGTCTCCTTTCGGTCTATATTACTAACCTCTTTTATAATTATTATAATAAGTATTAAAATAATAAAAACCTACCGTAATATAAGCCTTAACCTATTATATAAAAAGATAAATAACTTATTAAAAAACTATTATAATATAAGATATAAATAACTTAAATATAAAGTTAAAGACCTTAAGATTAATATAAAATAGGAAATAAAAGACTTTTTATTACCTCTCTATAGTAAATAAAATAATCTTTACTTAATTATATTAATTACCTTTAATTATAAGCTTTTAATACTAGTTTTTATATAAAAAAAGAAATTAAATTTATAGTATATAAAAAAGTAACTTAAAAGCCTAAAAAGCCTAGAAAATAGGCTTATAAAAAGGCTAGTCTTAAAGACTAATACCTTTTTTATTAAGGTATTTAAGTCGAAGTATAT
Organism: Fusarium sp. VM40; assembly: GCA_954870535.1. Taxonomy (NCBI): domain Eukaryota; kingdom Fungi; phylum Ascomycota; class Sordariomycetes; order Hypocreales; family Nectriaceae; genus Fusarium; species Fusarium sp. VM40. The sequence continues at coordinate 3,875,812 of CATPAH010000017.1, forward strand.
AGTTTAGCGTAATAACTTAGAGAAGTAGGTTAATAAAGTAATTACGATTTTTAGAAATAAACCGTAAAGCTAGAAAGAAGTTATATATAAGGCGCTAAGAGAGGACAGGCAGAAAGGTAGAAGGTTAATATATCGGAGGAATATATATTCTATTAGTTAGAGTTAAAGTTAAAGTTAAGGTAGCCTAAAGTTAAAGGTAGTTTTAGGCTAAGGAATTAAATTAGATTATATAACCCTTATTAAAATCTTACTATACTTACTTTTATAATATAATATATAATATTATTAATAATATTATTAACTAGGGAATAAAATAACTATAATTAATAAGGTAGTAAATACTAATTCTATAATATTAATTCTATAATACTAATTAATAATAAGACTTATTATATAATAACTAAATTAATTAATATTATAATAAATATAATAAATATAAAAAGGATAATACTAAAAGGTAGTTATATACCTCTTAAGATAATTAATAGTACTTTTAACTATAAGAAGGTAATTATATTTATAAAGAGCCTTAGTTAATAATATTATTAATAATATTATATATTATATTATAGAAATAGGTATAATAAGATTTTAATAAAGGTTATATATTTTAATTTAATTCCTTAGCTTAAAACTATCTTTAACTTTAGGCTACCTTAACTTTAATTCTAACTTTAAAAATATATTCTTTTAATATAATTTAACTTTCTATTTTTATTCTTACTTTAGCCCCTTAATACCTTATATATAATTTCTCTTTATAGATTATTTTTAAAGACCTTAAGTACCTTTATAACCTACCTTTTTAAATTATTATATTAAGCTATATAGTTTAACTTAAATACCTTAATAAAAAAGCTATTAGTTTTAAAAACTAGCCTTTTTATAAGCCTAATTTCTAGGCTTTATAGGTATTTAAGTTATTTTTTTACCTTTTATATTTAACTTAATATATACTTTTAGGTATAGTTTTCCTTATTAAGCCTTAGACTATAAAGTATTAAAAACTTATAATTAAAAGTAATTAATTTAATTAAGCTATAATTATCTTATTTATTATAAAAAGGTAATATAAAATAGCTATTAAAATCTTACTTTAGATTAAATTAAAGATCTCTAGCCTTATTTTTAAATAGGCTAAGTTCTTACCTATTATAATAATTATTAATAGCTTTTTAAATAATCTTATAAATTAGGGTAAGGCTTATATTATAATAAATATCTATTATTTAAATAGTAATATTTATTATAATAATAACTATAAAAGAGGTTAGTAATATAGACTAAAAGGTAGAGATTAATTAACTAATTATAGCTATAAAGGTCGATTAACTAGCTTATAGTATAGATTAAGTTAAGGATATAAGGGAAGCTAGCTTTTATATATATAGCTATTATATATATTTATCTAATTAGAGTTTAGTTACTATATATAACTTTTATTATACTAATTATATTAAGTTTTTAACCTTAGAAGAGGTTATTTTTATTATTAATATTATTAAGAGATTTAAAAAGCCTAGGCTTAATAAAGTTAAAGATTAAAGTAAAAAGAAATATATATAGTAATTAAACTTTAATTAAATAAATATATATATTATATAGCTATATATATAAAAACTAGCTTCTCCTTTATACCCCTTAACCTAATCTATATTATAAGCCTACTAGTTAATTAACCCTTATAGCTATAGTTAGTTAATTAACTCCCTTTAGTTTATATTACTAACCTCTTTTGTAGTTACTATAATAAGTATTACTATTTAAATTATAGATATTTACTATACTATAAACTTTAAGCTAATCTATAAGAAAATTAATAATATATTAAAAAACTACTATAAAATAAAATATAACTAACTTAAATATAAAGTTAAAGACCTTAAAATTAATATAGAATAAGAAATAAAAGGCTTTTTATTACCTCTCTATAGTAAATAACATAATTTTTACTTAATTATATTAATTACTTTTAATTATAAGCTTTTAATACTTTTTTATATATAATAAAATTAAGATGCCTTTTATTAAAGAAAGCTATTAAGTTTAAGGTATATAAAAAATTAACTTAAAAGCTTAAAAAGCCTAGGAAATAGGCTTATAAAAAGGCTAGTTTTAAAAATTAATACCTTTTTTATTAAGGTATTTAAGTTAAACTATATAGCTTAATATAATTACTTAAAGAAGTAGGTTAAATAGGTAATTAAGGCTAGTAAAGATATAAAGTAAAGCTAGATTTAATAGAGATTATATATAAAGCGTTAAGGGGCTAGGGTAGAAATAAAGATAGAAGGTTAAAATATATTACTTAAAGGAATATATATTTAGAGTTAAAATTAAAGTTAAGGTAGCCTAAAATTAAAGGTAGTTTTAGGCTAAGGAATTAAATTAGATTATATAACCCTTATTAAAATCCTACTATATCTATTTCTGTAATATAATATATAATATATAATATTATTAACTAGGGATAATATTCTTTATAATATTTAATAATATAAGAATCTTTACTTTTAAGTTCTTTATTTTAAGTATATATTTTATTTATTTATAATATATTTAAAGTAATAACCAGGTTATCCTTAATATTTAATAAAATACTAACTAACTTAAGATAGATTATTATAATAAAACTCTATTTTTTATAATTTTTAACTTTTTTAAGCTTTATAATATTTATATTATTAATATAATTAGGTATTATTTTTATTAAGGTATATTAATATTAACTCTTTATAAAGAGATTAATTTAAGGAAATATTTTATAGATTATAATTATAAATATAGTTATCCCTAGTTAATAATATTATTAATAACATTACGCATTACATTACGGCACAGTAGGATTTTAATTAGGGTCACGTAATCTAATTTAATTCCTCGGCCCGAAGGTACCTTAACTTTAACTTTAACTCTAAATATATATTCCTTCGATATATTAACCTTCTACCTTTCTGCCCTAGCCTATTAACGCCTTATATATAACTTCTATTACTATCCATAATAGTTATATACTCTTAGTCTTAGGCTAAGACTAGGATCTTTATTTCTTATTCTTAAAGATCTTAATTATATTATTAACTTACCTCTTTAAACTATTATACTAATTTATATATTTTAATTTAAATACCTTAATAAAGGAAATATTAATTTATAAAACTAGCCTTTTTATAAGCCTATCTTCTAAGCTTTTTAGGCTTTTAAGTTATATTTTTATATATTATATATTTAGTTTTTCTTTTATATAAAAAAAAATATTAAAAGCTTATAGCTAAAGGTAATTAATATAATTAAATAAAGATTATTTTATTTACTATAAGGAGGTAATAAAAAGCTTTTTATATTCTATTTTATATTAATCTTAAGGTTTTTAACCTTTTATTTAGTTCCTTTATATTTTATTTTATAATATTTATTTAATATTTTATTAATTCTTTTATATCTTAAGTTAAGGCTTATATTATAGTAGATTTTTATTATTTTAATAGTACTTATTATAATAACTATAAAACAGGTTAGTAATATAGACCGAAGGGTAGGGAACTAGGGGTTAATTAACTAACTATATATAACTTAACTTAAGCTTTACTTCTTAATTCTAACCTTTACTAGGTAGCTATAAGGGTTAATTAACTAGTTTATAATATAGATTAGGTTAAGGGGTATAGGGAGGAAGCTAGCTTTTATATATATAGCTATATAAATTATAATATATATATTTATTTAATTAAAGTTTAGTTACTATATATAATATTTAATATTCTAATTATATTAAATTTTTAACCTTAGAAAAGGTTATTTTTATTATTAATATTATTAAAAGATTCAAAAAGCCTAGGCTTAATAAAATTAAAGGTAAAAAAAAACTTTTTTTTATAATTATTATTAAAAGTAAATATAATTTTATAATAAATAATATAGTAATAAAATAGTAATTATTTACTATATTTTAATATTTTAGGTCTTATTAGCCTAAAAAAAAAGTTTATAAATAAACTTCCTATTAATTAGTTTTATTTATAAATATTATTACTTTTAGGTTTATTTTATATAATACCTATATAGTATAGAATATAGTTTTTTATTAGGTTAATAAGTAGTTATAAAAGTTAAAGAATTATAAAAAGGGAATTCCTTTTTATAATTTTATTTAATCTTTTTAATATATTTAGAGTTATATTTAGGTAACTTTTACTTATTATTAAATACCTTAGTACTATAACGTTAAGTATATAATAATATAAAGCTATTATAAGGTAGATTTAATAATATTATTATATTAAAGTATATAAAATTTAGCTAATTTTGAATTATAATTAAGATTAGGGTTTAATTTAGGTTTTATATAAAATTAGGTTACTTTTTAAGGTTTTTTATATTATAAAGTAAAATATTAAGTAGATTAAAATATAGTTATAAAAGGTAATATATATAAAGGCTAGATACTAAATTATATATTTAGATATATATAAATTACTATAATAAAAAAATAAAGAATATAAATACTATTTCTTTTTTTAGGTATATTAAAATTTAAATAATCTATAAGCTAAATATGCTAAAAATACTAAGTATTTCCTTTAATAAAAATCTTATTTTTTTATAAATATAAATAAAAAAGCTTATTATACTTAATCCTACTTAAATAGGTTAGGTAAGTTAAAAATAGTTAATAAAAAGTTAATTTATTAATATTTAATAGTTAAGGAGGTATATAATAATTTACGTAAGGGTTTTATAATCTATTAAAAGGTAATTAGGTTAAATATATATTATATTATTCTTAATTACGGTTAGCTATAGTTAGGCTAGGATAAGTAGAGTGTATGCCTTAGGCTACCACTTCCAACACTAATATCGTCCAAGCCACACTGCGCCCTTCCATCCCATCCAATGACGTCCCCTCCTCAAGCCACAAGCCACACACCATCCGTCGTCATCATCAACCGCTTGGCCACTTCAGGCTTCTTAGCATCGCCACTTTCAAGAATGATCAACTCCCGAAACATGGACATGGATATGTCAATGGTCAATGGCCAATGGAGAAAGGGAGGGTCCCGTCTCCATCTACGTAATGTGTCTTGCGCAAGCTTGTGGGTTGGTAGTTGGACACCACTTGGTGATAAACCACAGCTCCCCTTCCTTTATATATAACACTTGTCTCTCACACCCATATCTCAAATTTCACCTACTATCCATATAATATCAAATACTTCCTATCTTCATACTTACAAAACCCCTAAAATTAACCATGGGCGCAAAATCAGGCACTGCCCTCAAGTTCCTTCAGTGGTTCATTCGCGGCATTCAATTCGGCTGCGCAGCTCTCATCCTCGGCATATACTCATACTTCCTGGCCACTCTCCACAACCATGACCTGCCCATCAGCAACACCATCCGCGCTGTAGAGGGCATCTCTGGCATCGCTGTTCTCTACACCGCCGCCGCTTTAGTTCTCGTGTGCTGTCTCGCAGGCCGCACTTTCTCCTCTCTCCTCGCCATTATCCTCGATGTCGCCTTTATCGGAGCTTTTATCTATGTCGCCGTTGCCAACAAAGGCGGTGCCAGCAGCTGCACCGGATATCTCGATACTCCCTTTGGTCGAGGAAAGGCTGGCAACCAGGCAGACGGATCAGATGGCTTCACTGCTCTTCCCAGCTACCGCACTGCTTGCAAGCTTCAGTCTGCCTGCTTAGCCGTCGCCATCATCGCAATGTAAGTCATGATTACATCATACATCATACATCATACATCATACATCATACATCATACATCATACATCATACAAATGTACAACAACTAACATCGTCTCAGTATCTTCTTCATCCTCTCCATCCTCGTGGAAGTCGCCCTTGTCCGCCACCACCGCAAGGAGAAGCGTTTCGGCCCCGGTCCCGCCAACGGTTACACTGGTGGCTATGCTGCCAAGGGCGGTTTCTTCAGCCGTATCTTCCGCCGCCGCAAGACTGCCACCACTGATGATGCTCATGTCTTGCCTGAGCACACCCACCCTGACCAGCTCGACCCCTACCGTCAGAGCCACGCCACAGACCGTACTGCTGTCAACAACTACCCCGACAACACTGATAACACCTACAACAAGTACGAAAACACTGCCTTCAACCAGCAGCAGCATGACCCCAAGTTCGCTCGTCAGGACCAAGTCCATTACCCCGAGGCTGAGCACGGCGTTACACACCCTACTGCTCGCCAAGCCGAGAATCCCAACTACAGATATGAGGATGGTGTCTATGACCGTGTCTAAGAACATGACCTTTGAATTGGGAAATGTAAAAACAACAAGTTACACAGAATTATTCCTCAGAATGATACTTGGAACGTTGCTCCTGAGAGAAGCAGCTGATCACTTACGTATACCTATGTTACATACTATGATAGATGATAGGGCCTCATACGCCTGTTAATGATTAATTACACACTACACACATTGGCTTTTTTCCGATCGTGACACTTGCAACAACAGCCTATAACTTATAGTCCATTGTTTCCAAATACCTAAAAGTAGTTAAAATGAATCGCTTGTATTATTCCTTTCTCTTCATACTCATAGTCAAACATCTCGCTGGTGACAATTACCATTTCAGCCAAACGCGCCCGCGCAAGAACCCCTCATGTTTAACGCTTACCACGCCTCCCCTGCCTCTAATTCACTCATTCCATCATCGCCTCCCCCACCTGTCCAATCCAACTCCAGCTTCTCCAGCTCTCTCGAGAAAAAGTCCTGCTCATCTCGCATGGCAGCTCGAATCTCTGGCGCAATTTTGTCAGGATACCGCCGGACATTGAGCCAATGTGTAAGGCTGCGCAATGCCTGTTCTAAAGGAAGTGCTGCGTCGACTTCGGCGTCCACATCACTACCCGCGAGCCATTCATCCTTCAACTCCGGTCGACAGTGTAGATAAATCGCCGTGATCACACGCATGTTGCTCTGGCGCCACTTACGGCCGCAGTACGGGACTTGGTTTTTGAATAGTTTGAGTGTGTAGAGGCGCAGCTCCGGCTGAGGTACCTTGAGAGACTTTCGGAGGATAGTCGATGACTTGTACTGGACAAGCAACAAGTTCCGGTGTGCCTTGTTTTTACAGATCTTTTGCATCACTCTCAGGTAGTTGATGAGTGAGAAGAAGTTGCGACGTGAAAAGTCTGTGATAGGCTCCATTGGTTGCGAATTAAGAGGATACCCGAGCTCATCAACTTCAGGCCTTGTGGAAGAAGCTTGGCCGTCACTGTTGGAATCTCCGTCGTCGTCGACCTGTGTGCTTGGTGAACGCCTTCTCCTGATAGGCGGAGGTGCTGCTTCGTCATCACTCTCCTCAATCTCTTCATCATCTTCTTCCTCGTCCTGCGCTAGCTCCGAGGTCGTCTTATCTCTAGATTGCGACAGCAGGTTGCAGAAGTGGAAGAAACTAAAAGACTTAGTCGTTTTCTTCACTCGTAGAGTGCTTTTCTTACCTGTTTTCAGCACGGTCCATCTTACTGTCGACCACTTGCTGAACGTCTTGATGAGCAAAGAGCTTAAGGACGAGAGGGACATAATTAGAGTCCAGTAGAAGCTGTGTCATGTACTCGAATTTGAGAACATCTGATGGACATTAGTCGAGCACACAAACAAGTGAGTGTTTGTCAAACTTACGAGACACCCGTAGCCATTTCAACAATAAGATAAGAATCCCAGTCATGGCTTTCGAAGTAATTTCCCGCGTCCTTGCAGCGTCCACCTCATCTAGAGATAGTTCTGGTGTCAATGGTTTTGTGGGATTTTGACCTGGCACTTCCTGTTGTTGTCTGTTTCCTGAAGGGCCACCATTCATGCCAGGGTTGTTACCTCTACCCATCCCTGGAGGTCCTTGTTGAGGCTGCTGTGAGACAATCGCTGTCACGTTAAGAAGAATTGGCCGCAGCAGAACTATCACTAGTGACTGAAGATGGGGCAACGCATCGCGCTGTTACTGTTAGCATCCCTACACCCCATATATCTCATGCTTAGCACTCACGTAAAACTTCTCCACAGCAACAAGACGTTGTTTGTCCCGTTCGTCCAATAGCTCTGGCCGAGGGCCATAGTCTATCTCCGGTTCAGGAGCTACCGGGTTTTCCCTCTTCTCTTCAGCTCTGGTTTCCGCTTTGATCTCCTTTAGTATTTCTTGTTCTTCTGGCGAGAGCTCGTTTAGATCTAGACCCTCGATGTCGTCGTCATCATCGCGGTCACTGCTGTAGCCGCGCTCAAACTTCAGGAATCGCTCGCGCTCTTCCCAAAGCTGGCGGGTTGCCCTTGTCATCCGGACTCGCTGTGAGAACAACTCTCCAGCTTCAAGGATGGAAGCGGGAATATCGCTCCCCTCCCATTTTCGTCCGATGAGCTCATGCTGGAGCCCGGCAGCGCCTTTTCCACCAGCAAAGTTACTTGAGGCATCCAACGGAGGGTACATGAAAGGGAAATTCTGGTTCGTCTGATAGTTTTGTTTCTTAACTCCCTTGCCGCCTGCTGCTGGTGATGGGGGTGGCGAAGGCGCTGGGGTGGCGATATGTACCGGCTGATCAAGAATCGAGGTTCCTCCGCTGTGGACTTGAGGTGGTGCAGGAATGATACCATTAGCACCGTTATTCCTTGATACTTGGCTCGATAGAGGAGGTAACAAAGAGGTGTTATCTGCTTCGAGAGGAATTGCCGGTCGTGGGGGTACATAAGCTGGGTATTTGGATGTTATTTCTTGGCGAAAGACATGATAGTCCAAGGGTGAAGCAGTGATGGTCTTTTTATCGGCTGCCTTGTCCCCCATTTCATTAGTAGCCTTCTTGATGGCTTCAAGGTCTTTAGTTCCACCAAAAACCAGTAGAATTGTTTTCCAAAACAATAGAAGTATCTAGCGTGGTGTGAGCATAGTCCTATGACTGCCAAAGAGAAACATCATATACCTGAGTCTGTGGCATGGCATTTTGCTCATCCCATCGCAATTTTGAAGTTGCTGTAAACATATAGTCGACCAATGAGGGGTTAAGCTCCACTATTTGTATTAGTTATACTCGGATACGAGATGGAGAACAAACTCACAGAGCTTTCCGTATGAGGAAGACATGTCCTCCGGATCGTTAAGGGTCTCTTGTACTACTACGTACATGATGGTCATGAGGTTCATCAACTCGTCCTGGGCTTCCTGGGCGTTACTATGCTGCCCTAGCGGGTCCCCTGACCTGTAATTAAATATCAGCATTAGATCGCATAAGCTGGGAAAGTGTTTAAGCTTACCACTGTACTTCAAAATTACTGCGCAGAGCTTCCCAGATAACAGGCAAGCCCTCCAAGGACGTCAGACACTCAACGCCAGCCTTGATGGCTTGCAACTGCGAAATACTGGCAACAGACCGGCTATCCCCAGGCGTCGCATTCGACATGGCGGTATCATTCCAACGTCCTAACACGAGATACACTAGCTTCCCAATCGAAGCTGATCGTAGCGCCGCGTCGTTGGACTGCACGCCCGCAATAGCTGTCTGGACGAACCGTGTGCGTGTATCGTTGTCTGCATCATCCCACGTATCCTGAGACCTCGCCTCGTGCTGCCAGTGCCACTTAAATGCTCGCTGCGCGGCGCTCAGTCGAACCCACTGTGGTACCCCATAGTTGAACCACTCGTCTATTTCTTCGGCATGGGGGCCTATGTCGGTGTACTCAAAGTCGTAGGCGACGGGTTCGGCACGATTGAATTCGGCCACAATATGGCGTAGTTGCTGTAGAGAGAGCGAGTCGGTTGCTGGTGGTTGATCGCTTGACGGAGGAAGCGCCATGGGCGCGGCCGGGGGAGCACCTTGCAAGGTGTTGCGTTGGAGGGGAGGTCGTGCCCATGTTGGCGGCGGAGGAACAGGTGGAAGGTCGGGCTGTTCAGCCTCGCCGGGGAGGTCAGCGATCTCGCCCGTATCGGCAACATCTATCAGCGCATCAGGCTGGGGTTCGTCTTGAGAGGCCGTCGAGGGCCAAATGTTGCTCATGGTGCCTGTCTAGTGTAGAGTCGTGACTGGTGAGGTTGGTTTAGATAATGCCCCGCCAAAGTCGATGGTTTTTGTTTTTGTTTCTGTTTCAGCGGCTAAGCCATCGTTGTAGTAGGGAGTTGTTGCTTCTAATGAGATGCTGGTGACTAGAAAGAATAAACGAGAGTATTTATCTGGACTTGTTGGTTTGTAAGGACAGAAATGCTCGATTGTTCCCAAGGTGGATTGGTTGTGGACGTGGCCTGGTTGTTTACTCCAAGGCAAGGCAAGGTAGGTACAGCTTAGCTTACCTCTAGCCTTAACTTCCTTAACTGACCTGGGGGGTTTGGACTTTGGAGTTGCACCTGCTAAACTAAACGTAATTGGTGGGCGCTTGAGTATGGGGCAAGATCCAAGGGTCCCATCCACTTCGAATTGTCGTCACAATTGCCTTTTGTTAGCTCGTGTCTCAAGCCTCGTTAGGCAAGCGCTCAAAAGATTAGGTACCTACGGAGAAATATCAAGGCATTTACGACTGCCCTCGGTAAATTGTCATGTCATCATTTGACTCTTTCCCCTGTTTAAGGAAGATCATCTCAGCTCGGGATACCTAAGGAGATAGGTACTACCTAATCAAAGCAACGCAAAAACTGCCTCTACCTAGTACCTACTCAGAACCCGTTGAATCATCGTCAGAATCAGGACTTTGACCTTCACCCTTGGATGTTTGCTTCTGCTCTTTCGCCTTCGCCTTCTTCCTCAGCTTCTTCAACCGGTTCATTCTCTTCTTCTTATCCTTTACATGCTCCTCCTTCTCAGCCATTTTCTTCGCATCAGCTGCTTCCTTCTCTTCCTTTGCCTTGGCCCTTTTCCTCAGTGATATTCGCTGCTTCTTCCCTGGTCTCCGTCTCCCTTCTGCGACTTCGTCTTCTGTCTTGTCACTCGGGCTGGCTTTTCGAGTGACTGTGGTATTTGTGACCTTCCATGGAAGCTCGAGACCCCAGGCTCGGTCGTTTGATTTCGCCAGTATCTGATCCCCGCTCATGGCAGCTATGGCGTACTCTTGCTTCTGTCGTGCAGGTACTTTTGTCACCACGTAGTAAGAGAGCGGCCGACCAGCGACGAAAGCTCCGACACCTGTTGGCCCGGTATCCTCTTCCAATACGATCTTTTGTGTTGGTGGCGCTTTGCTGAAAAGGCGAAAGGCAAATTCCTCCTCGTGGTCTTCACCGGCCGCGTCCACCATATCGTCATCGTCGTCAGACTCTTTGCTCTCGTTGCTTTCTGGCGCACGAGAATCTTTCGTGGAATCATGAACGCTTGGCTCAATGTACATGTCCATTCCTAGTGACCTTGCCATCTGTGCGTTCAGCTTTGCACGCAACTCGGCGTATTGAGTACTGTCGTGATCTGCCACATCATCTGAGCCATTCAGATCTTCTCGGCGAATCCTGGTAAGTTTGTGAGCGTCTAGGACCAGACTGACCGCATATCAACGACTAATTATATACCTCTTTGCTTCGGGCACCTCAAACATGGTTGCGCAATGTGTGCGTGAGATGAATAGTTGAACGAGACGAGGTTGTGAGTCTGAGAGCAGGTTTCTCCCACCAATGATTGATAGTGAGAATACAGACAATTGGTGCGATTCCCTGCAGAATAATGTAGAAGGATGCGAAACAAAGTGAGTTCCTCCAAATGATGCGCCCTGAATGACTGTCACTATGAGTCTGTAAAGTCTTAAATTAAAGATTCCTCCGTGCAACCCAAATTTCCGCCGCCCGGCACTTTTTCTTATCTTATCGCTTTGCATAAGCCACCACTAACCTCCATGCCCGTCCTAGCCAAGAAGACGACGGTATATCAAAAGCGTCTAACAATAACCGCAAGCGAATGAAAAATAACACTGAACAATCAATTAGCCCTGTAAATAAGATTACGCACGTCCAAGTTTCTACCTTTTACTCCGTACTGCTAGTCCTATCGTCTCCCTCTAATCGAAAGCCTTGCTTTCATACTAATAATCGATGACAAACTGTGAACTTCTTTTCGTCACCCTCACCGGACACGCTAACCAACATCTTCTTCAGCTCGACAAGCCAACCAATTAGACTTTCTTCTGCCCTTGCATAACACTCCTTGGGTAATATCCATCAACAACGCCATCCATCATAACCCTGCCAAGAGTCATAGATATGACCAAGCTGCCGGGTCATTTACTTGGCATTTGGCACAAGCATGGACGAACACGGACGTCAGATGGCCCGAGCCTCGGAGGAACTTCAACGATAACGTCGGTGCCAAATGGTGCGACATAGTACACGTATTACCTCTCGAAACTATAAAGACCCTACGGAGGCCCCAGTATTCCGATTCAGGGATTGTATTGCAAGTGATATATTGCACCAGGTGCAGTTTCAGGACGGACGGACTATTCATGTTGAACATCACACACCAAAACAACCCATCATCACCCAAGAGGCTGAATATTTCATCACCATTCGATTCTCTGCGAATTACTCATCGGTACATAAGGGAATTTGATCTCAGCAGCAACCTCCACTCGACATGCTGCTTGACAAAGCATCTCCGTCATCTGACGGGAACTGGTATATAACCCGCAGGTTCATACATGAACGAAAGGGCAAAGGAAAAAAAAAAACAAAAAAGAAAAAGAAGAAGAAGAAAAGATACGCCCTTGTTTCGCCTGACCTATCCTTTAGCCCCGGGTATGCAACAGCGTCTCGAATCATTGCAAAACCAGCTGCTCTGCTTTGTGGGAGACCTCGAGATATCCGGTCCTCGTTGTTCCCCAGCGTCATTAGCCTCTAGTCGTCCGTTATCCATCCTCGTATATGCGATGCTTTTCACCTCGATTAACACAACCGCTTTCGTCCATCCCTCCCGTCTCATCGCTCTGTCTACTTTCAGGTATCCAATGTTTCAAATCAGTGCAAGCCGCCCATTTCAGATTGCCAACACCATCCGTCATAAAAATAGAAAAGAAAACTCCAGTAGGTATTTTTTACAAGCTCACTGACAAATGAATCAAGCGCTCCACGAGTCCAGTGGTCTCCATGCTTATCGTTAGGCCAACATATTGGATGGCAACTTTTGTATATCGTCAAATGCAAGCTTCTTGAGGGAATAAAGACTTGGAAGGTCTAGTTCCCGTTCCAGGAATACTGATGCATGGCATCAAAAGAGCCACGTGGAGCCCCATTATAGACTGATGGGGGCTGCGACTGACTGGACTCCGTCTTCGTTGGCGACGCTCCCGTGGTTGTGTTCTTGTACTCTTCTTGGGGAAATGGGTATGGTCGAGGTTCGTTGCTGGCATATGCCAGGTTCGTGTTGTGTTCGCCAGCTGCCGATGTCCAGCTGTGCGAGGGCGTATAGTACTCCCTTGCGGGTACTGAGGGTGGTCCAGACGTTTCTGGGTTGTAATTCGGCTGCGCAACCTCGCTGGGGCTCTGGTGAACAGAAGCATACGGGGCGTATCGATATTCTGGAGACGCTTCGTTGTTTGCTACCGAGCCTGCACTCCTTATCGAAGGATGGCTCATGTGCCGTGGGCTTTTCAGAGGCCTCGGGTTGTCGACATAGCGAGGAATGTTCATCGCTTGCTCATGGCCGCCGAGCGGAGTTGTGTGTATCGATAGTTGTGGTGGGGCAGTTGTCGACTGCATATTATAGGTATACTGTGACCGGACCGGTGGGTGCTCCGAGTCGTTAGATACCATGGACAGGGGCACAGGAGGCTCCATAGATGACTGAAGGGGCATTCCTTGCGATTCGGCAGGGTAACTGGCAGTACCTGCCAAAGGCCCCCCCATTGATGCTGCTGGGTAGCTTTCAGCGCCAGAAGTCGGGACGTGACCCAGAGGTACCTGAGATTGAGGGGTTCCCCAAGTCGGATACGAACTATCATGAAAGTCAGTATTATCCACGTCAAAATCCAGGCTTTGTGTTTGGAAAGCAGCGGGTGCAAGCTTGGCATTCACATCTGCCCGGGTCGACTCTTAAGGCGAACTCACTTGGATCGAATTGGGCCCAACTGGGTGCCTGGCATCTTTGGCGCATTGAAGGTAAAGGCAGTGCGTGGGAGCTGTGCATCAATGCCTCTCGGCTTGGCCTCCTGGTGCTTTGCGCTCAAAGGTCCAGCAACGACTCCCAACCCCGTCTCCACCAGAGCTTGTCCTCGAGAGCCAGCACTCGATCCTAATAAAGGAATTTCCTTGCGGGCTTGGAAGTTGCGAGGGCTTCGGCCCCGAACTACAATAGGTGCTGTTGTCGATTCCGTGAGGACAGTCTTGGTACCATTGGCCAATGTCGCAACCACCTTCAGGTGCAGTACGAAATGTTGTTGTAGTTCCTTCCGACGACCATTGTTTGCGGTTGCACTGCGGCTCTGTCAGCAAACCGAGCGCGTATAGGCGCATCGATACAAACTTACATTCTAAATTGGAGTCGGCGCCAACCGATTGGGTATACGGCATATTCGCCATCAGATTCCGATCCATCGTCTTGGAAAGGAATCAAGGGTAGCGATTGTGGCTCCTGATCGGGGCTCTGGTTTGTCTCAGGAGAGTTTGGTGGAGGCGTCTTCCAAGGGATCACGATCAACCTAACTGGGTTTCCATCAACTGATTCGATGGCAGAGATGGTAACTTCCATGTTGCTGGCTGCAACGGTCTCGCCAGATTCTGTGATGACGGAAAGTTGACCTCGTGGGGTAACAAGAGTACCGCTGATCTGGAACAGATTCCTCCGGTAACAAGTCAACTCAGGCTGTCTGAGTGAACCGTCGGATGTGTTCGCAGGCATCTCGGAGAGAAAGAACATCCCATGGAGTTGAGCCGAAAGTTCGAGCTGCTGCATGCGCCCTTGCTGATCGACGATTGTGTGCTTGTCCTGAGTCCTCTTGAAAGCCAATAGCTTGTGCTCGTGGCTTGCTGACATCTTGGAGTTGTCGTCACGAAGATCCTGAACAATTTCTTGGTAGGCAGGGGGTTCTGCTTCAGAGAAAGACCTTTTCAAGTTTGGATAGCCGTGATGGGAGACAATCTCTGCGTGCGTGGGCCTATCGTATGCTTCTTGGTCTTCCTGAGGGTATCGATTGTAGGAATAAGAAGGCTGGTCCATCTCGTTGTGGTTACTGCTGGTTCGCCCTGGGAGTGGCGAAGAAGTTGAAGGCATAGGGTCTGCCACTCGACCCGGTATGTGTACGGAGCCTCCATAACTTGGCCACAGGCTCGAATGTCCTGGATGTCCTCGCAAGTCTGCCATAGTGGCCGGGTATGCCGCTGCGGTTGTCATGGAGCATAACCTATTCAACCGGCACCTACTCAACCAGACCAAGTTGTCTGGGCTTGACCCGTCACTAGTAACGTGGTCCTGAGAACATAAAAGTTGATACAAGCGAAGCTAAGTGACGACGGAACTTGGCGAGATGTAGTTGATGCAAGGTGTGAAAAAGGCGAAGGAGTAACACGGTATTCAAGGCACAGGGGAGTGATGTATGAGGTTGAAGGTGCAAGTGTGTACTTGTATATGGAAATGGATGGCGGCCAAAAGAGCGGCAGATGATGGAGGGGAGTGTTTGGTACAACACCCGGCACTGTCCCCAGGGTGGAGACCTTTGACGGGGGGATGTTTCGTGGTCCAGGCACAAGGACTTGGGTTGGCGTTGTCGACAAGACCTAGCTAGTATCGAGCCCGGAGAGTTCTTAATAGGAGCTCAATAAAGTCCGGTCACGAATGTCTGTGGGCTGGGAGACCGCTTCAGCGCATGCAGCCGTTCTTGGAAGGAGAATGAAGAGTGGAGGGGCGGATTTGGGAAACAAAACAGCCTGTTGTGATATTGGAGGCTGATTATGCAAATGCTTTGGCAATGCTGGGTGACTCGGGCTCTTAATACAAGACACTAATCCGTGTCGTCGTAGTAGTACGAAGTATCAATGGGACTTGGACGTGAACAATGTGCGTAGCTAAGACGAGCCTCATTGAACGAACAGTGTCATTGATGAGAGAAACACGTCTGTCTGATAAGGTGGACGGATGTGTCAATAGGCCGTGCTATGGAGCTTTGACGAAGCTATGCCCCAGAGCTTTTGATAGAGGGTCCAAAAGGAACCGCAAACTGCCGGGTACAGGCAGTTTAGCTGTTGTAGAGGACATGACCGACAAGCCCGGGGCCTTGACGCGAGGTGAGAGAAGACATCCCAGACACGCCCCAGCACAGTCCCTTGCCATGCCATCCCCTCGTCAGCGTCTACCGAGGGGTTCGAGAGACCCCCCCTGCTTGACAAACCCAGCATCAAGAAGGGCCATGTACTATTGACAAGTCATGACGCTAAAGTCTGGATAAGAGCATGGCATGTGTGTAGCATGGCCCACGTACTAACTACCCCATCCATGCTCGTTGGGATGAGATGGACAGAGCAAATGGGTCGAGCGGGGACACGGGGACTATCTCTTGAGGGCCCGGCAGCCCCCTCCCTCCTCTTGCAAGCTACCCTGTTTATAGCCAATCCTGAACCTTGATACCTGACCGGGGCACGTTGACTCTGAGAGAAGAATCCTCCGAGGTCTAGTGAAGGTTGCTGGCCCGCAAATTTCTAGAAAACCGTTGGACAGAGTTGTCAATGGGGCAACTCACAAGAACAGGGAGGTAAGGAAACAAAGGAAAACTCTGGTTTGAAGAGTTTTGCTATTGACCAGGATCTGTCTGTGTGCGGTCGACAGTTGCCCACAGACCTCACGACTGTTACGCGCGCATTGTGACTCAAGGCAAAGGTGCTAGAATAACACATTAATACATGGTAATATCAGCAGCCAAAAGTGACTGTCTGCAACCCATCGTCTGCTCGGTGAACAATGGAATGGAGACCCGGCCACAAGCCGGAGCAGATATTTGAGCGCGATCCGTTTTGGGATCGACTCGGGAGATGAGAAAATGGAGTACCTTCTTGGTCTGCCAGAAAGAGACGCTTAGCTTATGCTTACTCAAACCCTTTAGCGGCGGCTGATGGAGAAGGTGGAGTGAACGGCGCCCCATCACCAGCATACTGTATTGTACGTACATAACTCTCTGCATCATCGCATTATCCATTCGCAGCAGTGGTAGCCAGCACTGCTGCAGAGACAGGCGCGTGCCGCTTGCATAGGCACTGTGGCATCACAGCAAGCAGCAATGATATATGCATGCGGGCATATGTATGTATTGAAAGTCCTGCAGTATTGAAATGACAGCAGCGGCCTGAAGAGAGATAGCACGAACCATAGGTCCATAAATCAAGCTAGGATATCCATGTAATAGGTGGTCTGTGTCGCAGATGGTGGAATATTAAGTCAATTATTCGAGTGCTGTGGTAGAACGAGGCGACTGTTTTCTGAATCAGGGATGCTTGCGCCGCATATCAATGGAATTGAATTTGACCGAACGTGCGGAGAAGCTGGCTCCGGCATGCAGCCTTGTGTTTGATGGAGATTCAGGACCATGCTTGGTGTACCCGTATGGTGTTGGTACGGATACACAACTCAACAATTAATAAATTGTGGCTTTATTTTAAGCCATGTGGCTTTGAGCCAGCAGACTACTCCGTTTCCCTGGAATTCGAGATCCTTGTCTGGTAAGACATAGAAAACGTGCGCGTTGTAGATGGATGTTGATGCTAATGATGACGATGAAGACTGGTCTAGGTAGGTTAGTAGGTAGTTATTTAGTATGCCTAGCCGATGACCTTCACCAAAGGCAAGTGCAAGGCCAGGGTTTGCGAAGAAACGAAACAAGGCTCTTTCGTCACGACTCAGTAGTTGCTGTTACAGGTGCTCATCGTGGAGACGCCTGATACGAAATAAGAGCCTATTTGGAGATGGCTTCAAGGCCACGCCGTTGCATCGATGTCTCGCGTTGTTAATGGTTGGTTCGTTGGTGGAGAAAAAGATACAAAAGACGAGCAAGGTCTAGGTCCAGGAAAGATGAGACAAGGGCACGAGGGGAAGGCCCAAGGGGAAAGTGCTTTTGATGAATATTAACTGGGGGTCACTACTGCCCGCTGGGAGACTGGGACGAAGCAAGGGGACGTGCGAGGGGAAAAACTATGACCAGGGCAGGAGCCACTCAGAAGCAGAATTGATGCACTAAAAACGCAGAATACCAGAAGCGAGCCAGGAAAAGTCAAGAGCGGCC
This sequence comes from Fusarium sp. VM40, assembly GCA_954870535.1. Lineage (NCBI taxonomy): Eukaryota > Fungi > Ascomycota > Sordariomycetes > Hypocreales > Nectriaceae > Fusarium > Fusarium sp. VM40. The sequence goes on from CATPAH010000017.1 coordinate 3,893,993, forward strand.
GGGGCCGTGCCCCTTCCCAACGGCCGCCCCCCTCAACGGCTGTCTCCTCACAGTGTGGTTGAACAGTGCGTATCTTATTCCGCACTGATTTTGCCGTCATTTGCTACTCGCGTTCGCGTTTACTTGACAAAAGCCTATGCGCTTCCACCTCCTCCAGGTTTCGCATGCATACAAGCATAATGAGAAACCTAATCAGTCGCGAGTGTGGCATGCTAATCGTGTGTTATTTTCGTCACCATGCTACTAGCCTCCAGGGGCGGCGATGACAACCACAAGCTTCATTCTTGAGGGCTTGACCGACCACAGATTCAATCTCAAGGGTCTCGGAGGTTCGGTTTAACCACCAGCACCTCGCTTAGAGACCGAAGCGAGGGGCTTAAACCATCGAATACACTATCATGGATCGTTATCGGAGCTGGCGAAAGCTCGAAACGTCCGCCTTATTTAGATATGCTTTCTGATCTCTAACCGGGGAACTCAACACAAAACCGAGTCGAGACCAAATAGAGACATCAAGCTAGCAATGACTTGTCCATCCAAGACCAAACGTTTATCATCCAGGAACAAGGCCACGGATAAGATGAGGCCGGCCCGCTTGTTTGTCTGTCAGGGTTCGTTACCATGTCGATTTCACACGTACTTTTCGACATGACAGACCTAGCAAGGATAAGCATATCTCCGATTGCACGAGACGCAAAGCACGTCCAATGCATTCATATCGCCAACGTCTAAATCCGCACAGACTGGCAGACTGGACCTTCCGGTATCCATATAATATACGATACCACAGATTGAGTGTTCAACGGGTGTCTCTTTCGGCCTGCAGCTCATCACGGCAAGAAGGCTGGTACATCAACTTCGGTACCTCCGCACTCAGTCAGCGATGCCTGGCACGTACTCCTTTTCGTCAACTCCCTGGTTCGAATAGCAAGCAACACACTATCTAGCGACTTTACAACCTCGACTAGGGCTTGATATATAAGATCTAGACTTCCAGCAAACAAGACTACCAAGTCCGCGCCCTGCCCTTAGGAGCATAATAAGACGAAAAACTATCGGACCCCAACTTTTGTATCAGGGATTGGCTTTCACCGGTGAATCGTTCCTCCTGAGACACGCGCCCAGGCGCCATTTCAACGGTAGCTCCTCGTCCCCAAGTACCCTGTCCCGCCGCCAATCACTCGATGTAACCATCCCAGGTGGCCACGGCGATTTTCTGAGATCTGGCAGTCCATTGCGTCTGCTGGCTCCGAAGCAACGTTGGAGTGAATGCACAAGGTTTCATGAGGAATGTTAGCCCTTGCAATGGGTCTTTGAGAGAATCAATGTCAGAACATCTCTCATGAGGAACAATCCGTGCTTTTCACTTCAGACTGATGATACACCCTTAATAACAAAGCGCCGGCAAAGAATTACTTTGACATGGATTTCATACGACTATGGTCGACAAACTTGTCATTTTCCCCAATTCGACGCAATTTCGATGCTCAACATTACAAATGATGAGTGAGCAGTACAAGACATTGCGCCAAACATTACCCAGTGCGTGGGATCCTCTATCAAGGGGCCAAGTCTGCGAATTGGGCGACTATTCTGGCAATGTGGATTCCGTCTGAGATTATGTTTCGCACATCCATGATCTTAAGACGCGGGTATTAAGATGGTTATCAGCAAGCTCTCGCAACACCTAGATTGATGGGCGATATGACATTAATATGATTGGTCATTTGAGCATGTCGCTAAAACGGCGCTGCAGGTGCATGCGTCAAGGTGCAGAATAACTCGAGGGAATCCATGCGCAAATACAAGAGCCATTGTCAGGGTATCCGCCCGCATTTTGTGTCACTACGCCGAACTTGAAGCTCGTCCCGATACTATTCATGCCCTACGCTATAGTGCGTGGGGAGGAGAGGGAAACACTATTAAAGTGTTTCATGGACGGGGTCGTCATGAGAGGACGTGTGAGAGGGCAGAGGGTAATGGTGAGTGGCTCTTCTAACGCAGCGTAACCGCAGGTGTTGCAACGCGCCAGCAGATCGCGGCAGTTGAACGCCCACAGTGCCATTGAGCTTTGAGTTTGAGAGCTCCCTTTCTACTGGCATCTGGTTTTAGCGTTAACCTCGATGGCTGCCGATGGGTCCCGCCCCCTGTTGTCTCAAGCACAAAGGTCCACATCCCTTCCGGGTTTAGAGTCAAGCAACCTCCAGCAGGCGTGGCTTGGGCTGGCTTGGGCCTTGTCTCTCCGGCCGGTAGTCCCATTTGGGTTACTGATCGCCTAACAACAGCCTTGACTGGGAGACACTTGAGTTACTTTAGTTACTTTGGGCGATGGCTCGATATCCCTTACCCTGGCTCCGTTGTCGAATACTTGAATTGTACATATAGACGCCGATCGAAACCGGCTCTTGATCACATTTGTTTGAATGAGGAAAGCCATTCATCGGAACCATGCAATCGATGCACATGGACCGATTGAGTCCCGGTCCCCTGAATCGACATACATCCGTTGTAATTATACGAGTCAATGCGCATGAAGTTGATAATGGTCGGCGAGATGAGCTTGTGGCTCTCATTCTGAGTTCAGCCTTGTTCCCCGGTAGTAGCTGGTCGTTTACTGCTAATCCCTGGGTAGACCTGTATTTCACTCACAAAGTTTCATTTCCGCGAATTGAAGCAAAGGACAAGTGACGACAGGCTGAAGTTTTGGGAATGTGAGCTCCTTTCTGGCAAGCTTACACTAGACAATCAGAGTTGGGTATGATATGTATGGTATGGGTATGCACTTGACGGCAGTGGCTTAACCTTTGGTGCGGCGAACCGGGGTTCGAATAACAAAAGGACGAAGAAACAATTCCAAGAGATTGAAACGAAACATTACAACCATAGGTAAAGTTGACTGTCCCCCCCAGCTACCGATCGGCACCTTTGTTAAGCCAACAGACCCAGACTAGCAGATCCTTGAACAATCTAGTCTACATACAATTCCTCCCACCTGGCCAGGTGCTGGTTACAACGGTACTGAACTAGCTGTACAATTGATTATGCGTTCTATATGCGGGGCGAACGGACCTAGGCTTTCTCAAATATCAGGCCATCATTTACGGCAATACGGATGTTTGGATACAAATGTCGGTTCACCATACACACAAAGCACGAACGCACGCTAGTTAATCTTCATTTCCCAACCTTTTGCAGCAACTTGGTGGGCGTAGGGATCCTTGTCGTTACACTTGGCCCACTACCGTTGACGACTGTTTGTGCCACAAGGATTTTGTGGCATTTTCAGCGCCTTGTGCTCAAGTACGAAAATGCCTCGAAAGGAATAGATTCTCTTTGACCATCTCGCTTGATCCGTGTACCTGCATCAGGTAGACTGCTAGGCACCTTGACGTGGTATCGCGAACTCAGCCCTACCACTCTTGTGTCAAGACACTTGTGTTTCGTGGTGCGCTTCCGGGTCTTGACTTACGAGATCCGGTAGCATTGGGCCAGTAAGTGGTCAACGCACGTCGCAATGTGTCCAGCATAAGAGCTCCCCCGATAGACCAAGTCGACAGGCTGATCATTACAGTTAAGCACCTGGGCGAGAAGCTAAGGGCGTAATTGAGAGCGCCCACACAAATCATTTGATTGCGACAGGGACAGGTCACAACATGGGAAAGGGTCCGATCCCGAAACAAAAACAACGGTTCTGTAAAGCCCTCAATTACGAGCCAGCATATCCCAGTCAACGGGAGTGAATGCTCACTCATGTTTGCTTTCAACACGTCATCCCGTGTAGTGCTTTAAGGCATTACCTATTGCGTGAAGGTCGGAGAGCCAGACTCAAGAGCAAGAGGCCGCCATATATTGATTGTTCTTACTGTTTACTCCTTGGTGGTCAATCCGTCGCCAGTGCTAGGAGTTATCGTTCGGCAATATTGATTCGACTTTCGTGGCCGAAATCCACCTACCCCGTCCTTAACGGCATCTCACCAATAGCGCCCTCGTTCTGCAACTGTCGGCTCGGATCAGACACTAAATAACTAACTACTGAGATGATATAGCCCGCCCGTGCGTGGGCGGACTTGTGCATATGCGAAAGCTGGAGGCAGGGCGGCGCCTGCAGGCAGGCCTCTGCATAAGAATCCCTGTTGGGTCATAGAGTTTGGACACGGTGAGCTCATTGTTGACGGCGACATGACCAGCAATTTGAACAAAAGAAGCTCGAACAAAACGATATGTCCTGGTTTATTCTTTAAGCGTTAGCCACCGTTACCAGCGTGTGTTAAGCCAGCTTGTGCATGTGCAGTACTCAATCTCCAACAGCCATTTTGTTAAGCTATAACGACGGGGGTCCAGTACGACACCACGTGAAAGAAACCTGGAGGCTGGAGTATGCATGCTTGTCCTTTTCTTCCGTGATAAAGCCATGGGGAATGGGCAGGAGGAGTGCCTGCGTGAAGAGGGTGTCATTGTACTTGGCAGCAAGCCAGCAAATCACCATGTAGCTCACAGCGGTACGGTACTTTTAATCCGATCTAACTTCTAGACATAGTTTAGGTTTGTGCTCTGACCTTTGAAGGCGGCAAGTCCTCGGGGCTCGTCCCTTTCGTCTTCCTATCACGAGTATCGCTGCTATCCAAGTTGGCCACGTTGACCTTGGCCGTTTGGTCATCCCGCGAACAGAAGCAGTACGGAGTAGCCAGGCCTATGTTATGGTCGGCCTAGACTATACGGAGCACGAGTATCTGCATCTCCAAGGGTCACTGTGTCGATCGACCAGCCAGTATGGAGAATACGGTACGAGCAAAGTCACATGGGTCAGCATGTGCCGTCCAGCACCACAAAGTATGGATCAACTGAATGCTTGGAACGAAACAAGTCTCAAGTCAGTACGGATACCGGAATATGCCACATCGATGGCAAGCCAAGCTGTCTGGCAACAGGGTCTTCTGCCGAGTGAAAACCCCGACTGGCGGTCTGCTTGACGTTACTCTGCAATCCCCGTACATGTAATGTAGGTGGAGGAGCCCACGTTCACCTTCGGTAATTGAGGAGGCATCATGCTTTGGTTTCGATAATCGGAGCATATTCCACACAAACCTAAATGAGCTCTCAGTATGAGTTCTTGTCACTAGGCGTACGGCCATGTTTCCATACGCAGCAGATCATCAAGTCACGACAGAGTCAAGCACTTACATTGAGTACGACGTAGTTCCACTCCACATATGCCCAACGGATGTCAAATTAAGTCTTATTTACTCCATACCTTGGCGGAGTCTATCTCTGATGCCGAAACTTCTCGATGGCAGTGAGACACTGGACACAGATAGGGGAGCTGATGCGCATGAGATGGGGGGTATGGGTTTGGTACTAACGTGCCGATTCAGGTAGGCATCCTCATTGTGGCAAAGGGACTCTCGTGACAAGATGGCTAGGTAAGCATATCGCCATCACAGAGGCGAGTTGACATCATTTGGGAGGTTGGTGAAGATGGGAGTTCATGCATGTATTTTCTATACATATGGAAAGGTATCTATCATTAAAACTGCAGCATCTTGAGTCATTACTGCGGAGCCGCGTATTGCCGGCTATGCGGCGCTTTCTTATGATCGTAAGGTCGTTTCCAGGCCACTGTCATCGAATAATCCAATTACCATCATCGTCATCCGAGTCGCCCTCGACAAGATCCTCCTCGTCATTAAGGGCCATCTGTACAAACCGACGAACCCAAGCCTCCTGTGCTGGATCAAGGCCGGCTTGGTTGTTCTCATCCTGGTCCAGCGCCGCCTGTGGGAGTTGAGGTTGTCTCGGGTTTCCGCGTTGACGATTAGCAGCAGGTCCTCCTCCGCCACGGGGCCCTACACCTCTCCCTCTCACTGCCGCTACCGCCGCCGCTGCTCCTCCTCTTCCCCCTCTTGCGCCGCGGCCTCGACCCGCTGCACCCCGAGGTGGGCCGTGATGTCCACGGCCCGCAGGTTGTTGCGGTGCGTCCGGAGCTGCGGGAGGAATGGCTCTGCGGCCGTCTCGAGCTTGGTTGTCAACGAGCCTGATAACGAGGGGTCCTTCACGGGCTATCTCGATGCCCTGACCTTGGCCGCCAAGATGTCTATTGTTATTCTGGGCGTTGATTTCGCCCTCGTCGTCGCTGTCATCGGACTCGATAACTTCCGGTAGGAGCTCAATATCATCAAAGGCCGGTGGAGGGTTCGCTGCTGGGCCGCGGCCGCCTATGAACCCCAAGCCAACGTCGTCACCATCGCCACCCTCAAGCTCCCATAGTCGCATATAACAAGACGTAACCTTGCCGCCGGCAAGTTGATTGTAGTGCTGGTAAGGGTTCACGGGATCGAGCCACGAGGAGCATAGATAGCAGAAGTGAGTGTCGCATCGTGAGCAGATCATGTGATTGCAGCCGTGTGTCTTTTGCGCGGGAGCGTTGCATGTCGGGCATGGACTGGTGTGAAGCTGGAGATACTCAAGCGATGCCTTTTCCTCCTCGCTAACCTCTCCCTTGTCGCGTCGTGGTGCGCAGCGGACAAACTCTCCATGCCATGACTGGTAGCACTGGCCGCAAAAGGCGAAACCACAGTCTTCACATATGGCCAGGAGATCAGCTTTGTTGAACCTGTCCTTAGTCGTCTTCTTTTTCGTCTTCACGCTACCATCATCTTCCTTCTCTTCCTCCTCTTTACCTGATTCACCACCAGACGTCTCGGCGAAGTCCAGCCCTTCTGGCTTCTTGTGACGCTTAGACCGGGCTGCTCCGTTACACCACTGCCGGGGACAGTATATCGTATTTTTATCAGACTCGAGCTCTGTCTTGTACTTTAGTGTGACATATCGCTTGACCATATCCTCAGAGAGCCCAATCTGAAGAAGCTCGCTGGGACTGACGGCGACTTTGGCTTTCTTCGTCTCCTGAGATGCTGCGCGTTCCTTCGCGCAGTTGGGACTTAGACATCGAACAACAGAGAGATTTCCCTCGTTTATAGCATCATTGTAAAAGTCCTGCAAACACTGTATACAGAAGATGTGGCCGCAGTCAAGCATCTTGTGACACTTGGTGCCCTTTTTGGGATCTATATCATGTCAGTATATGAGTGAAAGTGAGCTGTAGGGGACACGTACCGAGGCAGATACCGCAATCAAATGTCTCCTTCTCGAAAGCGGCCTTTTTGGCTTTGATATCATGGTCCAACACTGCAAGTTTGTGCTCTGAATCGACCTGCAGGGTTCCATCGGGGCTGATAGTGCCAAAGACATTCTCAGCGGCACGCTGGATGTGATCGATATATGTAAAGGCAACCATATCACGACCAATCTCATCCCACAAACGCGGCCCGTCGTCCTGAAGCACTTCAATAGTTTTTCTTGTTAACCATTGCGGTGTTGTCGAAACCTGGATTTCGGGCGGAACGTCTACAGGGTAGCCCTCAGGAAGACGGACTCTCAACCGCAAAGACGGGAGGTAAGAGACCTCCAGTGAGTCAACTTCAGGATGGCCATTCTCAGCCGCTTGAACAGAAGTCGCAAGTCCTGGGTGAGAGGGCGCAGATGCTGCTGGGAAAGTAACAGTAACTGGAGCGGCAGGCTCAACAGGGAGATCTATCTCAAAGGTGAAGGGGTCTTTTGCGTCAGGCCGACGAATCTCAGGGTATATAGCCTCGAGAGAGCCCAGCTCCATATAACGCGGATCATCGCTTTCGTCCATGTCTGCTATGAGTTGTTGCGAAGTTGGCGATATGAGTGCTTCATCCTCTGGTGGCGTATTGTATAGGTAATGCACTTTATCAAAGAGCCCTTTTCCAGAGTGGCAAAGCTGAGTAAGTCAAATATATCAAAGGACCTTTCTCGCTCAAAAATAATAACAATGTCCGGTCCTTAGTAGTGAGTTCTCTGTTAGGCCTCCATCGTCGTTGCTGTATTTCTTCCTTTTCTTTTCTTTTGTTCCTTTTCTTGCTTTCTTTCTTATCAAGACTCGAACATGAGGGTGCTTCCTTTGGTGGAGGTGCTTTTTATGTAAAGAGGGGCGAGGCGAGGGCTTTTGGAGATGGTGCCCAAGATAGGGCTACTTTGGGATGACCAATAAGTAGCAACCAGCGACAGAGACGATGATATTGTATTTGGGGTCTTAGTAATAGAGAAAATGATGTTATTCACGCCGAGGAGAGAGACGAAGAATAGAGTGCTCAAGTAAACTATGATGACTCTTTTCGCCGTCGTTGGAATCGGTACCTTCTTAGTTGGGTATCCGCTATTCAGAGATACTGACAAATGAAAGATGCGGGAATCCGACGGGAGCAGCCACATTTTTTTCTCAGAGGCTGCTGCCACATTCACAGCCACATCTGCGGGCCGCATCGTCATCTGCCTGCACACAAGCTTGAAACCTAGACTTTGATCTTCAAGATATTATATTTCCCTCTCAAGATTGCGCCGAATCAATTGCCTGCACCATTCATGCAAACCATATTAGTCAGAGGCACACGAGAGCTCTGCTGATAGAATGCAGCTATTCTTTATACGTTAAATCCAAGAACACCTATAAGTTGTAGCCCATCATGGACGATGATTCTACTCCCTTGGCTTCCCTCTCAGTCACACACGTCTACTATGTAAGTTTCACCGTGTATACCAGCAATTAAATTCATCTAACCGCCCACGCTGTAGGACCCTGAAGACTATTTATCCCTCGCATGCGCCTACCTCGCTCTCCTCCCCCAAGCCCTCTGCGTCGTCTACGCCACCCTCGTCCTCTTCACCCGCGAGGTCGAAGTCGCCCTCATGTTCCTCGGTCAGCTCGCCTGCGAAGTCCTCAACTTTGCCCTCAAGCGACTCATCAAAGAAGAGCGTCCGCGCCGCATACACGGCAAGGGCTACGGCATGCCCAGCTCCCACGCACAATTCGTCGCCTTCTGGAGCGTCTCCCTGGCGCTGTTCCTGCTCGTCCGCCACAAGCCGCCCCGCGTGCACCAGGGTCGCGCGGATAGCAGCGTGCACCGGCCCTGGAGTGTTCTCGAGAGAGTGGCAGTGAGCGTGGCTGGGGCTGCGATTGCAGCGGCGACGGCCTGGAGCAGGGTGTACCTAAACTACCACACCCCTAAGCAGGTTGTCGTGGGCAGTGTCGCCGGTGTGATAAGCGCTGTTGGGTGGTTTGTGATTGTCGCTGTTGTGAGGCAGACTGGCTGGTTGGGCTGGGCGCTAGAGACGCCTCTGGCAAGGGTGTTCAGATTCAGGGACTTGGTGGTGGAGGAAGATATGTGTCAGGCGGGTTGGGAGAAGTGGGAGGAAAGAAGGGCTGTTACCCAATCTACAAAGAAGAATAGATAGAGAAACAGCAACTATGAAGATCATATATCCTAGACAAATGTCACGCACGTATAGGAAAGCTGGAGCATGGTGCGTATTACGCTATCTTGAGATATGAACCCTCAGGAAAAGTCTATCGTGCCACATTGGCATCATTTATAATGCCCATCACGATGCTTGAGAGCCCGCCAAAGATCTTTCCGTAGCTCTTGGATCAGTAAGCCTCGACGGTGAAACCTTGCTAAGATCTAAATCGACCATAACATTCACATAAGTCTGATAGTGACATTTGTCTGATCTTCTGAAATTATCTATATATAAGTGGTTAAACCTCGAGGCTGCTATCTAAGAAGGCTCCAAGCTACAGAAAAATACAAAGGGAATCGTTGCAGTTGCTAAACAGTTCGTAAAAGATCGTCATCCTGGCCCCCGGCCCTGCCCTTCCTTTTTCTTTTGTCCCAGAACCTATCAGATCCACGGCCCTTTCCTTGCCTCTGGATCGGCTCTTGAACCTGCGCGACTATGTACTCTGCCTGTCTCTGGGCCGGCCCTTGAGTTCTGACGGCTGTGTATTCTATTTGACTCCTGTATTGTCCTTGAGCCTTGGCGGCTATGTACCCTGCTTGGCTCTCCCATGCTTCTTGAGCCTTGACGGTTATGTGCGTTGGTGGAACTGACTGATCCCATTTTGGGAGTATGTGAGAATGGCCCTGGCTTTTGCTCCTGAGGGCTGTACACGGCCGAGCTGAGGGTTGTCTCTGGCGGTGTAGCCATACCCGCGCTCAGGGGCACAGGTGGAAGTTCTTTCTCAGTTAAGTTGTTGTCAAAGTTGTCTTGGATTGTATAACTGGTGCCCTCGCCTGGGACGTCGACAATGGCGATGGCAAGTGGACTTGTTTTTCTTGGGAAGAACCTCACTGTGCCGTTAGGACAGTCGAGGTTGTGCACAGGCTCTGGGTCTTGTTTGGGTTTGGGTTCGGAAGGTCGCATGTCAGCAATGTTGGAGAGGCGTAGGCCAATCTGCACAGTTGCCATAGAGAGCATCGAAGCACCACTCGCGCGAAGGTTCCTGTTAGGTAGACGAAGGCCTGGCGGTGCGAGCAAGTCGTCAGCAAAGTTTTGAGGCGGCATCTTTTTGGATGCTGTGTCCTTGTATGTTGTTGTTGGCAGTAGTATAGGTGATTTGGGTGGCTCGGCCTTGGGGAAGATGCTGTACATGCTCCTCTTCAAGTTCCTGATAGACTCCTTCGATGATGTGCGTATAGGTTTGGGTGCCGTAGGAAAGTCGTCTGACTGGCGCATGGTCGACAAGCGCAAGGGCTTCAAACCGGCCTTGAGAAAGTCCTTGCGAGCCCCAAACACTTTGTCCTCGACTCTATCGTCAACCAAAAGGCTTTCCTTGCTATTGGCCTTGTGGGCCAACTTGGGCAGCTCAAGGGGCTGTAGCATTGCTGATCCAGGGGTTTGAGGTTCTTGATCCTGGTCATCACCCCATTTCTTGAAACCCTGAGACGCCTCGATGTCGTCATCAGAGCAACCAGTCGGGGATTTGCTCGAACGCAGAAAGAGGTAGAGGCATCCAAGCAAGAGCCCTGACATGTTGGTTACAACAGTCGCGATTGAAGCGAGCTCCATTGTTGTGTTGCTTGATGCACCTGGATCCTGTAAAGCCGTGTTGTAGAAAAACGTGACCTGCAGAGTCTGTTTGGGATTAGTATAAGCAGTTTCTTGCAGATCGATCGGTGTACTTACATATGAGATGACGGCAATCACCATGAAGTAAACCATGCGAGACGCCTCGTCTCTATCAGCGACACTCATTCTAGCTCCAGTGTGGAGCTTAAAGCAAATGAGCCCGCATTCAATCAAGACAAGAACGATAACTGTGAGTAAAGCTCCAAAACATCCGGCGTCGTAGCGATGTAGGTAAGAAAGCAGATTGGCAAAGCAAAACTGAGATGGCCGAACGACGAAGGTGATGGAAAGCACAATGATCAAAAGGACGCTGATGGTTACAAGACAGGCAATAGTGTTAAACCGTCCGCGGAATGGGAATACTCTCGGGCTCATGATGCGAATGGTTAATTCCATCCCAAATACCATCTGGATAAAGGGGACGATGAAGAAGGCTGCAGTTTTGTTAATATAGTCGACTAAAAGCTTGTGAAGGCTCTAACTTACCTGGCAGCATCGTTTGTGATATCATTGTACAGCGAAGAATCATGAGTGACTCGAATCCCTTGGATTGAGCGATGGCATACACAATACCTTGAGCTACGATGCCCAAGGAAAGGGCAAAGGGGTAGACATCTCGCCCCTTGACAAGTCGAAGCCAAGATGACCTAATGAATTAATGTGAGAAGAGCTTTCGGGTCAAGAAACAGAGTGCTTACCTTAGATCCCACACTGGCTCTGTCCGTTTCAGTGTTCTCCATGATCTCAGGAGAATGCTGACAGCAACCGCGAATGCCATCAAGAGGTTGAAAATTGCAAGGACCACGATCGAAGTGCGGACTGAGCCGGCCGCGGCAAACTTGAGTTCGTTATCCCATTTTGATGTTGAGTTTGCCTGGAACTGGAAGCCGGTCGAGATCGTGGATGTGGTATCGCCGTCCATCTTGTCTGTTTTCTGTTCCCGTTCGGAGTGGTTTTGAGGAATTCAAGAGCAGGCTTCAAGCCTTTACAGTGCCGGCACCGTTGTTTTTTTGAGCCGACCTAGTTTCCCATGTCGATAATCGATGTTGTTGTCGGTGTCGTTTAAGAATAAGAAGAGGGCGACGATTGAGAGTAAGAAAGATGACGAAGAGACGAAAAAGCACAGATAGACGATTGTTGAAGCAGCAGCAGTAGCAATATCCTTAGCAGTATGGCCTTGAACGTATATCAAGCCAATTGAAGCAGAGTCGAGAAGCAGTAAGAGACCAAACACACAATGAATGCACCCAAGGAGAATAAAACGGCACCTGGCCTGTGGCAAACGAATGTACGATTGAAAATCAAGGAAAGAAACGAATATCAGTCATCACCAACTAGGTGGAAGGAGGGAAGAACAGGTGATGGAGGCGATACGTATATATGGACTTGATATCTCGAATCAAGGGCAAATCATATCGGGCGGGAAGCTAGATTGCTCTAGATCCGGTGGATGTGGTATCCCCTGCGCGACTCAGAAATATCCCAGAGGGCAAGGATCAAGCTACTTCATGACGGAGATTGGTAGCATTGGGAATGCGTGCCCCTGTGCTGCCCTGACAGCTGGTGGTTGAATATATGGAAGCCAAGCCCAGCCCAGCCATCGCCCGCATTAGGGCGAGAAGGGTATTGTTTCACTCGCGAAGATAGGGTTTCCGGGATCATTCTCGAAAGGGTTGACCAAGGTGGGGTTGTGTAAGAGAACGTTGATCTGCCAGTAGGAGAGCTATGGCTGGCGCCTCATCAATGAGGAGGTTGATTGTTGACGATTGCCATTTGAGTATTGGATAGACAGCCACAACTGCACCTGTACCCGTACCACTTGGACTTGGTTCCAGTTACAGCTCGTGATAGTGACATGTCACTAGATAGCAGCTAGTTGAACGACCTTCTCAAAGCAGAGTCGTCTCTGGGTGAAAGGCCGCTGGTGAGCGCCGGCTCCAAAGAGGCTGAAGCAGAGTTGTTACAGAGTCAAGTTTCGTCGTGTTGTACTCCGTAGTCTGAGAGGCACGTTAGCATGGCAAGCATGACAAGCATGGCAGGCATGACGGAGTGGTGTTAGTCCTAACTGGGCTAGCGCAGAAGCCGTTTTTACGTTTTGTGCAGCTGGGCCGCAGATATAAAACACGAGGGAGCATGGATGCAAGGGGCAGTAGCGAACCAGGCTAGGCGACTTCCCGCATGAGAGAACCTAAAGAAAGAGTGCCAAGCCTGATCGCTATTTCCTAACCTGGATCAGAGGAGCTTGAGGTTTCAGAGCTTCAGAGGATAGGCTAGAAAGGCTAGAGAGACCAGAGAGGTTCAACTCCGTAATGGCAGGCCACACGGATCCTCCTGCTGCCGGAGGGCGGGGAGAACGGCCGGCCACGAGGTATCCATAGCTCTTGACGTTTCGCAAGGATCAGAGCCTGCACCCGGTCACAGATCTGTCAGCTACAGCTACAACCTACCTAGTAACTACAGAACACATAATACAGTGAAGTTGTGAACTACTAACCTACTCTACCTACCCACTATGTAACCCAGCACCTAGCTACACTACCTAGAAGCTACAGAGGAGTTCATAGTTCGCTAAGGCCTAAAGACTAAGGGTCCTTTGGTGGAGGTCTCCATTCTTGTTTCAAGACTCAAACTCATAAATCTCTAAGCGAGGGCAGGCAACCCACGTCAAGCTTGATATGCCGAACTCTTGGCAGTTCGTGTCATTTTTTGCTCTACTGCAGCCGTAGATTGACGCGATCCATGCCCGTCGGCTCTCGTTTTCTTTTTCTTTTTCTCCTTCTTCTACATACCGAGACATCCCGAACGAAACATTGGGAGACTGGGGAAGGAAACACTTACAGGTGGATATCTTAGAATGAGTGTCTTGAGATACTCGAGAGTCGAGAATGAGGAAGATTACAAGGGCATTCTGCACTATACCAATGTTATAGCTTATTAAACGGATAGCTCGTCTCTGTTCATGACTAGTAGTATTCCTTCAGTGACTGGTCAGTATTCTTGACAAATCGCAACAGCAGAACCAGAACCACATTATGTTGGGGAATGTCTCAGTGTTCTATAATGCTTTGACAAATACACGACTCCCACGGAAGCCGGGCTCAGGTATATCTCCATGCAATGCAATAACTCATACGGAGTATCTCTTTTCTTATTCCATCTACATTCCACGCGGCCAACGGATGTTGAGCCGTAGTGAGAGTTGTTCCCCCCTCAAACTACCTCTCGACTAAGGCCAGGGGTACTATAGTAACGAGTAAGTGGCTTGCAATGTGCTTGATGAGAAAGACTTAACAGTCTGTATTAACTACCCGGAGCCCTCGAGCATCTTTGCATGCAATCTCGGGTCCAGAATACTTGCTCGTCACCCTAGCATGATATGACGGTTGGTTCAAACGAAGGTGTTACTAAGGACTTACGTAGTTCCAGATCCCAAAGTTTAGTCCAAACCGTGGCCTTGGGATGACAGGTCTCTTATTATAGCTCTGTTTTCCCAATGGCTTCGTGTTGTATCCCTACATGGTCCATTGTCTCTCATCCCGTCTTTCTGCCTCCAACAAAGATTAGCCTTGGCCTTGTCGTGACGTGACGTGACGTGACGTGACTTCTTGATACTACGTTTGGAAGATGGAAACTGACCGATAGTTCCACGGTTTGCTTGCAACTATTGTTCAGTTTTTCTCATTGTAGTGATCAAACGGGAGAGCAACTCTTTGTTCTGTTCAGAGGGTGTCTATCGCTTAAGGCTTTGTGAAGTTTCATGCGATCGATTTCCCTTTAGCATCTTGATTTTGAAACAGTTTCACATTCTACAATCAATTCAAGCTGGATGAATATTTTAGTTCAGTTGTGCATTACTTTTGAATCTTCTTTCGTATAATTGCTAAAGCCTTGGCTTCATGCTGAGCTACGGTGGTGACAACACTAAAGCAATGGGACATTTTAACGCATGAATCAACGTAGGGGAGAAGTCCCATCCCCATGGGGTAGAGGGGTTCTTTAAGTCAAGTATGAGGCTTTAGCTGGTTAAGGTGATGTAAAATACATACCTGCAATAGTAGTTTAGTTGGAACGAGAGCGGAGTGTTGTATTGATTATGCTTATGTGTACGGCGTTAGGTCGTACTGAGTAAGTCTCCGTCAGCCATTTCTTGATGACATTATACACTAGCAATAGATGACAATTCAAGAGCGGCCGACCGGATTGAACGAGGTTTTTATGCTGATCACGAATGTACATGTGTGTGTTTGTGTGAGTCGTGTATTATATTTATTCGGTGGTGTAGGGTGTTCACATTCACCTAACCTGGACCTATGGTACCCGACTTGACGTTTGTTGGACAGTCTCTGATAGAAGGGTTACCAACATTGGCATGGCAATACTTCTCTTGTAATTCGTCAAGATAAACTTCTCACATTAGTGTTATTGGTAAGATCTATGTTTGTTGATTCAGCATGTTGCAACTGTACCATCTGGTGTTGGTAGACCTGAATACGAAAGGCTAAGGTAGCTTTGCTCTACGTACAAAAGACGGTTCCGTCGCTTCACTTGTCAATAGACTAAACAGGTTGAATCAGAAGAAGGCAGCAGGATTAAGGTTTACCCTAATTAGAAACACCCTTCAAAATCAGAACACAACATCGTCAAACTCGGGCAGTTTCTACATACCTACAGTACAGTGAAGGAAAAGAAAAGTGCTGTAAAGTAATAAAATTCAGTGCCCCCCCCCCCCCCCCCCCCCCCCCGCCGTGCCATCTACCATCTGCCCCGCCATTGAGCCCTGGGCGCAACGTCATTCACCATACGAACAACACGAGACAGCAACAAAACACAACAATCGCAAGCAGCAATCATACCATAAAATCCTCAACAATTAAGCATGGGGGAACATTCGGGAAAACACATACATTTCCAGGACGGCGATTGCGCCTCAGATGGAAGCTCGGACGATGGAGGCAAGGCAGTAGAGGTACGATCAATCCCACCCTCAACTACTCCGAACCTACTCGAACGATAGCTAGAGAATCGCGCGACTGATAATGTCGCCCTCTTGCAGGTCGTCTTCGATCCAGGAAACCCCTATCGTCGCAAGAGCTCAATGGTCGCTTCAGAGATCAAAGCGCCTGTTATGCGACACCCTGAACGTCGCGGCGAGTGTCTTGTCCACCAATTCCTCGACAGTCAGCGACGTGCGAAAGATGCTGCCAGTTCAGCCAGCGAGGCCGACTCGGAGCACTCCCTGGGACGGAACTCCAACTCGTATATCAGCAACAACCCGGATACTAGTCATGCTACCTTCCACAAGGCCTTGAACGGCAGCCATAGCCAGGTCGAAACCGTTCGCGACGAGAGCCTTGACACGATCGTCGACCCAAAACACCAGAAGAAGTGCCGCGCTGTCGTGGAGCCTGGTAGTATGGATCACTCTGGCCAGAGCGACCAGCAAGCTTGGACACAGCAGATGACAAACAGCATGTCTGATATTGATCTTACGCGATACCAGGACGATGTGCGAAGTCGTCTACTGACCAAGCAGCAGCTCAGTGATATGGCATGGGGTGTACGAGAATTGAGTCGCCGGCTGAGCAGCATGCGCCTTCGGTTCAAGGTCAAGAGTATATTCATCCTGACAAAGATCTACGACCAAGACTTGATCCCCAAAACGCGGGAACTTGTCAAATGGTTACTGCAGCATAGCCACGAGGTTGCTTATACCGTCTATGTTCAGGATAAACTGAGGAGTAACAAGAAGTTCGACGTCAATGGAATCATTGATGAGGTGAGCAAAGGATACGCCGAGGCGGGCAAGGTGGACGAACAGGCGGTCAGAGAAACACTCACCAAACGATTACGGTACTGGGATGAGAATATGTGCCGAACAAGACCTCATACCTTTGACTTTGTCATCTCGCTCGGCGGTGATGGCACAGTACTGTACGCCAGCTGGCTATTCCAGCGCATCGTACCACCTGTGTTGAGTTTCGCACTAGGAAGTTTGGGCTTTCTTACCAAGTTCGACTTTGAGGACTATCAGCAGACTCTCACAACTGCCTTCACAAAGGGCGTCACAGTCAGTCTAAGACTACGGTTCGAGGGCACCGTGATGAGGAGTCAGCCGCGCAAGAAATCTCAGCTCGACAAGAGCTCCGAGGATGACGACGAGATGTCGCGAGACCTGGTGGAGGAGCTTATTGGCGAGGAGAGGGAGGACGAGCACACGCATCGACCGGATGGGACGTTTGAGATTCTGAACGAGGTCGTTGTGGACAGAGGACCAAACCCAAGTAAGAACTCCAGAGCGCATGTTACCCTTGCAGGAGATGTCCTAACATGTATTCTAGCCATGTCAACTACCGAGATCTTTGGAGACGACGAGCACTTCACCTCAGTGCTGGCTGATGGTATCTGCGTGTCGACGCCCACCGGCTCAACAGCGTACAACCTCGCCGCCGGAGGTTCCCTGTGTCACCCTGAGAACCCCGTGATGCTGGTCACGTCCATATGCGCGCACACGCTATCCTTCCGACCGATCATCCTGCCCGACACCATCGTGCTCCGAGTCGGGGTGCCGTACAGCGCACGAACGGCGTCATGGGCGAGCTTCGATGGCAGAGAGCGCGTCGAGCTGAAGCCAGGAGACTACGTAACCATCAGTGCGAGCAGGTTCCCGTTCGCTTCGGTACAAGCCGAAGGGCGCAGAAGCGAAGATTGGGTGAACAGCATCAGCGGGAAGCTGGGATGGAATACAAGACAGAAGCAGAAGAGCTATAAAGAGTGGGAGAAATGAGACAGCCTGAAAAAAAGGTATGATGAATGATAGCTGAAATCAGGTTGCGAATATGCATAAATAGGCTGGACGGCGTTTGACGGTAGATTATAGGGATGGCGTTGACTCTTGGCCCAGTGAGTTGAGAAAAACGCGTCTTGAAGCTGGTCCTATTTGAGATCTTAAGAACTGTTTCGAATACGAAGCTGATTGATAGATATATTAGATGTGACAGGATCAACTAAACCAAGGTACCTATTCCTGTACCCCACACTGGGCGTTGGGATCACCGCGTGAAATGAAATCAGCCCACCGCAATTAACTGTGTTCTTGACTCCGACACCGCTTCTCTTCAGAAGAGCTCAATTGAAGCTTCCACTCTATAATTGAGCGTGTATTTTAATCAATTGAACCACTGTCGGCTCCAGAATCTATCGTAATGGCTGCAGAAACCGCATCATCCCTCCCGCCCGACCTGTTCGACCAAACAACGATAATCTCCCTCCTCTCAACCCTCGCAATCGTCTTCGCTGCGTACGCCACGTCTCTCAAGGTCCTCCCTTCGTCGACCTCGGGAACCCTGCGCTTCCTCTTCATATGGCATCTCGCCGACGCGCTGTGCCACTTCCTCCTCGAGGGCAGTTTCCTGTACCACTGTTTCTTCTCGCACCAGCCGCTCCTCGCTGATGCTAAGACGGACCTGTTTCCTACACCTGCTGGGTTCCTAGGTTATGGCGATCGCGTATATGGCGCGCAGTCCGGGGGCAGCAATCCGTTTGCTCAGCTGTGGATGGTCTATGCGAAGGCTGACAAGAGGTGGGCTGGTGTGGACTTGGGGGTTGTGAGTCTGGAGCTGTTGACGGTGTTGTTTGATGGGCCGTTGGCTGTTTATGTGTGCTATTGTCTTGCCAAGAAGGATCCCAAGGTTAGCATCTGGATGATTATCCTGGCTACCTGCGAGCTGTATGGAGGTAAGTCTTGACAAGGCCACTATCATGAGGTGGCAATTTGCTAACAGTCATTAACTTAGGCTTCATGACTTTCTGCCCCGAGTGGCTCGTTGGAAGCCCCAACCTCGACACGAGTAACTTCATGTATCTCTGGGTCTATCTGTTCTTCTTTAATACTCTGTGGGTGTGGATTCCACTGTGGATTATTTGGTACTCGGTCAAGGACATATCAAATGCTCTAAACGTGCGCCAGGGGAAGAAGAACATATAGTAATGAAGGGACAAATTAAAGTAGAGTAGAAATGCCACAAGTTTTATCCCAACTATGGGACTCCTATATATAGATCATCCTAAAATCATTTTCTTGACAATAACGGCAACATATTTTCTTTCTGAGTGGATACACTTGTGACAACAAATGTTGCGAATTCTGTAATAGACCAGGGTTAATAGCCAAGGTAGTTTATCTCTTTAAAGCTTATAAGACTATAGTTAGGTACCAGGTCACATTAACTTTAGTAACCTATAAATCTTGATATTATCATAGATATCTATATAAATAAAAGCTAATAAGAGATATATCTAAGTTGGAAATAATCTTATAGGTAGGTAGCTCTTATTTATAACTATTTTCTCTTATAGAAAGATAGCTAATTAGATTATCGGTCTTAGTTATAAAAGGTATAAACTGTAGTCTTATAAGCTTTAACGAGGTGATATACGGTTGTGAACTTTCTGGAGTAATTAATGGGCAAGTATCCGTAATCGTTTTGTAGAATTCCGACAGCAGATATGTCAAACAAAAAGGTAGGCTAACAATTCATGGGCTAGGGTGGGATAAAAGGATATATATTCTGTAAAGAAAAGATCTGAACACTTCCTACCAAGGTTAAAATGGTAAATTTTTTCGTGTTACTACTATCGAAATGTTGGTATACCGCTAAAGTATTTAAGTTTTATTACAACTCGTATAGGCACTTGTACTAATAACATATCACTTCAAACATGCACAATTGAACGAACATGGGAGTCTTCATATGGATTTCATAGATTCATTGAAGAGCTACTGAGCTTGGGTATCTGTATGCTCGACATTGGCATCACTGCGTCTCATTTCGCTGAGACACAGCCAGAACTATTTCTCATGATATTGAAGATTGTTTAGATGGCCTCCTTGTAACCTGAAGCCTTGGTGTCGTGCTTCTCCTCGTTGGCCTTGTCACCGAGGGCATCCTTGGCAGCAGAAGCTCTGTGAGAGGTATTAGAGTCAAGTATTGAAGTTGCTAAACATGCTGTGGAAAACTTACCGGGTGCCGATGCCGGCGTTGGAGTCCTTGGCAACGTTCTTGTTGGCCTCCTTGCTGGTGCCGGCGAGTCCCTGCTGGACCTAGGGAAGTATTAGGAAACTGTATTGGAGAGAATTGTAGAGGAATGGTTCGAAAAGCAAGATATATCATCATGTTGGCCACAATAATATGCTCCAAGCAAATCGAGAAACATCCAAATATCTCAGGAGAAGGCGGCAGAAACTTACAGTCTCGGTGGCGGAGTTGACGGCGTTCTTAACGGAATCCATTGTGAAGAGTTGTGTGGGTTGGAAAGGTTGTTTTGTGAAGTTGGTTGTAGATGCTTGAGATTGTTTAGGATGATGAGAGAAGAAAGGATCTGGACTGGAGAGAGGGAATGAGGGTTTATATAGAGACAGGCTCACAAGTTAAACAAGCAAGAGAGCATCCCGTCATCGAGTGTTTGACTATCCGTATCCTAGCAGTTTGTGAATTACTGGGCCCTCCTACTTTGCCTGTCTGTGCTACTAGCCAGAGCTCCTCTCTCCAGCTACAAAGGGAAAGAAACTGTCATGTGAAGAAGAGATATGCCGTCATAGACTACCTGCTGCAGACAAAGTCCTACAGATTGCCTAGATGCAAACGGGAGATATCGATTGCACCCCCAGTATAACCAGACTCATCCAGCCACTTGGGAACGAGATGGCAGAGGCAGAGGCAGAGCTCGGCGAGTTTGGCCTGTGATGGTTGCTTGAGATACCATGCCTGACGTCAATCCATCACTCCAACGTCATCTCGATGAAAGCACCTGGGGCCCCCCGTATGTACGCGTCGTGCGCGTCGCGGGGTACCTGATTAGGAAGCCCAGGGCGTCTGGCCACTTGAGCTTCAGCTTCTATACCCTCTACGTAAGACATCGAGATGGTAGCAAATGATCAGCCTCGGTCCCCTTGCAGGTCTTCAAAGATGAGCATGAGATTTCGCCTCTATCTTTCTATCTAGCGAAAGATGCTGTAGAGATTGACGTGAAGCAGATGTCATGTTAGAGCTCCTGAAGTTATTTTCCTTTTTTGGAATGCGACCCACTTTCCGCTCCAGCGTGTTACGTGATGGGTTAGATGAGCGAGCTCCACAAATATGAAGCATAACGGCGCCACATAGCGGGGTACGAGCCTAGGAGGGAGGAGCGGGGAGAGAATGTGGCGGTGACGTGGCAACTGGCAAGAGCTGTTATGACGTTATAGCTTCTATCTCTGGTTACCTTGCCTTGTTCTAACCTTGTACATACTCCAAGCTCCAATCTTGGTCATCTCATGGGACATCCGAAGTATGGAGTACGGATGCATACGGAGCAGAAGCTTGCCCTTTCTGCTTCTCTTGCTTCTTTGCTTCTCTGCTTCCTGCCCTCCGCTTGCTTTGATTGGCCTCCTCCACTGTTTGGCGACGCTCACCATCGAGATTCCTCCACTCGTGGTCTATTTTGCACGGAGCAACGCCTCCGCCATACCAGGTTTGCTACTGTATCCATTCTTGTTTGAGATTTTTGTTTCCTGGTTTTCTTCTATGCCACCACCGCCTCTTTGTGGATGGATGTCTACTCTGTCAATGTTACTCTAGCCACCCGTCATGTCCAAATGTCCACTGAGTTAGCGGTGGCTTTTGAGCTGGTTGTTTGTTTGTGTCTGTACTGTAGCTTGGACTTGGACCTCAAGGCTGGCACACACACAAAGCTTCAGTAAGCTCTTTGAAGAAGCTATGATCTTTCCTGGAACCATCCGTCAGATCTTCCATTTCTGAGGCCGATGATGACTCTAGCTTGTCTCCATGGAGCTTGTTGGCTGGGTATCATGGCAAAAAGTTTCATCAGCATGCCAGAAATCACTTCTCCATGATTTCATGTCCAAGCTGCCAGGTCATGCTGCCTTACTTTATTGCAGATCAGATCGGTCTAGACTCCAGACTTGGTCAAGAGCGGATCTGTTGTGTATCAAGATGGATCATGGACTCACCCAGTCAAGCTCAGGCCGAAGCTTGCCTTGCCCAGCCATTTATTCCCGTCGGCTTTGCACCCGTAGCTCCCGTCCTATCCTATCGCAAACCTTGAAGCTCCACGGTCTTAAGCTTGTTAAGCAAGCTAGCACCAAGCTTCTGCTTCGAGATTTCGATCGATGACCCTCGACAAACTTTCGGGTACCTTTGCACCCATGTGCGAATCTGTGTAAGTTTTCATGTATGACCGTCGGCAATCGGAAGAGCAAATACGACGATCATCGGAGCACATGAAGACGTGTAAGCATTGCAGCAACTCGAGTCTCTAGTCCCAGGAGCGATCAATATCTTAACTTAGCTTCCTTCGCGTAGGATTATTATGTGCAATATTAAGTTAAGCGTAGTTGACGACTTATCCGAAAGCACGGAAATAACTCATTCCACTTTTGCGGCTTAACAGTTGATGACCCTTGTAAGAGATAGATAAAATGCGCCATGTTGTCCCTCGGACGTACGACACTTGGACCGAGTCTCCAAAGATAAACTAGGGCTCTTTGCTCCGTGGCAGTTTCTTGGCCGAAATGTGTTGGAAACTGTTCTCGAGTAGTTGCTTTGAGTTATGAACGTGCAATAGAGCCCTGGTCAAAGAGTTATGGGACTCGTCACGCTTGAATCTGGATACCCGGTCCTCATATGTTCAATCTGACGAGATATGTTTGAACTGCGCCTTGACTCGATGTCGCCAACAGAACAAGACGGGTAAGTTACTACGGTTGACATACAAAGACTTTAACAATTTCACATCTACTGCCTTAACCCCAAGCTCTAGCAGACATATAATAAATTAAATATAATTATAATAAGACTAATATCTTCTAAGCTATTATCTAAAGGTTTTATAAAATTATTCTACCCACTAGTAATCTAATAGAGTTTATATATAAACTTTAGCACTGCATAGTATGATTTTAATTCGCAGTAGCCTAACGTGATTAATAAGTATACGTCGTAGATAAGTATATATCGCACTTTTTTATATACCCTTTATTATCTATATAATAAAATTACTATAATTAATCTAATTAATTAAAATTACTTACTATACTCTTACCTAGATAACTTTAAAACTACTTAATAGGTCTTTAAATTATACCTAGCTATACTATATATACTATAATATTAAATACCTAGTCTAATTAACCTTCCTTAAGTACTATTCTTTAATAATTCTATAACTACCTATATATTAATATCTATTTAATTAATTATTTATAATACTTTTTATATAGTTATAATCCTTTTTTTTTATATAATTTTATCTTTTTTAACTTTTAATATTAACTTAATATATTATTTCTTTTTTAAAGAATTTATTTTATTTTATTAAGGTAGGTTTATATATATTTCTTTTAATTACCTTAATAAAAGATTAAAAAGCTTTAATAATTAACTTTAAGGAATTACTATAATACCTTTTTATTTAATCTTTAAGGTATTTAATTTAAGATTAGGCCTTATTTATTATTATTAAGGTCTTTAAAGTCTAAGGAAAGGAAGGTTTAATTACCTCCTTAAGAGGTATTAAAGTCTATAATTATATATTAAGCTTTAAGATTATATTTTTTAAATTTAAAAAAATAAACCTAGCTTTTTTAAAACCTTTTTAAATATTACTTTTCATAAAAGGTATTTTAAATATAATATAAAAAGTAAAAAAAAGAATTTAATCTTTAAGATATAAATTATATAATATCTAATTAAATACTTTATTTTTTAATTATATACCTTTTTTAATACTATAAAGTACTTAATATTAAAAGGCTAAAATAAATAAAATATATAAATTAATATAAAAGATTTTTTATTTTAACCTTTAACTTTATTAAGCCTAGGCTTTTTAAATCTCTTAATAATATTAATAATAAAAATAACCTTTTTTAAAGTTAAAAACTTAATATAATTAATATAATAAAAGTTATATATAGTAACTAAGCTTTAATTAAATAAATATATATACTATTATATAACTATATATATAAAAGCTAGCTTTTTTTATATCCTTAACTTAATCTATACTATAAGTATATTAATTAATTAACCTTTATAGCTATAATTAGTTAATTAACCCCTAGTCTCCTTTCGGTCTATATTACTAACCTTTTTTATAATTACTATTATAATAAATACTATTTAAGTAATAGATATTTACTATAATATAAGCCTTACCTTAATTTATAAGATTATTTAAAAAGCTATTAATAATTACTATAATAAGTAAAAACTTAGCTTACTTAAAGATAAGGCTAGAGATCTTTAATTTAATTTAAAATAGGATTTTAATAACTACTTTATATTACCTTTTTATAATAAGTAAGATAATTATAGCTTAATTAAATTAATTACCTTTAATTATAAGTTTTTAATACTTCATAGTCTAAGGCTTAGTAAAGGAAATTATATTTAAAAGTATATATTAGGTTAAATATAGGAGGTAAAGAAATAACTTAAATGCCTAAAAAGCCTAGAAAATAGGCTTATAAAAAGGCTAGTCTTTAAGACTAATAGCTTCTTTATTAAGGTATTTAAGTTAAAGCTTTATTATATAGCTTGGCGTAATAGCCTAAAGAGGTAGGTTATAGAGGTACTTAAGGTCTTTAAGAATAATCTATAAAGTATCCTAGTCTTAGCCTAAGATTAAAAGTATATAACTATTAAGGATAGAGAAGTTATATATAAGGCGTTAAGGGGCTGGGGTAGAAATAAAGGTAGAAGGTTAAAATATATTAAAGGAATATATATTTAGAGTTAAAGTTAAAGTTAAGGTAGCCTTTAGGCTAAGAAATTAAATTAGATTATATAACCTTTATTAAAATCTTATTATACCTATTTCCGTAATATAATATATAATATTATTAATAATATTATTAACTAGGGATAAATTAATATATAAAATATAATAATCTTATTTTTTTTATAATATCTCTTAAAGTTAATAAAGTAATAGCTTTTATAACTATTAAAAATAAAAATATAAAAAAATATTAACTAATTAATTAAATATACTTTAATTAAAATATTTTAATTATTTAAGGCCTAGCTTATTATCTATCTATTTATTTTTACTTATTATAATAACTTAATTACCTAAGAGGTTATATTTTTAATATTAATTTATAAGGTAATATTAATTTATATAAATAATAAATAGTATAATTAATTAACCTTTTATATTAATTACCTTGATTATAATAATCTATTTTTAATCTTTAAGTTATATTAATTTAGGTCTTTTTTACCTTTTTAAATTAATAATAGCTATTCTACCTATTATAATACCTATTATAAAGCCAGTCTTATTAAAGTTTTAAATATTATTTAATTTAATATTATACTTTATAATTATATTTTATATAAACCTAAACTAATTATAAATAATAATTAGATCTTTATATTTAGCTTTTTAATAATTATATTTTTAAAATAAAGATATCTTTAACTTTAATTATTACTTAATAAAGTTATAAGCCTAATAATTATTAATAGGTAATATATTATAATTAATAAATAAAGAATTAACTATTTTATTTATAAAATATAATTATAAAGGAAATCTTTATAAATCTAAGTTAATAATAAATTAAATTATTATTTATTTCTTTAAATTAAATAATTTTTATAACTTTAAGATAAAATTACTTTATAATTAAATACTATTTTAATAATAATATAACCTATACTTAAAGATCTTATATATTATTATAGTATATTAAATACTTAGTTTAAGGTTATTTTAAAAAACTTAAAAAGTAAGAAAGGTTTTAACTTTATTTAAAGGCTATAATATATTAGGTAGTTAAGAACTAATTAATTAGATAAAAAATAAGATATAGGAGTAAAGAATATAATACGTACTTATCTACGACGCATACTTATCAATTACGTTACAGCTTAATAGCTTATACAAGAGTTCGATGTACTTATTCTCTGGATAGTCTTGCTCCAGCTATATTCGGAGTTACCGGTTTTAAAGTACAGATATTCACTGTCTGGTAGAGTAACACTGGCCATCAAGTGTATAATGCCAGTCTTTCGGCCCCCTATAGCCCTTCCTGTTTAAATAAAGTCATTTAAGTTATTTATTACTCTCTGCTGTTAGCTTTAGATTGGCCCTAAAATAATTTCCTTTGGTTGATCTTATATAAGAGAAAACTCCCGAGTATTATGCCCACGAGGGCTTTTAGTGTCTTTTTAACTACTATATAGCTTTTAGGTCATATATCATATAGTAGTATATCCTCAAGAGCTAGTCGTAACAGCACATAGCCATTATCATGAATATATAACTTTATATGTTAAGTAATTCATCGTTCAGTATTATATACCATCTTGGGCCAACTTTTACACTCTTTAACAACAAGTCCAGCAATTACTTGTTATCAAGTGAGAATAACTCATGACTTTACTGTCTCTTTAGGGCCATATTGGGGAATGGAAGCATGGAACTATATCGTGTTGAAACAGCCACGTACTTGTAGGAAATAGTTTAAACATTTCAGAATAACTCAAAGGTATTAATTGCGTAATGAACAATCTCACTCGAAATTTCACAGCTATATACCCGGTCTTGGGCATAGGTAAGGCCTCATGTAACATCATATCTAGACTTCTGATCTATCCCCTCTTAACTATAATACTTCTACGTTATCTTTTTATTCGTCCGTTACCTGTCGACGTTCCTATCCAAAGTCACTTTATATCGCAATGCACTGAACTCCTCGATCCGTCTGTTGCGACCCAGTGGGACTTACAAGACCGCGACTCTCTGCTTTGGCACGGGGTAAGGAGTTCAAACGGTTGTTTGATCACCCCTTAGACTGTACTCTTGAGGTCCGATGTATGAACTACCATAGCATGAGATAATAACAATATACTTGCATAATATTATTTGGCACTCATCTGACACTTCTGAATTAGATTACCACAACACAATCTAACACAGGTAAGTTCTCATGATCTCGGTCAAGCCCCAAATCATGTTGTTTTCGTGCCTGGTCCTCAATCTAGGGATTGTAGTTGTATTCATATCAGAATAACAACTCACGTCGAACGCACTACTTGTTATTGATTCACACAAGATCAATTGCTCCTTGAGCAATGTTTCTCAAAGCATACAACAAACATTTGCTTCTGTTGCTGGGCTCCGTACTAAATGAATTATCAACAGAGTGCAGCCTGGCCTACCCTAGATCTTTTTGCTCAACCCAGATGTTTTCCCTCGAGCCATGATAATGTACGATCCTACTAGAACTTCAGTTATGTGGTCATATATGCTGAAGCAACTTTCAAATAAGGAAATATCAGAGTTATAGTCAATCTGTTCATCCTCCGCACGATACGATGTGTTAAAGAAATTTACTTAAAAATATTGTCCATACCAGTGACGAAATATTGGTGGAACTCAATCTGCCTTTGCGGAGAATCCGCTCCAAATAATGGAAAACTGGTTATCATCGCCTATAACATCAACAAAGCCACAGACAATATATCGCCAACGACAACCGGTAGAGGCTACCTCGCGTATAAACCAATCGAAGGACAAAGTATCATAACACACACATCTAGTCTACGTTTAGTACATCCAGCACAAGAGAGTACCTAGGCAACGACAACATGAAGCACCTCATCGTTGTAGGTGCTTGCTACTTGGACACGATACTCAAGAACGTCACCCTCGTCTACACACTCATGACATGGACATCTACTGACCTACCTCTAGTGTCCCATTCCTCCCATCCGAGGACTCCAAACTACGTGCCACCAGCCTCAATATCCGACGTGGGGGTAACTGCCCCAACTCACTGCAAGTCTTGGAACAGCTGGTTGGCGATCGTGATGCCCTCCAACTGCATCTAGTATCACCGCTGCCTGACGCCTCCTCATCCGCAACGCGGCGTGTTGTCTCTTCGTTCGGTTCGCAGTCCAAGATCGACTTCAGCCGTTGCTTATATCGAGAGGGGCGTACGGAGGCGGCAAGCAGTTACATCCTCCGCAGCCAGGAGACAGGCAGCCGTACCGTCATAAATTACAACGACTTGCCCGAGATGACCGAAGACGAGTTCGGCAACATTGCGCGAAGCTTCGAAGCAGGCGAGGAAACATGGTGGCATTTCGAGGTAGGATTCATCAGTGACAAGCTCCTACCCGTTGACTCTAGACTGAGTGTGAATGGATGCAACAGGGCCGAATCCCGGATACCGTACGGAGCTGCATCCGCCTTTTGCGTAACGTCCTACCGAATGCCAATATCAGTGTTGAGATTGAGAAGCCTGGCAGGGAAGGTCTTCCGCAGCTGGCATCAGAGGTGGACGCTGTCTTCTATTCGCGAAGTTGGGCTGAGGTGAGATTGCGCCCATAGGTGTTGGGCTGCTGTGATTGAGAGGACCTGACATGGTACAGAGCCGAGGCCACAAAACTCCTGAAGATTGCCTGAAAGGCGAAGAACATCGAATGGCGTACGCACCACGGGAAGATCTTGTGCTCGTGCTTGAACTGGGACTTGTTGGCTGACGAGATGCTGCATAGGTCACTGGCACTGTGTACGTGGGGTGCAGAGGGAGCAGCTGGACTGTCTCGGTCGTCAGGCGAGACTGTTCACTGTCGCTGGCCTGCCCAAGCCCTAGCCCAGGATGTATACGGAGGAGACATTTCCGTCATCGAGTATGTTCCACCCAACGCACAACTCATACGCACAACTCATACCATCAATCGCGTACCCGTAGAACTGCAGAAACTGACCGCTGTCCGAGATATAGTGCCGTGGGAGCAGGGGACACATTCATAGCCGGAATGCTGTACGGGCTGATCTGTCACCCCGGTGACTGGAGCACGAGGAGGAAGCTGGGTTTCGCCGTCCAGCTGGCCACACTCAAAGTACAGAGGGAGGGGTTCGACGGGCTCGGGGCAGACATGCTGGAGACTGCGGACTGGAGGCGATTGAATGCCTGATTACGGGTAGTCCTGAGCCTGAGATTGGAGATGGGAACGGGAATGTCTGGCCTGCCCTAGCTTCGATGACAATATGATGCTCCTGCTTGACGACGATCCAGGCAAAACTCGACACTTCACAGGCAGAGGCCAAACTCCTGGTGCAAGGGTATCATGTCGGAAGATCAAGGGAAACCCAAGACGCTAAACCAGCAAAGGGCAAAGTTGAGAGACAGCAAATGAGGAGAAAAAAAAGAACTCAGCAAATCCAAGTCCCAAGTCCACTCACTACTGATGGCTTAAAGCGGCTGATAATGTCCTCAGTTTGATCGTGAGAGATTAAGTGGGAAGTGTGACTAGGAGGGTCAATCGATGGTTGACTCGACAGGAGAGGAGAGAAAGGGAGGGAAGAAAGGCGGTGAAAATAGGGAATAGAAGCGTTCAGGTTGCATGCTCCCAGGACCACAAGTCTCAACTTATCGCGCACGGTACGTATCCCTAGCTACTCCGTACATACTTAGACATGAGTTAGTATCCGTAGTCCAATATTATGGAGGCGTGCTGTGACTGTGAATGTGAATGTGCAATCGTCAGATGGGCCTGCCCTGTCTCATCTCCTAGGTATTGATGTGATGCAAGTAGATGCGTAAGTGTCTTTTCTCATGTAGGTATCCGTAGGTACACGGTTGCAAAGAAGGGGACTAGGAGACAAAGACGAAGACGGTGCCTGCAAGTCTACAAGCCTCCAAGACACAGCCTTTAACCACTATACCACGCGGATGCGCCGGGACTATTGCGTGGAGTCGACGATTAGTCTAGAAAGCACGCAGTGCATTTGAGCGAAATCGAATCGTCGTTGTCGATATCTTGAGTTAGCATGGTAGGTATTGTCTCATCCTGTACCAGGCCAGGCCAGACCAGACCAGGGTAGGGCAGTGCAGTGCAGGGCAGTGTGGCCAACCCGTCTGCAACCAATGCCAAGGCATGCTAAAAGGAGCCCGAGGGGGGAAGCGAGCCGCTCGCCAGCGTCGTCATGCGATGCAGAGTTTAGGGACCCAAAAGCCCCGAGATGCAGGCCAAGGCGATGCGATGTGCCGTGGGCGGTAGCTTCAGGCCTCTCTCTTTCTCACTCACTCGGGCAGCTGGTTTGCGTTTGCGTTTGCTTAGCTTCAGCGGTGGCACCAGTGACAGGGACAAGGTGTGAGACGTGTCAGATGAGACGGGACGGGATAGACACGGAGATTCAAGAGAGGCAAGTCAGCGACAAAGCTTGACACATGCGTAGATAGTTTCAGGAGGGTTGGTGCCAAAGCAGTACCCGCCCTCGAGCCTTGACCTACACGCAAGTTGAGGAACAAGAGGGCAGCAAACAAACAATCAGTAGGCAGTGTAACTAACTGTAAGCTTGGACACTGAATTGATAGTAAGACAGAAAGTTTCCGTATCAAAGTGGAAATGACCATCTGAAAAAACATCATCAACAACCACCATATCATATCAACCAACCAGGCTAACCTCGGTGGGATAAACACCAAATCGAAGTCAAGATTGGCTGAGTGACTGTTCAAGGGAAGATGTAGGGTACGATGGTACGTCCAGCCAGCCTAGCGCCCTAGCCTAGCTTAACTGGTATGTGGAGGTTGCTATGACCATGGTTTATGGATGGTCAAGGGGAGAAGATCTAAAGAGACGGGGCAATCCAACGAATCCAAGCCAAGAAAAGACAAAGGCTTCAGATCCATCAATAACTCGGCAAGACAAATTGAGTGCTTGCTTGGTGTATGACGCCGGCCCGCCTTGAGTGTGTCTCAAAAACCAAAACCCCTGCCTGCACACAAAAGCCTCTCCCACAACTAGAGTTGGAGCTAGCGAAGAGGAAAAGTAAAAGGGGTGAAGGCTAACTTCACTTCGCTTCTGAGGGGTGTCTCCTACTCCAGTGGTTACGCGAGTGTCCAATCACAGCCACAAACTGCTGTGTTCAGGCATTATCTCATCAGCACCCCAGGTGTTGATCAAACAATCTCTCGCTTGGTGCAGCCTCGGACGGTCTGAGGTGGTATGGGCTGAACTCTGGCCCGCCCGCTATGGACATCCCCGATCGGTGAACATTTATGGGGCCCTCGGACGGAGGAGCGGGCGGCAACTGGAGGGGCCCCGGCCTTCCGGAGCTCCAAAGCTGTCATAGTTACGCCGCAGGCGTCGACCACGCACACAAGTTTTGGAAGAATGTGAGGGAGAGTAGCGCTGGTTTGGTGACTGACGATCTTGAAAGAGAATGTCTAAAGGTTTCTTATGTTGGGCATATCACTGACCACCAAAGACCAAATTGCGTCTTCAGGTCCAATGAGGAGAATATCGGATATCCAACCGGCGCCCAGTCTGTACCGTAGCCGTAGCGGTTTCGGCAGTAATTATTAGCAGACAATCTAGTAGCGACTTGGCTCTGTATTGGTGGGCGTAGATCCAATAGGTATTTAAATTGGCCAGACGGACACACGTTATATGTCGATGAGGCCTGTTGAGCGCTGGTAAGATGCTGATGAGGATGAACTTCCGAGCACACTGGCACCAATCAGGCCATGTTACTCGCAAAAGCAAGGTGCACAGCAAGTGAGTGATTACCGTCTGTACATACATGCTCGTCAGGGCCAGGCTCGGTTCCTTGGCTGTTCAAGGTTTCGGCGTCAAAGCCGCCCGCCAGATCCAAAGCAGGGTCCGGCCAACCCAAGGTTTATTGCCGTATATCACGGCGTACCGTGAGCCGTATTCCACACTCAACCACCGCGTTGCCCCACATCACTGGTACATGCCGGTAAGCTACTTTGCGGAGGGTGTGGGGGGGGGGGGGGGGGGGGGGGGTTGCTCATGCATGTGTTGCAGTCAAGAGCAGATGAGTAGGTACGGTACGGTACGGTATTGGAAGGGGTTTAAACGCAGCGAGAATCTGTGATCTGGACATTGAGTTTAGACGATGGGATGATTTCAACATTGCGCAAGTCGTTTTGTGCTTCTGCCGCAACATAATCGTCATACACTCAAGTCATGCTGGCGAGTCATGAATGAACATGAGTGTAATCAATGACTGTGCGTATGTGTGTAGGTCGTCATCTCAATGAAGACACTTGCATGATCACAAACCCGTTATGCATGCCGGGGGCTAATGGATGCTCTGTATCTGTATCTGTATCTGTACTGTAATATGGTGCCCAGTCAAGGTTGCCAAACTGGGGTTATCCTCTGAGGCGAATCCTGCTGACTTCCTCTTTACTCCGTACGTACATACATGTGGGTGGTGCAAGTTGAACTGTTGAACCATGGGCGCAAGTGCAGAGAGATGCAACGGCACGTTACAGGTGTCGACACAAAAGTTTACCCGCCCATAGTGCATGTTGACTCGTCAAATGTGTCTGTTTTTTGTCGTCTGGTCACAAACTTGTCCTGTTTAGCTTTAGCAGCGGATAGCAGGTTGGGACTTTGACATGGGTGCCGGTTGCAGAAGTCCATACCCCGGCCCTACCAGACAGGTCGTGCTTTTTCCAGGGGCTGGCCGGCTAGTCTAATCCTTGCTCTCCTGCGGGGAGCCTGGGCCCATGGCAGCGGTTTTCAATGTGGCACCTGCTATACTCTCCTGGCCTAGTGTAAGGGTAACTTATCGAAGTGCAAGGTCCCTAAGTCTGATCATCTCCGAACCATGTCCTCGATAAGAATTGTTGTGGTAAAGGGCCTGTCTTCTAACATGGCGTGGTTGCCGACTCCAGTGACACCGATGACTGGATAAGCATAGTCTTAGCGTATGTACGTATGTTCGCTCGTTCTTTCTTGCGAAGGTCATGGCGTTGCAATAAGTAATTATATCCGAATTCCAGGTCTAATATCCGGTCCACGAGTAAGCATCGCAACTCAACGTGAATACCTACCTAGACCTTCAGACGGGTCAGAAAATAATAGGTAACCCAAGCGCTTTCCAAAGCGGAGGACATAAAAGCTCGATCATATTTAAGTACCGAGCGATGGATGATCTAAGTATTTCAGTATTTTAGTCATCTTCATCAAAATTTCCTATTATTTTCTGACCCACCTGGCCTTGGAAGTTAATCATCGGCAACTAGGCCGTGCCTTTGGCGAATTATTCTTTTTCGCTTCCCTGGCAATGTTCAGATATTGTACTATCCCTTGTTGGGCAGATTTGGACCCTCCAGTCTCACACCCTTGTGTCGTATTTTTCAAGCATCCACGCTTTGTTTTGAGTTGGCGTAGCGTGGGACGGTGAGAGCATGTACTCCGCAGAGCGCGTGGGTATATTGGGGCCACATGCCACTTTGAAGAAACGAAGCGAAACGAAGCGGCGTGATGATGCTCAGATGGGTGTACAAAAGCAGACATTGTCCTCATCACATAATAGCCTGTGACTGCATGGACAGTCTAATAAACCAATCTGCATTTCACTCAAGCTTCTGAGCCCCCAAAGATCGAAAAGACCTGGCTTGAGTAGGTACCAAGTTCGTGTGGATACTGTTAGCAGTCTCTTGGGACAAATAACCATTCCCCGAATACGTATGATGTATCAAGAATCGACTGTTTCTGCGTGAAGCAGATAAACCAGTCAATCTGCGTGTCTGACATCGAGTTGATTGCCGATCGCAAGGGAAGTTAGCGTCTGAGGCAGGCTATCGAGCTAGCCCCTCGGTTACGAAGGGGTGCCCATCGCTGTAAAAAGGCGAGAGCTGGGTGAAAGAGGGGTGTTCATAACAAGGCATATGCGTGGGAACGCAAAACAAAGAAAACCGAACTTCAGCCTCTCTGGTGGACTAGGCGCAGGATCTTGAATTGAGGCCGAACAAGGGATAACACTTTGGTAATTGGACGAATGCACGCAGGCTGTATTGGCAGGATGATCAGATTTGGGTAAGTAGCCACACGCTTGTGGTTCGAGGTCAATAAGCCATGCTGTTGACTTTTTTCCTTTTTCGTTGGCTTGCTCTACTCCTGTATGACGGACATGCGATCAACACCGCCAAACTTTGGGGATAAGGCCACTGAAAAAGAATAAAAAGTTTGACGTGGTAGACGTGACTGACAAGTTGCTTCCAAGGTGTTTGAAGCCGGTATGAAGGCTAAAATAGGATGTGCGAACGCACTTCGCAGTTAACTGTGAAACAACAGCCGGGATGACATTATGGAAACTGTGCGTAGTTTATACAGATTAGTATTGTGCATGTTGGGAAGTCCTAATGTAACTCAAGACATATCAATGGATGAAGTGCAAAGTATAAGATAGTGTGGTGCGTTGCCAAGGGCCAGAACATAACTGCGCACGCTGCATTATGCTGGGCAAGCTTGGTAAAGTCCAATTTATGCAAAAGTTGATGAGAACCATCACATGGTGGGTGGCTGCACTTCCGTGACTCGAGGTAGCCCACGAACGCCATCACAGGAGTAGTTGGCAAGCTGGCTAGTGATCAGCACAAATGTCTTATGGTGTAGCGTTTCGCACGGAACGTTCGCGGCCTGGGAGAACAGTCAATGCATCCAATCTTTGACCACGGTTGATGCTGGATGGACCGAACAACGAGCCTCGAAAAGAAAATGACCAGGGTGCTCATTCATTATCCGCCTTGAGTGGATGGTCCATGACCCATGGGACAGAGTAGTGCCCCTGCTCAAGCAACTCAAACACTCGAAGCTCTCGATAACCCGTTAATTAATTTTGGGAACTTGACCTGAGTTAGTGCATGGCCATGTCTAGGGCCTGCAAAGTGTGGTTGGCGCGAATTCCAAACCGAGCTGAGCGAGAGATTGGCTGGATATTCGGCCCCTGTTCGAGTGAACTAAAGCAATGACAATAACAAGCCAGGCAGGGAATTTGAAGCAAAAATAGCCAGCCCATCTAACGAGCAGATCCGCAAGCTTATGGCGACAAGGATCGTCACTAAGGAACGTCTTGAGGTTATCATTGGCCACAAAACACATTCCACAGGGCTTGGCCACAATAACATAACAGCCACAATGACCTGTGTTTGGAGTCCTGTTGGTAGTTGCATCTATCCGTACTCCGTGACCTTTACCACAATAACTGCCCTGATTGATCACAATGCTTTAAATGATATAGCGACTGTATCTGAAGATTGTGACAAACCCTGTTGAGAAGAATGTGTACCCCGTAGGAGTCGATAGCATGTTTCTTCTGCCAACAACGGAGTACTATGTAAGGTCATAATTTGCCGCATAATAGATCGACTCGTATCACTGCCCGAACGGAGATCCCACCTGCTGGTGACTGAATTGTTGAGTGTGGTGACAGCACACCGTGGGTTCAAGGGTCGCTTTGAGAAGAAGGAAAAAGCTAAAAGATCCATCGAGGCGGCACGCTTCCATCCCTCTCCACCTCTGGGCATTGCAGGGAACTTGTGGGTGGCGCGCAAAATTATAGCCCATTGGCGACTGATTCAGTGGGCGATCAGGGTGGTTTAACAGCTTCCAGAGCCAGGGCCTATTTCACCCGCTGGCAGTTCCGGGCAGCTGATCCCTCTGCAACCCTTTTGCGGTGGGTGAGACGCCCAGATCTTTCGATGGAGCCTCACTGGTTTTGGGAGCCAACAAACAAGCCTAGACAAGCATGTGCTGTGCTCCACAGGCACATACCTCATGTCATGGTCGTGGCCGTGCCGTGGTCAGCAATATAACGCTTAGGATGGGGGATGATCCTCGTAAAGATTGTACCGCCCAAGCGAATTTTCGTGGTAGTGTAAGCAGGATGAGTCGTACGCATTCCCTGAACAAGAGGGCAATAAGACAAGCGAAGGAAACTGACAGAGCTTCCGAGCTGAGACTGTCAGCGTGCAATTGTTATTATGCTCTGTGGGGATTCGGATATGTGCTCCTATGCGTACGACAGGCTTGCGAACCATCATGGCATTTTGTTGTTGTTGACAAGGGCGTTATACATATTTAGCAGTGACCTATGAAATGCGTCCTCGTGCGTGTTGCTGCTGTCGAGTTTTTTCTAAAAAAAAAATTATATTTATTTATTAAAATTTCCAATTGCCTCTTTCGATGTACACTTTGTTGCTTGTCTGATGGGTCTAAGGTGATGTGATACCTTGTCTCAGGCCTTTGCTGCAAATTGTCCTTGGTAAGTTGGTAACGATATCTGTCAACATTAAGGCTACGCTGGTAGGGTAGGGTAGGGTAGGGTAGGGTAGGGTAGAGTATGGTAGGTATGCAGGCGCGAAGGTGTGTAAAAGCCATAGCGTTACCCATAGATGCATGTTTCGGTTTCGGAAAACGAGTCGCTACCAGACATTGGCATAGTTGTAGAAAATGCCGAATCGCGTGCCCGAAAAAGCAGCTCATCTGCTGAAGTCATACTGGCAGGTGCCTGAGGTGCTGCACAGGGGCCTACGAGGCGGCACTGCAGGTATTAGCACAGGCTGACCCCCCATTGCACTGTTTCCAGGTTGTCCAGGATAGAAATATGTTGTTGTGTTCACAGCCCCTGAGTGGAGGAGCTTGGCTGATTGGTAAAGTTGATATCTGATGCTTGGGAGTTGGGACTTGCGCCTTGCATCCGTATGTACGGAGTAGGTAGGATGAGATGGGACATGATGGGTTTCCGCACTTTTCAACTAGAGGAGTTAGCACGCGGAGCAAGACCGCCTGTCTCTTGGACATGCAGGAGCTGTGCCTTCAGGCCGGCGAGCCCGTCACTGCGACTTGCACTTGCGTGTGTCTCCTTCCTCTAGACGCTCAGGCCGTTAGGCGTCGCTCTTGGGACATGCTTGCATTGTCCTGCTTCCCCTTCCTTCCAGGTCAGGTTACTTCCTTCCTCCTACTTCTCTCAAGCCTACATTACGGAGTACAAGGGGTGCGTGCCTTGGTCGTTACCTAGGCGGGTTTCTGCAGAGAATGGCTCCGCGTTAATACCTCCCTGATCTGGTGCTCATATTTTTCCCTTTCAATAACAACCATCACAATCTAACTCGAGGTGTCTAGTCTTGACCCAGACCCAAGACTCGCCCTGTCGTAGACGGTACCTTACCGCACGGAGTAAATTGCGCAGCGGCATTGTTTCCAGTACCCGCAGCCACTGAGCGCTCTCCTGGAATCGTCCCCGTGCCCTCATGTTTGGTGTTCTCGCCACTAAAAATTGCACCAACATCAACCACACCGCTGCAGAGCGTGAGGCATCATTTGCTTCCTATAGCACGATGACTCATGTGATAAAAGGCACTAACAGTCTACCACCGATTCACTGACCTGAATTAGATGGGTTTATCGTACTGTATGTAGTAGAGTCTGTATCCAACGCAATATCGGCCAGCCACGCGTTGTGTTATCCAAGGAAGCGCCGCTCCCATCCTTATTTGGTACAGAAGCGGTTCCACTTATCCAGGTCACTACGCAGCACGCAGTAATGTTCAAGATGGTCCTGCTGAATTCCCCATCGGACTGCGGAGTGTTATTCCAGACGAGTCACTTGCGATTGTTGAGGTTTGATGGAGTTTTGCTGCGCCATCATGCCCTTGCCAATACCTCGTCCTGTTGATTTAATACCAAACCTTCGGCTATGGGGGTCTTGATATGCACAAGAGAAAGCATTGAGAAGCGGATACCAAACCGTTTACTGGTGGTGGACGAGGTTTCAAACTCGTTGCAAACAGCTGCTGCCGATCAGATATGATTGTTTCTCTTAGGGAAACACCATGATTTCGACACGCCCTTATTGAATCCCAGCTGGTAGCCTTCATGGAGCCGAGAAATGGGAATTACATGTGCTACTGTGGGGGTGTCAATAGTACTCGGAAGCAGGAGCATGCCAAACCTTCAAAGCGGTGATGCGCATCCCGTTTGGATGAGATTCAAGACCCTTCCCGAGTGGCACTTTTAGCAACAAGGAAATGTCCCATACATTTTCTTAGGCACAGCACTTCCTCAATGGCTGAGGTCCCCAGCTCATCCCAGGCTACCAGGCTCCAGAGACGCATGCATTGTGGCGCCGTGGGCTGTAACTCTTGGTGCACCCCCATCTAATGTCTTGACCCCCTGCTGCTGGGTCAGTTTGGTCATGAATTCAGGGCGGAGACTGGCTGAGCATGGAACCGCTGTGTTTCTACTTTTACTCCAGCCCGTGAATCCAAATCTTCTCCATCCCTTCCATCATCCACCACTCCATGTGAGTTGCGTCCTTAGCGGCAGGGGTGACTTGCCTGGCATGCTGCATGCCTTGAGGAGTCCAGACGACCCTGTGATGTCCACTTCTTCTAGAGACTCAGCGCTCATGGGTCTGCAACGCAATCATAGCGGCGGGAGGCCCCATCTTGACCAGCACCACCTCCTTCTGGTTTGTGGTTGTTCGCCTTGTCGGTACGGGTACCACGCCAAAACTATCTAGCGTAGCACCGACGAAATCGGCGTGAGCCCCCCTTCTGAACACGCCCTTACATAGACCTTGACTTCACCATGCCGCAGGCGTCGTCTCGAACTCTCAATCCCCAGAACAGCGGCCTGATTCTCGCTCCGGCACTACTTCCCGCCCACCTTTCACTGTCTGTAGGCTCCGCCCATTGAGACACCCCCTGCCGGCCCGTATGACGCAGGCCACCACCCCAGCTGCCATGCTAGCACTGACAATCCTAGCACAGGAACAAGAAGATGCGGACCAGTTCTGATGAGGAAACCTAGCCAAGTTCCCCAGTGTGTTCCACGCTGATTCGACGGTTATTGTAAATTCTACGGTTTGCAGCAAACTGCGGATACCCATGCTTCATTATTGCTTTGTACCTCCCGGCCCACACCCACATCCAGATCCTTGGAGAGGTGATCTTGTTCGAGCTGCTAGGCTCGATTTATCTTTCAAGCCATCGATTGCCCCATGTTTCGTTACTCCCTTGAGCCCCTTGTGGACGGTACCTCCACTTCACGATACATAATGAAGCCGGGCCCTTCTCAGATCTTTCTATATCTGCCATACCATTCAATAATCAAAACCAACTTACCGTACGATATCGACTTTCAACATCAACTGTATCTCTATCACCACTTGTTACGAATCATCTTTCATCCAACTTCATAATTCATTAAGCACTCCAAGATGATGCACCCACTGTTCGGTGTACAGCCTGCAGGTTCTCTGCCTGTCACATATCCTCACGACGTAATGCTAGACGACCACACACAACAAATGGCATGTTCGCAAGCTTCGCGGAGGTTTTCACGAGGATCCAATGGTCAACGATCGGGAAGTTCTATGCGAGTAGTCAAACCTACAAGCGCCAACAACAGCCCTCGCTCCTCTAGCTTGATGGCTCGTCGAAAGACTCTTATGAATGACGGCAACTCGCAACGGCGGCAGCAGCAAATTATGGAACAGTTATCCACGTTCTGCGATGTTGAGCCACAGCAAACTTTCCAAAGATCCTCACGTCCCGTGAGCTGGCATCCGAGCTCCTATGGTCAACAATCCCAAGCTCAAGTGCAGCAACCTATGTACGCACTGAACTCCAGTCGTTCACATGCCGACCAGCATGACTACTATGGAAACTACGCTCATTACTCCCCAATGATGAGCTCAACTTCATGTGGTACCTCTCCCTTGGCTTTCTCTCAACCCCCACTGCCTTACCAGTCTGCGGACGGTATGGCTTACAACCCTTACGAAGGAACCAGCATGTCCCAACACTCACCAGGTGCTTCTATGGCGATGGATGGTGGCCGCATGCCCGTGACATCGGCACCTGTTGACACTTCATATAACAATGGATGGGACTGGAACACCTTCATCGTGCATGGATTCGGGTCAACAACACCTCCAACGCCTGAAACTCTACCCCAGACCCAACTTGCCCAACCTGCAGTATCTGAGGATCTTCACTACCAGGCTCTGGAAGATGCTCCGGAAGAGGAAGGCGAGATTCTCGTTGGCATGGGTCTTTACGACGCCCCGGAAAAGTACACCGAGGACCCGCAGCTCAACAACTACCGATCCACAGTATCATCTCTGCTTGGATCGTCTTTCAGGAGCCACGAGCCAAGAGGCAAAGGCTTGAAACTTGAAGAGACTTGGGAACCCCCAAAATCCGATGAAGAGGAGGATGACGAATATGAAGTGGAGGAGGAGGAGGAAGACGACGAGTAACTACGCTCTAGGATTGAGGCGTACAGTAATGAGCACGATTAACGACCTTGAGAAACCTGTACCATTACGGTATTGTTGGTATGCGGGAAAAGCCAACTTTATCATTTGTTTTTTGTTTTGTTGCGAACAGTAAAATGGAGGGTCTCAAAGACAGCGACACGGATACAAGCGTTTGAATTTTGGCGTGTATAGAAGCTGGCTATGGATACCCTTGTGCGAAAAAGCACAGAACAAGCAGATAGATAGATAGTGTACAAAGAGCTCAGGCAGCCTCACAATGATGACTCAAATGAAGAAACATTTCAAGAAATCAGAACCAGAAGATGTCTCATGTGAATTTCGGACCACTCGCACCTACCTTAGTACTGTATTTACCTCTGTAGCATTGAAAAGGGACAAAAAAGGCAGGTAGGCACAAGGGAAGGGGGGGATAGAAAGAGCCGCGTCTTTCTCCAGCTCTAATTGGCCTATTCAATCGATGTGATCCCTGTCCGACATGTGGCATCTCATGGGTCTGTGCTTCCGCTCCTGACTCGGCGCATACAATTGGTTCAAAGGAAGGCAGATTCAACGCCCCCCTCCTCCCCGCTTGCAGCCAGCCCTGCGTGGCGTGTGCCCGACCCCCCTCTTTCTTTCCTTCCATCACGGCATTACGTAGCACCCCCAAGGTACGTACCAGATTCACGGCTTCTCTGGTGTCGGCTGTGGCTGAAGGGTTCAACAGTGGCTGGCCCCGCAATATGTGACTCAGTTTTGCGGATGGTGCTGTACCGTAACATTTCGGATATCAAGGATATCTACTTCTGGATACGGTTGGAACTCCGTGAAGAATGTCCGTTTAATTTCGAAAGAAACCTGAACGTAAGTGAGAAGAACAAACATCTTCTCCACCTCACGATGGGAAACTATTGGCACTATCCGCATGTATCTACCTATGGAATGGTGTAGCCGCTGAGCTACACTGACCTAGTCGCTATACGAAACTCTGAAGTTTTAGCGAGTTAACTCCTGAGGTGATGCGAAATGAGAGCAGCGGATTGCTACTAGTAGAAGCAACCATGACATGGACACGGTTATACGTACTTTGTATGATAAATTTGGTATGGAGTTTAGCTTTAGAATTCCTAGCTTACCTTGTTAGTCGAGTTGGGATCCAAAGATGTTGGACTCAGAATATAGCAAGTTCTAAATGAATGAATGATTCTGAATGACATTATGTGAAATCGATAAGAATTAGAAGAATATTATAAGTCCTCAGGATACTAGTAACAAGATTATAGAGATTAGTAGGATTTATTGTACTTGATCATGATTCGATGAAGTTATAGAAAATAGGGAAATATGAACGCACGCCTACTGTAACTTCCCTGGCTCCGACCAGACTGGTGTTGAGGCAGAAATAATAAATAGTATGCGCGACTTAGTATTTGCAAGCAAACCAAATCTAGATGTAAAATAAAACTATGTAATCCAATTATATCTTAGAAGAATGAACCAACCTATTGACCCAACATTTATTTGCATCACAATCCTAACATCGTTGTTGATCATGTCACAAATTGTTCTAGCGATACAGCCTGCTCTAAGGCGCTGCAAAATTTCATCGTTACAAAATCTTGAATCTAACGCACAGCACCACCAATAGCTTAACTCACACCATCTAGCCTCGAGAAAACTCCCAAGAAAATATATCATATTAAGCTGAAAATAGGGACACAACAAAAGAAATGGTGCAGTACGTTTTCACACCGTGGCGCGACCGATACGAGCTTTTGCTTGTGCGCGAGCAGATATACACAGGCATCACCACCAGTGCCCAAGATTCAACGCAGAAGCCAGGGCAAAATGTCAACCAATCTGGACGCAGCGAAAACGTGAGGAGACTTCAAGGCATAAATGATAAGGAGACGCGGACGAGACAGCACCAAGCGGTTGCACGGGTGTTGATGTGGGTGCAGCGAGGGAATTGTCCTCATATGGTTGAGTCGACGGCGCTCTTGATGGCTGCAATGCTGAGTGATCAGGAGGCTGCCGCTACAGAAAACGCAGCTCTATCGGCATCTATCAGGGGCACATACTCAGCTGCCTTCAGCAGGTAAGTTCTGCCTGTCCAGATACAACGTCCGTTTGTGTGATGATACTGATGTGGTTTCTCAGATTTGTCACCGGTCTTCTCGACAGTCATCAAGACAAGCAGCGCAAACAAAGCATGTATTCAATCGCAAAAACCATCGGCCTGCCGGCTACCTTTGTCGAGCTGCGCCACCAGTCTACACACGAGCAACTGCCTTCGCTGACAAAGCTACGCACAGCGACCAAGAAAGCTTTGCTGTGGATCTGGGATTACTACTGGAAGCAGCTGGGCGAGGACAGTAGCGATCCATGTCGAAAGGCAGTGTTGCGGTATCTTGGCGAAGGAGACCAAGGGAAGCTGGGAGCTGTAGCTGAGGAATTTGGACGGTGGCCTAAGGAGCGAGTGCTCAAGACGATTCAAGAGGTCAGAGGCAGTTTACCGGGGAACCAAGCGTTTCTCAAATGTGCTGAGTTAACGAAACGGCTACAAGGAGCTGACGAAGAGAAGAAAGTGGTGGGAATTAATGCTTTGGATATGGCCATGAAGGATACTGAACTGGATGCCGGTGTTGGAGATGGGGAGGATGACTTTGGATGGTCACAGTTTGAAGGCAATTGGAAGCCCAAACCCATTGGAATTGTCTAGATAAAATCTTTTACATTACTTGATACCCTCAATCGAATAGACATGACACTCAACCTGCAGACATGGCCTTGGTGATATCCTGCGGTAGCATTTGAAGGCGCACACATCACGTGCAGCCACATGCATTGGCACGTCATGATGCTGGGGCCATGATTGCTTCGCTGAATGACAAAGCCTCGCATCTTATTCGATATCACCTTGGTAGGTAGAGTACATCCACATTCAACTTGACATCTACCTACATACACATGTATAGACTCGCAAGAAACCGGCCATTTCTCAAACAGAAAATTGGATTTTTGTCTACAGCAGTGAGTACCATCCTTACCAAGCTCTAAAGATGTCCCTAGCTTATATGATGTGATGTAGCTTGTTGCATCTCGCGCCATGCATATTCAGTCAATTCCTATGTGTATGTAGTTCATTCTCTTTGCATACCCGGAAAGAAAAGAAAAGAAAAGATATTGTGTAGGATACTAAGACTGACTTCCACAGGGGAGGGGAGCTCCAACAACTACGCATATCTGGTAGTTGACGATAAGTCCAAGGATGCCGTCATCATTGATCCCGCAAACCCCCCAGAGTACGCGGAACCAACCTTCAATGATCTTCCAAGAGCTGGCTGATTCGTGTCTTGTAGGGTTGCACCTATTCTGAAGGACGTTATCAAGGCAGGCAAGATCAACTTGACAGCCATTGTCAACACCCACCAGTGAGTATCATATCCGTCCAAGCCGAACAAACCAGACTGACTTCCTTGCTGCCACTGGGACCACGCAGGAGGCAACAAGAAGCTGGTAAGATACCCTCTCTGACTGACTTCAAAACACCGACTGACGTTTCCCAAGCTTGCCGAGCTCGGTACTCCC
Source organism: Fusarium sp. VM40 (assembly GCA_954870535.1). NCBI lineage: Eukaryota > Fungi > Ascomycota > Sordariomycetes > Hypocreales > Nectriaceae > Fusarium > Fusarium sp. VM40. The sequence goes on from CATPAH010000017.1 coordinate 3,937,676, forward strand.
AAGCTGGATATCATCGGTGGTAAGGACTGCGAGGGCGTAACCAAGACACCCGGCCATGGCGAGACCTTCAAGCTGGGCGAAATCACTTTCAAGGGTGTGCATACGCCGTGCCATACTCAGGATAGCATCTGCTTCTTTGTGGAGGATGGAAACGACAAGGCTGTGTTCACTGGCGACACTCTATTCATCGGCGGTAGGTTGGACTGACACATTCAATGTTGTTAGAGGTCGACGCTGACGATACCCAGGTTGTGGAAGATTCTTTGAGGGCAATGCCGAGGAGATGCACGAAGCCTTGAACAAGCGCCTCGCAGCATTGCCTGATGACACCGTGGTCTACGTAAGTAGCAAGCGAGATGTGGAATGATACGACTACTGACGTTACTGCAGCCTGGACACGAATACACCAAGGCCAACGTCAAGTTCGCCGCATCCGTTTCTCAGCGCGACGCTGTGCAGAAGCTGCACTCGTTTGCCGAGAACAACAAGATCACCACTGGAAAGTTCACCATTGGAGATGAAAAGGTATGCCGGCAGTCGTACGTATGGTTCTTGAGAACGAGTCGTTAACTTTCCACAGGAACACAATGTGTTTATGAGAGTCGAGGTTGGTCGAGATACACGACATTGGGAAACCCGTCAAGCTAATCGCAGTAGGACCCCGAGATTCAGAAGAAGACAGGCGAATCTGAGCCTGTAGCAGTCATGGCGAAGTTGCGTGAGATGAAGAACAACTTCAAGTGAGTAAGTATCAATGCCTCCTCACCATCTTTGTCGAACTGACATATTCCAAGGGAACCAGAGCCGAAGATCTAGAGGGCTAGCCAGCTTTAACCTGATAGAAACTGGACGAGACATCAAAATAACGATGAAGCATGAGGTGCGCGGCGAGCGACTGTTCTGAGTGAATAATTGAATTGATATTGATATAAAAGTGCAAGTCTGTGTCTAAGTATGTCTCCAAGGATCGCTAGGTGTCTGTCGTAAAGACGTCGACATCGCTTGCTACCCATTGGAACCACGCCGGATTTGAAGTTGTCCGACGAGGCTTGTTTTAATATTGCTTCATTGTCCACACTTGCTCGCTGTAGTAATTTCAAAGCGGCTAGCTCTAGCATATGTAGAAGCGGTTGTTGTTGTCGGGGATGTCATGTCACGTATTGGGAATGGCTGATTTCGACTCGATTGATAGATCGTAGTTGTATAGCAGACGTAAACAAACCTTGACAGGTTTTTCGCGATGATGGTTCTCCAAGGGAGCGCGGGTGACTGTCGTCCAGTGTCACAATTGAGATTGTGAAAGAATGTTGTTGAAGAGAGATGGTTTGGACTGGAAGCGAAAAAAATAATCAATGCCCCATCGCTATAAAGGCCCGTACAGTTTGAACACTAACACAAAACGGTGTTCGCGCACTGTCCACCGCCGCGCCAAATCCACTATCGTCACCACCAAGAATCCATCGTGACATCAACAATCGTGAACGCGCCGCAACAGCTCTTTGTCCTACCAAAGCGCAAATGGTAACACTTCCTCGAACACTCGTCCAAGAGAATCAGTATTCTAACAAAAGTCTTCAGCCTCCAAAGCGCAAAGCTCCCGCTGCCGGCGGAACCTCCGCGCCCAAGACGCGCCAGTCCAAACTCGCAAAAGAGCACAACGTCACTGCGCAAGAAGAGGGCGAGATCCGCGAGGCGTTCAGCCTTTTCGCGGAGCCTATGGATGGCGAGAAACATGGTGTCTTGCCCATTGACGACGTCAAGTCTGCGCTCATGTAAGTGCTGCCCCAAGACAAACCTTTGGGATTCTTTTGCTAAAAGTCATTGTTCCAATAGAGCCCTCGGCGTCCCGCCATCATCGCACGCAGAACTCAAAGAATTCATCTCGATTCTCGACCCCGAAAACGACGGTTACGCTACATTCGAGCCATTCTTCGCCATCTGCGCCCTCAAGTTCCACAGCCGAGAGCATGACTCTGATGCGCACCGCGCCGAGGTCGAGGAGGCGTTCCGGCTGTTCACGAACGGGCAGGACGGTCCGATCACGCTGGCGCACTTGCGGCGCGTGGCGGCTGTGCTGAAGGAGGATGTGGATGAGGAACTCCTCAAGGATATGATTCTCGAGGCGAACGGTGGCGTGGGCGTTGCTCGAGGTGTTGGTGTTGAGGAATTTGATGGAGTTATGAAGAGCGCTGGTGTTTGGAGGTGATACTCTGGCAGCCATAACGCCACGATTTACGAAGGAATGAATTGTTATTGGAGTTGGGGAGTTGGTACTGAGAGTGAAAAGGGAAGTGACTTGGGAATTAGTTGCGATGCTATAGCTTGAGGTACAGTCTCAGAAGTTCTCATGACATGGTACGGCTGCTAACTATGCACTTCAACACTTGCAGAGTATGTACATATCCATTGAATATAGTCCCGTGTCACCGCTGCATTGGCTTTCTATTACAGATTGGGGACCTTGCTAGATTTGTACAAGCATCAGAGGCTCAGTCTTTCATATCAGGAGTTAAAAGGAGAACCCATTCATACACTACTGGACTTGGTTCTTGTCCAATCTTAAAAAGCACAAGGTTCTTGAGGACCAACGGTCCTGGCCAATACTATACTGTATATAATGCCACCTAATTCTGAAACGCCATATCGGATGCATGTTCTCCGCCAGCGACGGGATGTGTGAGCTGATAACCACACACTATATGAACGGACCCAACTGTATTGTAGTATATAGAAATAACGGAAACACGCAAAAAGAAACGTCGTGGCTATCGTAAAATAGAAATCATTGAGGAGAGTCGACTGTCACAGCTGGCTTCGCTCCGGTATCCTTGGCCGCAGCAGCCAGCTTCTCCTCCTCTCGACGGCGGGAGTCCAGGACGGCCTTGAGCTCCGGGGGAGGGTTGAAGCCAGCATGGTCCGAGTGTCGCTTGTAGTAGTAGGCGTCGGGCTTGGGGTGCATTTCGGCGGGGAGTCCTTCCAAGATGCATGCGAGGATGTTGTCGATCGAATTCTTCTTGGAGGCGTCGCGGTGCCAGACGGTGACGAGGTGGGAGTTGAAGCGGACCGAAAGACCAACGCCGCAGAGCTGGTCCTCTGTAGAAAGGGTTTGTTAGTAAAGTTCAAATTCAGGGCTCGCCGGGTAAAATAGAGTTCATACCGTCGTCGAGAACGCTCTGGAGCTGCTCGCCAATAGCAAGGAGCTGAACCCGGGTCCAGACATCAGGACCCAAGCTCTTGGGAAAGCGGAAGGTCCAGCTCCCGCCGAGGACATTTCGTCGATCCTCCCAGACAGGACGGAAGCCCGACTTAAAGAGGTAGAGGGACTCGCGCACACCGATATTTGCAACGGGGGTGTTGTTCGCATATCGCCAAAAGTCCTGCACCGACTCGATCTGGGTGCCGAGCTGCTCGAGGCCAGAGTGATATTGGTCACCGGTCTCGCCCTCCTTGGCCTGACGGTCAAAGTAGACGTTCCAGTAATGCTGCGTGGGCAGCGCGCGCATCGTCTTTAGGAAGTTCTGCTTAGCATCGCTGCGCTGGTCGGCGGGGGAGATGGGATCGGAGGGCTCTTGGGAGTCGGAGGAGCCGCGGGCAAAAGCAGGTAGACGAGAAGACATGATTTCTGATATATATAAAAAGAATAGGAGTTAGAAGGGATAGAGAGGGAGAAACGAATGTAAAGAAGAATGTCTGGGAGTTGTTGAAAAGGTGATAGAAGACAATGACAAAGGGAGATGAGCACGGAGGTGACCTGCTATATTATGAATAGGTAGCAGGTACCTAGGTACTATCTAACGTTAGTTTAGAAGGAGGTAGGGAACCCTGTCAAGGGAGCTTAGCTGAGGAGGGGCACGTCAGACAGAATGTGGAATAGTTAGACAAGACGGGACAGGATAGTAAATAACAAACCCCTATTTCTTCGTCTAGGCTCTTAAATGTATAAGCGAATATTAAATAGAAGTGCACTGTCATAGCAGTCTAACTAAGGAAAACACAAATACTCTCACCGCTGAAATGTACATACCAAGGCTTTTTTGTTGCGAGGCTAGACGTCCAAGAGCCAGCTGTAGTGGGGATGTTGATGGAGTTTCACCGTGGAAAGCTAGGGAATCTTTGCTAGTGATAAACTACCTACTACGTACTGCAGCGGAGACAGTTTTGGGGGCTAATTATTGTACAGAATTGTACAGGTTGGACTATTGACAGTGAAAGCAAAGCCTCATAGCAAAGGGGGTCTTGGACTGTCCAACTAACTATGTACCGTATAAGAGATGGTTAATTGTACTCGACTCTTTCAACGTGGACTGACATGACATGACATGACTGCGGGGTCTTGTAGTAGGTACAGCGAATAGGACACACTAGGCGTTGCATTTCTACTTGATTGGCGTGGGACATTTGTTAATTGCTCAGAGGTTGACCTCTCAATCACCGTCAAGTAGCATATTCAAGCTCACTCAACCATCATTTGGCGAATCACTTTCGTAATTCCTATTTTCCCGGCAAGACTGAAACCGAAAATGTGCTGGCTTATGCACTTGGTCATCGTCGTACACATCTAACAACAAAGGTTTGACCAATCAGCTGTTGTGACGCAATTATGTATGTAGATGTAGATATCTTATGACGAGCGAGCAAGAAGAAGCCAACCAATACTTTACCCATTGGTGGTTATACAAGTTACTAACTTACACACATCTAGTACAGTTACCAAGTTTAGTACCTAAGTTAGTACTTAGAAATCTTCAAGCCGCTATTCTGACCTCGCTTTCACCCGTAATCTATGCAATGCATTGCCAACTCAGCCTTCATTTGGTGGCTCTGCCTACCATGTCTCCTCTGCCCAAACAGCGTGCAGCTCTTCACTCGCGAAACACCTTCCGTTTCTTAGTCGCTTGGTCTGTTTTTTCTACTTCCTCCATCATAGCATTGTACTCTTTCCACTTCAAGCATGTCAGTAATTCAAAGCAGCAATGTTGAATATGATATACTTACTGCTTCGCGCTCTTCGACGGCTTCCCGCAAGATCGATGCTAGTCGAGCAAGTAACTCTGGATTTGTTATAGACGGAGGAAGTATGTCAGGGTTTTTGTTGTTCTCGGGTGGACCCGAAGGTAACGTGGCAGACATGACTAACTCCCCAGGGTCCTTCGACAGATGATTGATTGAGGCTGTATGCGATGATAGTAGTGTAGTCGTTCGTAAGATTGAATACGAAGTACAAGTGGTCCAAAGTTTGAAGTGGGAGAGATGAAGGATCAGAGAAGAAGAGGTGAGTAGTAAGGTGGTGATCATTCCCAAGACACTTCGGGCTTTGGCTTCCTTCTCTTATGAACATTACATACCTACCGTTTGTTAAGTGATGGAATCACGGAAGGATAGTCAGGGAGACGAGCAAGGAAGGAGAGTGAGAGAAGGCAATGGGAAACACTTACCAGATTCATATCAAAGCAAGGCAAGGCGTAAGACACTGAACACACGGTAACTTGGATTCAACTAGATTTGTATAGAACATCAATTGGTATGTCTAGGTAGTTTAAACGAATAGACACCTTCAGAAAGGACGGTGCAGAATTATTCATATCTTGAAAAATCATCTATGTAACGTAACGTAACCCTATTGTCGAGAATAAACCTACTGACATTATTCGAATCCAATCTAATCCATTCATTCAAACCAACGCTCCCAAAACACCGTGCTGCATATGCTGGCTATTCCTCAATCACTTCTCGTCCATCTTGTCCATCCTTCGTTTTAAAAATTTGGCCTCTTTCCGAGTGGCATCCTGACGTTCTCCCCGTCCTTAAACCTGGTCAGATCCGTCTTCATCAGCTTTCTCAGGTTGCCCATGTCCTGGAGATATTGCTGCATTTCTTCCTGCAACTCGTACTCATACTCGTCGTTGTACGCCGTGCTCTCTGAATCGTACTGATCATCATCATCACCGTACTCAGAAGCGTTTTCCTTGTCTTCGTCGTCGAGCTCGCGATCCGCCTTGACAACAACGGGGGGAATTGGGTTCTTGATACTTTCGAGGGCGAGCTTCAAATGCAACCTGAGAGCCTCATTCTCTGTCTGGAGTTTCTTGATCTTGCTTTCGGCCACCATGCTGCGTTCCTCCATCATGCGCTGCATAGAATTGACATGTGTTTGGTACTCCTCCAGCTTCTCCTCGGCTTCTTTGGCGTTCTTCTCACGCTGTCGAGAATCGGAAACGGAAAGCTGTAGAACACGGATCTCTTCCGCCATGGCAGCAATTTGTGCGTCTCGCTCAGCTGTGGAAATGTGGTCCTGATTGACAACGGCCCTGGTGCGGATACGCTTGGCCTGATCGGCATATCGCAGTGTCGATAGGGTCTCCTCGTAGTCTGAGGGGGCAATGCAGGCAATCATTGCTGTCTTACTGTTGCCACCTAGTGAGTCTTTGAGAAGCCACGTGAGAATGGAATCTCGGTATGGGACGACATCTCTCCGCTTTCCACCCCTCGATGACTTGGAATCTGCCAGAGCAGCAATGACTCGCCCAAGAGTGGTCAGGGACTTGTTGATGTTGCTGCCTTCACGTAGTCGTGCACCAGTGGCCTCAGTGGCTTTCGCTCTTTCGCTACCAGCCAAGTCCACCAGTCGAATACGAGAGCTCCTCTCCGTTGTCTCATCAGTCTCCATATCGTGGTGAATCTGTTTGAGCATGATGGTAAAGACGGCGTGACTTCGACTACTGGTGTCGTTCATCTTGGTGCTCGCGACTGTACGAGAGTTGTCGCCCAACTTCATGTAGCGGAGAATCTCGTTGATATTCCGCACTGGTACCTCGGTGAGATCCTTGACGTATGGGCCTTCGGTGGGAGACTCGCGAATCTTGAGGTAATTGGGCGCCTTGTGAGTTTGAGCAGGCACCAATAGATCGCGGACATGCTCGTTGTAGACTTCAAAGTAGGAGACGCGAACATTGTAGGCAACGTTAGAGTTCTCGCTATGAGCCGCGTCGATGCGCTCGAAGAGATCCTCACATGTGCGAGGGATCAGGCCCGGTTGGTCGGCGGTGCCCATCATGGTGTAACTCTTTCCGGAACCAGTTTGTCCGTAGGCAAAGATACATGTGTGGTAGCCCTCAAAGTTGTGGTCGAGGAAGTCCTCGCCCAGACTGTTATAGACGTCTGACTGGGTAGCATAGTGCTTATCATTTGTGTCGTGACTCCAGAAAGAGTTGTCAAAAGTGAAGCTCTTCTCCTCGATGATCTTTCGAGTCTTTAGTTTTGCAGCCTCTGGGTCTTCATCATCTGGTGAGGAGAGTGTTGTGAGCTGAGTGATGGGGTCCATTTCAACAAGGCATTTTGCCTGACGTTCAAGCTCTTGGGCGTGTTAGTGTTGTGCGCATTGATGGTGAGAACCGCAATAATTCTGTTGATTTACCTCTCTTGAGAAAAGCTCTCACTCGGACAACCACCTTGACATTTCCTCCACCGTCCAGTCTGGCTGGCATAGACGAAGCCGCATCGCGAGATCGCAGTGAAGGCGTTGAAGCCGAAGAATGAACTCTGCCCTCGTAGAAAGACGATGATGAGGATGCGGCCGAAGGCATCAGGCGAGAGTCTAGAGCCATGGTTATGAGGGTTTTATTAACGTCGTCAATAGAGTCGTGAAGTCGTTGTCGAAGAATAGTCCACATTTGATCTGATGGCTTCAATTGATTTTTGTTTACCAGCGTCATTCGCGTTGCTAGGGGCAGTCGCAGGGGGCCCTTGTCTTGTTCTTTCCAGTTTTGACTGGTTAACAGAGAGGAGCTTGGGCCAAGCGACCCATCCTGACCCGGTTAAGCTAGGCCATATATAGTCTAGTCCGGAATTATTCACTGAAAGAAATAACGCCCTGTTTATCACTTCTGTTATGCTCAACTTATTCTGTCTCACCAAACAGAAGCTCTTGACGCGGAGGTCAAACGCGAACTCCAGCCACTTTTATTAATCGACTTTACCTTGTACGCATGCGCATACGCAAGGTACCTTCCTTAGCTTAGCCCAACCCGCTCAAGCTCTAAATTGTAGAGCAGTAACCAGTAATAACTACAGTATCCATCCGCAGAAGCGCGACCTCCAACATCCTTTCTTTTCATTTTCTTCTTCACTATCAACCATCATCAGTCGTGTTTTCATCTGCGATAATTCAATATTACAAGACTGCATCACATTCATTCCCCTTATTTTTTTCTTATTTTTCCCGAGCCTTCTTCTCCCATTCTTCTCTATATTCCCCTCTCTCGATCGCATCATGGCGCGTACCAAGGAAGATCTCGTCGCGTCAAAGGGCGATGCCTCGCCTGAAATTCCCAAATCCTCCGCTGGCGTAACCAAGAGCACTGCTGAAGCTCCCGCCAAGCGTGGTCGTGGAAGACCCCCCAAGGGCGCTGCGCCCATGCCCAAGAAGGTCTACGTTCCCACCGGTCGCCCTCGCGGTCGTCCTCCGGCCTCGGGCGCAAAGAAGGCTGCTGCAGCTGCCAAGAAGGCCAAGGCTGTTACTGCTGCGGCTGCTCGTGCGGCTGCGCAGAATGACGATGGTACACCAAAGAAGGGACGTGGTCGACCTCGTAAGGCTGCTGCCGCTGCTGCTACTTCTGATGAAGAGCCCGCTGCTACAACACCCAAGGAGCCCAAGAAGCGCGGCAGGAAGCCCAAGGCTGTTGAGCCTGAAGTCTCAGGAGACGAGGCTGATGATGCTGAGCCTGGTACGAATCCTCAATTCTCAAACGATTAATGCGACGACGGGCTAATAATGTATGTCAGCCGACGAAGAGAGTGACAAGGAGGCCGCCACCGAGGACACTGCCGATTCGCCTGGCAAGGACGAGGTAAATCCCTTCTCTTAAACACTTTATCAACGGCCTATTTGCTAATTCGTGACATTTACAGGATGACGGCGATGACTATGAATAGATCACTCACCATGGATGCTAAATGCTCTGTGCCAACCGTCGACATCATGATGGATTAAACTAGTGCAGCAAAAGGGTTTGGGTTTGGGTTTGGGTTTGGTTTGCTTTGAGGTTCATATAACGCAAGGATACAGGGATCTGGCTCGTCTAATGGAATTACTGGGATTATTACTCTGCAGGAGTTGTACGATTATCAATGTTACTATACCCATGGGAATAGCAGGCCCTTGACTCCTATTTTTCTTTCTTTTCATGCCGTCGTCTACATTACAGCTTCTTCCACGTCTCATACTCTTCCGTAATGTGAATCTTAAGTTCCCGAAACCGATTTCCAAAGTTTCGCTCACATCTCCAACACATCATCTCCCACTGCAGATACGCCTCCTCCTTGGTATGTCTCCGCCCATCGTCGGCTGGAAGCGGGAAATCATCCAGGTCGACCAGAAACGGCGTGTTGAACGAGTTATAATGCTTGCGATGTCTCAACGCCTCTGAGAACATGTCTCGCGAAAGCACATGCACGTGAAGATGCTTCATGCTTGGCACCGCATGCACCCCGGCCTTGACTTCGGCCGCCCAGTCCCGACCTGCTGGAAGCTCCCCGCTCTTGTCCGGCTCGGCGTCTCCATCGAGCACGGCTTGTCGGTGAGCGTCGCTCTCGCTGTGTGTGCCGAGACGACGCTGCAGCTCCTTTGCGACGAGAGCCTTGAGGCGCTCAGTCTCTGCTCTTACGCTGGCAAGGAACTCTGGATCGTCCAGTGCTTCGAAGGGATGAAGAAGGTTATACTTTGTAGAGCGGGGCAGAAGAAGAGTGTGGATAGTTGCCTTTGGATAGCGATCGTTTATAGCTACAAAGTCGTCGTTGTGATAGATGACGCGAGAAGACGGATATGAGGCTGGATCCTCCAGGTATGCGCCTAAGCCCATCCGATCTCTAAAGGGGTTTCCAGCTCTAGAAGGACGAGCCGCTGTTGATGGCGGCGTCTTTCTCTTTGGTGCCATAAGTTCTGCGACTATCGTGCAATTCATTTGTTAGAATGGGCTCTTGCAGTGAGTGGGTGTTACTCACAAGCATTACGATTTGCCTTCTTTGGTGGATCTTCACTGTGAATTTCCTCCTTGGTGATGGCCTCCTCAGGCTCTGACTCTTGATGCGCCATGATTTAGGTATAATTAGGTTGGTTGAATGGAGATGATGCACTGTTGATGTTGGTATTGCTGAAATGAGGTTGCTTTTACACTCATGATAGAATGCCCCACGGTGGGGTCACCGTTCTCCAGATAATTCATGCTGCTTCCCCTTCGCGATAATAAGAAAATCAATACTGACTAGGTATCTAGATATCTCTTATACTGTGAATGTTTATGTCTCATTCAATTAATAATCTTCAGTTAATCAAACACTCAAATTCGTTATATTTATCCTTCATCATAGCCCCATCTACATAATAGCGACCCAACTCCTATGGTCTAAGCATCCAAACCATCAAGTTCAATCATCCTCCTAACCAAAGTAATGACCTCATCATCCTGAACACTCATCTCTGGATTCTCAACCTTCTTTGCAATGAGCTCATCTACCATACTTCGAAGTCTCGCTAACAAAACACCAATGCGTGCCCATCCTCTAAGTCGCAGCCAACCGTCTACAAGAAGACCTCGTCCCAGAGTATCAAGCTCAATTGGCCCCGAGAAGAGCAAGAGCGTGTATGCGTTGAAAGCTGATTGTCATGTTAGTAAGTCGAATGAAATATGAGAGTCGATAGATTTATACGTACGTGTCAGGTCCCGAATAAAGATCTTGCTTGTCGAGATGAGACTGAAGTACGCCATGTACGCCGCATTGCCCGAGAACCCTTGACTTCCGAATAGTGTACTGCTCGGGTGAACAAACACTCTTCCATTCTCCTGGTTGAAAAACTTGATCAACTTCGCCTCAGGGTCCAGCTCTACAGCACCAGACATAGAACTAGCAAACTTCTTGTCAGGATACTGAATGCGAGCAATCTGCGGCGTAAAAGCCGCCGCAACCAACGCTCTCAACAACTGAGACCCATCGGAGTTAGCTTTGGCCGCATGAGCCTCACTTGATGCCTGAGAAGGCGCAACGATGCCAATCTCTCCCAGAGCCGTGTAGTACTGTGCGCGTGTGTTGGAAATGTCGGACAGAGACTGGAAGTTTAGGAAGTTTTCATCACACCACGTCCGTACTTGACGATGAGGGATGCGGTCATGCATCATGAAGTCCCACTCCAGGAAAGCCTGGAGATCTGTCAAAAGATCACCATCGCCAGTATAAAATCCCATACGAGCCTCCTTTGCTTCTTCTCTCCTCTCTTGTGGTGATACAAAAGGGCTTCGTGTGCTTAGAATTGCGGCAATCGTCACACAATTATCCAAACAGCCAAAGATGGCACCAAACACCATCAGCTTACCACATCTCAAGTCAGCTGGTAACATGGCTAACTGTTGACCCATGGCGGTAAGCTCGTCACCATCGAGTGCTCCCATGCGCTGTAGGAGCTTCATAGCTCCATCAATAGCAGTTGCGTCAGGGGGCGTAGGAGATCTGCCGAGAAACCCAGCAACATCCTTCATTCCCATTGCACGGACCGACAGACAAAGTTGTTCTAAAGGCACACGACGAATCTCGGGCTCTGGTCGCTCAGGCATCTGCTGCTCTAGGTTCTGCGTAAAGAGCTTGTAGCATCTGCCCTCTTGCACTCGACCGGCTCGACCACGTCGTTGCTTGCAGGCAGCCCGCGAGGCCCACGTTTCCTCGAGCTTGCGCATGTTGTTCTGAACATCAAAACTAGTTTCCTTGACCTTTCCACTGTCAATGACCGCTATGATGTCGTCAATGGTAATTGATGTCTCTGCAACGTTGGTCGCGACCACAATCTTTCTCTTTCCTGGGGGGGCACCAGAAAACACTCGTTTTTGCTCGCGTGTCTCGAGCGATGCATGGAGTGGGAGAACATGGAGAGAGTTGACCGCTTTAAGTGCGCGGCAGGCCTGGTTGATCTCGCCGACTCCAGGCAGGAAGATGAGAATACCGCCAGGCTTCTTCTCGTAGGACAACTCAAAATCAATTGCTTTGACAGTCTCGACCAGCAGGTTATAGTTGATGCGATGGCCAAGCTTTTGGATGACTTTACCAAGAGCCTCCCCGCTAATGAACTCAGATTCAGCGCTTTCAACTCCGTACGCAGTCATTCGGATCACGTCGTCCAGGTAGTACTCATCTACCGGGAATGTTCGACCCTCAATTTCCACGGTGCCTACGCTGAGTCCTTCCGAGGCAAAGTAGTTCTTGAAGGTCGCGGCATCGAGCGTAGCAGACATGAGAATAAGCTTCATCATATCCTTCTTGGATTTCATGACCTCGCGAATGAGGTTAAGTAAGAAGTCAGTATCGAGACTTCGCTCGTGCACCTCATCAATCACGACGTGACTGACGTCTGCCAAAGATGCCACTACGTCCTCTACCCGGCCTCCAGAGGTTTGCAACCGTCGAAGCAAAACACCAGTCGTGACAAACGTGATCTTGGTATCCTTTGATCTCTTGGACTCTCCACGAATAGCATATCCCACTTCATCTCCAACTCGTGAGCACCTTTCTTCCGCTACACGATCCGCAAGTCCAAGTGCTGAAATTCGACGTGGCTGGGTGACAATTATGTTTGCACAACCACCGAGCCCCTGCGAATACAAATCATCAAGGATGAATTGCATGGACTGTGTAGATTTACCTGAACCTGTTTCTCCACTGATGATGGTGACATGGTTGCTTCTGACGGTACCAATAATGGCTTCCCGCATCCTCCAAGCGGGCAAGTTCTGTCGCTTAGCGATCATACTCTTCAACGAGGTTGACTCTTGTCGTCGAAGCCACTGTTCTCGAGTCTTTTCATCCTTGATCCACTTGATTAGCTTAGGAGCTCGAGCCGATCGTTTCTTCTGTGTGATGGCCGCCACGGGCTTGTACTCGGCTGCAGCTGAAGAAACTGCAGAAATATCCACAAGTTTTCCAGGATCCTCAATGATACCATTGATGTTCTGCTGAACCCAGTCCATCGTCAGATATATCTTCATGGGCTCATCTCTCAGAGACTCTTCAATATGTTCAAGCGCTTTTCGGACGATGCTCAGTTTGATGTAAGAAGGAATGTTGGCCACGATCGACAGGATCAAGTTCGCAGGGTAAGTCGCTGGACGGCGAATTTGCAAGGACGCGTCGACAAGTTGTTGCCCGTTCTTGACAGAATCCAGTTTGATACGAATGACATTATCACCATCACGCTCGAATCCGTCCCCGTACATCGCTTCAAGACTCCCAACCTCTTCCTCCCATTGTTCCTCAGGTGAACCTAGGTCCAAGAAGTCGGCGTCGTCAGAGTTGCTGTTCTCGCATGGGAAAAGTAAATTCTGCAACGTCTCAGCAGCTTTGTCTTCGTCGACGTCTTGCTCGTCCAACACTCTCGTGGCTAGTTCAAGCGAGTATCCTGCCTGGGCGAGTCTCTTAATGATGCCCTGCCTTCTTAGGTTCGTGGTACCAACTGATACACCAGCAGCATAACTTTCTGGCAAAGCCCATCGAGGAAGATCGTCTTCGGGAACGTGGATTAGTAGCCACTCAAGGGTCTCTTCCCGATCCTTACAATACTCGACTGCTTCTTCCACATGGCTTCTGCGAAAGCTGAGTTTACTGAACTCAGCAACAATAGAATCTTTCTGAGGTTTCGACATTTGAATGTCGTTGGGGTTCCACTTGACGCCTCTTCGTAACAGAGTTTCCAACTGCGCTCTAGTCTTCTTGCCCATCTCGACTTTAGGCGCAGTGTTCCATCCCTTCATGATGTTCGATGACCTTCCGTCTTTCCCAGAACTACTCATCAAAGCCAACCCAGAAGCACCAGGCATGGCCGCAGCCTTGGCTCTAGCAGCTTCAATCTCCTTTCTCTTTTTGTCCGCAGCAGCCTTAGCCTCCTGGCGCTCCTGGAGTGCCTTGAATGGGTCTGGCTCATACATCCAAGCCTTTCCCTCCTTCAGGTCCTGCACCTTGAGGGCCTGGAAGTCTTTCCATAGTGATTTGTGCTCCGGTGGTAAAACTGTGTGTTTGTTCTGCATGCTGCAGACTCTGAAAAGAGCATATGTGGCTGCTGCATGCTTAGCTTCTATGGCGGTAGGTCGCGTGATGAGATGTTTATGAGTTGCTGGAATCTTGAAGGGCTCAAGCCTGGTGGTTTCCTGCGTCTTGGGATCCTTTGCGCTCATCGTAACCCAGACCGAGAACCCCTCTGGAGTCTTTCTGGTGTCATAATCAGGCCTTTCCCAGCGCTGTTTCTGGCAGTACTCGCTGAGCAGGTTGACTGGTAGTTTTCCGGTCCATGAAGAACCGCCGATAAGCTGCTTCACCGTAGGCTTGGGAGGCTCTGAGGAGGGCGCTGCTTCAGGAGTTGCGATGCCACCTTTTTGGCCCTTTTTGCCCTTGACTGGGTTCTTGGATGGTGCAGATGGCATAGGATCAGAGAGATCAATGCCCCCTCCGGCTTTTCCTTTCCCTTTCTTGACCATTTTAAGATGCTATGGTTATAGGCCGTGGTGTTGTAGAGTGAATGTTGTAAGAGACGGGTAAGCGATCGTTTGGTGGAGCTCCTGCTATGTCCAGGGAGCCAACCTCAGGCTGTGTCAAGCTGATCTTTACTCCAGGTAAAGATAAATTCCAAGTAAACATAAAAAGTCAGCACGACATAGCAGCAGCTAATAATAAAACCCTAGTATTTTTATACGTTCAGGCTCTCCCCGTCGCAAAAGGTTTCATTTTTACCTCATCCTTCAATGGCCTTGTATGAAACGATAGTGAAAAATTAAGCTGGCTCACACTGTGACCGCCTATGAGTTTGTCGTACAAATACAGTGCGTCTATGTTGTATACTGTCCTGACCCCCGCCATCCCTTGTGGCATATCCCATACCAAAACACATTTGCTCAAGACGCTACAGTACAAATTTGATATCAAAGTGATACATACTCCGTTGCGTTTGGGTTTAAAATACCTCTACACCGCATAATTACAGCCCCTTTTTGCTTCGAATCAGTCTAACATTACATCAAATAAATCCTTCATCACTCATGAACGCACAGATCATCATGGTCATGAATGAGGGGTAAACACTCCTGTTATGCTTTTTTTTTACTTGACTACGGTTCCTGGCTATTTTTTAAACCAGATTCACCACCACTTGGCAGTAAATCCCGTAATTTCGAGCTTCACCTTCTCAGAAGTCCCGATGCACTAGCATGGGCTTCTCCAAGACACCCGTCCTCGATTGACGCTGCCTTTCGCTTCAGCGGTAGTTCTACGCAAGTCCCGTGTGCCTCAACACCAACCATCATGATGTTTCTTTCGCGTAGACGCGTAGACTCGTCGACGTCGGCGACTTCTTCAATCGTGGCCGAGAAACCGAGCGCCTCCGCTGACTCTGCTCTTGTCTTACTCCTTCACTCTCAGGCTGGAGCTTTCAAGCTACCATAGGGCCTGTAATTGAGGGGATGCGATCTCCCTCTTTAAACCTTCCAGATACATTAAAAAGACGCGGTATGGGGAGTGATATCATGGGGATGGGGGTAAATGACAGTCGGATAAAACTGTTCTGGGGAAGGGGTGTTGATGGTGCTATGTCTTTGGGGGTTTGGGATTGCTCCGCGTTTTGGATATCCTGTCGTGATTTTCGATCCGAACCAACGAGTCCTTTACATGTCCATGGCATCGCTGCCCTTGGCAAAGTCGAAGCCGCCTGAGGGAGCAGCACCGTTGGTACCGAAGCCGAAAGTACCGTTAGGTCCAGCGGGTTGCTGAGCCATACCCTCATCAGCGTTCTCATCATCATCAGAGAAGTACTTCTCGATGATGTTGTAAGCCTTCATGTAAATCTCCTCATTGTCGTTGTTCTGGCACTCGTGAATCTTTTCCATACCACCACACTCCTCGATGAAGAGAGCATATCGGTTGATCGAGTCACCGGCGTCACCAGCGGCCTGCTTGTCCAGATCTCCAATCTTGAGGATGTTCTCAAGACCATCTAGAGCAACCTGAATAATCTTGTTGTCAGGGCAGCCAAGAAGATCGCAGAGAGGCTTAATACAGCCCTGGGCGACCAGGTAGCGAATCTGCTCGGGCTTCTGGAGACCACCGGAGGTAGCGTTGCTGATAGCCCAGCATGCCTCCTTACGGGTCTTGAGGTCGCCGTTCTGGAGGAGGTGGATCAGAGGAGGAACGATGTTGGCATCGATCACGGCCTGGATTTGGGAAGAGTTGCCAGCAGTGATGTTGGAAATAGTCCAGCAAGCCTCCTTGCGAATGCCATCCTTAGTAGAGCTGAGCAGGGACAGGAGACAAGGCAGAGCACCGCAGTTGATAATAACTTGGGTCTGAACGTCGTCACCAGTAACAATGTTGCCGACCGATCGCAGAGCGGGGGTCTGGACGGAGGTGGAAGCATGCATGAGCAGCTCCACCAGTCGGCGGGGGATGCCAGCTTCAATGACGGCCTGGATCTTGTCGTTGGATCCATCGGAGAGGTAAGAGATGGCCCAGCAAGCATCAATCAGGACCTCATCGTCAAGGGAGTAGACGAGCTTGGACAGGACAGGAAGGGCGGGGGCAATCTAATCATGAGTTAGTTTGGATGTGCTGTTGTTTTTCCAGCGTCAACTTACAGTAGTCCAGTCGGGCTGGGGGGTCTTGCCACGGCAGAAGTTGCTAAGAGTCCAGGTAGCGTTGCGGAGCATGCTCAACTTACGGCTATCGCCGAGAAGGTTAAGAAGAGGCTTAAGGGCGCCACAGCTGAGGACATAGTCACGACAGTGAGGGCTGTCACCAGCAATGTTACCAAGAGCCCAGACGGCCTGTTCCCGGACATCGGGCTCGGGGCTAGCAAGGAGCTCAACGAAGATGGGAACAGCGCCAGCCTCGATGACGACCTGGGTCTGTGTGGCGGAGCCAGAAGCAATGTTGGTCAGAGCCCAAGCAGCCTCGAACTGAACCAGGGTGTGAGGGGATCGCAGGAACTCGACGAAGCGGCTAACAACACCGGTCTTGATGACCTCCTCAATCGGGGGGTTACGCTCCTTGGAAAGAAGCTTTCGGAACTTGGTGGTGGCCTGAATCTGCGAATCGATCTGGTCCGAGAAGACGCCCTGCACCATCTGGGGAAGGTCCTCATTCAACTAAAAACAGGGGTTAGCTAACGCCGATCAAAGAGTAACATCGAACCAAGCTTATGCCATCCACGAGGACCGTGTGCCAGGAGATCATGGAACTGAAAGAGCATCACAGCACCAGTGGCCAGCCTTTACTCAAGTTCGGACCAGAATGTGGGGTTATATGAGTTCTGCATTTTCCCCCACATCACAGGCCGGACGGGAGAAACGGGGCGAAGCGAAGGCGACAGGGTTTGCGCAAACAACAAGCAAAAGCGGCGGGTTGGGCAATGGCACAGGATCGAGGAAAAGAGATACACATACCTGAGACTCGGTAGGAGCCGTGTCATCATCGCTGTCGGGGGCGGCACCAAGAGAAGCACCAGGACGGTTCTCACCGGTTCCGATACCTCGTCGCTTGGCCAAGTTCTCCTCACGCTTGGCCTTTCGAATCTCGACCTGCTGCTCCTCACGGCGACGACGGAGCTCCTCAGGCTTGAAGGTGTTCTTCGCCTTGAACTGAGTGCGGCGATGCTCGGGGATGTATCGCTCAGCCATGGTGACTGCTATTGTTTTGGTCCGAGGGGGCGTTGGTAGGTGAACAGCAGCAAATTAATGTGCGGGGTGGAAGAAGCACAAAGAGTTCGTAAGGGAGAGGACGGGAAAAGCTCAGCTTCTAGGTTGAAGGCCTGAGTTTGCAAAGTAGGGTAGAGAATCTGGTGGGGAGAGAGGAAGATGTGAGGAAGTGGAAAAGGAGGAAGATTTGCTGTTGATGAAGATGGAGAAGAGAAGTCTTAAAGTCTGGGTCTGGGTCTGGTCTGGTCGGCCGGGGACTAACTTACCTAGTAGGAGGGCGTTGAAATGATTGACCCAGCAGGCAGGGCAGGTTCTTTCTTAGGTACCTGGGCCAGTGGAAGTCCAAGCTGCCAAGCCCAAACAGAAGCCACTACCGCCAGTGAAGGGCGCTGATCGGGTGGTTTCAGCCTCAGGCACCAATTCTACTAGTTGGACGTCGTGCAATCAAATTGCGAATCGGCTCAGCTCTGCAGCAGAAAAGAGGGTTTTGAGGCAAACCATGTGGGTAAGGTAATCTAGAATTTCCAGAAGCAAGAAGGGTCCTGTGTTTTTTTAATCCACTTGCAGAGCAGGTAAACAAAGCAACCAGAAGAACTGGGAGACTGGCAGAGTATTCCACGATAGTTTGATTGAATAAGGGCGATTAGTCCAAGTGCCTGACAATGGTATCGTTGTTGATTCTCTTTCTATTACTCTTTTTTGAATGTCATTCTTGGCCTTGTTCTAAACGAATACGTCAGTAAAGTTCTCTTCCACCATGTCTATCTACAATATGTGCAGCATTGCAAAATCCTGCTGCATCACATGCATACCATGTCCATAGTAGGTACTAACATAAGTACAACTTGCCAATGTCACTGATGTGAGGGAAATCAAATCACATGCATGGTCACGTGTTGTCGTGATTTCAAGTCTTGGAGGGGCAGGCTCATTAACGCGTCCAAGCCTTATCTTTCAACCGCGTCTCACGGATCTTTCCTTTGCCTATCTATCACGTACAAATACTCAAACTATATTACCACTTAACACGATCACGTAAACCAATACTCTACCAAGCAATCACTCTTTGTTACATTACCCACTTTCTCATGTGACGCGAAGCTTGCTTCGTTGTTTAAGTACCTGTATCAGCTCCAATGCCGCCATCCTCAGCATTGACACTTCCAAACTATGCCGCAATCCGGGACCTATTAGACGGCAAAAACCGGCCTAACTCCATTGTCAATGTAGTTGGCATTGTTGTTGATTTTCGTGCTCCTGTTCCAACAAGAGGCAAAGGTATAGGGCCCCTATTGTCTGCTAGTATTTCATCTGACCCGACTAGACTGGAAATGCCAAATTCGATTTTATGACTCCTCTATTGAGGATGATGATTCAATTTCAGTCAACATTTTTCGTCCTGAGAATGAGTTTCCAAAAATAGGCTGTGGCGACGTACTACTGCTCCGTCATGTCAAGGTAAATACCACCATGGCTATCGCGTATGCCACTCCATACTGACTGTCACCACAGGTTCAACGGTATGGTTCGGATGTCTGTTCCCTCTTGACCAATTATAATACCAAAATCTCGGCCTATGAAGCTTCAAGGATTCCCAAACCTCCAGGCGAAGCTTCATGCGCTCTTTACCCTCCCCCTTGTACCAAGGATACTCCACCATCTGTCAACGAGAGTACCTTTGTTTCTCAGCTGTATCACAGCATCGACAAAGATCGATTGCCCAGTAAAGAAGAGTATGAAGTCATGGTTGTCACTTCTGCAAACGTCAAGAACAAGTTCAGCCTACTCAAGGACCTCAAGGACGGGCAGTTTTGTGACATTGTCACCCAGGTGGTCCGGCCACCCCATGATGCAGGCGATAAAATTACTATATGGGTTTCTGATTATACAGAGAACCCGGCCTTCTACAAATTCTCTATTGGCATGGACGGCTCCTCTTTTGGACGAGACGGCGACCCATATGGCTATACTGACAAGTTCATGGTCGACACCGCGAGCTCTCAGTGGCCAGGTCCTTACGGGCGGAGGTGTTTGCAAATCACTTGTTGGGAACCTCACGCCACTATAGTTCGCGAATCAAGACTCGAGCCTCTCACATGGGTGTCGATAAAAAATCTACAGATCAAGATAGGCCGTAATGGTTCTAATCTGGAAGGGTACCTGAGAGAAGACCGCGGGTCTTTTGGTACAAGGATTGGCATCCAGGCAATAGATTCAAATGCAGATTCCGAAAACTTTGATCCACGTGCCAAGGAAGCACTACAAAGAAAAAGAGAGTACGATCGGTTAAGAAAGGGGCAAATCAAAGAGATAAAGGAGGCTAGCAAAGCAGGACAGAAGCGGAAGAGCTGTGTTGACAATAACACAGAGCAGAAGAAAGAGAATGCCAAAACGAGACGGAACGAAAAGCGCAAGAACAAAAACAAAAACAAAAATAACAGACAAGATCAGATCGATGACCAAGTTGAGCAGGACACAATCCATGTAGCGGACTTGAACACGAACGGTGAGCTCAACTTACCCACAAAGTCAATCAACGCAATTGCTAACAAGTCTCAGTGAAATGTGAAAACCAAGATAAGCCTCCCAGCTTAATATCCGAGATCAAGGCACTGGTGCGACAAGAAACCACTATCGAGGGACAGAGTGTAAAGCTCTCGCTGCCATTTGTGAATCTTAACTACCGTGCCAACGTTCGGGTAGTCGACTTCGCCCCGTCAGATCTTACGGACTTTGCCTACCCAAAGAAGAAATCAGAATATGATGATCTTTCTGATGACGGCGGAGAATCTGTATCTGACAGCGGTTCCGAAGAGGAAGATGGACAGTCAGGCCAGGTGACATTGGACAATTTCACGAAAGCGCGGAATTGGGAGTGGCGCTTCTTCCTAGAGCTTGAAGATGCTGCAGTCCCAGCCAAGCAGAAGAAGGAGAGGCTCTGGGTAGCAGTGGACAACCAAGCTGCGCAATGTCTGCTCAGTCTCGACGCATCCAACTTGAGACAAGACAAAGAAGCACTTACTACCCTCCGCGAGAAAATGTTTATCCTGTGGGGAAACCTGGAAGAGAGGAAAACAGCCGCTCAAGAAGCAGCAAGACAGGGCAAGCCCCCAGCTGATAGCGACGACGAAGACCAGCGACGGCCCGAGACTGCGAAGTCAGGCAAGGTGCCGTTGACAAACCGGGCGTTTCCATGTTGTATACAACAGTTTGGCGTCAAGGTGCCTGAATCGGATCTATCAGCGGCTGACGCAGGAGATAAGAAACGATGGCAGAGAATGCACCGGCTCTTCGGCTCCATGATTGCAGGATTATGATTGAACACGAGATACATGGGGGGCGTAAAGCCAGTGGAAGAGTGCTATGAAAGTGAGTCGGGTTTAAAAGGTCTATGGAAAAGTCAAGTTGGGAGAGTAACAATTGGGCGTTTATGTTCAAAGGGGATATTTTCGAGACGAATAGCAGCAATTGGCAAGCGTGGGCACAAGTAGTTCTGATGATGCAATGATAGTATTTACACTCGCAGTCTTTTGACGCCTTAAACTGAGGCCCTCCGTCACATACCCAGACTCCGTTGTGTAGGTCCAAAGCGACGAGAGGCCGACTACATACACAGAAAACAGGGGGAAAGTTGAACTAGCCGATATTGTAGCCACCCTGGGATTGGAAAAACGAAACAGAAAACAAAGATCATTTCCGCCAAGCATTGAAATAGTTATATGTCCACCACGTACGAAAAGTCAGCCTCTTCGTATTCTAATCTCCAATAACTTCATCATCTGATTCATTAGCTGGTCGTTCCGCTTCTTCATCTTCATTTTCGTCATCGTCCTCGATTGGGTCGTCCTCCAGAAGACCCTTTTGACGAAGATCCTCTCGCGAACCCTCTTCAGGGGGTGGTGTATCGTCAAAGATATCATCATCCTCAACGACGAGGGCCTCGCTAAGCTGCACCTTTTGGGGCTTCGCGGTTGTTGCAGTCTGTGTGGTGGCGGATTTCTTTCTTGTCCGCTCGGCAAGCTTCTCTTCATCTAGGTAGGTGACAACTTCTTTGAAGTTGTGGCCGAGTTTGTTTTGGTTGCGGAGTAGACGTCGCCTTAGCTTGCCAGCGCGTGAGCCCTTATAATCAACAAGGCGTGCGGTAATGACGAGAACGTATTTCGCTGTGAGTTCACAGAGAGCCTTCTCAGCCTTGAGTTCGGCGGCAAAACGCTCTTCCTCCGACAAACTCTCATCTTCATCTTCGTCCTCTTCCTCTTCTTCATCGGCTACAGGATCCTCATCCTCAGCTGGTTCATTCAAGAGCTTGTCCTTCTTCACCTTCTTGGCATATTGTTTCTCGGCGCCATCAAAGATGGCAATCAACTCAGGAACGAGGCCTGACTCAATCTCTTGGACCAATGCCTTGTACTTTTCACTTTCTGTGGATTGCGATTCAGAACTTGACGAGGGTCGCAGTCGCTCAATCGTTGGTCGCAGAGTTGCAAAGGTGAGGTGGAGATCACATAGGCTACCAGTGGCAAATAGTCGTAATTGATCAATGGCAGCACGAGAGGAGAGTGTTTCAATGAGATGTCTGCGGAAAGTTCCCCGAAGTGCAGACAGGCGGTCAAGCTCAGCATCCGCAATGCTACCACCTGATGAGAGGAGGTTGGAATATGCCCGGGCCTTCCACATAAAGTAGAACTGGCAAGTCTTGATCGCGAATGAGACAACCTCATCCTCGAGGTCATCGATATCTTGGTCATCAAGAGGTTCATACTTGCCACGATGCACGATATTGACTAGTATCTGAATTGCTGGCGTCGCCGACTCTGTAGAATCGTCCTCGGCCTCGAGAACATCGATACAATCCGAAATACTCGCCAACTTGCTGATCTTAAGGAGGACTGTTGACAGCTCTTTGAGGGGGGCTTCTTCCAAGTTACCTCTCGACGAAAGCTCATATGTCTTATCAAAGTTGTGAAGACCTGTAATGACAGTCTCCCAAAGGTTTGAGATTTTGCTGTCTGTGAGCTCCTCTAGTTCCTCATACTGTCGTGAGTGCAACAGCGCTGCGGCCACTTCGGACAAAACTCTCTTATCGTCGTGTCTGTTGAACTGAGTGATAATCTCGTCGAGCAGCTTTTCGTACTTGTTTGAATTTTGTCGGAGCTGCTTAAAGACCTCGAGATTCAGATAGTGCGCCAAGCGAAGGGCAATTGCAGCTGTGTCCGGCTCTGCTCCGAATTTGCTCAAGAGCTGAGGAATGACAATAACTAACTCAGCCGCAGTATCCTCAGGGCTTATGCTCACATCCTCAGCATCTTTAGATATATGTGGCTTCTTCCTTGATCTGTCGTGCTCGGCCGAATGTGTTAGACTTGACTTGACTGCTGAGCTCAACACATCCAATAGTATCGATTCTTCGGCAGGTGTGGGAGCCACCGCCTTCTTAAAAGCGAGCTCTGGGTTGTTACCCTTAGACCTTGCTTTTGAGCTGGTGGTGTGGTCGAATAGCAGATACCCAGACAAAAGCGTCCACTGCTTGATCGCGTCAACCTTATCGTATAGAACTTGGGACGCCAGCGAGATCCTGGTCTCTGGAACAGCCGATTCCAAAAGGTCCACAGCAACATCCAATCCCAGAACCTGGCCACTTTGGTGCTCTTCTTCAATCTGGGCATCATAAACAGCAAGTGTTTCGGCCAGGCATTTCAAGTTAACCCACTCAGCGCGGGGTGCATCGAGAGAAGCTTGCTTCCCACGAGGAATATCTTCCATAACATCTGAGTCACCGAGGGCCTTCACCTTTTCACTAATAGCGTCTTTGGTACAGGCCACAAAGAAGCCAACAACTGCTTTTCGGATTCTGAGCTCATTGTCAAAGATAAGTTTGCCAATGGCATCAATCTCTTCGCCCTCGAGCAGGTCTTGGTCTCGAAGAACGTCAATAACGTTAATTGCTGCAACACGAACGGACACATCAGAATCCTTGCAGGCCATCTCGACCAAGCGGGGGCGAAATCGGTCAATGAAATGTCCCAGCTGGGACGCATCCCTGCTAAAGACTCTGGCAAGGTGCTTCAAGACTTCCAGCCGGGTGGGCCCGTTCGTATCCGACAGCATCCAGCCCAGGTAGCGCAGGTAGCCAGGCTCAAGAAAGATGGCTGGCAATGAAATGATCCAGTTGCCAAGAGCTTCTACACATTCGGTTCTAATCTTGGGGTCGACATCCCGGTAGCGGTGAACAAAGACGGTGTCGAAAAAGGACTGGATCGCCTCGCTGCAAACCTTACGGTTATTGCTGTTTTCCGTATCTCGTTGCGTTTCATTGGTGTTTTTGCCCTTCCCATTTCGCGCCTTTCCAGCAGAGTGTCCAACTCGATAATCGAGATGATTGGCGACCATGACCAGTGCAGACTGCACTGCCAGGGATATGGTGGTTGCGGTATGACGGAATGGACGGAGAGACGACGAAGACATGCTAGCAAGCCATGCGTGAAGGTTGTCGACAAGAAATTCGTCTCGGTACATGAGTCCACCTTGATGCATGTTGACGATGAGGTTTTCGAAGAAGCTAATGAGCAGGTCTCGGAAGGATCGCGATTGTTTGGTTCTGGAGATGAGAGGGTAGTCGGTGATTTGTTGCTGCGAAGGTGTCAGCCTGAAATTTTAGCTCAAAAAGTACAACTCAGGGTTACCTCTTGGTAGACACTTTGGAGATCTGCCAGTCTCCCAGCAATGTTCTCCGTGTCTCGTACATCATCTTCTGTAATGAGTTGGTCGCAGCCAGCGCATTGCAAAATGCAATTCACCAGATCGGTGAAGGCTGCTGCTCCATCCTCTCCGTATTGGGCCAGCCATGCCTCAGCCACCGATTTGCTAGAATCACCCGCTCCAAATAAATCGGCTAAGTCGCGTCAGTATGCAGGAAAGAGCGTTGGTCTAGAGGAATTCTGCTTACCGTAAAGCCCAGTTCCCTTCACGGCCGCATCTTCAATCCGAACACTCTTCTTAGGTCTGCTCGGAAGACTTTTGGCGCCATGGGCAATTCGCGCAGGTCGCAAAGGCTTAGAACCGTTGATCTTTGGCTTTTTGGCGGAAGGCTTCTTTGCGCGACTTGTTTGCGACGCCTTCTTCCTGGAACGTGGTGCGGGATGATCATCGTCACTATCGTCATCGGGTTCGTCGCTCATCTCCTGGTCTGAATCGGGCGCTTCATTCTCGACGTCTTGTTCATCCTCCTCTTGTTCGTCTCGCTTGCGCTTGGGATTGGTAGATTGAGATGTAGGTTCAGGTGTAAATTTGGAGGGAGCTCTCACGACGCGTCCCGATCGGCGACGCGTTGTGGCATCGGGGTCGGGAGTCGGGCTCGCGTTATCATCCATGGTTTCTCTCAAAGGTGGTCTCGATATGGGCATTGAAAATATCAAGTGTCGATCCTGGAAACCCTCGATTCGAGGGCGACAATGGTGTTCTAGGTCTTTTGGCGCGTCGAATGTCGCGTGGAGTGGTAGAGTGCAGATGTGGATGGAGATGACGGCGCAAGCAGGCAAGCTATTTTGGCAGGTGGGTGGGTGCCGGCTTCCTTTACTAGAGGTACGGGTGAACGTCGGGGGCAGGTTGGCAGGCATGGTAGGCACGGCGGGAAGGTGCCTATTGTTAATTGACCTTGCCGCCCGTAGCTTCCCTTTCGTTGTCCCGAGCTGCCAAGCCACGTCCAAGCTCGGGTCGTCCCCCACAATCCAAGCTTCAAGTGGGCCACATGCCACAATTCAGACCAACGACTTCTTATCTCTTATCTAATAGAAGAGGCCCTTTGACTCGTGCCTCACTTAACAACCAGGTATATATCGTGATTCTGCGTCAAGATGGAGACGTTGTTTGACACTGTCTATCCCCAAGGAAACTCTTGCTGATCTCTTGCTCTTCTTTTTCTTTTTCTTTCCTTATCATCACAATATGCTTCAGCAATGGAATCACCATTTCCTCCATCATCTTCAGCTCCCGGCGATGGCCGCATCGTTGTCGGCCTCCTCCCCGCAGGTGAAAGCGGTCTTGAGACGATGACTTATCAATATCCTTTGAAGTTGATATCACCAGCTCCTTCATCGAGCCAACCGAGCACTTTAGTGTTTCTACTATCGTATGGAGGCGGTCTTGTCGCCGGTGATGGCGTCAATTTGACTGTTCACGTCAAACCGCAGGCTAAGCTCAGTGTCGCTACCCAAGGCCACACAAAGATCTTCAAGTCGCCTACAGCAGACGTCATCACAACTCAAACCTTGGATGTCACTATAGACGACCATGCTTCTATGTGTCTTCTTCCAGACCCTGTTCAGCCATTCGAAGATAGCGTATACGCTCAGAAGCAGATATTCAAGCTCCGAAGCAAAGCATCACTTTGTCTTCTGGATTGGGTTACTCAAGGGCGCGTAGCTCGCGGCGAGAACTGGAGCTTCAGGAAATGGACAGGGCGCAACGAAGTATGGCTTGAAGACGAGGAAGCAACTTCTGCTGGTAGACTCCTAGTCCGAGACTCAGTCATCTTATCCAGAGAAGCGAGTAAATCAGTTGGCCGAACACTGCCAGAAATGATGCAGCACATGGCCATATCTGGTACTCTCATACTACGAGGATCCAAAACCAAATCATTGGGGGAGTTCTTCCAGGAGGAGTTTGCTGCCCTTCCGCGTATCGGAGCCAGGGATTTCCGATCACCAGAAGCAATGGCGCAGGAAAACGCAGATGTTTCTGATATTGAGCGTTGGAGACTACAGAGGCTAAAAGAAGAAAACGAAGGTGGTGTGCTTTGGTCTGCGGCCAACGTTCGAGGTTGTGTGGTTGTCAAGTTTGGGGCAAAAACGGTGGAAGCTGGACGAGATTGGATCGGGTCGATGATCATTCGAGAGGGTAGCATTGCCTCTGAGTTCGGTGACAAGGCATTGATGTGCCTTCAGTGAGACTACAAGACTCTACAATCCATCTGCCTAGCAGGTATTGATTCGACCTTAATGAAGCCTTGTTGGGTTGGCATTAGCACTCGTAACAGATGCCAGGTCGCTATCACTTGTACCCAAAAGCCCTCATAGTCCACATCTAGAACGACCAAAGCGATGTTGGAGTAGCAAATTTTACTGAGATAGTACATATCGGGACCTGGTCTTTTGGGGTCGGAGAGAATATTGTGTTATTTGAAGTCACCATAGCGATAG
This sequence comes from Fusarium sp. VM40, assembly GCA_954870535.1. NCBI lineage: Eukaryota > Fungi > Ascomycota > Sordariomycetes > Hypocreales > Nectriaceae > Fusarium > Fusarium sp. VM40. The sequence goes on from CATPAH010000017.1 coordinate 3,964,584, forward strand.
TTATTCGAATGATATATATATTGATGTTGGTCAAGAAAGATTTGTTTTGAGTTCTATGATGGATGTTGTGACGGGGCAGGACTCTCACCGTACCTTATTGGCCAAGTATTACAGATATCGTTGTAAATTATCGTCGGATATCAGTATGCTTGTCTTACATTGCTTTGGTAAGCCTGGAGGAAACCTGACGTCTAAGTCGAAGTCATCATTGAAGGCTGGGATGGGCTGCTGGCCAATGAAACCCCAGCCACACTTCCATATTAGGAATCACACCGCAGTGCGAGAGTCGCAACTCTGTTTATGGCCTTGAAAAGTGAAAAGTGGAGGAATAAGGTTACTTTGTGTGTTAACTTATTATTTATTATCCATGAGGTTAACTATGTTGATATGGCCAATCAATACACTCGAGGCCTGGACCAGGGCAGTGCCTCTTTGTGTTGCAATGTGCACTTTAGCCTCTTAAGGTTTGGGACGTGCAAGGAATGGCCGTTGGAGGCATATTTCCCTTTACTATTCAAATAAGGCCAACGGGTATTGATATTCTGCAGTTTGAACCTCTTGTCGACCATTAAATTGATTATCTAAAGTATTAAAATTCGTTGATACTTGGCCCGCTGTTGATCACTCACAATACCATTGCAAGGTGACATCAGGTCTGCAGGCGGTGAGTATGATCAAGTGGCAGAATCTCGTCCCCCACCAATCCCGCCCCCACTATCTGACTTTCGCATTCGCGACTCAGACTAAATTTTTGTGAAGCTGTATTTTATAACGAGCGACAACAACAACAACGACAAGAGTAACAACGACAGAAAAAATTACCCACCTCTTGGATCGATACAGAAACACATCAATCACCATCACTAAACAGAGGATATGAACCGTGGGAGGGCTTCAGCCCGGGGCACCCGGAGAGGCGCTGCTGCTGCAGGTTCGCGAGCAACGGCCGAGTGTAGCGCTGACCCTTCTTCTACTCCAGCAGCTACAGGCGCTGCTTCAGGTAGCGCGACCCCAATTCCTCGAAGTATATCAGCTACACCAGGCCGTGGAGGCACCACCCGAGCGACAAGGGCACCCGCAGCTGGTCGCTTTCGACCCAAGAATGTTCGTCGAGATGAAGCAGAACGAGATAGCCTAGCTCGATTAGAGGAGCAAAAAGCCAGTGAAAGGGCGGCAGATGAGCGCAAAGCTCGAGGACGCTCGAGGTTCAGGAGTAAGAGAAGTCGTGGTGATGCTATGGGCAGAGGTGGCTTTGGGCGAGTAATTTCAGGAGCCAGCGGTCCTTTCTCTGCTGGTGCAGGAGGTAAGACTTGTTCGCAAGATTCCATTGCTCAATGGCAAGGTTCTAATATTCACAGGTGCTGGACGAGGAGGTGGTGGTTGGTCTGGCGGCGGCGGTGGTGGTGGTGGTTTTGGAGGAGGTGGTGGTGGACGAGGTTTCAAATCCGACTCCAAGCCTGGCTTCGCTCAGGCATCACGATATCGCGAGGCTCGAATCAACGCGGATAAGCTCCATGTTCATACACCTGAAGAGGACCTCGATAGCGAAGACGAGGCCATGATAGAGGCGCTCAACTCCCGAGCCGTCAGCGTTCTCCCAATGGGTATATATCGACGAGAGCACAAGGACGAAGGTGTTATCGTGGCCACCACAGCGGAATTGGAGGCTGCAGAGAACGCGCAAGCCGTCCCTCCAGCTCCTGCTAAGGAAGAGGAGAGTCTCTGGGTGGACGGTGATGCAGGTGAACCTCAACCAGCAGACGAAAACACAGAAGAGGGTGGTATCTGGGACACTGAGTCGAAAACGCCGGTCATTAAGAAGGAACCAGGGCTCGACGACTCGATGGACCTAGATATTGAGAAGAAGACAGAAACAGAAGACAAGGGCAAGGAAGTTGCCGAGACACCAACACCACAGGCCAAGAAGCCAACCCAGGATTCCGAAGAGGCTATGATCCAGACGGACCTGGAGATTCTTGCCAACGAGCTAGGCGCCGTTGAGATCTCCGAAGGCGAAGAGGGCAAAACAGAAGGCCCCAGCAACAAAGACGGCCGCATGTACTTATTCCAGTTCCCTCCAGTTCTACCTCCCCTGAAGCCGGTCGCTCAACCCAAGTCCTCCAGCAAGGTGAAGCCCGAGCCTGGTCAGGACGACGATAACATCCTCGAATCAACACCAGCCGCCGCAGACGCCAACCCTGTTGATCTCACAGATGACATGAACGGCACAGGCTTCAACATTCCCGGCTTCGAAGACCCGGAGCAAAAAGCCGGTTTCATGTCCAGCCTGCTATCATCAGGTGGCATGGTAGGCCAACTAAAGGTGCGCAAGTCAGGCCGTGTCGAGATGGACTGGGGCGGTAGCACCATGGAGCTGAGCCCCGCCACTGGCATGAACTTTTTGACGACAGCCGTTATCATCGAAGAGAACGACGAGAAGCCTCGGCCGGGTGTTGTTGGGGGGGAAAGCATTGGCATGGGCAAAATCATGGGTCGTTTTGTCCTTGCGCCAAAGTGGGACGAAGAGGAGGAGTGGGAGGTCTCATCTGAGGACCTTAGAGTAGAGCAAGAGGTATTGTCATGATGTAAAAATGTGAAGTCGCAGGGTGCTGTATGAGCCTCAAAACATGAATAACTAGAAGAATATGTCGCGGCAAGTGGCTTAGAAAACAAGCCACTAGGTAAAACGAAGAAATATACCCAAATTATATCACCAAGCATCGATGGATTGTTTCATATCCTGAGTTGAAGGTTTCTGCCGGGTAAAAGCTGTGAAAATTGTCACGAACACGGCGAATATCTCAAATTGGGTATCAAGGTTAAGACTTAACCGATCCTTTTAACTTTTGAAATTTTGAATTATCATGTATACATTAATCCAGTTGGCCGAACCACAAGTACTATCCAAGAACGCCCTGCTACCGAGTCTCAACTGGCTCGTAGCTCTAGTAACCACCTCTCTTTGCAGAGGTAAACCCAATTGTAATACACCGATTTAGTAACGTTTCCCGTGTTTAGTCTCCAATTCCTAACGCCACTCGTAGATTTTCTACGAAGTCAAAGAACCCCCCGAAAGTCGTTTCTAATGTGTGAAAAGAGTAAAATGCGAATTGGTCGTACATCTGGCTTTATCGTGTCCAGGCGGGGTCTCGTATCATACACGGTTCCGTTATCTCCCAATCATATTGTTGCGGCTCCGTTCGATATCCTGGCTTTGTGCTTCAAGGTTGTGAAGCTGTTCAAAAGAACTGGAAGGAGAGTCATTTGTTTGGCTCCGCCAGGACGACGGCGGTGAACTGTTGCCTTGAATCACCAGGATCTCGCTCTTAACGATGCTCACTTGACCAGGTGAAAAAGGGCCTTCGGTATGATTTCGAGGTGGAAGAATATGAACATCGTCCGTATGAGATCGTCCGTTTGTTTTGTTTTGATGTGTAATGTTGTTAAGCGAAACGTCATCTGGGCCAAAGCCTGGCATAGCCAATACTGCAGACTTTGCGCGATTTGCGTTCGAAGGCATGCCAGCAGAGTGACCTGTGCTATAAGTGTTATCGGTCGATTCGAAGCCCCTAATCTTCATAGCGCGTAGGAGTGGTCGGATGGTTGCTAGACTTGATGCAACAATAGCGACGCCTGGTTCTATCAGCGTCCAAGCCATGGCATCAGTGCCGGCAACTGAAAAGTTGTTAGTCATGATCAAAGAGCATGATTAGATGTTACTCACAAAGGATATCATCGGTGTCGGTAAGGTCGGCAAGAAATCGTAGGCGAACAAGAGTCGCAACGCTAGCACTTAACTATGTGTTAGAAATCTGATTGAAGAAGCAGAAGAATCAGAAGAATCAACCTACAATATTCCCAATCCCAGAATAACAATAACAGTTGCCTTGGCTTGTTTTGTCATTTTGACTGACCACAGCATTGGAATCGGAAGAAGAGCCTTTCGCAAGTGATCAGTATGGGCACGGCAGCGGAACGAAATGAGATGTTTTACTTACATAAAGCCAATCAGACACAACCGTCATGACACTTATAGCATAGGCAGCTGAGACGATCTGGTCTGCGCTAACACATTTGCCTTCTTTTATTCGAAAGTCCCACTGCATCTCGACTGGGTGGCATTGGAATAGGTTCCAAAAGAAGAGAACGATACTCCAGATGCTGATAATGGTCAAGCTGACCCAAATGATCCAGTTGTAAACCTTTTTGACACATAGTCGAAGCAAGAAGACACCAATACTGAGCTTGATAAACATCATGTCCAGGATGTAAGTTGCGGTCGCCAAAGCCTGCCACTAGTAGGAGTAAGTATTCATCTCATGATTCACACCAGGATGGAAGGGTTTACTAACCATAAGGGCCTGGACTTCCGCATCCTCAGTCTCGATCGCCTCATTGTGTCTTCCCACTCCTTTCTGGATACCTTCCAGGATAAAGGAGCATGATATCGTGAAGATGATCTATACCTTGGTAAGTATTACTCCATCAAAACATGACATGTGTGGTGAACTGACCTGGGCAATGAGCATAAGCCAGTCGTCGAGCTGTTGGCCTTGCATCAGGCATGTTCTTGTATAAGTACGCAGCCCAACAGAGATCCAGCTCAGGATCAAAAGAGTGATCGCCGTTGCAACCAAAACATTTCCATTCTCCTCAGACAAGTTGATATGCTTGTTAGTAGCCATGGCGCTCCAGCGTCACAAAGAGTTCCCAAAAACGAGCATGGCACAGTTTCCGAAATCAGTAGGAATCGAAGTGGTTAGAATGTTGAAAGAGATCAGGCGAGTGTCATTGATCAATTTTCCTGGGACGCACGCAGGGGGGGCATGCTGTGAGATATAATACTCCAGAGCTGCAGGGAAATCAGTGAATCACATAGGTCTGTATTGCGTTCAACTAACACCACGGATCTGATCCAATGCAGTCTAGGGTCTTTGCACTACATACCGCACTTGGGGGTGTCAAATTGAAGTTGATGTACGGAGTACGTAGTGCATGGATGTGATACGTTAGATGCAAGGTACCAGACGTACCACCGAGAGAAAGACAAGAGGGTGTGAAGCTGATGTCTTCATGGGCACCCTGGCACCTTGGCATGTTGAAGACCTTTTGAGGCTGTTTCTAGCTCGATTCCCTTGGAACAAGGGGCTGGCGGGAGGTGAGGTTGCTTCCGCGATTCTCCATGCAACCCCCGGACCTGTCAAAACCTCGTTTTATGATTGCGGCCGGTTTACAGACGAACCTAGGGCTTACAACTTCGTCTAGCCGGGCCGTTTGTCAGAATCGATGGCGTCAATCTGTGAACAGCAAGCATTAGTATCGTGGGATATGGAGCTTGTGTAATACAAATCAATTAGGCTTTGAATGCTGAGAGAATTGGGGTAACAGAGCCGGGGCTCGGTGGTTGTTGCTAACGTAGAAACCAACCGAACAAATCATATTGATTGCGCTAAAGCCCGGCTCGACCTTCTAAAGCCACCAACGACTATTTTTTCTCTAGCATAACGCCAAAAGTTGGGTGTTAGGATACTCACAGTAACGACAATGTCTAAGTTTCCACTACCACGGAGAAACTAATATTGTGGAGTCTGACTTGAGCAAAAGAAGCCAAGACGAGAGAATCTTCAATCTATTTCCAACGGAGACTTTGGTCGCTAAGCTTCTCCGAGATGCTCTTCCGGTGGTTAGCGCGAACCCGAAGACACGGTAGGACATTATGGCGATCCGCACTTGGCACAGTTTTGGATCAGCTACCGTTTCAGCGTCAGCTCGAAGAACGAGAAAGGCTTGGGGCTTGGGGCTGTACTTCTTGTCCTTGCTAAGACATGACCTGACTGACATGTGAGAAATAAGAGGTCTAGTGAGGCCCAGCCCAGCCTACCTGAGTAACTCATAATATCGCAATCGATTAAACTTGTTGCTGGGAACAGTCTCGTTCAATTTCCTTTTGGCTAACGATTGATGGAAAGCGCATTTAGCCGCTATTGATTTGGTGGTCGCTATCGGTAATGAGAGATATCGAATTTGTGTCTTCTGAGACCGGCAAAACAGGGCCTCGCTTCTCGGCTGTGAGCCCCTTGTCCATGTGTCAATGGCAGGCGAGGATTGGCATTGGTGCGAGCAGACAATGGTGATCCGGGAGCAATTTGCTGGATGTGCCAAGCAGCCAAGCTTCCTCCGCTGGTGATCCATGTTGCAGCATGGCAGCATGCCCAGTTTCCTCATGCGGATACACGTGCAGGCCTGTGCCACCCATTGTCTTTCCGTCTTTGTGGCCTTGTGTGACCTTGTTCAAGCGGGAGAACACCAAAACTCCATGGATGCTTGTATTTCGGAAGCTTAGCTAACGGGGCATCTCCCGCTGATACCGTGCCGCGAACGTGATCCTCATGCAATAATAGTGCATTGCATCCCTCCGTATACTAACCCAGTTCATGGTTGCAGCCGTGAATGGCTTCACTTATTGGCGATAGTACTGAAATCCTCGAATTGGTATTATCCGGCGAATACGTAGTATGTAGGATAAGAAGTACCTATATTGATTAATGTTCAGTAATGGGAGGACGGAAAGACGGTTGGGGCGGAAGGCGTTCATCCGTTGTTCCGTTGTTGCCATCTGTGATGTTTAAAGCTGACGGTTGACCCTTCCTCCCCGCCTCGTTGCGCAAAAAGCAATGCTCCTGTCAAACTTGTCAACTGCCAAAAGAAGGATCCGACGTGCGAGCTGAACACGAACCCGATAAATTGGAGAGTACGTCCGATTGGCCCCAGTACCGGATCGAAAGTTCCTCAAACTTAGACCCCTCATACTGAAGTTTGGCTTTGACCTCACCTTGGGTTAGTAGTCTACAACAACTGCCTAAGGATACTTCCACTGCAAACCCTCCTCAAAGGAGCTATTGCATCAGATCTGAATTCCTCGCGATTAATACCCAGTCCTGCCTGGATCGCGGCGAACCACCCCCTGGCATCAACACCATCTTTCGGGTCATAGCGTTGATAGTCTGCACATTGGGCGAGACGAGATGGCCGAACTTGCCGAGGACAAGTCCCTGGGGCTCACTTACGCGTCTCACCAATACGGGACATACAGCCGCCAGAAACTAGGTGTATGGCGCTTTGCTGATCGTCCAGACCAGAAATCTGGCTACTGGGTAGTGTGCGAACTCCCAAACAAGCAACCTATTTATTAATCCTCCGACCGAGTTTCACTAACAAGCTGGCAGGTTTATTCACGGAGGCGGTTGGAGAGATCCTCGCCACGATGAGCGCGATTTCAATGAGACTGTCAAACGCATTGTGATCTCTGGAGCTGTTGCAACTTTGGATATCGCCGGTTTCATTAGTATCGACTACCGCCTATCGCCCCATCCAGACTTCCCCGAGGAAAATGCCAATGCAAAGCACCCGGATCACTTAGAAGATGTCTGGTCGGCTTTGAACTATCTACAGGGCAAGTATGAACTATCTGATAACTACATCCTGATAGGCCACTCGGTTGGCGCAACCCTTGCGTTCCAAGTTCTGATGGGTGATGATGTCTTGGCCTCTCACCCCGAGGCACCTCTACCCACTGCCATCATCGGAGTTTCAGGTATCTACGATATTGGTGGTCTCAACGACCGTTTCAACGGACAGTACGCTGGGTTTATCCAAGGAGCACTCGGCGAAGACAAGTCTGTTTGGGAAAAGGCCTCACCAGCCAAGTTTGCTTCAAGCTTTAAAGACAAGTGGGCAAATGGGAAATTCGTCATGCTTGCCTGGTCGTCCGAAGATACTCTGATTGATGAACCGGAGATTGACAACATGACGACACTTTTAACCAAACAAGGTCTTAAATTGGAGGTCAACAAGGACCTTAGAGGCGAACATGACTTTTTGTGGCAGGACGGTAGCCAAATCGCCCGAATGGTTATCACAACTCTTCACCATTTGCTCAGGTCGTAATGATTTAGGTAGATGCTCTCCTTGAGCAAGCTCAATTTAGACATTACAATTTCCTTATTGCCCAATTTATCCAATGCCTCTCCTAACTCGCAACCCCCTTTTTAAAACGATTAAATTCTAACTCTTGCATGTTCATCTACTTCTTCTTCATTAGCACCCACCCTGTTGATGCAATTCTGGACGCCACAATCATGAGGGCGCCAAACAAAAACACAGTACCGCCCCATATCTGCGCATACACGAATTTCCCATTGGAAGTATCAAGAATGGCACCAGCAGTTGGAGGTCCAGCTAAACTGGCAAAGGCAGAGATAGTCTGAACCATACCAAAGCGCGTGCCCATCTTACGAGGGTCCTACTCGCCCGTCAGTCATATTCGTGTGCTTCATTTTATATGTGTGGCTTACCTTTGTCAAACTAGCATTTGCGCCTACAAAGGTTCCCTGACATGCGCCATTGACGAAGCCAAAGAATACACAAAAGACATACATGCCTGCGGCACTCGTGACCCCTATCCAACAATACACCATGATACTGAGCGCAAATAGGCCGATAATGAATGTGTTTATCGGTCCTAGCACATTATCTGCAAGGTAGCCCATTATGGGTCGTGCAGGAATACTCATGGCGTTAACTATGAGCAACAAGCTAACAGCTTCGACGGATGTGAAGCCAATGACGTTTCGCGCATAAACGTTTATCTATATATCGAGTCAGTAACAATGCCACGAACAGGCAACAGGAACCACCCGAGTCACTTACATAAAAAAAGCCAAAGTACAAGGCATAGAAGTTCAGAAACGCACCCAGGACAAACAAAAGAAATGGCAGTTCCCTGAAAGCCTCCCACTCCATCAGCGGGCCTGTCTTTCTTGGCGGGAGATATGGCTTCAACATGATGTTTGCTGTGACTATCATGACGAGAGCGACAAAAGCGGCACATCGAACAGCCCACGGAAAGCCGACCTGCGGAATGAGATACTGCAGAGTGGCAGGAAAGATGATAGATCCCAAGCCAGTGCCCATCGCGCCTAGTGCCAGAGCAAACGCTTTCTTCGCCTTGAAGTAAGAGCCCAGAACTGTCACGGCGGGCATGAAGAGGAGAGCGAGGCCAATACCTGTGCAGACACCTTGGCAGAGGAATATTTGCCAGTACTCATGGCATAGACTTGTCATGAATGTTCCGAATATGGCCAAGAAGCTTCCAACTGCAACGGTCTCCCTGGTATATCCAGCATCGGCAAGACGACCAGCCGGGGCGCAGAAGGCAAACGTCAAGAATGTCTGGCAGGAACCAATCCATGAGATCTGTGATGAAGGCAGGCCAAGTGACTCCTCATAGTAGAGCTGGTACACGCCGAACGACGCAGGGTAGCCCCATGCCAAGCAGTTGATGAATATAACGGCAACGACCTGAGACCAAGCTGTGAAGCCTCCGTCCGGCGGGTTGAATGTATTTGGATCAAAAATTGGAGGCGGAGCGTTTGTATTGGAGATGGTAAGATGGAGAATCTGGGGGTCCTCGGCGGCGGCGTCTTCAGAAGGGCATAGTGATGATGGCCTGCGCTCAGGTGCCTTCTCTACATCATTCCCAAACATTGTCGATACGATTAAGCGAACGATGATAGGTATATTCCGATCAAGGTAGTAGTGCTGGACCAATAGCGGCCAGTAAGTGATGGTATAATTTGGAGATAGCACAGTGGCCCAATTGCTGGGCATTGGCTAACTATATACAATGCAACGACTGCTATTTCCTAGTCTGATCATAGTCGATTATGAATATTGAGTCAAAGATTTTTCTCGAAGGGCGCATTTCTACCTGTTGGCTGCCGATATCGCGCCCCACAGAACCCCGGATCGTAGTCGTTGTAACCTTCAAATTTTGGACGATCATTTGCCCGCGCATCGGAGTATTATCAATTGGTACGCCAATCGCGCCCTTCGACTACATTATGGAAGGAGATTATCCAGATGGCGGGTTAACAGGGCATGTTTAGTTCTGGTAGTATTTGAACAGTGGCAAAGCTGATGTGAACTGATCGTTCTCTTGAACAACTAAGCTACACCATACCGGTATAGTGGCACTACAGGGAATGACATGAACTCATGACCACATTGCTTTGTGTACGATTATAATTCAAATGAATGATAAACTGTAAGTATCAGCTATTTCATCCATCAATGCACCTATTGAACAAAACAACGACGGCTATCATCCCATCTCCAGGGTAAGTTCAACCGAAACAGTTCTCCACCGACCACCGAGAAGCCGTTCCCCACCCGAACCCCGCTCCGACGGCCGGTAGCGTTTATTCCCGAAGACGGATGTCCGCTCATGGGGCCAATAAAAGGTCTCCGAAAGGCAAGTCACGGGTGGTCGCGGCCGGCGCCGGCGCCAGGGGTTTCAGAGATAAACAACACAATTAAACGGCGTGTATTCTTTGTGCGACTACGTAGAGAGTTTTGCGCTGGTTTTGCGACGGATGGTTTTAAGCACGTAGAGTAGTTGTGCTATCATGACAAGTCGAACGAGCCTGCGCATTGACTTCGCGATCATTATTGAAGAGTGGTTTTAGAACGGGAATACCCGTGTCGCAACACTTCAATATTCAAGATCAACCATGAATTTACCCAGCAACTGACTGATTCCAAGAATTTCGCGTTTATTCTGTCAACCAGCATCATCGTAACCAATCGAAGAAGCAAAGAAAAGAAAAACCAGAAAAATTACCCCGCGCTCGCGATGGAGGGGTAAACAATAGAAGCGGTATGATGTAAGACGGTCACATGACTATCAGTAAGCATTTATAGCCAATCGGGTGGCATATCGTATCCGCATCGGCAAAAGGTGGAGCGGGAACGGCACGCTAGTCTAGGTTCTGATGGTGGGGGAGCGGATGTGCGGTAGGGGTATAGGTTAAACCACAACTCTTGTGCTGTGTAATAGTAATGAAGAAAAAGTGATTTCAAAAGGAAATACAAATGATACGATGTGTATGCTTGGAGCAGATAAAAACTGGGATATAATTCATGTGATGCGATTCATCGGTTCGGAACGTTGAGTGTGTAGTGTAGAGGGTTGGGTTTGTGCTGTCGCAAAGACCTGCTCTACGACACAATCGCATATTCCTAACAACTACAATATATCTACTGCCTAAAAGCATGGAAAAAGTGATCGCGGGACCTTGAAGCAACTGTGTCCTGAGCATCAGGAACTCCCGCTGTGGGCGCATTGCAGTAATTCATGCAGTCGCCCGTCGCACATTTAACAGTCACGCACATGGATCAATCAACTTAACATCGAATAGATTTTATACGATACAGGCTACCACAAGTTATAGAAAAGCTGCAGAGTAAAGAGAAGAAGCAATCAGAATCAGTTCACGTTCAGCTTGTCCTTTTCGCGCTGTTGCTGAACAGTATTCGTGCCATTTGGACGAGTTTCCTTTTTTATCCTCCATCTCGATATGTGCGCGCTATCGCATACGCGCACAGAACCTTTCATATACCATCTTACCCGCCCTTCTAATCGTTTGGGAGATTTTTCCAAGCCTCGCGCCCCTTGTTCCCCTTTTCCGCACCGTCCCTAATTTGATCGCTCAGATTGCCGAACTGTTGCAGCTACTTCTCGACAGTTGTCCCCTTAGTCGTCGAGGGAGGCTGGCAGCTAGCCTTGCATGCAACCTGAGCCAATCAAAGCCATGTTGAATAAGAGGAGAGGACGAAATAAAAGAAACTTGACAACTCCCACGTCTTCCCCTAAACGCCGTATAAGGAGTGTAATGGCCAATAGACCGTCGTTATTACATCCTCCTGAATATCATCGTAAGTGCCGCCTCTCGCCTGCAAGCCAGAAGAATCAGGAAAAGCATAAAAAATGTAACATGGAATGCGCAGTCATTCTCCTGCTGAACTGTGCGAATCCATTGCAGAACTTGTACAGGCTACTGAACGCCATGTTGTAACAAGCATGCTGATAACTGTGCTGATAAAATGGTGACAAATGCTGCAATCGACGATTTGCAAGAACAGTATATACCGCCAAATCGGAACCCCCAGGGTCACGCAGCAGATAACCGCGGCACCTACCGCTTACGCTTCTTGGACTTGTCCATTGTCATGGTTGCGGCGGCAATAGGTGCAGCAGGTAATAGCGCAGGTTGGGCAACGGGGGGGACCTCATCCTTCTTGATAGGCACTCCCATGTGGCGACCGTATCGACCCTTTCGGCCGTTGCCCTCATCCTCACTAATGCATTGATCGGCTGATAAGCCAGCATCACGGCAGCGACCACAAGGTCGCTGGCGATCGCAACCCTTCTTGCTCTTCCTGCACCGTTGGCAACGCGGCTTGGTGGACAGATCAGGCTGGTCATCTTCACCAGGAACGAGGGGGGTTTGTCCAGTGGAAGCGACTGACTGCTTTCGTGAAGGGGGCATAGAAGCGGGAGACATTGGGCCGCTAGGGACAGGGGGCAACTTCTTGCCCTTTGTGCCATTGGAGGGGCGAGCGACTTTGGAAGTCTTTGTCGACGTTGTCTTGGAAATGGAGCCAGAGCTTTTGTGTTTGGTGGTTGTCTTTGTGATCTTGGCAGGCTTAGTCTTGCCATTTGAGAGAAGCGAGTCATCAGCGCCATCCTCATAGTCGGCATCATCTCCGCTGACTTCAGCGCTCTCAGGAGGCGGCATGAAGTGTGACTCGGTAGTCTGGTAGACATTGCCGACAGTGCCGGAGACGTCGAGCTTCTGACGACGGGGAGGAGGAAGTTCAGCCTCGCTCTCGCTCTCTTCATCACTGGTAGCACCAGTAGACGACGCAATATCGGCTCTACCACTAAATGTGTCATCGAGTGTAGATGCAGAAGTTCGACCGTGGGAGATGTTGGACATGTCACCGAGACGCATCAGCTGAATGGCGACATCCTTGTCCTCTTCAGACATGCAGCTGCCCACAGTGGGGTCGGGGGTAGGAAGAATTCCCATCGCGCTGCTTGTATATCCGCCGCTATTTCGGTTACGACGAGCGTCCGGTCCTGGTGTTGTGTAAAGGTTGGGGTGTGCAATGCCATGGCTATATGCTTGCGGCGACGGCATGGGGCGAGGGGGATTCGTGAAGGGATTTTGATGAGACGGCACAAAAGTCATAGAGGGGCGATGGGGTTCAGCACGACGGGTAGGAGACACGGATGGGTTCGAGGTTGCCGCTGGCATCTGAGGTGGTGCGAACAATGGCAGTTCCTATACCCCGACGTTGTCAGTTTCTTTGAAGCCGCCTTGTCAAAATGGCGGTCTCCACTTACCGAGCTTTCGAACTTGGCCCTCTTGCGACGACCACCTTCAACAATGTTCTCGACACTGATGTCGGTAGTGGGCAGTTGGTCCTTGTTCTTGCCAGATGTCGAGCCTTGATCATCATTGCTGCTGTATCCGTTTATGCTATCGCTATATAGTTCGGCGTGGCTTCGAGAAGCCGAAACACGGGTCTTGGATGAACGTGAACGACCCTTCTTTCCATTTGTGCTGGCAGAAGCACTTCTTCGGCCGCGAACAGTGTTGGGAGAAGGGCTTCGCCTCCGCGATGATCGAGAGCTGGGCCTAGATAGTTCTTGTGCCAGGCGCTGAGCCTGAGGGGCAGGATATCCATTGTCGCTGTAATATGTGTGGGCGCTAACAGAAGGGTTATGGAACGGATGGGGAGCATATGCAGATGGGTTCGCCGGGGGCTCTTCTATGACCCTGACGTAGACAACCATGTTGTTGCTGAAGTTCTCATAGCGAGCGATAAGAGTATTGCCGTTTTGATCTTCGAAGCTGACTCCCTTTGATCCGGCGGGACCCGAGTACAGACCATAAAAATTCTTCACGGTAGTGACAATCGAGTCTGTAGTATCGTGGGGATATATTTGCACTCGCATGGGCAAGCGCGCACGGTATTGAGGGGAGTCGAGGAACATCAGCTCAAATGCGACGTTCTTGGGAGGCGCCGCCTGTTGAGGCGATTCGCTCCCTCCGTTCGAAGATGGCCCCGAAGGACCAAAAGTGGTGTTGGGTGGTGACATGGATGCCATTGTGCAAAATTCAGAGAGTATTTATTGTGTCGGTTGAGATGGACGAGGTGGATTTGGGAAATGGAGTTGAGGGATGAAGGTTGGGTACGGTCGTTGCGGGCTTTGCCTGGATAGACTGGGCCCGGCCCTGTTCACGGCAGAATCGCTCAACAGAACGCTCAATACTGGTGCAGCGGTCAATGACCAGAAAGCAAAAGCGATGCTAGTATAGAGAGGGAACGCCGAAATATAGATGGATGATTAAGAAGCAATCACCATCCAGGCCGTGGGTGGTAAGCGCCGAGTCTTCTGTGTGCGTCTGTATGGTGGTCTTCTCAGGGCTTGAGACTTGCGGTGCGTATGACGACGGACGATTCTCGTTGGAGCGAAGGCAACGGCGAAAAGAGACAGGAGCTGCTTAATTCGAAGCGGATTAGCAACTGGCAGACGACTATACAGCCCAAAGAGCTGCTGAGATGGCGATGAGGTGTGTTCCTCGAACATATAATGGGCAGGTTGAGAGTCGGGGGCAGTCTGGCGCTTCGTGGGATGGGGACGACAGATGAAGCAGAGTGGTCATGGACCTGGGGACTCAGGATGGAAGAGGGGGCATTCGGGGCCTCAAGATTGGGTCTCGATGGGGATCGCGCATGATAACACAAGCGATGGGACTTACCAGAGACGACTTGATCCGTGTTGTGATGCTTGTGGCGGCGTTCAACAGTTGGCAAGAGGATGTGCATGAGGAAAAGAGGAGCCAGGCGAGGAGAGAGAGGCTGTTCGGATTTGTCGCTACGGATGGGACTTGGGCTCACTAACACGAGCCTGCCCTACCTCTACACTGGGAAGTTGACGGAGCGTTAATGTTCCCTGAGGGAGGCCTGGAAATTAGGTCAGTCGAGCGTCCCAGGAGACCATTGACAGCGATCCACGGCCTGTAATTACAGCACAAGGGCCCAATTCTAGGGAGACATACCTACCTCTAGCTTGCGCTGCCTGAAATTGTGCCAGGGCTGGTTGGATGGCTTGCCCTGAACGAACCCATTGTGCTGAGGGGGGACCCATTCATTGTGGTACCTCCCCGATGAACCCGAGCAATGGATCTATTCAAGGAAATACTCTATGACGTCCACCTAATCTCGGTATTATTATCGCAAATCACTTGAACAGACAGCCAAATACCAAGAATAGATTGTGCCCATATGCTATTTACTTTGACGTTGCGCCTGGCTTCAGGGGAAGACAGGGCGCATTCTCGACTCCTCCCGCGCGAACGAACCTAGAAAAGCGGATGCGGCGGTGCAAATGCGCAAACAAGTCCGCGCAGCGCAAATCGACAAATGCCGAATCCATAAGTTGTCTTTTGCGCGCATTGTCAAGCATGACTAGAGAATTATCCTGTCTAACAATACACAGTCACCTAATACGAGATGAACAAGATATAAACCTTTCGTCCCAGGCTCGTTCTGCGACTCCTCATGAGCTTTGAAACCCGTGCGGACCAGGTATCAGAAGAGGTTACAAGGACCTGGGCAGCTAAATGCCGATCCCCAGCAGCAAAGCAAAGCGCATACTTTGTACCGTGATGATGAGCCTACGATATGGCCAGTCTCTTGCTCATGATTGCCCAAAGCGCAACTTTAAATCATGAGGTTCAATTCAGGGACGGTAATGCGCCGGCTTCTACCTTTGCTCACGATGCCGTTAATTACTGAAACAGTACGGATACATTGGTTTATCTCGAATATTGGATCAAAGGCTCCATATCGCCCGACACCATGACGGACTGACGGACTGACCTTCATGGGTTGTCCATTTCAGCGGGACCCTTGGGGCCTTGGCTTGGCTTCCTTTCCCTCCCGAACCTCTCACCTCTCTGGTGTCTCATCCACTCTACAGTATCTCTCGACTCTCATCGGCCACTCGCGATCCATCCGCTGCTAGCTACATGTCCTGTTTGCTCAAGAAGCGACCCTAGTTGGGCTAGGCGCTGGCCACCAGCGACCAACAATCGTGACCGCGCCCCCAATGGAAAAAGAGTCTCCAAAGCCCAACCTCCAGCCCCTCTCGATCTGATACCTCTCACAACTTGTTGGTGGCCTCGTGTGAGTCTGCGACTGTGGGCGACCCTCACCTCCAAACCAAATGTAGTGTGGTTTGTCCAGGAAGAGGAGACAACGAAGAACGGTCCAGGTTCCCGCTAGCTTCATGAGTGACTAAAAGACGGGACTACAGAATCTGTCGCTTTAGTTTATGCATCCATATGCGAATGTTCGGCCATACTGGCCGACTGTCGAGCATGCGCAGCGACATCGCTTGTTGAGCTGCTATCGCGCGCACATACGGTACGCACACACGCACACATTCAATTCCTTCTCCGCGCCCCAATGAGAGCGTGCAAAGCTTGTCCAGGGTTTCCAGTGCCACCTCAGTCAGGGCTTGTAGCAGATAGAACTCCCGGCGCAAGCTGTCGGTCATGGATCAATGGATCTAGTCGGGCATAGACATTACGGCTCCGCGACTTGTAGATCCAATTGTGGCTCTAGATATAGTAATGGAGACACCGACAAGAAGATCTCTGCCTCCCCCAAGGACGCGCAACAGCAGGAAAGCGGAGAGCTATCGATTCAACGGCTCAGAGATGTCTGAGTTGGTGGTTGCAACAAATAGATGGACAGCCAATCGCGCTCATTGTCATGGTCGACCAAGCTGGGGACCTGTCTAGGCTGATCATGTGTCGAAATAAGCTTGGCACACGGTAAGCACCACGCCTTTGACTGCGTTGAACGAGGAATTTATGACAACTCAAAGGGGAATAACTATTATTGCTTGATATGTCAAGCGCTTCACTGCCTGTTAGAGTTCGTATTGACACCTTGTGGGTGTTGCTACGCCCAGGAACCCGACATTGAGAGAGCGCCCCTTTGTGGCGACAATGATTATGACACTCTGATGTTCCAGTTTTTTTGGCCACTATGGTCATTGTGTTCCATCGAATAGCAGAGGATCAAATGTGGTTTTATTCTCAATAAATGGAAACAATAGCCCTATCAAGCACTACTGTACTTTCTGTTCTTGACCGCAAGTTACTAGGTAAGTATATAAAAGTCTGAACTGCACCAAATTGTCTGCAGCTTGGTCTTGCGTTTCCATGATGACCACTTCGAGGGATAATGCGCTTAGCTTGTGTATGATTCTGAGACAATAAACCCAATCTAGGCGTAAAGAGCGCAGCCAGCATCTGCTGCTCAGCGCAAACTTGCAAAGCCCTTGAATAGATGCGAGTTCATCGTTCGCACTGAATAAGTAGGTAGATATTGCTCTCAAGAATGCGCCCATTCTATCTCTGGCTGTTCACATAGCCAATTGTCAGTGCCATGATCATCTTTGCTCGGCGCAAGGGACCGGGCGATCAATTGCCCTCTTCAGTCGGGGATAAAAGCTCTTTGGGGTTTCATATTGAGCCGTTCAGGCATTGGTCAATGGTCGCAGCGATTCGCTCACGGTGCACGAGGCAGATGGCAGAGGGAATGGCGAATGACGAATGGCATCTTCGGATTGGACCTTGGCTACACGTTCAGTTGTTTTGTTTCAGCATAAGGACAGTGGACAGTCAATACACGCGCACAATGGCACAGCGCACAGCGTGTGTGTGGAGGTGGATGTGGAGGTGAATGGTGCCATCTAATAGCATCTAGATGCGATAGCAACACGGTCTCTTCTCTGGCCCGGCAGACTCCAGAGATTCCAATTCGGTCTGAGCGTGCGTTAGGTTAAAGTGAGATGCTCTTCTCGCATCTTCTCCAGTCTCTCACACACACTCTCAAACTGTTAGGCTGTGTATCGAGCTTGTGGACCCCTACTATTGCCCCAAAGGTCAAAGAGCATGGCGACAACAGACCATGCATATATCCTCAACTAGCATCTGAGGTCTAACGTTAAGGTCTGAGAATGAGGACCCTCAATGACCCGTGACTGACTAGTCTATACCGTGCATATCTCAGACGGGGCCAAGCAGACCCTTGCCACACGATGCGATTCAGAAATGCGCCATGCGCTGGGTCTTGTATTTTTTCGCAACTATTTTATCGCAGCTAGACTATGGGCTATGAATTTCTGCGCCCCCGTGCCCCCTTGACAGTATCATGTAGTGATCGCGCTGGCCCAGAGAGAAATGCGCACACCTCATAATATGATATATCTGAGCTCGGTATCTGGACAGGGTTACATTGGAGAAAAGCATGCGATGCGCCCATCGTCCATCAAGCATGACGCTTGCGCGCACGCTGTCACCGCCCCGCCCTGTATTATCCACGTTTGAATGCGCTGGCGCAAAAATTGGTCAACAACAAAAAAACAAGATGCGACAAGGGAAAGGCTCCATCGATCGAATCAGCGCTCGTCGCAGCCCAGCCCAAACTCCAAGCCCTTGTGCTTTGGTGTCTTCGTACCTTTGCGGTCGTCTCATCTCTAGTGTCTCGCCTTTCTCCCCCCTCCCCTCGGATGCTCTTCCATGACACTCCGTCGTCAGCGCCTATGCCCAGCCTAGGCTGGGGAACTATCCCTCACAAGCGAAATAGACAATAACTTTGATATCACTCGGACAGGGCCTGTCTGATTTGCGATTCGACTCATCAATGGCACGCCTGCGGCACGCGGCGCACAAAAAAGATACGGTGTGTGTATCAGTCACCACCTAAAACAACCCTTGCGTGTCTGTTCGTGTACCGTCCAAAATGTCCCGTCAAGAATGTGGCGAGAGTTCGGCATTGATATAGACTCTGACAAGAAGCCCGTCGCAAGATAATCAGGTTGGGTTGCGCACAAGCTGTTTTGTCACTACTAGACCTACTGCTACTGCTTCATCTCGTCACGGCGCATCCAACTCATTTGTCTGGCATGTGGCGTCGCTAGATTTCCATGTGTGCGTATTTTTAATGATACCACATACATCCAACCAATTAGCTGCTATTGGCACCCGTTGAATCCCGTACGAATTCTGTCGCACAAAAAGGGCACAGTTTGATGCGAAAAGAGTTGCGCAAAGTCGTAATGCGATTGTGTCGCAGTTGGCTTTTTGTTTGGATTAAATGCAATGGCTTCAACATGCCGGCAAGCATGAAATGCACTGAAGTTTTATGCACCGCGATGGCGATGGCAATGCTATCTGACTATCAAGGGACGTTGAAATTCGCCACTTTGTGACTCCAGGGTTAGATGCGACTGGAAATGGTCGCAAATTAAGCCTTACCGTAGTACCCTTTTGAACCTGCCTTTGATGAGTTGTCTACTGTCAAGTTGATATCCTATATATATCAACGCCTATGGATTATCTACGGTATTTAGTTACAGGACTTACTGGTTGCAGGAAGACTCTACCAGATGGGCTGATCCCCCCCCCCCCCCCCCCCCCAAGCACATACACGTATCTTGCAACCTCGTTTTCGTCGTTAGGGGACTTCGTCATCGTTGAGAGGTTGTCGCAAATTGCTTACGATGATGCTACACCATCATCTAGTCTGGATTGCAAGAAATGGTGGCGTAGAATTGGTCTTAGTGTACTGCGTGGCGGATATCTTGAAGCATCGCATGATAGTAAAACAGGTACAGCGCTCAGCGTGAATTCAATCATCTTGCCTTGACGTTCGCTTTGTACGAGTTTAGGGCCTACTGTTATATGAAAAGGATGCGCAAATATTGCGACTTACAGATAATGATGTTTTCGAGCGACTTGGGACATCAAAGAGGTTGGATAAGATAATTAAGTATAATTATTACATCCTTCCCTTTTGCGCACAAAATGTGTATTTCGACGCTGAGAAGCCACTTGGCGGCGGCGCAAGCCAGATAACTGTCTCAGAAGTGTCGGTAAGAATGACGAATCTTAATTTCTCCGTCCATGCGATTTGCGACAATGTCTCGGCAATGTCATGGCTGTTCGAGTATATCGAAGACTTCAGAGGTGCCGTTAACTTTGGGTGTGGGATAGATCACGTGGCGGCGTGTTCGGTTGGCGCATTTCGGCTGTGAGATAAGACGCGCCGTTGAAGGAGAAGAAATCGTGGTCAATAATGAAGCATTGCTCGACTTGTGGGATAAATGGAAGCATAAGAGTATTCAAAGTGATGATGAAAATAGATTCAAAGAGTTTTGTGCTGTAGTTTGTCTTCAAAGTGCGTCATGAAGTCTATGATGGATGTTAAAGTCTTGGAGTGCTCTTGAAGTGAGACGCGACGCAAGTTGGGATAAGGACGATAAGGCTAGATTGGACCCCGCTAGGTATAGTGCGAACCGGCCGCCTGCAGATGCGTCATTGCCCTGACAACAGAAACAAGCAAAGCAAAGACCCCTGGCCGGCCCGTGCACCATCCCTCACGAAGCTTAGTGAGCTAACCCTCCATGCACTAAAGCACCAAAAATATGTCGTACCTGAAAGTGGGCAGCATAAATAAACAAACAAACCCTCATCTCAGTGAATAAGTGGACACAACAGGGGTGATATCTCCAATCAAGCCACAGCTTCTAGCGGCACTGGGCAAGGCATGAAGCTTCCAACACCGTTGTCGTTCCTCGTTGCCCGTTGCACAGCTACGAATGGAAAAGGAAAGGATGCATGGTTAGCAGCAGACCCAGCTACTCGGGGCACCTTTATTATTCCATCATCGCCGCATCCTCATTTGTCTTTGTCTTGTACCTTTGCATATTTGCATCTCCTTCCTCGATGCCAATAGCGCCTGGACTTCTCCCCAGCATTTCCATCTTCACGCTGCTAATCTCGAGCCCATCAGCTCAGTTCTCCCACGCCTAATCTCCCAGTTCAATGCCCCCTGCACGCCCGGGCCCCTAATCTCACCAACACCCACCAGCCTAAAGCTATTGCCTGCTGCTCTTGTTCCTGCTGGGAAACAAAAACAACAACAAACACTTCTTGTCATTCAGACTTCGCCACGATATTTCTTCATAAAACCAGCATTCGAGGCGGCCTGGTATAGCACTCTGCACATCTTGCGCGCAAGTCTACCTATATCGAAATTCAACAGCGGAGTCAGGTACACTGCAACCCACCTGTCAACCCATCAAGTGCAGCTGCAACAACAACAACAACAACAACAACTACAGCTACAAGTGCAACTGCACTTCATCTTCTATGATAAATCAACGCGCAAACATCCCTCACCAAAGCATCCTTCAAGCATCCGTACGCGAACTTGACCACCAACATCATCCCTAGTCGCGTATCTATCACGTCCGACATTCTCGCGTAGACGGAACCTCCAAAAATAAACGTCGCAATGGACGCCAGGGTACGTTATCTCGCATGTTCCTCCCTGATTAATTACCACGCCTGGATTGTGACATAACTTCCGACCCTCCCTTGCATACCGATGCATACCAGAGCCGTTACAGAAACATGAGCTAATGTAGTTTGCTTCAGCCTTTTCGACCACGCGGCGGAGAAAACGCACACCATCTTCTCCAACAACACAAGTCGACAGGAAACCTGGGCACGATGGCCAACAATACAGGGACCGGCTTCCGCGGTCCTGCCAAGCGAGCAGCCTTTGGCGATATGACCAATGTCAGCAAACAAGCTGGACACGCTCGCGATGAGGGCAAATCAATCAAGGTCCTTGCTTCAAATGGTGTCAACCAACGCGCGCCTGTGAACAAGGAAAATGTCGTCTATAGCAAAGATACTCTCTCTCGACCTGCTCAAAGGCCTGCCAACCTCTCGACACGACCCGCTCTCGAAAACAAGACATCCGACGCGAATAAGAAGACATCACGTAACAGTGGTCAAGAGATGTACGTCAAGAAGGATACACATGCTAGCGCCAAAGCTCCTGCTCTTGCATCAACTCAGTATGCCCCTGCTCTCCAACCTCGACACCACAAGAGCCAGCCTCAGCTCAAGCCTCAACAACAACAAAGTAGTCTACGTCGTACCCAGAGCAAACAGCTCGAAAAGATCGTGCCCAAGCCGGATGTCGACATGGCAGCAGCATCGCAGGAGCATGACTACCCATACGACCAAGCATCATATCTTGAGTCCATGTATCTTCCCATCGAAAGTGGTGTTGATCTGGATGCACTCGAGAAGGAGGAGTATCCCGAGCTCGCTGCTAAACTCCCTGAAATATCTGAAGAAGAATCAGTCGCCCCCGTGTCGTACGAAGAAATGCCCAACCCTGCCATGTCAGAGGCCGAGGAATGTTGGGAGGAGCTGGACGATGAGGATTTTGATGACCAGGATCAAGCATACACAACAGCGCATTCAGTTCGTTCCCGAGATTTGACTGCAGGAGGTGCCACGGAAATCGTTCCACTACCACGCGTGACGGCGCGTGTGCAGCGGGAACTTGAAGATGCCCGAGAAGAGGTGGAGCGGACCCGCACACAAGACGAGGTTGAGGAGGAGTTATGGGATGTTAGCATGGTTGCCGAGTATGGTGACGAGATTTTTGAGTATATGCGTGAGCTTGAGGTATGGCATGCTTCCCTGTCTCGACCATGACTCAAGTACTGACAACATTTGACAGATCAAGATGCTCCCTAACGCGCACTACATGGATAACCAGACCGAGATCCAGTGGTCAATGCGATCAGTCCTTATGGACTGGCTTGTGCAGGTGCACAACCGATTTGGCCTTCTTCCTGAGACACTCTTCCTGACGGTCAACTACATCGACCGTTTCCTCTCACAGAAGATCGTTTCGATCGGCAAGCTTCAGCTTGTTGGTGCCACCGCCATCCTGGTTGCCTCTAAGTACGAAGAGATTAACTGTCCTTCTCTTGGAGAGATCGTCTACATGGTTGACAATGGATATACTGCCGACGAGGTTTTGAAGGCCGAGCGGTTCATGCTTAGCATGCTGAGCTTCGAGCTTGGCTGGCCTGGCCCCATGAGTTTCTTGCGCCGTGTTAGCAAGGCTGATGATTACGACCTGGAAACTCGCACTCTGGCCAAGTACTTCTTGGAGCTCACCATCATGGACGAGCGATTCGTGGCATCACCCCCAAGCTTCCTAGCTGCGGGGGCGCATTGTCTTTCTCGACTCATTCTCAAGAAGGGTGACTGGGTAAGTCAAACCTAAGGGTACTTCCGATAACATGGACTAACTAGAGGCACAGTCTAAGCAGCATGTCTTCTACTCGGGGTACACCTGGAGTCAGTTGAAGAACTTGGTAACGATGATGATTGAGTGCTGTGACCGCCCTCATATGCACCATGCCGCCGTCTTCGAAAAGTACACAGACCGTCGATACAAGTCTGCATCTTTGTTGGTGCAAGAGGCGCTGGACCTTGGCTTCACCCTGCCCCATCAGCTCACTCCCGTCCGTCAAGAGCCTGATGCATACCGCGAGGCCAGTGCTGATGTGTCGATCGCGCAACCCCAGCTCATTCCCATCGAGGGATAAAATGCTGTCGCCACTTGGTTGCTATGTGCTTGCGAGAAACGGGGTCTCCCCCCCTCACGCATACACAGCACTTTTCGTTACTCTTCCTTCCCTCTACAGGCCTTGAGTATTGCGACACTTTGTACCGTTGATTATTGTGATTTTGCTTTTTGTTGCCATCTTTCAGCCTCGCTCCTTAACCGGTCCGGGATATCTCTATTACTGTAATCCCTCGACCGGCCAGAGGCTGAAGCACTGACAGAGCTCGGACAAGCTCTGAGTACCAGTCTCAGATCTTATCTCGACAATATCTCCTTTCCGGACTTGGTCAGGTCTTTTTGCCATTGATCTTGTCAAAGATGGCAGTTGTTTTTGACAACTACTCTTCACTAATACCTCGCCTGGACTGGGCAAAACTACGACAATAATTACCGGGAGCAACAAGCCCCCACGCTCCCACCTCGATCTCTTCTACCTGACAGTGGCCAAGCTTCAACCTTGGATCTTTCGATCTGAGAGGATGAGGCAGTCACCGGAAGGGAAGGGAAGGGAAGGGAAGGGAAGGGAAAATACTGTATAACGACTCTGGATGACTGTTACGAATATCACGATTGTGCGACTGCGTTTATATCAACATTTTTATTGCCTATATGGCTGGTTTAATACATCTGCTTCGGAATTTGGCGTTGCGGGAATGGACTTTCACCATTAGCTTTACGTATATGCCGCAGCATGAACGTAATGTGTGACTGGGGAGATGGGCCATGGATCGGGCGGCGGCGTATGGAAAGCTTTGTTCACGGATCGTGGGGATGAAGCTTGGGTTTGAGGGTGGCTGGCTTTGGACTCATTACAGAAAGAGGAGTCGACGATAGACCAGATCAGCTGAGATGGGATCATCACAGATGTAGCCATCGTCCAGACATCAGCCATCATTACCACCGCCATCACTAGCGATGCCAGAATCGCCTGCATTTACAATAGCATATAGACTAGTAGAGGCTCTGGAAGTGTGTATGATATCTAATCCTCGATCCTCTTGTTTAACCATTTGACTCAATATGGTGACAGCCTTGTAAGATATGCACGGACGTCCAAATGGTCGGTCACTTTGGCTTGTCAGTAACAAACAATGAATGTCTTGGGAAATGCTGGTCCAGATGATCCACATGATGAACATATGCTATCTAAAGCAAGGCTGAAGCAACATGCTGTTACGTGCTCCGTACCGGTTTGCCCTCGGCTTTGCACCCCCACACAAATTTGATAACCAGTAGATTGTTTGCGTAATTCGCTACTTTGGAAGCATGGCTTATTCAAAAGCAGAAAGCAGACAGAGGCCGGGTTGG
The DNA here is from genome assembly GCA_954870535.1 of Fusarium sp. VM40. Lineage (NCBI taxonomy): Eukaryota > Fungi > Ascomycota > Sordariomycetes > Hypocreales > Nectriaceae > Fusarium > Fusarium sp. VM40. The sequence goes on from CATPAH010000017.1 coordinate 3,989,328, forward strand.
GTAAATACCTCGGGAACAGAAGCTGATAACATTGCTTTTTGGGCATCTGTCATGCATACTCATCGCACAGATATCGCCAATCAGGCATTTTATGTATACCACTCGAACCGGCACATCTATAACATGATCGAGTAAATCTAAAATAAGATCTAAATCAAGATCAAGATGAGAAGAACCTGTCGACGACTCTATCCACATTGGATAGAGAATAACGAACTTACCCCGACCTTAGCTTGGGAACCCCGACTTTTCCCCACGGATGATTCTTCTTGGTCTGGGCACGAGCGTCCGCTAGTGAGAGCAAAACAGGGGGTTAGTCTCGGCAGCCCCAGGGGGGAAGTTGCTCTAATGCCCTGTGTTGACCGGGAATTCCCGGCATTTCGCATTTTGTTCAGTGGCCAACTCTAATGGAAGGCTAGAATGTGAAAGGAGTACAAAAGAGCTATGATCTATAAACGTTGAATGATTTTTATTTATTAATAAGATGTAATCCTACAGACAAAATTGTATGGAATGCTCAAACCGTCATCACTGACATTCTTCTTCTCCCCAAGACAAGTCAAGGTGAGAGCGAGCCGGTAGTTGTTGTGATAGGCGCGCGAGCAAGTTTAGCGTTCCCGGTTATGACAGCTATGGACGTCAAGGCTGTGTGTATTATCCGTAAGTATTTATGGAGAAAAGGAGGGTTCACAACATGATGAGGACCGCCATGAAATCGGCTTCCGATTTTCACCTTGGCTGTATTCGGTCAAAGAACAGCATTGAGTTGCGCTCGTGATCTGGGGCAAAGATCCATACTTATTAAATGACCAGGTCTCGAGACGGCACTAGAGAATCCATCGACAGCATGTGACATCTACCAAATTGGACCTGTGTTCTGGAAACACGGATATCGTTCGCTGTCGCAAGCGCGGCCTAACTCTCCGCCTCCGAACCTGGAGCACGGGATGCCGTGTTGAAGGTGAGCCTGCCTGGTGAGGGTAGGTGAGCAGTCTGTCGGAAGAGCCTACAATTCTGTTTGATAGATTGAGCTACGGCCCAGCGGAGCCGCGACAGTACAGTACAGTACAGCTTCCTGACGCCCTCAGGGAAAGATTTGCACCGGAAGGGTATGATGTGAGGGCTCCGGATGACTCCAGCCTTAAAATTCAAAGCTGAATAGGTCTGACAAGAAATTGCAGCGAATTTTTATGCCCATTGGATTGATTAGAGCACAACAGCTTTCCCTTTATCGTAACTATTGCTACAACAAGAGGTGCGATTTCTCAAGGTCGCCAGCAATTAAAAGGTGTGAATAGGCGCTCCTCCGAACTCCGGATGGGCGGGTCAGTTCTGGGGTCCAACTCCACAATGATATCCCACCCCGGGATGGGGAGGAGGCATTCCCGGTGTTGCGGAGGAGAAACGGCTTCTTCGTAGGGATTGTAGATTCGATAGGAACGCTTTGAACTTGGTCAAAGTAGAACTTCCCGATCTGTTTCTCTCAATTGCTGAAGTGGAAGAGATAGATAGTACATACTGATCGCGAAAGAACTATTGAGGCTCAAGAAACTGGTATGAAAACAGCCTCGCTAAGGACGACTTTATTACCCAGGAGATGCCCGGGATGTGTGTAACATGGGAGGGGGTCCACCGATGAGATCCATCATTCAAGTGCATACACCCACACGCAAGAGCGGATGTATTTTGAAGTACTGTGTCTTTGTGTCTTTCGTTGGTTGATAGTTGACTCTCTAAGTTGGCCGAGATTTGGTGATCGATGCTTGTGACCTTTATTAGTCGTGCCTCTCTACAACGTGTCCTTTGATATGAGTAACTGGTGAGCGCGTGTCCTGTATTTCTTTCTGCTTTGTATCAATTATTCGACAGCGGTTGAAAAGGCAAAAGAAACGAAAGCGCGCCTAGAGCGGTTCGATTTGTACCTGTCCGCTGGGCCGGAGTTTGCAGACCGCCCGGCCCAGAGCCCCACGCTCTTTCCCTTTCTTACAGAGGTGCGCTTCCAGCTTCAGTGGCAGGAGCAATAGCAATAGCGGAGATATTAGGGCACCTTCCCATGAAATGGGTTCCAATAGTAGTTACTTGCGACGGGCAGGAAGTATCTCGACTCGTGTGCAATACTCGAAAAATACTTAGACTACAGACAACTGTGTAGCTCTTTCCCCTTGTGGCTCTCTTCTTTTCGTGAGTGATCGCTAGTGCACACCCACTACAGCGCACCCCCCCGCCCGGGCCAACCACCGGCCCTGATCGAATAGCAAATTTATCTCATCTTTCGCTCCATCTCGAAATTCCCCAATTGACGCATTTCGCTTCCTACTCTCCAGCTTCAGCTTCAGTTTCTCCTTGCTTTGCCTCGCCCCCTTCGTTACGTCGAATCGTCTCCGACGTCCTCCTCCTGCCGCTGACTTCGACCGTTCAAGGGAAACAATCTCCTTTGTCTCTCCTTCTTTCTCTTATTAGCTTCTGCTCTTTGCGTCGCTCTGGAGAATTTCCTCGTGCTCAGCCCGTTGTCGGACCACTTACCTGTGCCACTCTGCGAAACTAATTTGTCTCTGGACCGCCTCGGAAACTTTCGTTTCTGAACCGCCGAGTATCATACAATAATACTCTCAACTTCAATTGCTATAAAAGCAACACATTTCTCTCTTTCGAAAGCTTCTTTTTACCCCTCCGATCGACTCCGATATAACAATGTCCAAGCTTGCTGTGGCCACAGAGGCCGTCAAGGAGGCCGTGGTTGGGACGCACGAGCCTGAGCAGCTCGCTGCTCACACCAAGGCCCGCTTCGCTCAGTTTGCTGTCAAGGACGCTGACTCAGGCGAGCTATTCCTTGGACCTGAAGAGTTCATCAACGCTGTTGCGCCCAACGGCGAGGACTATGTGAGTCACATGCTGCTGTTCCAAGCCAAGCTGTTTCCAAGCTTGGCTACGTGGTAGGGATTGACTGACATCATCCAAACAGCACAAGATCTCTCGCGACCAGTATTCTATTCTCTTCAGCGTTGCCGATGTTAATGGCAAGGGTAAAGTAACCCTAGCCGACTGGGGAGTGTTCGAGCACCTCCTCAGCAAGCCCGATGCCGAATACCAGATCGCCTTCCGTCTGTTCGACGTCGAGCGCGATGGCACTGTCAAGTATGACGATTTCCGCGCTCTCTACGAGCTCAACAAGGGCCCCGACAACCTTACCTTCGACTGGGAATCTGATTGGGCCAAGATCTATATCGGCAACAAGAAGCACCGTCACCCTCTCGACTACCCTCAGTTCTGCCAAATGCTGCGCGGTCTCCAGGGTGAGCGCGTCCGACAGGCTTTCCACCAGCTTGACAGGGACGGCGATGGCTTCATTAGTGGTGAAGAGTTCGAGCGCATTATCGTCGAGACAGCCCGCCACAAGCTGTCTGAGCACATTCTCGACAATCTACACACTCTTGTCAACCTCTCCATCGGATCCAAGATCTCGTATGCCAATGTCCGTGCTTTCCAGAACGTGATCGGTGGCATGGATCTTGTTGAGCTCATTTTGCGCCGCGCCATTGACGAGAGCAGCGATGGCAAGATCACTCGTCCTGAGTTTCTGAACGAAGCTGCCAAGCTCACCCGCTTTTCTCTCTTCACTCCTATGGAAGCTGATATCCTTTTCCACTTCGCCGGTCTTGATGAGCCTTCTGGTCGTCTGGGACTTTCCGATTTCGCCAAGGTCCTCGATCCCTCATGGCGCAACCCCATTTACGACGCTGTTGAGCACACCAAGGCTAAGATTGCCAGCGGGAGTATCATGATGAGTGTCCTACAGTCCGGTTACAACTTTGGTCTGGGCAGTATCGCTGGTGCCTTTGGTGCATTCATGGTGTATCCTATTGATTTGGTCAAGACACGACTGCAAAACCAGCGAGGTGCTCAACCTGGTCAGCGCCTTTACAAGAACTCAATCGATTGTTTCCAGAAGGTCATCCGTAACGAGGGGTTCCGTGGCCTCTACTCTGGTGTAGTGCCTCAGCTGATCGGTGTCGCTCCTGAGAAGGCCATTAAACTGACTGTCAACGATCTTGCCCGAAAATATTTCACCGACAAGAACGGCAACATCACACTCCTTTCTGAAATGGTTTCTGGTGGTTCCGCTGGTGCCTGCCAAGTTGTAAGTTTTACTAGTAATTATGATCTTGAAAGGAAGCACAACTGACAAGTATGCTGTAGGTTTTCACCAACCCTCTCGAGATCGTCAAGATTCGCCTCCAAGTCCAGGGTGAGGTCGCCAAAACCGTCGAAGGAACTCCTAAGCGATCGGCTATGTGGATTGTGAAGAACTTGGGTCTCGTTGGACTGTACAAGGGCGCATCGGCGTGTCTGCTCCGTGACGTGCCCTTCTCGGCCATCTACTTCCCTACCTACAGTCATCTCAAGAAGGACTTCTTCGGCGAATCCCCGACCAACAAGCTGGGCGTTCTGCAGCTACTGACTGCTGGTGCTATCGCTGGTATGCCCGCTGCCTATCTGACGACTCCTTGCGACGTTATCAAGACCCGCCTCCAGGTTGAGGCTCGCAAGGGTGAGGCCACATACAACGGTCTGCGACACGCTGCCCAGATGATCTGGAAGGAGGAGGGCTTCACCGCCTTCTTCAAGGGTGGTCCTGCTCGTATCTTCCGATCATCCCCCCAGTTTGGTTTCACCTTGGCTGCGTACGAGGTTCTCCAGAATCTTCTGCCCATGCCTGGCACTCAGAAGGAGAAGATCCCCACCGGAGTGTCAGATGCTGTGTCAACCGTCAAGGGCAGCCTGGACACTAGCCCATTCGGCCGCAGCCGCAACGCCCTCAAGGTGATTCTTGATCTTGATGAGGACTTTGGCAAGGTCAAGCTTCCCAACCAGCAGGGATGGCGATCATTGCCAAGAATCATGGGAGGTGGTGGCCAGTAAATGGGTTAGGCGATATGGGATGAATAAAACGACCAAGAGAATCCAGGAAGAAGCGACTGAGGGTTTATTCAGAGTTGAAAAGGATGCAAGGTTGATGAAAGCGATCGCCCGGTGACCGCTCGGCTATTACGCCCTCAAAACAAGCCATGGTCGGGCTTCAATGTCCGAGCCATGGCCCGGCCACATACGATTACCGGACAAAGCCGAGGAGGATGTGCTCATCAATTACAGCAACCCGAAAACCAACCTTGGCGGCGAGATATCTTTTTTTGGATTGATCTTTTCAATTTTAGAGCGCGAGACAAGACAAAGACAAAGACAAGACAAAAGAAACATGAATACAAATGGAAGACGGAATACAAAAAAAGAATTAAGATGAGATAAATCTGATATTCTAGTTCCCGGACGGAGCGGGTTAGGGTGAGCGTCTGCAACTTTTGCATCAGACTTGGCGTTCTGGGGTATTCAGAAGGCATGATGGGAGCTGTCTTTTTATTATCCTTTACTATGTTGGCTGTTTCGTGTTTATGATAGTATAGCTTGTGTGAGTTCTTTGTAAAACATGACAGCAAGTTGAAGTGTTCAGGTATCTGCTTCGAGTGACGTGTTCCGTGTGAGAAATGTCAACAGCGATAGGCATTGATGTATGGGTGGGAATGATGTGATTTGATGTGTCGTTAGCACTTAACTACTATTAAATGTGATTTTATGTGGTCATTGTTTTTAAGATGGAGATCCTCTTACTCTTACGAGTGTTCGGGATTGTCAAGGTGTCGGTCGACTTGGTAGACTTGCCGCAGCAATTGTCGACGCAGTTCACAGGCCTCCGAAACCATGAACACAAAGATGACCAAATAATGGGTCGTTTTATTTCCTTTCCAGGTACTCTTGGGCTTGATACTGACGGTACATGTTTAAGAGGTGAGTATGTTCGACCTTTCATCACACCTGAGCTATTACACAGTCCCGTGCAAAAGTTCCGAGAATAAGCCAACTAGGAATACATAAAGTAATAAATATATAAGATATAATAACTAGAACATTTGTATATAATATTATCTTAAGGTTATATAAGATGATATAAAATATAATATTTATAATTAATTTATATTATCTATATAAACTTTTAGATGAAAGGAAGCTATCAAAACATATGCCTATTTTAAATTCAACAGTTCCATACTCTCTTACGCCACATCAAAGACAAGATCTGATGACATCCAATGTACTGTGTGATTTGTTGTAATTGATGGATACTATTACGAGCTGCCCTGGAAATGCCACCATCTTTCTCCTGCATGGCGTGCCAACTTGTATTGTCTCAACTGCTGATTGAACCAAGCACGATACTCACATGCAAGATAAGGTAATTTGTACAATGTTTTAATTCTATTAGGCACATTTTGTGCCACCAACACTAAATTTATCTAATGCGCCTGTTCAATGTGCGCTGTGGTGATTCCTTTTTCCCCCAACGCCTGTGAAATACAAAAACTCCAATATTAGATAGACAGATTCATAACATTCGTTAATCCTTTTCCTCGCCAGTCGCATCAAATGCAACTGGCCTCTAAATTCCGAAGCAGCTTAGTAGTGGATATTGGCCAATCGCTGAACCCAGCCTGCTTGTTGTTGGGGTACAAACTCAGGGATCTCAACGCCAGGTTCGCTCGTCATGGACATCTTGAGCCACTCGACGTAGTCCTCGAAGCCCGTTGTGCTGCCAATGACCTTGACTTTCTTGATGCCCCTGACGCCCTCAAACATGCGCAGGTTGCGGTATCCGACGCCGAGGAACATGGACTGCACGACGTCGATGGTGAGCTCGTCAAGCCCGCTGTAGGCCTTGGTCACGGCGTCGGTGTCGTATGGGAGATCGACATCCAGACGCACCTGAGTGTGGAAGCGGCGGATGCTGGGGATGAGGGAAGACTCCTTGACGGGGCCGTACCAATTTCTGAGGCGGGGGAATGATGTGAGTAGTGTTGGGTGGGAGATGAATGTGTTGCAACCGTAGAGAAGATCGCTAGCCTCGTCGTGGATCTGGCGGTTGGCGCGAAGTAGAGAGGCGTGGACTTTTTGCTCAGGACAGGGACGGCCGCATCTTGTGTAGGGGGCTGTGATGAGGAGCTGGTCGTAGATCTCGAGGCGGATCTCGACAGGGAGGTCGAGGAAGCCGGTTTTATGAGGTTCTTGTTGTTCTTGTTGTTGTTGTTGTTGTTGTTGTTGGACTGCGGCAGCCATGATGATTGTTGTGTATATAAGACCAGATAGAATGGTGTAAGTGGTTGGTGGAGTAGAGTAGAGTAGAGTAGAGTAGATAAGATATCAAGTTGGATAGTCGGCGTGGACAAGATAGTAAATCAAGTTGAGAAAGAACTGCTAGACTGAGGAGTAAAGTAGACTAGACTGGACTAGCTGTTGATGGCTTGGAATGATGTTATCCAATGACGGTAGTGGTGATGAGTTGGAGGTAAGGTGATGTCGATCTTTGAGTTGTTGGTTGGAGGAGTCGTGTGATAAGACTGATAAGCGTGTATATGATGTATAACAAGTGTGTGATTTCTTGACGATGAGATGAAGAAAGAAAAGACCCAGAACAGGAACGAGGATTCTGGCTTCATATATACATATCACAAGATTGAGTCAACAGAGAGAGATTCGAACCTTGATTTACATGTCACCGTGGGTATGGCCGATAGACGGAACACACACGCCCTCCCCCCTGGTAGGGACCATTTCACGAGCCTTAAAACTTACGAGGCAGTGGAATTAACAGGGATCAAGGGTAGAACCAGGGATCGGAACGGGACGGTACATGCAGAGGGAAAAAAAGGCTGATGATTTGCGATACTGCAAAGTCATTGACCTTTTGGCCCAAGGGAAAGATGATTGGTTCGTTGATACACGCCCGCATCATATCATCCAAGGTGAGCTCTGATGTTGACCGAAAGATTGAATCATATGTACTTTTTCTTCTTTTTTTCTTCTTCTTTTGCTTTGAGAATACAATACGCATCGATTTATACGCTCGCAGATGGTGTCAGATAAGCTGACTCCCGTCAAAAATGTTTAACTCTTCTGAGCTAAATTGACGAGATTGGGGAATAAGCAGTAAAGATGCAGATCTTGAATCAGTAAAAGGTTTATTCAGCTAAGCCATTGAATGACACAGACACACCATAACCAGCCATTTGAAATACGGTAAGCTGTGCCGTGAGTATGTAACAAATAGTAAGACATGGCTTACCGCGTTACCAGTTTGTAGTTGACCGTGATATGCATGATACGTACAATAGGCACCGAGGGAATAGAACGGGGGTGTTTCTGCAGACGCGATACGCTAATTATTCGTTATCAGTTCTAACCTGGATGCTATATTTACAGCACGTTCAATGAGCTGAGCATAAGGTGACAAGTACCGTCCCGGTGCCGAGCGATGAGCCCCCGGAACAGCCGTTGGATCCACTATTTACAAGGGTTACCTCGTTAGGATCGGGAGCCAAAAAGAGAGGCCCCCTTTTCTTTTTTAGAGTCTAGAAGGTCCAGGGGTCTGTAAGTGATCGGGAGTGGCTGGACTCTAAAGAGAGAGAGAGAGAGAGTTACAGTTGAGAGATGAGAATAAATAGCAAGGAAAAGGTATCGTCATGATCATGTATATAAATTTTCACATCTAAATCTCATGATATGAGCATATTCCCAATTAAACAGGGGACACCCATAAAACGGAGGCCCAAGACCGTGTCAACACGCAACCAAAAAAATCTCTGCCTCTATTCCCAGTCCCTTCCGCCCCCTGCGAGCTCCATTGTTTGATGTTTTCCCTCTCATAATAGCACCACTTCCCATTCCTTACTTGTCAGTCACGGGCGTGGCTCGGAAATAGCACGGCATGCAACTCCAATGTAATGCAGCCATAAAACATAGACCAGCGCCAACAGTATAAAAGGGGAAACACCAAAGAGTCACTCATTGCATTCCATTGCACTCCTGTCGAGATGTGTTCCACTTCGGCTCCGAAGACACCGATAGCAATGAGCCATCACCAAATCTCCCCAAGAGAATAACCCGCGAGAGAGCTCCCTCTGTAGGTTTAGTCCGGCCTCTCCCGATCATTTCTCTATCATGAAGGCTCCACATTTTGAGCCTCGTCTGGCGTGATCTAGGTTCGATGTCTGCGGCTCTGTGCCTTTTTCTCTCCTGCTCCGTACACCGCTTGGCATTTGCCGAGACAGTGTTGTTTTTAAGGTGAACAACATGCTCCAGAGAAGACAATAACCCACGATCGTAAGGGGGTGTGTAAAAATGGTGTAGCCTTCATATCATATCCACTCTCTTTTAACGTGTCAGGGCGTCTTCGGGCAATTCCCGTTGATGCACGACCACGTTCAAGATATCCCGTTGTCCTGATTTACAAACTAAGTTTTCGCTTCTAGAAGCTTTGTCTTGTTTCTGTTATGATTATCTTTGACTTTTTACCAGACAACATGGAATTACTCGGATACTCTCCGTCGGTCAGCGTTGGACACGCACGACACGGAAGCTTTGATATTATAGTTACGGAGCATCAATATCTTGCAGAATCCTTCGTCATCTTGCATTCCTGTTTTATCCGATGCAGCTCATCTCGATTAATTTTGATGACTTGACTGTTAACGATTTTGGTTTTATCTTGATCGCGATGAGGTCTGGTTGATCAGGCTCATCTGATTGGACGATGCAGCCACATCTGGCTTCCGTCAGCCACATTTCATCATTCTAATGCAGGCAAGCACTTTCACGCAAATCAAGGTAGGTACGTACCCGAGCAATGGCGTCAGTTGAACCTCCCTTCCATCATCTCATCTCTCAGCCTCAGTCACACGACGCATCTCCCAAGAGCAACATCACCAACATCCTCACTCTCTTTTTGTCTCTTTTCTGTCTCTTCCACTTAAATCTTGTTCTTGCCGCCTAACGACGACAAATAATAGATATAATTAACCTCTATCCCTTAACAGACTTCCAATAGTTGTCATGACAGGCAGTTTCCTTGGCCTTCTCTCTGGCCTCTTTGGCTGGGTCTACTTCTTCGCCTGGAGCGCGTCTTTCTATCCTCAGCCCTTGCTCAACTGGCGTCGTCGCTCCACAAGCGGAACTACTATCGATTTCCCCTTTATCAACGTCCTCGGTGAGTGCCCTTCTCTTTGTTGCGTCTCCCTCTCTATCAAGACCCCCAGTGGCCCAAACACATGGCACGATTAAGGTGTCAAAAACATACGCCCCCAACTTATCCCTAGCATTAGCCCAGTAGCTGCTGTGATCGGCACCTGGGCCCGATCTCCGCCGCCCTTGGGCGATCCTAGTCCACAGCTCACTCATACACTCACTTTATCTTCGTTGCTGACCATGATATTCGTGTCTACCAGGCTTTGCTGCGTATTTTAGCTCCAATGTCGCTTTCTACTACTCACCAGAGATTCGTGCTCAGTATTCTGCCAGACATAAAGGTCTTCAGTCTACCGTGCAGTTCAACGATATCACCTTTGCTCTCCACGCTCTCTTCCTATCCATCATCACAACTTCGCAGTATATCTCACCCTCTTTGTGGGGATTTACCCCAAATGCTGGAAACCGCCCCAGCCGATTCATTCTTGGGGTAGCTGCCGGCTGTATCATGGGTGTTCTTCTGACATGTGGCATTGTTGCTGCTTCCCCTGGGAACGATGCTGTCTACGACTGGGTTGCCCTCGATATTGTTTACGCCGTAGGCTATGTCAAGCTTATTGTCACCCTGATCAAGTACACGCCACAGATCGTCACCAACTACAACAACCAGAGCACTGACGGTTGGAGCATCTCTCAAATCCTGCTGGATGTTACTGGTGGTGTTCTTAGTGTAAGCCAGCAGGCCATCGACAGCTACCAGCAGCGTGACTGGAGCGGCATCACAGGAAACCCCGTCAAGTTTGCACTTGGTAACATCAGCATGATCTACGACTCCGTCTTCATCGTCCAGCACTACATCCTGTATCGTGACTCGGAGAAGCCGCAGACCGATGCGCGCGAGGATGAGAGGTTGTTGCTGGACGAGGAGCAGAGAGCGGAGCGGGGCGAATGATATTGCTGTCTTTGCCTCAATAGACGATCGCGACTGTTTGGCAGGGCGTATCGTATCTCTTGAAGGGTGTGCCACCAGGTACATGCCGGCGGTGTTTTGATTTGTATTGGATACACTTCCGCCACAAGATCTACTGTAAACTATTAGAGTACCGGCCTCGTAGGCAACCTAATATTTGCGATGCACACTTCGTATCGTCAACCATTTAGTAAGCACATACAGAGTCGTATATACGCGGTTATACAAGATGGGTGGCTTTGTCAAAACAGCTGGAAATGGTTCAGTTGTCACCGAGCATCCGCCTGCTCACGGTCAGCGCATGAGCATGCAGCCTGTAAGCCAATAGCGGCGACCATACCACCCTCCTAATGTCGGCTTAGCCGCGTGCATCTTACTCCCCTTACAGCAAGCCCGAATACTGCATGTGCTTTGCCCATCCTAACAACCCGGTAAGGCGATCCATCCGAAAAAGGTGTCTGGTGTTAGCTGCTGACCGTGGGAGGGTAAGCGGTGACATGACTGAGATAGTAATTATTTGATTTCAACAGAAGCTGGGCTTACACTGAACATGATTTGCTGGCTAGTTCTTGACAGCGCGTAGATCAACTAATCTGGCAAAGTGACGTGGACGAGTCAGATACACCGGTATCAAATCACCGTATTTTTACTTCGTTAGTATTCGATATCTAGATGTTGACCACTATTGTTTCCACATCTACTCAAACGTAACAAGAATACGGAAAGACATCATTAACTATCACTTCTGCATAATAGAAATTGACCTCGAACAAAACATACTGGCCATTTGTGTACGGCTTGAATATGTAGGGTAGCCAAGATAACCGTTTGTAGAGTCACACAATCGGGATCATTACAGCCTGGGGTATCTAGTAAAGTGACCTACGATTCGGCGACTTTGTATAAACATGAAAAAAGGCCATTTACATGTCAAAATAATATATCAGTGTCGATACTGTGTAGAGGCAGCAAAAAGTAATCCGACAACGGCAGGATTCGAACCTACGCGTGCGAACACAATGCCTATGATGTCTCGTAAGAGATAGCAGGGCATCGCCTTAACCACTCGGCCACGTTGTCATACTGAATTGAGAGACGGTCTGGTAGATTCAGTATATAAACACTGGAATCTTGACAAATTGATGCTCTCACAATTTGCACACTGAACATCTCAACCCATCTGATGTTTTGTGTAATAGCTTGGCAGGTAGCAAGCTGATAATGTCGATTTCCATCATGCATGTTGTACTCCTGGTAAAGATGATGTATGATTGGCCAGCTTATCGTCATTTCCTAGCATCATATGGAATCAGAAACACTGCACCAGGTATAGTCGTTCACTATCTATTTATTCTTCCTCTATGCCGCAAATACTCTTACTTTACAAGTTCTTTTGTTACATCTATTTTAATACAAAGTTGATAGTCTTGCCTCCCCTCACAGGAATGGCCCTCTTGGCTGCGCGCAAATCGTAGAGTCCTCCAGAGAACCGCGCAGCACCATCCTTAGTCGCGAGAATCTCTTTGACCATCCAGTCTCGTAGCCCATCTCCCGATAGCTCAGCCGGAGGTGGTGGTATGCTGACTACACCACGAACCTTACCGTTGACCTGCACAGCGCAGGGCTGGATTCTTGGGCGGACGATTTCAGCTAGGGAGGTATCTGCGACAGGGAAGCTCGCAGATTCGAAGATGGAAGTAGTTGAAGGGTTGAGGAGAGCCCAGCATTCCTCGGCAAACCCTGGTGTGATAGGTGCCATCATGGAGATGAGAGCCCGAGCAGCTTCACGCTTGATGATCGGGCTAGCGATAGTGTTGTCGGCGATAGTGTTGGTAAGAATCATAAGATCTGATACTGCAGTGTTGAGGGAATAGACCTCCTCATAAGATACTGTAACAGATTCGATGGTGTGCTGGACGTGGCGCCAGATAGCCGCCTCAGCATCCCATTGTGCAAGTTCCTCCGCAGAAGCCGATTCAAGACGCTCGTGTTTAGCGCTGAGATAGTCTCGTGCAGATACAGGCCCATCAACAGGTTCTGCAGCGATGGCTGAGATTTGATCGTGCAGCCGTTGAAGCCAGCGGGTGATGCCAGAGATCTTGGCTTCGTCCCAGTTGAGTATCTCGCCAACAGGAGCCTGGAACAGGATATGCGCACGGGTGGCGTCAGCACCATACTTGGAGATAAACTCTGAAGGGTCGACGCCGTTATACTTGGACTTGGACATCTTCTCAAACGAGATCTTAGCCTTTTTGCCAGATGATACAACCTTGGGCTCATTCGGGTCCGTCAGGTCAACCTCGTCAGATTTGAGGAAGCGGCCATTCTCAGGGTCGATATATGTCCTGCCGTGAACCATACCTTGAGTGATAAGGCGCTTGAAAGGTTCCGCAGACTTGTAAGTCTCCTCAGTATACTGAGGAAGTAGATCTGTCGAAGCCAAAAACTTGAACATAAAACGGGCGTAGAGTAAGTGCAGAATAGCATGCTCAATACCACCGATATAAGTGTCGACAGGGAGAGTCTTGCCCGCTTCAGGAGAGAATGGTTGCGTTTGATTATGAGGGTCAGCGAACCGAGCATAGTACCAACTTGAGTCGACAAAGGTATCCATGGTGTCTGTATCTCGTCGAGCAGGGCTGCTGCATTTGGGACAAGTCGTGTTGACAAACTCAGAAGAAGTCTCCAGGGGACTTCCGTTGCGTGTCTCCGCCCAGTTTACATCAGGAAGCTCTACTGGCAGCTGTTCGTCTGGCACAGGTACTGGGCCACAAGAATCGCAGTGAATGATAGGAATAGGGCTGCCCCAGTACCGTTGTCGACTGATGAGCCAGTCTCGTAGACGCCATTTCTCGACAGTTTTGGCGAGATCAGCCTTCTCGAGCATCTTAACAATCTCTTCCCCAGCTGCTGCTGAATGCTTGCCCTTGAAGGGACCACTATGTTCTGTCATGTATCCATGTTCGACAAAGGGCTCGTTTTCCATAGCTGTGGTCGACTCATCCTCTGAGGCAGAGAGGACCTGTCGAACAGGCGCATCATAAAGATGCTCTTTCCAGAATGCGTTATCACGCAAATCGTGACCAGGAACACCCATAACAGCGCCCTCGCCATAGTCGCCCAAGACGTAAGGGGCGACATAAACTGGTAGCGAAACCTTGGTGGCGCCAGGTGTATCTTCATTGTAGGCAAGTGGGTTAATAGCCCGCAGGTGAGGTAACAGATAGCCAACCTTGGAATCTTCAGGTAGACCCGGGATGGTGTCGATGAAGGCTTGCAGTTCAGGATCCGAGGTCGCGAGCTTGGCTACGATAGGATGGCTGGCAGCAAGAGCCACATACTGAACACCAAAGAGGGTATCGGGTCGAGTGGTGAATACTTCGATCGCAGCATGGATATCGTGACCCATGGCTAGAACCGGAAACTTGACAGTGGCACCAGTTGATTTGCCCAGCCAATTCTTTTGCTGAGCCAGCACTCTCTCCGGCCATGCGTTATCCTTTGCAAGCGCGTCAAGTTCATCAAGTAGCGCCTCACGAAACTCCGAGATGCGGAAGAACCATTGTTTGAGCTTGCGCTTCTCGACCCTGACACCCGACCTCCATGAGCAGCCATTGGCATCGACCTGCTCGTTTGCCAGGACGGTCTTGTCGACAGGATCCCAATTGACCTCGGCTTCGGCTTGGTAGGCAAGACCTCGTTCATGAAGCATGAGGAAGATTTGCTGGGTATGCTTGTAGTAGCCAGGATCGCAAGTAGACAATTCCTGGAAACATATTAGGGCTGAGAATCCATGCCATACTGCTGTTGTACCTACACGATGCCAATCCCAGCTGCCATTCATCAATTCCAGCTGCTCCTTCATTTTGCTCATGTTACTTGCTGTCCATTTCTCTGGGGGTACCCCTCGCTCAATCGCAGCATTCTCAGCCGGAAGACCAAAAGCATCCCAGCCCATGGGCAGTATAGCATTGTCGCCCTTCAATGTTCGGAATCGAGCAACCACATCGGCAATGGAGTATACCCGTAGGTGGCCCAAATGGAGCGTCCCCGAGGGATACGGAAACATTGGCAACACATAGTGGTTATTTTGGCCATCAGCTGGTTTATTGGAGGCTTTTCTAGACCCATTGAATTCTTTCCACTTCTTTCGCCATTTATCGTCTATTGAAATAAGGTCGATAGCGTAGTATCGTCGTGAGAGCGGCCCAAGAGTCGCAGTCTTGGTGCGGGCGATTATCGGCCTTCGAATTGTATTAGAGACGGAGAGGTTAGTCAAAGCACGCCTTGCCGCAGCGCAGCTCATGGGCCTTTGATGCAGCAACGGCATTGGGACGCAGGCATGGTATGATGCTAATCCGCATCAATTGTGTCGAGGGGAGTTGGCAGGTAGCAAGTTCAGATGTTAGGTACGTTCGCAGTAGCACGCGATAAATGGATGGAAGCTGTGGAAAAAATGAAGCTCGGGCCATGTTGGTAGGTACTTGAATCACTACCAGCATCATGCCTGTTTACAGGTACCTACTATACTAGAGGCGCCTGCAGCTGCATGTTGAATGTATCATGCGGGCGGTCATGGCTGCTAACGTTCAGTGGCCACACCGAGAACGGCTGCTGGAGGCTGTTAACAGAACCCCCGCTATCATGGATGCCCCGCCACAAAACTTGTGCCCTCCACGATCAGAGAAAAGAGACCTAACGCCGACGTCTCACTTGACTTGTCTTGTTTTACCCCGAGTTATCTCCTTGGTTTGAGAGAGGAGAGAGAGGCAAACGCAATAGGCCAAATTCGACAACTATCAAAGCGATAAGAGACGGTTACAGTCTACAAACCATTGGAGAGCTAGATACTCTTCCGATCTCGGTCCTGCATATCTCCTCTCCCATCACGTTCCTCTATTCCACGAACCGACGATTCAAGCACCTGCGACTCCAAATCTACAATTACATCAACTTCGCGAACAAGCACAACCTATTTCCTCTTCACGATAACTCTCCAACTTCTAGTCCTTCGCAATGGACAAAATCACCGACCGCATCGCCGCTCTGCCGGCTGATGGCACATATTTCTCCCTCGAATTCTTCCCTCCCAAGACAGCAATGGGTTTCTCCAACCTACGAGACCGTCTTCACAGAATGGAGCGAGCTCTTCGACCACTCTTTGTCAACGTCACTTGGGGCGCTGGTGGAAGCACATCCCAGAAATCACTTGAGTTGGCCGAGTTGTGCCAGAGAGAGGTTGGACTTACAACTTGTCTGCACTTGACGTGTACCAACATGAGTAAGAAGTTGATTGACGAAGCGCTTGCCGATGCAAAGGCATTGGGAATCAGGAATATCTTGGCCCTGCGAGGTGACCCTCCTCGAAGGGAGGAGTATCGCGATGCGGAGGACTCGGAGGACGATGGTGGACAGGACTTCAACTGGGCTATTGACTTGGTCAAATACATCCGCAAGACCCATGGCGACTATTTCTGCATTGGTGTTGCAGCATACCCAGAGGGACACGCTGAGGAGAGCCATCCCCTCGGACAAAGCGTGGAGCACGATCTTCCTTACCTCGTCCAGAAGGTGCAGGCTGGCGCAGACTTTATCCAGACTCAGCTATTTTTTGATATCGAGGCGTACGAGCACTTCGAGAACACTCTACGAGAACACCCGAGCGGCGCCTTCAAGGGCATCCCCATCATTCCCGGATTGATGCCTATCCAGAGCTTCCAAATGATAAAGCGCACAACCAAACTGAGCCACGCCAAAATCCCCGACCATCTTCTTGAACGCCTCAATGCCGTGAAGGGCGATGACGAGCGTGTAAAGATGGTTGGTGTGGATATTGTCAGTGAGTTGATAGACAAGGTCAAGGACATCAAGAGCAAGACGCCAGGTCCAAAGGGCTTCCACTTTTACACACTCAACCTGGAGAAGGCTGTATCCTTCATTCTGGAGCGAGCAAACCTTATTCCCGACCCCCCTGAGAATGAAGAAGCCGTCTCAGTTGACGAACTCGCCATTCCTGCACTACAGATCAATGGCAGCACCAACATGCGATCCAGCAGCCACTCCCGCTCTCGACAATCGAGATCTAGAAGACACTCTTCTGTCGTTTCTGACCCTCACAATTATGTCATCGTTGGTGATAGACCAGCGATACATCCCGAGTGGGAGGCTACCAGTCAGGAAGCCGGCGGCCGTGCCGAAGCCATCAACACCCGTGCTAACACGCTGGCTATATCGGAGGGCGAAGGCGCTTTGGGCCGTGAGGCGACATGGGATGACTTCCCTAACGGTCGTTTTGGTGATGCCCGCTCGCCTGCCTATGGTGAGATTGACGGATACGGTGTAAGCCTCCACATGTCCGTTACACAGGCCGTCAGACTTTGGGGTCACCCCAAGACACGGCAAGACATCAACGATCTATTCGTCAAGCACATCCAAGGAGAGCTTTCGGCCATCCCATGGAGTGAGGAGGAGCTCCTGGCCGAAAGTTCCACCATTAAGCCTCATCTCTTGCAGCTCAACAGCAAAGGATGGTGGACTGTCGCCTCGCAGCCCGCTGTCAACGGCCTGCGCTCCGCCGACGGCACTTTCGGCTGGGGCCCGCCCAACGGCTTCGTCTTCCAGAAGTCGTTTGTAGAGTTCTTCATTCCCGAGAGTGAATGGAACACTCTCAAGGCCAAGCTGGTATCGTCGGAGCTACAGGGCTATGTGTGCTTCTACGCCAGCAACGCGCGCGGCGACTATGTCACGTCAGACAGCAGCGATCACGTGGACGGCTCGGCGGAGTCCAGCCCGAGCACAAACGCTGTGACATGGGGTGTGTTCCCGGGCAAGGAGATCATTACGCCGACTATTATCGAGGAGGTTAGTTTCCGAGCTTGGTGCGAGGAGGCGTTTGGTATCTGGGGTGAGTGGGCCAAGGTGTACGGACGGGGATCTGAGAGCGAGAAGCTCCTCAGCGGCATAAAGGACGAGTACTGGCTGGTTAATCTGATTCATCACGACTTTGTGGAAAAGGATGCTTTGTGGCAGGTTTTGTTAAGTTAAGCAAGGTGTTTGGAATATGCAAGGGGGTGTAAATATATCTGGATGAAATAAAATGAAAATAACTATAGGAGTTCTGAAGTATCTAAACTGGAATAAAGATACTCCGTGATAGCATGCAAAATTATAATAGCACGATCTAGCATTAAGGTTGTTGAGCAAAATATTTATACGTCTTTACTAATTCGCTGTATTAAGTAGTGGGTGATACGAAGTATTAGGATTGAGTATTGAGTAGTGAGTAACCACCAAAATGAGCGCTCTCTCATACAAACCAACCATACACATCTCACATAGTATTATACTCTACAGGCAAAACCGGGAGAATTTCACAATGAGCGGTTTAGGTATTATGTTAAGAATCGCACCGTTTATTGTTTGCATGGGGGTTATATAGCTAATTTTCTTACAGCCCCCCCTTTAATTTTCATGCCCCATGATTTCCTTTCCCAACAAACCGTCGAAAGATGTTATGAATGAGACAGAGATATCTGATATAAACGAAAAGAGCCAAGTCATTTGGGCCCAGGGGAAAATAGCGAATGGGGAAATGGGTATCTGTGCTGGGGGAAAGGGGATATGGGGCAGAGTGGTGAGTCGGCCATCAAATATGTGTCGCAATACCAAAAGAAAAGCAATGAATGGTCGACATAGCCATGTGCGCTGATGAAAGTTTTTTACGCATTAGTCCCCTGAGCGCAGTGTATAGTACACTCTGCAGAGCATTCATCCATGCGATATGTAGCTCATCTACTTCTGTTAAGGATGCCAGTAGTTGCTCAAGGCAGAGAAGATTTGAGATCGCGTGCTTTAGATTTCCCCGTCACCCCAATCCATGTAGGATGAATCATCTGGGGGAGCTCCGGTGTAGCTTTTCTTGCCACCAGTGAAAATGTCGGGAAATGAGGGTTCGGTCGAGGCCATCATATCGAGGCCGGGAGGCGGCATCATGTAGGACTGAGGCTTGCGTTCGACATCTCCAAAGAGCGATGTCGGGGCGACAGTAGTTGAAGGGGGCAGACTCGCAGGGTGGCTAGTGAAAGCAGGGGTTGGAACAGGCATGGGCGCGTCGTCGTAAGGAGACTCGCTGTCTTGGTACTGCGCAGAGGCGTCGGTGATAGTAGCAGCGGCCTTCCGAGCGGCTGAGCGAGCAGGGGTAGCTCCGCGAGGAGTGCGACCTGTTGTCTTGACCCTCTTGGAGGGGGTGTTGTCCAAGTCGTCGAAGTTGAGTTCATCTTCGTCCTCGTCATCAGAAGCGGAGCGTTTGATGGGGTTCATGGGAAGTGCATTGACCTTGCGCTTCGAGCCTTTACCAGAGCGACTCCCGGCACCACGAGCAGGAGTAGGCTTGGAAGGAGTGCTGAGCCCGTTAGGACCAGAGCCGATACCAAGGTTAAGGCAGTTAGCAACGTCGCCTCCTTCATTAGCGGTCTGGCGAAGATTCTCTGCGTCCTTCTTGATAGTGCGGAACTGGAACTGAATTCCATCAGTAGTCGACTGGCCAAAGTACTTGGCGATGTCTGTGAAGCAAAGTTAGTGAGATGTCTGTTAAGACTAGAAATGTGACAAGGTTGTTGGAGCCGTACTGTTCTTGTCAATGGCAGCTTGAGTCGAAGGAAGCAAGTTCTCGTCGGTGGTCAAGTCCTTGATATCGAGACCCTGCACACGCGCATCGTTGATGATGTTGACCGTAGCGCGAACCTTGCGAAAGCGATGGTTCAAGGCATGATCAGTCATGTCGGAGCCATAACAGGCAGCGATTTCTGGGGGTAGAGAGAAAGGGTCAATCTCCCATTCTCATCCAGAGACGCACAAGCAGAGAAAGGGCAGCAGAATCACAGGGCAAATAAGGAGACGGAAAGATTCTTACCCTTGTAGTTCCATTTAACCTCGGGATGGGCGGCTACAATGGCGCGAACCATACGAGCCTGAGCCTCGTAGGTCTTGTAGTTGGCCTTGGCATTCGCGGGAGCCATGTTTTACGTGGGGACGTTGACTAGTTGTTGAGTTAGTTTGAGCGTAAAGAACAAAAGGAGGAGGATGGTTTTGAGTTAAACGAAGGGAAAGATTTGGTGAGTGTGGTGGGTTTATGATCGTGATAATGATGCCAAGATCAAGGGCATGAGGCGACAAACGCGATAAGGGGGTACCAAGTAAACACTGACCTCAAACGAAAGGTCAAATTGTGGGTATCCTACTAGAGAGGCGTGAGTAGATATGAAGGCGACTTCGCGTTTGGTGATAATGGAGAACGACGATGAAAGAAACGATATCTGAGACGATATCGGGGAGGGGACAAGACGAGGGCGAAACTCGAAGATAGTAGAACGAGAAGAAAAGAAAGAAGAGTAAAGATGAAAGAGTGTAAGAAAGGATGACCGATTAATATGAAATAGATGATTGCATGTGAGTTAAAGGGAGAGAGTGAATTGCATCGATGAGTGGTGATGATGCGAGGTGTGAATGGGATGAGGTTGAAGTGAAGACGAAAGAAAGCGGAGGAAAATGTATATAGTGGCCCTTGGCGATGATTCACGGTCGAAACGACCCGAACCACAAGGCGATAAGAATAGGGAAAATGGTGCTCACCTAAATCAGTTGCGAATTTGTCTTGCGCGTTCACACAATATTATATCCTTATTGAATAGTTGGAGATTTGAGGTGTAGATGATAGTTGGCTGCGATTTGAGGTTAGTTGCTGGGCGACCAGTGCGCAAATGCAAGGATACCTTAGGTAATTCAACCAACCACAATCTGCCGTGTAGGTACAATAGACAAAGAAAGAAAGCAAGATGGTCAAAGTCGACCGTCTTCTATGGGTTCTTGTTTGCAACTTAAATGGGATGTGGCTGTGGAGGAGTACGTCGGTTTGGGGGTTTGTTGACTTGCGAGTTCTCGTCTGCATAAGAACTGTCTGTAGCGGGCCAATTAGTGTCAGTGCCACATGCTAGACTCGACAAATCGCGGCAATAAACGATTATGTCCAAGAAATTGGTTTGAAATTGCCTGAGATGGCAGGTGATGAGAGTACGGATAGGTATCGATGTCTTTCGGCGCGTCTATACGGAGCTGGTAGCAGAAGTCAGGGGCAGAAGTCAGGGGCAGAAAGCCGTGAAGCTCAGATAGCTCGAGACTTCAGGTTACTATATACAGTCGCAGCGCATCGCATCGTCAGCAGCAGACTGATACGCGGAAATATACACACACAAGCAAGGTAATATGGCGTTATATTCTATTAGTCTATATTCTATTACGTTCCCTATATTACGTTGTCCGACATGCGGATCAATTTGTTTGAAATCTCCTCCAGATATGTACCCCGCTAACAGATCCTAACGGTGGTTGAATGCTGCTGTAGCTGGCGATGAGTGGTGTGACCTTGTCGTGTGCCTGTTTCAGAAATACGCCAAGGCCTGTGTTTTCCAAAGCCAAGACCCGGCAATCGCTCAGGGATTGCGTAATTGTGGGGGAATTCATGTCGAGGACAAAGACATGTAGAATTTCGCCTCGACTTATCGAGCCCAATCACTCGACTCGGCTCTTTGGGTCTGTCGAAGCTGACCACTCATCTTTCTTTGCTTTGCTAACTCCGTCTGTGCTGCTCCTTGTTCCATCTCTTTCGGGATATCTCTCATTTTCCTTTCAGGATTCCCTGGCACTTATTCCGCACAAGTTCTTGAATCATATCGACGCATCAAGATCCGACATCGCCGTCATTATATCGTTCGTGTAACTGATGGTTGGGAAAACTTATTTAAGCTCCTCAGAACCAACAAAGGGAGCAGGTCGTCGCGTAGGGGTAAGGCTTCGGCTGTGGCTTCGTGTTGTTGCCTTAGGAGCCTCCCACTCCACCATGGGATGCTCCTTGATTTGTGCCTGGTCCTCCTGGTTATTGTACAACAGGTACTGGAAGCCAAGGAAGAAATCGCACGATGCCTGGAACATACCCGAGATCTTGAAAGACCAGGGGATCTCTGACTTGGACGTGAAGAACCAGAACAGCTTCATGGTGTCTCCACCAATCCAAGCAGCCAAGACCGACAAGCGTAGACCCTTGGATGACTTGGCTCGCAGGTTGATCAAGATCTGAGGGATAGGGAGTGTCGCTTCCACACCCAGTCCAATACATCCGATAGTGTTTGCATACACAGCGTAAAGTCCAGGCATCTGAGAAAGGAGGAGCTCCAGAACAACGAGAGCAGCAGCAAAATACATAATAGCATGCCAGTATCTGTAACCAGTTAGCCCAAAGTTGCACACGTGCAACCAGTCTTGCACACCTACCGTCGAGGAGATCGCCATTGCCAAAAGTTGTAGGGGCGCTGGAAGCCCATCAAGCTATCGTCGGTACCGGCAAAGGGCAGGCCGGCGTCACCGCCCTTGGAAGGTGGAGGGGGCCGGAAGTCGAGCGCAACTTTAAGGAGTGCCACTTGGACGACAACCATCAGTAGAGACTGTAGGAGAAGACTCGTATCGTATTGGGCTTGAGGCCAGTAAAAGATTCTGTGTGTCGGGAAGCGCGGGTCAGCCACGGTCCACGCCGGGCGCATGGAGCAAAGAGTAATCGAACCTTAGGAAAGATGCGACAAGCATAATAAGAGGAATATCGAGAGAGAAGCCTGCGCTGGTCTTGTTTCGGTACATGGAGATAATCTGATCGGCATAGGAGAGGATTGGCGACATGACGATGAAGAAAGGGGCCACCCAGGCCGTCAGCTCCATGACCCATCCTATGAGTCCTCCCTCCATTTTGTTGCTGTTGTTGCTATCAGGACTATGGGATCAAGTCGGGCGCAATGGATCGAGGAGTTGCCGGTGAGAAATCGTCGCGAAAAAGGGCTTATGTTGACGACGACGCTTTCATCCGGATAAGCAGACGCAAAAGTGACCTATCGACTAATGGCAGGGAAATACGAATGGCGAAAGAATAAAGAAGAAGGAGGAGGAGAATGGACTATGATGTAAGAATCAAGAAGTCCAAGTTATCGAGACGACAGACAAGTGTGAAGGTGAGCGAGTACTGAGTAGTACAAGGATAAAGGAGAGAGGTCGAATTGACGAAGACAGCCCCAGCTTATGTCGCGGGCAATTTTGGTAGTGGTTGCTCTACGGATACGGAAACAAGAGATGAAGTTTGTCCTTTGACCAATCACGACTGACGCTAAGATGGGCACAGGCCATCTCCACTGAAGAATCGGTGGGCAGAAGCTTGGCTAGAGGCTCTGCCATGCTAAGGAATGGGAGCCAAGCCCCTAATTCTTACCCGGCAGTTCTACGAGTACTCCAATGAGAGTTTGGTAAAACCACATGGATTTTGGTGCCGTAGACCCGGCAAGCTGGGGTCAAGTTCCTTTCCAGGACATATGCTTAGTCCGGATTGGTTGCCCAGCGTATTTCAAGGCTCAAGCATCGAGACACGAAACACAAGTTCCTCTTCAGTTCGTGTCTATTAATACATCTGTAACGGCGATACGTACCTATACTGATAATAGCTATTGTAAAAAACACGAGCCAATGCGCTCAAGAATGAGTGTTGAATACACGGATATTCGATCGCAATTTCTATTTGCTCTCAACGGCAATAACGTTGAAGCTGGAAAATAGCAGCTTCCCCTCTTTGTATGGTTGTATCTGGACACGCCCAAGTGAAGGTATTCGCCAACTCCAGTCGCACGTGACGACTTTGAACTTCACGACAAACATACCTAGTACGCACACTGGAACATGAGCTGGATCTCGACATTACTATTCGAAATCTGGCAGAAACACATTTGAAGAGATCTAATCGCAGCGAATGTCTCCTGCGCTGAACATCCCAGAATATGTTGTAAGACCAGTGGGCGAGAGTTGTTTTCGACCCTGAGCCTGGACTAAACTCATGTGAATGAGGATGTTGCTGCTGAAAATCTTCATTCTCATCAACTAACCTCTATACATTATATTCTTGGTCTTGCATGGAACAAAGTCCCCTCAAACCGAAATACTTGCTATATAGACGAGGTATTGTGTGGATATGACAGTTTGCGGCTGGCACTGCCTGAGCAGGTGGTTCACATATCGAGCTTAAGTTTACAGTTCAACTCTCGCTCATCTTCAGTATCCGACGTGCAGAAGATACTAGCCAAGTACATCGTACATCGCTATCGACTGCAAACGGAGTCACTTCCAGCATGTTGCTCATCGGCGACCCCTCTTTCGATCGTTTGCCTGCTAAGATATTGTAGCTATTGATGCTCCATTGTTCATATTCATCGCAGCGCTCTGGCACTGACAGCCACCGAGGCATTGTTTGTTTGCATGCACCTGTCACTAACATCTCCAGGCAGCATAAGCACTGGCTCCTCCCCTTTACACTCTTCACTTTCTCGTCACCTCTGCATCTTCTCTCTGAACAAGAGTAACACTTTATTCTTCTCCACCACTTCTTACCTTCACACGAGAAGACAAACATCATGACGTATCCCACCACTCCAGAGAGACGCGAGCGCCTCTCTCGAGCCGCGGCCCCGACGAATATGGCAATCTCCGATTCTGAGGAAGATGGCGAACGCCACCGGCCTGCAGCAGCAGCTTCGGCTCAAGCCAAAGTCAAACGTATCAAAGTCAAGACCAAGCATGAAGACTCCAGCTCCGACTCGAACTCATCCATTACTACAACCAAGAACGCAGATGGATCTTTAGAAGCACTTAACAAACCCACATCCCTAAACAAACGAACCTCCAGTGAGAGCGACGGTGGCTCACCTTCCAAGAAATCGCGGAAGGTGGTTCTTAAGCTTAATAAGTCCGCCGGTGCCAAAGCCCCTACAGTTGCCAACAACGACGTCAATGCTGCCTTGGTCCAGGCACTCATCCCGTCGCCCTCGCATGCTGAGGTTCTGACCCAGCTCAGTCCAGCTGGCGCTTCCCGCTTTCAGGTCTTTTGTGAAGGTCTCAGTGCCATTCAGGCTCAGTTCCTCTCCACTCTTCAATCTGCACAGGAAGGAGAAGAACTCAAGCAGGCCAAGAATACAATTGGGCTGCTCGAACAACAGCTGAAGTCGAGGCAACCTGAGGATGTACTGTCCCAAAGCCTTGCCAACGAGCATGCCCTACTCAGACAGAACAAGCGTCTCCAGGAAAACTACGATGATCTAGAACTTCTTCATGAGGAGCTAAAAATGGCATACCACAACGAGATTCAGGCGAGGAAGTCCAGACCCAATGGTTCGTTCAAGTTGATGGACGACGAAGTCGATACGGAATGGAGAGGAATTGCAGTCGATATCAGGCAGTTCGTTTTGCAGATCCTCACAGTCGAACCCTTTCGTGTCTCTGCTCCTCAGGGGACCAATCACCAAGAGATTGAGGCTCTCAAGAAAAGTCAGAAAAAAAACCCCGAACTTGCCCCTTTCAAGTTTCAGGAGTATATCTGGAGGCGCCTTGTTACCGACGTTTTCCAAGCTGGAGTGAACACCTGGGGGGGCCCGACAGGTCAAGCTTTCAATCTCTTCTGTTTGGACATTTCCAGTAAGATCCGACTGCCCAATGCCTGCCATGACCATGTACTAACATCTTAACAGAGATTGATTTCGAAGGCATGGAGGAGCTTAGCCGAACCAAGGCCCACACCGCCGAGTTCTTAAGCGGGTACAACGACCAAAACAATCGGAGCAAAGCACAAGACATTGCCAGAGTAATGAGGAATCACCTTCTCATCTTCATGGACAAAAGTCGGACCCAAGAATCTGGGAAACTTCTCTGGAACATTGTCCGCAGAGCCGTCGAACTAAACGAAAAGTTCTTGAAATCCAAAGCGTTTTTCCTGACGAACTGGGTCGAGGAAGAGTTTGACCTAGAAGATCTTGACATCTGCTACACCGGAGGAAAACCCAAGGGACAGCCGACACTGGACATAGAAATATCACCCAGATTGTCCAAAATCGGCAACGCTGATGGCAAACACTTGGACAAGGCTGTGGTCATGTGCAAGCCCCAGGTGACAATTGTTAACATTTGAGGACAAGACAATCTGGGATTTAATGATACTGTATCATATTCAGGGGGGTATCGCCGAGTTGTTTGTAACGTGGCCAAATTCATGAGTTCGGGTGATCTGAAGGTCAAGGCCAGGTTCAGTAGATGATCAGGATTGTGTGGAATGGGCCCTGATTGTGTATTTGAGGATTATCATGTACCACGAAGGTACTTGATGATAGGATGTCGTCGTGATAGTTGATCATGACTGTCGCTTTTATGGATGTTGCTTTTATATCTGCTCTTTTCATCAGCAGAACACAAAAAAAAAAGGTGGTGATTATTAGTCGAGACGGTATTGACTTTTGTCAAGATTATGGTTAATAAATGTGATGCTACTCCGTACTTAGTTGATGATCCATGCTAATCTGATAAGAAGCCGATCTCCCCTACGGAGTAGAGTTGGTAAAGTGGGTGGGCATCATGGATGCCTCAGGCCTGTGGCATGCTCGACACCGCTCAATCAAGGGTCCAGGCCACCCTGTCTTGGCAGTACCAACAAGATCTCCTACAGAGCATAACGATCAAGTTACTCTTCCTTGTATAATTCTATTCTCTACAGTCTTAGATGATCCCGCACTGACAATATCCAATCAAAAAAGGTCCGTCCCCCCCTCTTCCATGATGAAAGCCTCATGCTAACCTTGTCTCTCCCCTCTTCAGTTCTAATCATGCCTGCTATCCAACAAAATGCGCCCGAGTCCGCTGGACAAATCCCCGCGCCCCAAAAGTCAACTCCTACCTTCAGCCCCAACGATGTGACCGTCATCTTTGTCCTTGGAGGCCCTGGCGCCGGCAAGGGTACCCAGTGCTCCAAGCTCGTCTCCGAGCACGGCTTCACCCACCTTTCGGCCGGCGATCTTCTGCGCGCCGAGCAAGAGAGACCTGGTTCCCAGTACGGCGATCTCATCAAGGACTACATCCGAAACGGCCTCATCGTCCCCATGGAGGTGACTATCGCTCTCCTCGAGAACGCCATGGCTGCTGTCCTCAAGGAGACAGGCTCACAAAAGGGCCGCTTCCTCATTGATGGTTTCCCCCGCAAGATGGACCAGGCTGTCAAGTTCGAGGAGACCGTCTGCCCCGCCAAGCTCGTCCTCTTTTTCGACTGCCCCGAAGCGGTTATGGAGTCCCGTCTGCTCGAGCGCGGCAAGACCAGCGGCCGAGAGGATGACAACGCCGAGAGCATTCGCAAGCGCTTCCGCACCTTCATCGAGACGAGCATGCCTGTTGTCGACCGCTTCGAGGAGGTTGGCAAGGTCCTGAAGCTCGATGCTACACCTGAGCCTGATGAGGTTTACGCCAACACTGAAAAGGCCCTCGCTGAGCGTTTGGGTGCGGACTTCTAGTGCCCAAGCGGCACAAATCGAAAGTGCGCGTGTTTTTAGGAGTGATTCGTCCTAGAGTTGAACCCCTGAGAGTTTGGAAATAAAAATAACTAATGTCCATGTTGCTAAGCCTTTAAAAAGACAAAGACCTCACGTCTAGAATGTTAATAGAAACACATGATTGTTCTGGATGACTAAATGATACCTTGTCAGTTTATTACTAGCCAGTGTACCTGATGCGACTAAACTAAGAAACCAACTTTACCGAATGTCATCCGACACATGCTAACAAGACTACTCTAACTCCCACTACCTTAATCGTTCAAAGGGTATATCTATATTCCATTATCAAGTCCAGTGCCCATACTATCTTCATACCATCGCCATTGTCAAGCCTCAATCCCAACAAACTCGAATACAATCAGTTGTCATCATACATCTTCATCAGACCAGCCTTGATGTTCGTCATCTGGCTTCTATGCATTCTCTCTCGATTCTCCAACGCTGTAATGCGCTCTTGTAAAGTGGTGATCTTCTCATCCTTCGCCTTGAGTGTTGCCCGCGCCGAATCACGTCCCAAGACAATGCCTTTAGTCCGGCGTGCTGCAGTGGCTAGAGTGCTCTGAACAGAAGCCAGAACTTTGGGATCAATTTTCTGGCCTCGCAAAAGATCCGTAACCTCGTCTGTAACATCAAAACTGGTCTCAGGAGGGCTACTAGAGGGGATCCCCTGTGGTCCGGATGGAGTCTTGGACGGCGTGGTATTGGCCGAAAGTGTTGCGGAAGACATAGTATCCGTGTACCGTGTAGGGGTGTCGTTGAACGAGACCTGCTTCTGTCTCTTAGACTCGCTAGCAGGAAACAATGTTCGGGATACAGAGGGTGTCGGCAGTCCAGAAATGACATCGGCAGAGCGCGAAGTGCTAGGTGTGTTGTAACGTCTCTGGGCCGCAGCCTTTTCGGCACTCTTTTCCGCAATAATGGCCATCTGACGCTCTTCATCCGAACCAATGTCGCTAAACTCATCTTCATCCTCTTCAAAAACATCCCGTCGTCTCTTGGAAGATCCACGACTAGGAGTTACCACGGCCGCCGATGGTGGAGAAGGTAGTTTCGAAGGGCCTGAAGCTTGGGTCCTGTCCCTGACAGATTTCGGCATAGGAGTGTCGGGCTCAGATTCTTCACCAGATTGCGTGCTATCGGCAGAATTATCGTCGCTCTGGTGCCGACCAGGAGTAACTTGGTAACCATATGATACAAGTGATTGCTGTGTCATTGGCGGAGGCTCAGGTCTGGGAGAATCATCAACTCCCCGGGAAACCTTGAAGCCAGACTCGCGAATCTTGGCCTCTTCTCTCCAGAGGAAGAAGTTACAGTCGTCACATTTCCAAAAGAGCTTGCCGACATTCGGACCTGTCTTTTTGACTTCACGAAGCGTAGCCTTTTGACGAGGCTCGCAATTGCCTACAGCGACATTAGATATCGGACTACAAAGTATTACAGAGACAATATTTAACTTACACCACCAATGGCCGTCGCTGTAACGACCCTTTGGGAGACGCTTCTTCTGCGATTTTGGCGTCTGAGGAGCTTGTCGACTCTTGAATCGTGGTGTTGATACCATGATGATAGGCGGTTGGCGCAGCAACCAGGCTTATACACAGTCCAAGGTAGGTATCTACCGATATAATAAATACGAGTATCGTCTTACAATCGAGGAATGATGTCAAGAAGAATGCGTAGACGTTAGAGCGGGAGGTGCCGTTGAGAAACGGTACCTGATGAGCTCATGCGGGGTGCAAGCGCTTAAACCATGAAATGTAGGAGAAGCTGAGGCTAAATATGAGAGGCTGGTTGTGGTTGTGGTTGTGGTTGGGTAGCTGCTGAATGTTAAATGACCAACCACACTGTTTTATGTTTCAAAGTAGCCAACAATAAAATAATTGTTTGTTAGTTACGGTAGTTATATACATCAGTATAGTCTTTATTCAGTCGTATTTGCTTCTACTCATATTTCCTTTCACAGGTCAAGTCTTGGCATGTAGCAGTTACCATCACCGACCTGGGTATTTGTAATACGACCAAGGTAGCACATCTTACCAAGTAAAAGGCATAAAACAGAACGCTAGAGTCATCCCAACAGCTGTCTATGTTAATATAGGAACCTGGAATTACTTCCCCATGGAGAACTTTATATTATTGTGAATACATGCCACTGTCCAGGCCATGTCTAATGCCAATGTCCCATTTCCGACAAACTTACGCACATGGGCTTGGTGCTGACGAGCATACCTCTCTGGACAACTCACGCACTCCTGCTATTTTGTAAGCCTATAAGATAAGAAGATATACCCAATTCGTGATATGGTGACGCTCAAATCAACTTTTACTTAGATCTACTATGGGAGTCACGTGATGGTACTCCAACACCCTCGAACCATCGCATTCCAAATCCTGACCTGATTTTGTGAATGACGCTCGTCGGTCTTAATATCAACTCATTGCCATTTTGTCTCCGAACAAACTTCAATTCAGTGGTAGAAACTCTTTCAAACAAGAAATACTACCATATTATCTCAAATTACCGATACCAATGGCTTCACGCATCCCCGTCGCCCCCGGGCGTTTCTTCGCTTTGGCCTGTCGACTCACACCTCGCACATCTTCTTCTTTGGCCGCCCTATCCAGTCGTCCCTACTCTTCTCAGCCACCCAAACCCCGTCGTAATGACGAGGTCAAGTTCTGGCCTTTCTTGGCTGTCATTATCGTGGGAACCGGGGGTTACATGGCCTTGGCCAAGCACCGCCATGGTGAGTTTGACATCTCAGTGTGCTTCCTTATGTCTCGTGTGAAGGAGTTGTGGCTCGGTGATTTCTTACTATTCCAATCATATAGAGGGATCACACTAAACATAAGCCACCTGTGTCTTGCTACCATTGAAACATTGCTCTCCGATAACTACTCAGCCATACTGACTCGTTTATAGGAAAGATACATAACCCGGATCCAAACAAAAAGTTCACATCATCCTTTTAACTAATGGATCTTCAAATTCACTCGAGACATCCATCAGGGCAGCCAAAATAAATTATGTACAATATCAAAACTTGCACCATTCATCTTATACAACGTCACAAGGCCCTCTCTGTGTTTAACAGACATTCATTTTGATTCTAAATTTTGAAGAAGAGTGTCGTGACACTATCTTCGCCTCGATCCTGGGAAGGTAGAAGACCAATATGCTCATGAAACCGGCTACGCCATTCGCAACCCTTCGTTCGCTGGATTCTCTGATGTGGCCCAACGATGTATTAACACAAAGCAGGTATAACAATGTCCCCCATTCCCATAAAAAGCCCCCTCGTTTTTGCTTCCCCACGACTGCTCTAGTCTCATTTTTCTTCGTACCCTGGCATTTCCTTTGGCGTTTAATCGTCATCTTCCGTTCGCTCCTTAGGCTCCCGAGGTTCACGGGGCTCCCGAGGCTCACGAGGTTCCCGGTTCTGGTTCTGTCGGCGGCGATCCTGGTTGCCGCCCATACCGACGTTAGCGACCTTGCGCTCCAACTCTTGGATCTCGCGCTCCTTCTGGGCCTTGGCGTTGACCTGCTCCTGGCGCAGGACACCTAGGACGTTCTGCAGAGTCGTTCTCCAGTGATCAACTCGGTTGGCCAACTCCTGGTACTGCTTCTGGCCAAAGACACGGTATGTGACCTTGTGGACAAGGAACTTTTGACGTTGCTGGGAGAGCTTGCCCTCGACGAGGCCAGCACGGATCACGTCGATAGCCCACATCTCAATCTCGTTATCGGGAATCTGCAGAGCCTTCGTGATCTTGGAGTACTCGATCTCGCGGCTGGGGGTGGAGGCAGCCAAGCTGCAGAAGGTCAAGAGGCGCATCTTTCGGTGGAGCTTCTCGTGGTCCAGGTTCTCCTTCTCGACCCAGCCTTGGTGCTCGTCGTTAAAGTCGTTGTAGTCCTCGAGGTCCTGCTCCGCAAAGATATCGAGGAGTTGCGAGTAGACGGGGTGTGAGTCGCTAAGAGCCTGCACGCTAGGGATACCGCGAAGGTCCTGGAACATGAAGTGGTTGTTGGAGGTGAGAGCCTTCTTGACGGCGCGGAGGGATAATCGTTGGGCCTCCTCGGTGGAGATAGCATCGCCCTCGAATGTTCGAAGAGCCTTAACAACATACTCGTAGGCTTGCCTGTCGAATGTTTAGTATGGTATCCAACAATTGGGCAATGCAGGCCTGATGATAGTTGTCTGTGATATATCATGGCTGGGACTTATCCGAACCAAATTCCAACAGCGCAACTGAAGCATCCATACACCATGCATCAAAGACGCAACTTACTGCTCCTCACCAGCCTCAAGGGCAACCTCAGCAACCTCCTCGTAAATCTTTCGCTGGAAATCGGCGTCGGTGCCCCAGGCAGCAAGCCACTCGGGTAGCTTCTCGAGATATGTGCGCAGGCTCTCAAACATAGCATGAGCCCTCAAGAACTTCAAAATCTCCATAAAGACACGGGCGCGGACGGGATCGGTGGGGTCGAGTAGGTTGAAGACGGTGGTCAAGGCGTTGAGTGACAGGCCGGCACCGTGGACGGGAGAGTTGTTGAGGGGCTTGGCGAAGGTGGTGCAGAGGGTGGGCAGGTACTTCTTGGGCTCGGAGGATTGCAGAACCAAATGGGTCATGAGGTTGGAAGCGGCGGTATACTCCTTCTCGGGGACAGTGTTAAGGGCCCCGGAGGCAGAGACCAGCTTAGAGATAACCTCCTCCTCAGAAACGGTGTTCTCCTGGCTCAACAGCTGCTTGGCATCCTCGGCCTTGAGGTAGTCGGCCATCTCAGCAGCGAGCTCCTGGAAGGTCCCATCGACAAAGACCAGAGTGGGCTTAGTTTCGGCCATGTTGCGTTTTGGCTCCCTCGCGGGGGGAGGTTTCGATATGAGATTTTCGGTCGCGGTAGTCGTCGAGTTATTCGTTCCGGCTTCGGCGATGCGCACGAGAAGAATAGGAACAGGGAAAAGCAGCGAACTCCGGGGGGGGCGGCGGGGACGATCGAAACGTTTGTAAGGTCGACGAGCGGAATAATGTGAAGTTTCTCGTCCCAGACGAATAGCCCTCTCTGGTGGGGCCTCAGAACCCCGCCAGATAGGTTTTCTCCAAGCTGTATGTGTGGGCGCTAAGCGATAAGTCACGTGGAGATAACAGCGAGCTTCGTGTAAGTGCTCGCTCTATGTCGTATCAGGTGTCTATCTACATGAGCAAAGAGAATTACACTATGGGTGTTAACTTATGTAGAGCATGTTAGAATTATACCTGAAGCCCATGGATACTGTTGGAGTTTCTGGCGACTAGCAGAGTTGAGCATTGACTCTTGGTATTTAACACTACATTGATAGCGCCAAAGTCTAGTCCTTAACTGTTCTCAACTCAGTCTCTGACAGTTCAATTAGTAGATGAATGGCGATGAATATAAATAAGTTTTATTATAATCAAATCATTGGCATCAAGGCTCAGATGACTTCCATCTTGGTGTCATCGACCTGATGCTTTTAGGTGATATCGTAGTTTAAAGCATACAAGTCATCCATAGATATGTTAAACCCAACATAGAAAACAAAAGGGAAAAGTACAAAACCTCAGATCAAAGTCATAGTCAAAGCACAATTATCGACTGTAAGAACATGCATTGCATTATGGAAGAATCTCATTCTCTATATATTATGCACCTAGAAAACCTTTGCACCCTTGTAAGAACTTTCCGTCAGTCACTACCTTACATCCGTGCTAGGAACAAAATCAATGTCATCGTAAAAGAAAATAGCAAAGACAAAGAACCCCAAAAACGAAGCAAGAGAAAAAGGCTGCAAAAAAAAGGAGGGCAACATAATACCGCGGGGCCGACTTCTGCCCTCTGGCTGTGTCTATCAATACGGTTTCCAGTCCCAGAGTTTGCTGCAAAACGGTAGGGGTTTTCTGCAAACGATGCCTATCAAATGACGATGCTACCTTTTGTTCTGAAAAAACGGCACCGGCTGGTCGCCGACATGTCTAACCGCTTCCCAATCTTGTAGCCTTTTTCTTCCCGTCGTTCGCCGCCCATCCTTTTTTTCGGGGCAGGCCGGCTGTTCAGTTGAAATCCTCAAACCCGATAAAGCCAATCATGTCATGAGTGTAAATATGAGTCACGTCGCGCTCTATCGCTTCGCTCAGCTCTGTTTGCACTCAGCAGCCTCCTGCTTGGGCTTGCCAGACTCATCCTGCATGAGAGTTAGTGTTATCCCAATAAAAAAAACTTCAGATAAGGGAAATGCATACGTCGTCGTCAGACTCCTCCTCGTCATCATTCTCCTCGCTCAGGTCATCCTCATCCTCGTCGTCGTCATCGTCAAAGTCGGCACCCTCGAGGTCATCATCCGAGAGCTCCTCAAAGGCGAGAGCTTCACCGGTGAACCAGTCGATAGCACGGGGAATAAGCTTCTCCTTGATGTCCTCACCGAGCTGATAGTCGAGCTCAAGGCGCTCCTCGATGTCGGACTCGGCATCCTCGTCATCGTCATCGGTGGGAGCCTTGGGCGGTGAGAAGAAGTTGAAGAATGACTCAGTAGGAACAGTCTTCTTGACGATTCGGGTCTGCTTTGTGTCTAGCTTTTGCGTTAGTTGCTAACTTTTACGGTGATGGGCATCCGCATATCATCACTTACTCTTATTTCGCTGCTTCTTGCTCTCGACGCGGACAGTCAGGTCCTTGCCAGGTAGCCACTCGACCTTGTCACCCTCGGCGTGGTCGTAGATAAAGTCACCGCCGTAGCCACTCTCGTTCTGGTAGTAGTATGTCTTGGTGATGGTGGTGTTCTTGAAGTAGTCGTTGGGGGCGAACTCGAAGATGAGACGGAAACCGGGCTTGTCAAGGTACTCCATGCGGATGTCGATGAGGTGCTTGAGGGCAGCCTCATCGCGGTCAGTGATCATCTCGGCGAGAGAGATCTGGTTCTTCATGGCGGAGAGCCAGAACTCGGGGATACCGGAAACATTGTCGGGGACATCCGACTTCTCCTCAGACTTGACAGCATCCTCAGTCTCGGGCTCGTCGTCCTCCTCGCCAGCCTTGATCTCATCCTCAGTAGGCTCGGCCTTTCCGTTGACAATGGCGGAACGCTTCTCGTAGAGAGGAGAGAACTTGGCGAAGTACTTCTTCTCAAGCTGGAGAACCTCCTCCTGGAACTCGGCCTCTAGCTTGGAGTGGTCCTTCTGGATACCCTTGAGACCAGCGACACGTCGGCGGACAGGGGCGGGCAGGGACTCGATGTAGCCCGAAGATTGACCCACGAGGGAGCCGAGGCGACCCTGAATCATCTGGATAAGCTGAGGGTTTTGGGCGAAAACAGAAGCCGCAGCGGCGCGGTCCAGGTCCTCTATAGCGGGGTTAGAGCATGATTCTCGTCACCGCGAAATTGATTCACGAGGTTTCATAAAAAACAAACCGGAGTACTCACCCTCCTTGATGCTAGCAACACCGGGCTGCTGAGCGTGAGAAGAGATAGGAGCAGCGGTTGCTGGTGTGTTCTGAGGCGTACTGATCGAAGGTGGGGTAGTTAGCATCGTGGATCGTGAGGCGGCGGGCAAAGCAAAGATCAAAATGATATCGGATTGCGAATAAATGAGTAGACTTACGGAGCAACGGCGTCCTGGGCGCGCTTTCCACGGATGGGCTCGGCCATGATGTCTGATATGAAAAAGAATGCGAAAAGGCGCTTGTGATAAACGTCTAGGGGAAGGAGGTGAGGTTGAGAGGAGAGGGATGAAAGGAAGTTGAGAGAGACAGCGGCTGTTGACGTTTGCTAAATTCTGGTGGGGGGCGATTAAGTTGAAAAAATATTCGGGGCACTGGGCTCTCAGGCGTGGGCTTTGGATTGGGCTTGGGCTTGTTAGCCAGCAGCGGGCAGTGTATGGACTACGGACTACGGACTACGGGACTACGGACACTCACTCGCTCTGACTTTTTGAACTTGTTGGGGCCGCCCACCAAGGACGAAGCACCTAGCAGCAAAGCACCAAGCTCAACTGGTCTATCGCCTAAGAGGGAGAAGGAAAAAAACTAGACCTAGACTGTGTGAGAGAGAAGGGATCCTCCACTAACTCATGTACGTTGGAGTGTGGAGGCGCTGTGAGAGAGCGGAGAAGTGAGACTGCCCTGCCCATGAGACAACAGAAAGGGACGGGAGTCTAGGGACCCTTGGGAGTGGAGGAACCTGGAAGTTACCTCGACTCGCTACAGGCCAGAGGTCGGAGGCTACAGGCTACCTACAGCCATAGACAAGTACAGTGCATATCCAGAATACCTCACACGGGGCCACACAAAATGCACCGTAGACCGACTTACTTGTGCCGTCTGCACATGTGGCGTCGTTGCCATGCGTGATTCTCCCCGACTTACCCATTAGCGATATGTAAGGGAGAGTACTCGCCACACTCTAGACGGATTCCAGAACATCAACATTTGGCAGATCCCTTATCTTGTATTTCTTGCCATTTGCAACCCCTTCAGTTAATACCTGCCCTTTTCTCCCGGTCACTCTCAGTCGCTCTCACTCACCCAGGGTGCTGGAATGGTGGCGCCCCTGTACGCTGTCAGTTGTCCATGACTTGCAGTGCATCTTCTTGTTTTTTTGTTGACTAGACACCCGGCCTCGCCCGAAAGGGGAACTCGGGATTGATACGTGAGCTGGCTAACGATGGCGGACCGTGTTACATGTTACATTTAAAAGTCAAGAGCATGAATCAAGCGAGGTTGACCCCAGAATATTTATCTACCAGCTACCTACCTTGTTGTAATAACCTGCATGTTCATTACGTACTTGAACAGGCTATCAGATTGGAAAAAGCAAAGTCCTCTTTGCCTTCGGCAACGAACTCACCTCACCTCTTCCTGGCTCGGATAGAAGGGTTGAAGCGCAGGCATATCCAACAACTCAACTCATGGTATCTCGACATGATCGGATGCGGCTCACACGCACTGTGGATAGACCCTGCGCCATTGGCTGCAGCATGATGAAGTGACCGATACCAACATTTCGAGGGATGGGTACGACTCACGAATCGCGCCCTTGTAAGTGAGTGACAAAGCGGGTTGACTACTCATGCAGCATTTCATTCGTCCATCATGCTTTGTCTGTTGACTTTCAATAACAAACTCCGTGGGCCAGGCAAGCAAGCGTAGGCATCGTTAGCATGATCATGGATTCATTCCCCGGGAGTGAGTATCTTATTATACTCAACCGTTTCAGGTCCTCTCCAAGTTGGAACACCTATTCCACGAGGTTTTAAATCCTATTTTCAGACCTTTCAGAGCTTCTAGATGGGTTCTAGTTGGGTCTAATAAACTGTGATATGATAGACTGGTAACCCCAGATGCCACCAAATTCATTAACACCAATGATCCTTGCATCTATAAAAAAGAAATAATGATCAGGAACAACCTGATAGTCTGGCAGTACAAAGCATCCCCATTTCTACCCAACTCGACCCTTTTAGTTGACTGCTGTAAATTCCAGTACAACTTAGACAATGTCACCTGATTTTGTTTTTCTTCTGTCGTTGGGTCAAGTTCGGTGTCACCCCTCACAGCCTTGCATGAAACACCTGGCCAATGGCTGTTGGCGGGACTAGCTCGGTATATCGGTTTGAGATTCCGTCTCAGCCTTGGTCAGGGCACGAGCGCTCAGCCAACGACGTAATCGGGATGCAGATACGGAGAATGGAGTACCGGGTGCATCCAACTTAGACGCAAAACTTTTATCTCAACTTCTAAAAAGTTTAGTTTGCGTACCATGCGAATCGACCATCCTTGAATTAATTGATGGACGAAGACGCTCCTCTTACCCCGGAGCCGGGTCAGGATCACGGCCATCGTGGTCATCGCGCCCCCAATGACAATGGCAATGGCAATGGGCGCGCCTCGCTCTATCGCATGAGCTCTAATCAGAGCAGATCGAGCATTTTCGAAGATGTCGAGATGGCGCATGAAGAGGTAATGGACAACTAATGACGGAGTCGTCGCGTGTCCTGCTCCATACGATCAATACTAATTACAGCCTCCCTTTAGCTCTTCTCTGGACCTATCGCCGAAAGTCTTCCCACCAGTGTTTCGGCATTTTCCCATCGAAGACCTCGCGCCGATTCGACCACCAGCTTCGCCTACTACGATGACGAGAACCAAGGTTTCCCGGATGACGACGACGACGACGATGCCGAGAGTGTAGCCGTACAAAGCATCGCCGGCGATCATGTTCGACGAAGCGTCTCAGACATTGGAGATTTGGAGTTTGGAGTGGATGGTACCGAAGAATACGACGACGAATCCCCAGAGCCTGACTACCGCATTTCTGAAGACAACTATGGTCGCCGTAGACACTCATCGGTATACTCTCGCCACTCAGTCAACGCACACCTGTTGCGACGTGACAGCACCGCTACTGCCGGAAGTTTTCGTCGCCACGGGCGCACTAGTCAAAAGGTTTACCTTGCCAACGAAGATCTCACCATCGTTATCGCGGGATTCACGACAAGCAAAATTGGCTCTGCGATATACATCTCGTTGTGTATCCTTACCTGCGGTCTCGCTTACCTACTATTCCGATGGTTGCCCAGGTGGTACGTTGGTCTTCTTGGACAAGCGTCTGCCCTAGGAGAATGTGAATGGGTCGTTATAGAGAACCAATGGGGAGAACTCATCACCATGGATGTTCGGTCCCAAATGTACGGCCGACCGTTGTCAAGTATCTTTGGCCTGCCTGAAAAGTTTTATTCTGATGCGCTGGATGATGACGTTGATCCTATCGTCGACGACCTCAGAACGTTGGATTATCGCTACATTCGCCTGTGTTTTCATCCACTCAAAGACAAGTTCATGATGTTCAATGGTTGGAAAGATCCCAACTGGACTGACGTACGACTGACTCGCGCTGGATTGGATACCGACGAGCGAGGCGTTCGTGAAGTCGTCTTTGGCAGCAACCTTATCGATATTGAGCAGAAGACTACAGGACAGCTCTTGGTCGATGAAGTTCTTCATCCGTTCTATGTTTTCCAGATTGCCAGTTTGGTCCTGTGGTCCATGGACAGCTACTACTACTATGCGATTGCTATCTTCGTTATGTCAGTCGGCAGTATTGCTGCTACTCTGATTGAGACACGAGCTACCATGAAACGCCTTCGTGAAATTTCGAAATTTGAATGCGATGTGCGAGTTCTTCGCAACGGTTTCTGGCGATTCATCAGCTCAGGCGAGCTCGTTCCTGGAGATGTTTACGAACTCAGCGATCCCAGCTTGACTCAGTTCCCCAGTGATAGTCTTCTACTCACCGGCGACTGCATTGTCAACGAGAGTATGCTTACGGGCGAGTCGGTTCCCGTCTCAAAGCTCCCAGCAACTGATGAAACTCTGCGCTCCATGGATTTGCAGGCGTCGTCTGTCTCGCCCGAGACAGCTCGACACTTCCTCTTTTGTGGTACTAAGATCATTCGTACCAGAAGACCCCAGGAAGATGAGGGAGACGACGCTGTTGCGCTGGCCCTCGTTGTCCGCACTGGCTTTAACACTACAAAGGGTGCTCTGGTACGATCGATGCTGTTCCCAAAGCCATCTGGTTTCAAGTTCTACCGTGATTCGTTCAGGTATATTAGTGTCATGGCCATTGTTGCTGCCATCGGATTCTTGGCTTCGCTGGTCAACTTTGTTAGGCTTGGACTCGCATGGCATCTCATCATCATTCGAGCGCTTGATCTTATCACCATCGTTGTGCCTCCTGCCTTGCCTGCTACGCTGACCATCGGAACAAACTTTGCTCTCAGCCGACTGAAGAAGAAGCAGATTTTCTGTATCAGCCCGCAACGAGTCAATGTTGGTGGAAAGATCGACATAATGTGTTTCGACAAGACGGGAACCCTAACGGAAGAAGGGTTGGACGTTCTTGGTGTTCGAGTCGTTGACCGCGACTCGAACAGATTCAGTGAGATTGTGACTGAACCCCAGATGTTGCTTGCCGAAGCCACAAGGCAGAACGCTCAGGATACCTACCGTGCCGCGTTGCACACCATGGCCACTTGCCACTCGCTTCGATCTGTTGACGATGAGCTAGTCGGTGATCCGCTAGACCTCAAGATGTTTGAATTCACTCGCTGGTCATATGAGGAAGGAAAGCAAACCGTTTCGGACGAAGATGAGGAGCAAGGGGGACTCGCGCCCTCTGTTGCACGACCCCCTAATGTACGCACCCTCGCCGCTACCTAATGGCAAGACAATCACTGACATAGAACAGTCCAGCGTCGAACTCGGTGTACAAAAGACATTCGAATTCGTTTCTAATCTACGACGTGCCAGTGTAATTGTTCGACAGTTCGGCCAAAAGAGCGGTGACATCTTTGTCAAGGGTGCGCCTGAGGCAATGAAAGAGATATGTCGCCCTGAAAGCTGTAAGTAACCGGGCCAGGGATCAAGAGGGACATTAACTAACACTCTATAGTCCCCGAGGATTATGACGAGCTTCTGTCTTGGTACACTCACAAGGGTTATCGTGTAATTGGTGTTGCTAGCCGTCATCTTAAGAAGCTCAGCTGGGTCAAGGCTCAAAAAATGCCCCGAAGTGAAGTCGAGAGCGACCTTGACTTTGTTGGCTTCATTGTTTTTGAGAACAAGCTCAAGCCCACAACTGCAGCTGTCATTGAGGAGCTTCTTAACTCCAACATTGGGACAGTAATGGTGACCGGTGACAACATCTTGACGGCCATCAGCGTGGCACGAGAGTGTGGTCTCATGGATCGAAAGGCCCATTGCTTTGTTCCACGCTTTACTGAAGGTATGTCTAGAGTCTGGCGTACTTTTGTGATAAATGCTAACTTGCAAAGGTGATTTCCGCGATCCTGAGGCGAGAATCGACTGGGAGAGCATCGACAACAATCTCTACCATTTGAATGAAAAGACTCTATTGGTAAGTGTTTCTCGCCGTAATCCAGATTGGAATGAAGGTATAACTAACAATAACAGCCTATGCCACCACCTCCTGAGGCAGACGCGTCGTTGCCTTTTGATATCTCCAATCTTCGCAACTATACTTTGGCTGTTAGCGGTGATGTATTCCGATGGATGGTCGACTATGCAGCACCACAAGCACTCCAACGGGTCAGTCCCTACTTTTCTACCCATGTGATGTTTCCTGCTAACTAACTTGTAGATGCTCATCAACGGCAAAGTATTTGCGAGAATGTCTCCTGATGAAAAGCACGAGTTGGTCGAGAAGCTGCAAAGCATCGACTACACATGTGGTTTCTGCGGTGATGGTGCGAACGATTGTGGTGCTTTGAAGGCTGCAGATGTCGGTATCTCTCTGTCCGAAGCAGAAGCTTCCGTGGCAGCTCCTTTCACTTCTCGAGTATTTGACATTCGCTGTGTTTTGGAAGTCATCAAGTAAGTTATAAAACAAACTTCTCTTGTAAATCATCTAACATTTTTCTAGGGAGGGTCGAGCTGCTCTGGTAACAAGCTTCAGTTGCTTCAAGTACATGAGTCTGTACTCGGCAATTCAGTTCACATCAGTCACATTCCTCTATGCCCGAGCCTCCAACTTGGGAGATTTCCAGTTCCTCTTCATCGATCTCGCTCTCATTCTTCCCATCGCCATCTTCATGGGTTGGGCAGGACCTGCACCCAGGCTTTGTCGCAAGCGGCCTACTGCGGACTTGGTGTCACGCAAGGTTCTCACGCCTTTGTTGGGATTCATGCTTATCTGTATTCTTTTCCAGACTGTTACTTATATCACGGTTAAGGAGCAGCCTTGGTACATTCCCCCGGTGGTGCACAAGGACGAACCTAGCATCGAGAACTCGCAAAACACTGCGCTCTTCTTGTTCTCTTGCTTTGAGTACATCTTGTCTGGGGTTATCCTCAACGCCGGACGCCCATTTCGACAGCGAACAACGCAGAACTGTAAGTCATTGCTCTTGCCCGAGACGAAGAGCAGAACTAACATGGAACAGGGCCGTTCGCTACGACTGTGTCTATTGTGCTCATCATAACCGTTTACATGATTATGTCGCCTGCCAAATGGGTTGCAGATCTGATGCAGTTGACAGAAATGAGTTGGGATTATGAGTTTTTCCTGATTGCCCTGGGCTTTGCCTACTTTATCGTTGCATGGGCATTTGAGCACTTTTTCGCCATGACGCTGGCTCGATTTATTGGAACAGTTCAGCAGAAAGTGACAGGAAAGGCCAAGAAGCGCAAGCAGTACAAGGTTATTGCTGAAGGATCTCGTATTTAAGCTGTGGCTGAACGAAACTTGCTGCGTAGCAATCGAGCAAGATGAGGGGTCGTTGTAATGAATGGCCTGGATGTTGGTGGATTAGAAGGGTGAGTTATAAAATGGATGGGAGCTGAATGGGTAAGATCAATGCGTCATGTTGCATTTGGGTCTTTTTGCATGTTTTCTCAGAATATCAATAATTCAAGAGCAATCTAGAGAAAGGGTAACGAGTCCCGTAACTGTATATTCATCTTCAATCTAGTCATGTCACCGACAAGGTGATTGAATGCAAGCAGCACAACCAACAACCAACACCCATAATTTCATAGAGATCATGTTGCATATGGTGACTATCCATCTGGCCGTGGAATCGGACAATGACACCCACTAAATCACTTGAAAGTTCATTCCACTCAACGGCTACTTCTTTTGCCATGTTAATTGCCCTCGCGTTCGCTGATACTATTCAATTGCATTCAAGACACTCTGAAAGGTACCGGGTAAGCTACTTAGACTGCGCTGGCGGACCACGACAGTTTGAAAGTCCACAGCACAAGATGAACGAGAGAAGAGCATACTGTATCCCATAGTGAGGTCACTTCTCTGCGTGAATGGTGAACAAGCGAGACCCACGGCGACATGCAATGTCGCCAATGCATAAGAATACGATATGCCGCAGTTTTGATTCGACGTTTCCAACCAGTCGGTTCCCAAGAAATCATGATATCATTTTCAAGTTGTAACTGAATCTTTTGTTTCGATTTTAGAGCCTCTTCTGCACTATGTACACTGCATCGAATCCACGTATCCTTTAATATCGGCGCCCAGTGCCTTCCTTGTTGTAGTTGTTGCGGGAAAGAAGTAATCGTACATGGTAATCGTTTAGTGGTCCCATGGGTGCTTGAGGCCGAGGAGAACGGCACCTGGAGAGAGTTAGCCATTGTGACCCAGACAACCAACAATCCGCATTGTAGTCTGTGTTTGGTGACATACCGTCCTTCTTCGCTCGGTACATAAGCTGTGTTATAATTCGTTAGCAAGCCATCCATGCAATCCTCATGATCCTGTCGTTGATGCTCCGATCTATCTGAAGCCTAAAGTCGCAGTTCGTCAGGGCGACTCACGAAAAACCACATGCCAGCGCCTAGAGCTGTAGCGGTGAATCGGTAAACACGGGGCACGTGAGCCACAGGGGGCTTGGGAGGGCCGTTGAAGCTGTGGTGACCGTGACCAGCCATGATGAAGTCTAGATGAATGTCGCTCGGTTCGGGGGTTCGGCCTGTGAAGATTGGAGGCGTTAGTGGCGATTGAAGTTTTGCGAAGTGTTAATCTTGGTGAGATTGCGCGATTGACGTACGTAGAGACCGAATTGGAAGCCGTGGACGAGGCGACGATAATGGTGATGATACGGCAAATGGTCAGTCTTGATGGAGTCGTGAACCCGAGCCAATTCGGTGACAGGTCTGCTTAGGTAAGGGGAGCTTGTGATTGGTTAGACTGGGTATGTAGGTAAAGTTGTTTTGGCGCATATGCTAGCCCATAGCCAGTAGAGTGTTATATGGGAGTCTTTCGTGCATCATCAGTGGACCCAGTTCCCGCTTCTAGACCCGGCAATGATACAATAGCAACCATAGTCTAAGATACCACCTTGCGTTTAACAAGAGCTTCCACCATAGAGTAAGCTGACTTTTTGTTCTGCGATACTTATACTTCTCCTTTATTTTGTAACTGTACGTGTCATATTTGGCCTCGAGATCCTGTGCCTGATTGCATTGCCTTCGTTCCCAACCTCCAAAGTTCACTCTAGCCAGCTTCCAACCCCACGCTCGCCAAGCAATACTCCTCTAGGGTGACAGTTCGGAATCCAACACATATATCTTACATCGGAATTTATACATAGGCGGATAAAAGCTTCTGAGGTGGTCCGGAGAGCCAAGAACGCTCGTCATGGCGACTCCGAAATTCAGCTCAAAATCGCCCACAATTCGACGTATACGTAAGTCTCCTTCAACTTCAAGATAATACCCGAATCGTTACCTGAACTGTTGATCCCAAAGCTAACTCGGCTTCCAGTTCGTGAGGCAGCCGAAATATCCAACTCTCCTTCCGCCGATTATACTGCCGAGCCTCTCGAATCCGACCTATTTGAATGGCACTTCACCCTCCGTGGGCCTCCCAACTCGGTTTACAGCAATGGCATCTACCATGGACGCATAGTTCTTCCTCCTACATACCCTCTTCGCCCGCCGTCTTTCCGGTTTATGACACCCAGTGGCCGGTTCGAGGCCAACCGTGAGATTTGTCTTAGTATCAGTGGTCATCATGAGGAGACGTGGCAGCCTGCATGGGGAGTACGGACAGCTCTTGTAGCGTATGTCAGCACCTTTGAGCCTTATTGATATCACAATCGCTGACTTCACACGACTAGGCTTCGAAGCTTTATGGAGACAGACGCTCGTGGCCAACTTGG
Source organism: Fusarium sp. VM40 (assembly GCA_954870535.1). Taxonomy (NCBI): domain Eukaryota; kingdom Fungi; phylum Ascomycota; class Sordariomycetes; order Hypocreales; family Nectriaceae; genus Fusarium; species Fusarium sp. VM40. The sequence goes on from CATPAH010000017.1 coordinate 4,033,524, forward strand.
TGGTCTTGAAACTACCGATGCTGTGCGCCAACGTCTAGCTAACGAGTCATCAACATTCAAGTGCTCGAGTTGCGGGAAGACAAATGCGGTTATAATCAAGGAATGCGAGGAGCGAGCAAAGGAAGCTTCAACAAGTGCCGAAGAGGTTGAGGTGCCCAAAGAATTGAATATGGGATGGCGCGACGAGATGGGAGCCAAGAAAGAAGGCGAAAACAAACCCGAACAGACGAGCGATGATGCCGAAACAGCTCAACTTGCCGAAGGATTCGTCCAGACTGCCCCAGACGTTGAGCTTGATGATGGAAGTACCAGGATCCCTCAGCCGCCCGTTGAGAACCGGAATCCCACTCCAACTCGAACTATTCCTTTGCCTGTCCAGGCTCAAGCACCCGTTCATGCACGTCTGGCACCGCCTGTGGCGCAGGCTCAACAAGCTCGAAGGGCGTCTGACGATGGTGTACCTCTCTGGCTGGACCGTAGTATTGTCGTGCTGGTGGTACTCTTGGTTGCGCTCGTGCTTAAGATCATATTTGCTGTATGAGTATAAGCGTGATACAGGCGTATTCAGAAGCGGTTGTGTTTTGTGCGTGTTTTCGTTGGGTTTGGCGAATGGTGTAGTTATTGGGTTTGTTATCAAGTCTATCAAGCGAATTAGATATCCTGTTGAATTAAGTGTCCTCCTAAAGCTGGCCGATAACTCTGTCTTCTCTTGGTCAGCTGCCTATAAAAATAACGATGTCCTCAATTTTAACTATATGTGGTTTAACTTAAGATAGTAACACTCGTAGTTATCATTAAATTGTACTGACTCTAGTCTGGACTCTGACGACGTCCCCTGAGTTGAAACTGGCGTCCCCATTGCCAGGGTACTGCCAACCACCACCATTCACCTACTTTGACTCCTAGCTCTGATTCCTCAAGCACACCCGTTTTCAGGCCCCAATCCATGATCATCTTGGCCTCGAACTTTTCCAAGACCGGATACAAGGCATTGCACACGCCTTCGATGGTTACATAACCCCTTGTAGCAAAGACGAAGCAAAAAGCACCCAAGACATCCATCCAACGTTCCGCTTCTCTGCGTCCGAATATATCAACCCAATGTGGGAGCACGCTATTGCCTTTGTCTTTGCCTGCCGTGGGAGGTCCTTCGTTGACACTCCGCTGCAGGACATCGATATCCTCGTTATACTTATAAGACTCGGTTGGGACAATGACAAGATCGAAATGGAATACTGATTTATCCAACTTCCTTGACTCATACTGTAGAGGGACAAAGCCGAGAGGGATGTGTGGTACGTTGGTAGGGCACAACTCGATCCTCTCTGAAGCGTTCAATCCCAAGATCGCCATAACAGACCCGTCGTTAGGGTTGGAAGGAATTTGATAGCTGTCTCCGCGGCGAAAGATTTCATCCAGTTTCGTCTTGAAGTCCGCTGCTTGCTGATACTTTGTTCGTTGGGCATGCTTTTCCAGCGCATTATGCCATACTTTCTTGAAATAATAATTCTGGGTAGAAAGAGAGAACTTCTCGCTCTTGGCAATAATGCCATCTTTCTTCAACGCGTCGATTGCTTTCTTAAGGGTTTCATTAGCTGCGTCCTTGTCTCCTCCTGCAATCATAGCGAACTTGTGCTGCATTTGCTCAACCGTGCAGTGTTTCGGGTCTGTGTAACAAAGTGACTTGACCCAGGACCTGGCAATGACATCCTGGGTAATCTCAACATGTTCACCACCACGAACACGGGCACCACCACTAAGCATCTTGTCGACAGTGACAACAGCTGAAGTAGACACTGCGTTCAATCGGGACGAAACAGATGATTGCGGGTTGTAGAATATCTTCCGTGCATCGTCTTCATCGTGAGTAGCCACTGAAGTAAGTGTAAACATTGCTTCAAATGCTTCTCTAGTGGATGGAAGGTCGATACCCCTTCGCCGAGGAAGACGAAGTGTCCAGTCGATCAGGCTGTGCCAATCATAGTCCAACGGGGCATCAAAGTCGGGTATTAGAAGCTCGTCCTTTTCAAAGGCTATCACTACCTGATCTTGAAAGTCTTTGGTAAGTTTCTTGAGATGGGCACTCTGGCGAATACGAGCCCAGAATTTGCGAATAGCATAGAGGCCAAAGTTGGGGAAAAGCTCAAGTAACATTCCCCAGTCAATGGATAGCTCGACACCGCCAAGTAGAACCCGCACGGCCACAAAGGCAGCAAGGAGACGTTCTTCTTGGTCTGGGTCGGCAATCAGATGATCATCTTGGCCTGGTAGTCGTCTTGCCGCAGGAATAGGCAGAAGGCGACGTGTCTTGGGCAATGGCTCCGGTTCCATCTGGCTAGATGGCCCAGGTGATTGACGCGACGATGTATGCTGCTTGCTGGTGGACGACCGTGGGAGGTTGCTGCGTGGGCGTGCGTTACCAGAACCAGAATTAGGAACGGAAGAGGAGAACCTCGGCCATTCATCGCTGTCGCTCTCCTCATCAGATGAAGAGTCCACAAGGAGAGCACGATCTGGAACGTCTCCTGGGAAAGACTTGGGGGCCAGTTGCCATTCCAAAGGCCAAGAGAGAGCCGAAGTCTCCACGCTGTCGTTGCCAACTGTACTAGAGAATGACACGAAGATATTGTGAGGACCTGCAGCGCCTTGCGGTGCATGAATGAATGCTTCGGACCATGCCCGCTCCAAGTCCACGCAGCAATATAACTTGCCAACAAATGACTCGTACGGATCGATCTTGCCTTGACGCAGAAACTTCTGACGATTGAGCGCATGTGCTTTCCGGTCAATCATCTCTATCATTGACGACCAAGCAAACCAATTCTTGTCAGGCTGCCAACCCCTCAACGTGTAACTACCATCCTGCATCTCAAAGTCCGATGGGCTAATATACGGCCAAATACCGTCATAGCCAGAAACGATAATCGGTTTGTCGAAGATGATATCTCCTGAAATGTCGTTGGAAGCAGTAGTAAATCCGTCAGTGAAACAGTCCTTTGATACATCGTTGCCCTTTCTTCCCAGCATTGTGTTGGGTTCAAGGAACTCAAGAGCTTCGAAGGCATCGTGGGAAGATTCGAATGGCTTATAACGCAATGATTCTCCCATGGACCCTTGCCGTGCTCCACCTCTTGATAAACGCCCTCTTACGATCAGACTCTTGCGCTTCCGTCCTCGTTTTGCAGGAGGCGGGAAGTCATCTCTGTCGTCTTCATGCTCATTGTGAGCCCGTTTCTGAGCAGCTCGTGCCACATATACAGGTGCATCTAGTAGCTCAACCTCTTCAGGGAGGTCCCTTCGACCACGCTTCAACAGATCTTGACCGACCTGAGCATCAAATGGAGGCGGGAGGTATGGGTCTGGGTGGACTTCTTGAATCTTTTGTACTACCTCTGTAGCTTCAGGAGAGAAAGGATCGACTCCAGCCAGGACAGCGATATGACATTTCTCGGTAACGCCTTTGCTGCTGCGAAATGTGAACCAATGTTCGGCGACACTCTTGTTTTTCAGCATCTCCCGGAACGCAGCCTGATATGAGCGAATTTGGGGCACTGCCTCTGGGAAGTTTTCGGTCCATCGAGCAGTGATAGCTGTCCAGAGAGGCTTGTCTGCTGGGAAGACGCCTTGCTGTTCTCCCAGTATTCCCATAATGATCTGAGAGACCCGGTTGTTGATGGCAGTCTTAGAGGGGGGTTCATCAATAGTCGCGGACGTTTTAGCATTGACAACAGAACCGACCTTACTAGGCGTCTCATCTGCATCATGCTGCACGGATCCTGGCTGCTCTGGTTGATGAGCTGTGGTGGGCTGAGATCCATTTCTCTGGTATTTTGGACGAGGCGTCTTCGGCGAGCCTGCAGAAAGAGGGAAGCGGTTCAGAGACCCAAGAACTGGCCGTAAATGACCGTTTTCACCTTGCACGAGGGCACCGTTGGTTGCGTTCAATAGCGAAGGTTGTGTTGAAGAACCAAACATGGCAACTGGAGGTCGCTGCAATTCTGGGTTGACTTGGAATGCGTCTCCCCTGAAGCTGACTGTAGGCCGTGCAGCCCACGATGGGCGACCAGCAACAGGACCACGTAGTTTGGATACTCGCTTGGGTGTGGGCGCCTCCTCATGTTCAGCCGTTAGCTCCCTACCTTCGTCCTTTTCCTGATCCTTGGGCTCTTCTCTGAATTCTTCTTCGACATTTCCTTGATCCTCGTCGTGTGGTTTCTCAACAGAAGGCGTTGTGATATCCTCGTCATCCATTTCCGAAGCGGCTCGCTTTTTACCATGTCGGGCCGGTGTTATTGTAGACTCATCGAATGAAGGATTGCACGCTGTTCTTGATTTTGTGATGTGATAAAGCAAACCATTGTCATTCTTCCACACTCTGCCGCATTTCTCACATGCCCAAGGTCGCGAAGGAGTTTCGTTTGCACTCGCTTTTTCTGCGTTTCTTTTTCTCCTGGGCTCGCCCTTCTTCGGACGACCGCGTTTTCTTCCGGTGAGTGGAGTATTGGTAGAAGCATCGTCTCCAAGTGCCTCCTCGTCAACTTCTTGAACTTGAGATTCGTCGTTATCGGCATTCGTACTCTCGATTCTCGTCTCATCTTTCTTAGCTGAGGATCTTGTTGGACGGGCACGCGTTTGTCGGGCAGGGGTCGCAACAATCTCGAGAGAAATTGCGAGGCATTTTTTCAGAGCGTCAGGAGACACTTTCAGGGTTACTATGAGCTTTCCGGCGGTTTGGGGCTCAGAGACTGCATCATCCCCGTTTGTGTTTTCGGTTTCTTCTTGTGTGACTTCAGGTTCTGTTTGTGCGATTTCAGGTTGTGCTTGTGTGACTTCGTCCTGTTTTGGCTCCTCGATCACAGCCTCTTGTACTTGTGAATCAACAGGCTCTTCTGCAGGAGCGCTACTGTCAACAACAACAACAACCGCATCCTGTGGCGGTATCTCAATCACTCCGCTGCGTCGCTTCCTAGCCGTCTTTGCTTTTGGCGTGGCTGTCGGTCCCTGCTTTTTAGCCTTGGGCTTAGTAGGGCGACCTTTTGATTTCCGACCAACCATCCCCATATTACAGAGATCAATTAACGATGGCGACTCTTGGGGTGATATAGTTGCAGAGGGAACTGACGAGAAGCCATACGTATCCGCAATAGTTTGCGGGTGGTTGGCGGGATCGGTCGAAAGGGGAGGGGCTGAGGGAGTATCATTTGGTGCGAAATAGCGATACGATGCTACCTTTCCGGATCTCGTGTGTTCGCTGTAAATCTGAAAGTGGGCGAGATGAGGCGGCTGCAAGTTTGTAACCGACAATGCAGTGGTCATCGAGGAAAGATATCGGCTGTAAGAAGGACCCAGAGTTAAGGCATAAACATCCGGGTTCGTAAGTCCAGCATCTCCCAGTCGTTTTGCCATCTCAGCGATAATGACTGGAACTGGCTTGTCCAGAGACCACGGTGGTGCTTTGGTAATCTCGGAGACGTTAGAAGCTTGCCCTATAAGTTGCTTGTTTCCATCAGAGCCGTCCAGGTCGGAATGCCTGACAGTCTTGCTCTTTCTCTTGCCTGTTGATAGGTATAATGCCCAGTCTTCTGGGTCGAGATCTCGGACATACTTGACACAGTCCTTGAATACTTTTTCTCCTAGCTTTGCTGCAACATACTGGATTACACCACGCTGGTTGAGAAACCGACATACTTTGGCCAACACTTTCATCTGCCACCGCATGCCCAATACGCCGAGCTTGGACTTCATGTCTTTCATTTGAAGAACTCCCCACTCTTTGACAATGGCCATGATGGTCGTAGCTAGTGCGATATAGTCGATAGACTCGCCAATCCAACGAATACACCAAGGAACAGGTTCGAGATCATCGATCAGAATTTGCCGAGTTAGTGTCATGTCTGGTCGGACTTCGTCTGCGCCCTCACCATCTTTTGGTAAAGGGGGTGCGAATATCTTCAACCACATTTTGCTCGTCTTAGTACCACGTACAAGTGTCGTTCTTTTGACAATGTAGCCCTTCTTAAGTAGACTATCAGTGCGTTTCGGCACACTTCTCTTGTCCTGCCCCATAAGACGTCCAAGGTCTCCTTGAAGAATTCCCTGAGTAGTTGTCGAAGCTATACCCAGGAGCAACATCCACTCTGACTTGGGAACTCGCTTGTAGTCGACTGCATGGCCAGTGAGGGACTCCCACATGGTATCCTCGGAGGCGTACACCCGGACATGTTGAGCTTCTGCTGGGTCATCTGGTTGTGGCTCTGAAGTCTCTGCATCTAGTTTAGGGGCGTCGCCAGAATCTGAAAGCGCCAAGACTTCATTCAGAGTGAGATCGTTGTACTCGCGATCAACACCAACAGAAATATCCCGTCTTGCAACAAGCCAACTCCATATTGACGCGGCAGTTCTGTCTTGCACAGCCGAATTGCCTTCAGACAGCGGCGATTCGCTGTGAGTTGTAGGGTGGCGAATTGATTTCAATACATCAGCCACAGGACAGCCTAGATATATGCAGTCAGTTTATAGTTCTCCTATAATAACAGATAAATACAATAAATTCAAGGACTCGCCTTTTTCGCCTTGGCATGAGATATGGACCAAAAGGCCAGCGATCAAGCCTTCGAGCTCTGACGCCATTTCATCCAAGGGACCATATGGTTCATTCTTGAGTCGAAGCGACGCGTTAAGAAATTATAAAAAAAAATCTATAAAATTCGTCTGGGGCGAGTTGAAGCGACGAGCTCCAGTAGAAGTTATGAACACTTTTTTTTTACGTGTGAGGGAGATGAAGTGGAGATGGCGGGGTGCGAGGGGTGGATAAAATAAATTGTATGCAGCTGACATAAGCAGGCTACAATGGAAATCTGCTAGTGAATATATCTAGAAGGATGGATCATTTGAGGTTAATACCTTGAAAAAAAGACTAGAATTATATAAGCACCTTGACGGAGACTAATATTACATGCTCTAATATTATCGACGATGACTTTGGCTGTTTGGAAGAAACACCGGTGCTGTAATTCCTACTAGATCGCCCTGATCTTGGTACATGGTGGGTAGGTGACACACATTTGCATAAAATATTATGCATGGCCTTCATTACTTCATGGAAAAGCTATGGATAAGAGTGGATTCGTTGGTTTCCTCGACTTATTCAACTCGAACCACTCCAAATACACAAATAAAGAGTCAATCTATCTTGGGTCTCTTCTTTGAGTCCATAATATCTATCAACTTTGAAGCTTCATTGGCCTGAGAACATTATCCAGTGTCCGTCCTGTCGAGACACAACGTAGGGTTATCGACCTGTCAACTGGCACCAAATCAGAAGACTCAAAAGTATGTCTTTACATACAGATACAGACAAGGCTATTGAGAGTCTCATTTCCACCTTTAACGAGCTCAATAGTAACCTCATCGATGAGCTACACGAGGAGCCAAGTCCGCTCGAATTCATGCGATATGTTGCCCGCAACACGCCTTTTGTCATAAGAGGCGGAGCGTCTTCGTGGAAAGCTTGTCAGCAGTGGAATTCTGCGTATTTACTATCTGCTTTGAAAGGTCAGAGTGTTAATGTTGCAGTCACGCCGCATGGGTATGTCGATGCTTGATACCACTTGGAACCAAACCCTACATAGAAAAGACCCTTGCTGATCCCTAACAGTAACGCCGATATGCCTACTTTTCCTCCTGGAGAAGAATCCTTAGTCTTTGCAAAACCTCACTACGAAGATCAGCCTTTTGAAGAACTTCTCGAGTTCGTAGCTCGCCAAGAGACAGATCCTGACTTTCCCCCTAATGCTGAAGTGCGATATGCGCAAACCCGTAAGCTCGGCTCTGTCCATCACAGGGATAAAGTACTAAAAAGCATTCTAGAAAACGATAATCTCCGTGAAGAGTACATCAGCCTCTTCTCAGATGTTCAGAAAGACATGCCTTTTGCAAGAATAGCACTTGACAAGAGCCCCGATGCAGTAAACCTGTGGATCGGCAACTCCAAGTCTGTGACAGCAATGCACAAGGACAACTACGAAAACATATACGTACAGGTCTTGGGGCGGAAACACTTTGTTCTCTTACCTTCGTTGTGCCATCCTTGCGTTAACGAGCAGCCTCTCAGGCCAGCGACGTACAAACGGAGAGAAGACGGCATGGAACTTGAGATGGATTATGATGCTGAGGCTGTTCCATTCGCTATCTGGGACCCTGACAGGCCTGAGAGGAATGCTACAGGATTCTCTTACCTTGCACGGCCTCTGCGGGTGACATTGAACCCCGGAGACATGCTATATCTTCCGGCAATGTGGTAGGTTCACTCACATCCTCGCCTTGCAGTGGGTAATGCTTACTTTCCAAGGTATCACAAGGTCATGCAATCGTGTACCGAAGAAGATGAAGGGTTTGTCCTCGCCGTCAATTACTGGTAACAAAATCCCATGCTTTTGATTTCCCTTTGCAATGCTAATATGAATCCCTGAACTAGGTATGACTTGGACTTTACAGGCCCTCTCTATCCTGCGTCCACATTTATTCGCGATATAAGCCTGGGAAACAGAAAGTAATCTAGACAAACGCCATACATAGAATAAAACCAAGATACGACGTCCACTTCTTCGACTCAAATCAAACCCACCGATTATTTCTTCTTCTTGGAGATCCTCTTCTGCGCTCGCAACTCCTTCTTCATCCTGGGATCGACAATTCTGTAGCGACCCTTGACACCCTTCGGACGTCCCTTGATACCACGGTTGAGACCACGGGCAACAACAAGCTTGGCTGCCTGTGTGGGCTTCTTCTTCATCGCCTTGGAAAGCAATCGTCCAATGCTGTCTGCCTTCTCCTTCTCCGTCATGTTCTCGTCGTTGTTGAGCATGTCGGACTTCTTCTTGAGCTTCTCCAATCTCTGCGCAGCCTTAAACTTCTTGCGAGCCTTGGCCTCGCGCACCTTCTTGATGGGACGAGCGTTGAAGGCTCGCATCTTCTCCTGGATAGCCTGCGCAGCAGCCTTTGTGATGGGCTTCTGAAGCTTGTCGTGTCTTGACTCATCCTCAACAAACCAGTCTGGCAGACCATCGCGATCGCGGAAGGCGAATTTGTTGAAACCATCGTCGATGGCATCCTGAGTCGTCTTCTGACCAGTGGCGAGTTGATGTGCAAGTGTCATGGCCTCTGCAGTGATGATATCGATATCTGTATAGATGTTAGTAATACGTATTGAGTAGTTATAGGTGATTGTGACTTACCAGGACGTCCATCGGGTCTTCGTGTATCCTTGTCCCAGTCATCCTCTTCACTTCGCTTCACTACCTCAAACCCATCATTATCTTCCATCTCGGAATCGGAATCGGCAAAGGTGTCCTTGGCCTTGACAGGCTTGGCTGTAGGCTTTTCGGTCTTGCGGTTCTTGGCTTGTTGAGCTACGACAGCCGCAACATCTCGGTCGATCTCCTCATCAGCGCTGTCTTCGGCGGCCTCCTCGGCCTCAGGGACTATACCGGTAATACCCTGGAAGATATCTTGGTTGAAGAAGGCGGTAGCTCTCTTGGAAAGTCCGTTGGCTCCCTTCGAAGAATCCAGGTCTCTAATAAGTCCAGGGACGGGAGCTTCGTCTTCCTCATCAGAAGAAGAATCGTCCTCTTCGAGTTCGGACGAATCGTCCCTCTCCTCTGCCTCTTCACCGGACAAGCCATCCCACTCATCGTCGCCGTGCTCCTTACGAGCCTTCTTTGCGCGGTACTTAGCATCGACCTCGGACTTGCGCTCCTTGTACTGATCGTACATGGACTCAAGCTCTCGTTCCAGACGGTCCTCTTCAGGATCGCTCTCGTCATCGGTCTCTCCAGAAGAGCCGAGTCCGCTGTCTGCTTCCCTCTGAGGTGTTTTGGGAGGAATGACCATCTTGCCGCGATTCAGCCTTCGCATAGCATCCGTCTTGTCGACCTTCTTAAGTGAGAACATTGCACCTTCGCCAATAGGGCCAGCCTCCTCCATTCCAATATCCATGGGAGCCGTCATGTTGAGCTGCATGCGCACAACCTCACGCTGCTTTCTCTCGTTCTCCTTTCGCTTCTCCCTCTTCCTTTTGGAGTTTTCCCGGTCCTTCATACCTTGCAACTCCTCCTGAATCTTGAGCTCTTCATCCATCGACTCAACTTCGGCCACTTCCTCGGGCTCCTCTTCTGGGGTGTCCTTTGTCTTTAATCCAAAGATCTCGCGGACCTTTAAACGCCATTTAAGAAGAAGCTTGAAGTCCTTTCGTCCCAACACTCTAAGATCGTTGCAGCAATCTCTGATTTCGCCTGTAGTCTCGGAGAGTTTTTCAAGCGCGGCCAGAGCTACATCGCCATTAAGGGGTTGCTGAAAGGTGAGTTTGTTGTAAGAAGCGAGAACCGCAATGGGGTCGGTAGTGTGAATGAACTCGCTAGCGGGCATCTCCTTGAACTGGATGTAGTCGCCCTCCTCGTAACCTTCTCGTCTGCGCTTCTTGACCTCGGGGTTGTAGACCTTGGCCTCATTGTTGGGTGTTGCGCCGGCAAGTTCAGCAAACACGTATTTGGGATCGAGGAATCGAGGATCAATCTTCTTGGGCGCCTTGTAGCCGCGACACACGCAGAAGATTTCGGCACTGACCGATCTGGATGCTGGAGGCTTGGTTGCCTCGACCTTGGTGAAAAGTTGGTTGAAAACCCACAGCAGAGAGTTGTAATCTTTACTTCGGAAAACCTTGGTGACAAAAGTTCCTCCGACGTTCAAGAATTCGGTAGCGAGTTTCAAACTTTGGAGCACCAAATGGTTCTGGTCGAAAGCATCCTGAATCCAGGCAGTACCGACGTTGGGAGCTCCATCGTGCAGCACGGTGTCGGCCTTCCATGTCTTCAAGTGTTGTCGAATCGTGGCTCGGCAGGAATCTGAGGTAATATCGTTCTGGAATGCAATAACGCCAGGGATTGGCTTTATTGGCGACAAATCTACACCTACAATAAGGCTAGACTTGGGCATGATCTCGGCCGCAACCTGACACCAGGACTAAAGAAATGTCAGTATATATAACAAGGAAGCCTCAATGTGTTTCTCAAGAGTACATTGCATAAGGAGATTGATAAAACGTACACCAGGCGCGGCGCAAAGGTCCAGAACGACCTTGCTCTTCTCGAGGAAGCCATACTTCTTGTTGAGTTGAATAAGCTTGAAAGCAGCTCGAGCACGATATCCCTTCTCTTTTGCAAGTCTGTAGAACTTGTCCAGACGGCCTTTACCGAACCGCTTTTCAATCGCCATCTTGTCGACGTGGAGGACAAAAAGACAATATGGTGTTGAGGTTGTAGACACCCAGAAAACAGCACGAGAACTTCTTTGCAGAACACGCCCCGCCAGAAATTTTGCGACGGATAAGAGAATCACGTGCTGATAAGAAATTAGTGCAGAAAGTGGGGGTGCTTACCTAACTCCCGCATTAGCTTGTGATTCTCGAAATGGCGGCACGAATGATATCAGAACTTATTCCATAGCAGACCACATTAAAAAGCGGTTCAACTCAACCTTGAATGTGACAAGCTTGTCCCCGGCCATTGTCACCAAATACTCGGGCGTGTCGTCGGCCCTCACCATCAAGACCTTGAGCTTGAACCTTTGCAAAACGGCCAACGACAATCATGAGTGGACGAGTACTCGCTGCAGGGCTGCGGCCTCTGCCACGCCGTGCCACAGTTCACCCCGTTAGACACCTGCATCGCCAATCGACAGGCGGACTCCTCCAGGCCGATGCTGCAATTCGAGCGACTCGGAAGCGAATGTGGCAGGGTGGAAATGCGTTTCATAATGCCGTCACTACACGGAATGCCTCATTCGCGAGATTTTTGCCCAAGCTCATGGTCAAGTTCTTGAGAGTGCCGGCAATGTTCGGCGGTGTGGCTATAGGTGCTTTTGCTTGGGTACAATATCAGGCAGCTCGTGCGTCAAGATTCCGATAAAGTTATTATCAAAACCGTCGCTAATTGGTCCCAGAGGCCGGTACATTTGCCGTGAACCTATTTAACACGACTACGGACACCGTTACGGGTGCTGCCTCGAGCTTATTCGGCGGTGCCAAGGATATTGCTGATCAAGTGAATCGTGGGTGGGCGTCCACGAAAGAAAAGGCCGCTTTGCCGGATTGGATGAAAGATCTACTTCGACTTCAAGAGGATATTGGTACTGGTGGTTCAGGAGGCTCAGGCGGCGGTGGCGGCGATCCAAAGCAGAGTAAGCTCGGTGCCGCAGCTGCTGTTGGTGCCTCTGCCGCTGCTTATGGATACGACAAATCGGACGAAGAGGACCCTCGAAATGGTGAACAGGTTGCTAGGGATGACCAAATGATGGTTCTAACCAAGAAGATGATTGAGATCAGGACCATTCTCCAAAAGGTCGGACAGTCTAGCACCCTGACGCTTCCCTCAATTGTTGTGATCGGCTCTCAATCTTCTGGAAAGAGCTCCGTCCTGGAGGCGATTGTCGGTCATGAATTCCTTCCCAAGGGCTCCAACATGGTTACAAGGAGACCGATTGAGCTTACACTTGTTAATACGCCTACATCCAGGGAGGAGTACGGAGAGTTTCCCGACCTGGGCTTGAGGCACATCACTGATTTCTCGTCCATTCAACGAACTCTAACCGAACTCAACCTTGCTGTTCCTGACACTCAGTGTGTCTCCGACGATCCGATCCATCTTACAGTGTACTCCCCGAACGTACCCGACCTGTCACTTATCGATCTTCCTGGCTACATCCAAGTTGTCGGACAAAACCAACCTCTGGAACTGAAGCAGAAGATCTCCGAACTTTGTGACAAGTACATCCAGCCACCCAATGTCATTCTTGCCATTTCAGCTGCCGACGTGGATCTTGCGAATTCTACTGCCCTGCGAGCTTCTCGGAGGGTTGATCCTAGGGGTGAGCGAACAATTGGTGTCGTTACCAAGATGGACTTGGTTGACCCTATTCGTGGTGCAAGAATCCTGAATGATCAACAATACCCTCTAAGACTGGGTTATGTTGGCGTGGTTTCCAAGGCCCCTCAGAACCAGGGACTGTTCAAGATGGGCAACACCAATCTACTTACCCAAATTGTGAAGACCGAGAATGCTTTCTTCTCGTCCCATCCCTCTGAGTTTGGCCCTCAAGCTGGAGTCAATGTTGGAACCACCACTCTGCGAAAGAAACTTATGCATGTTTTGGAACAAACCATGTCTGGAAGCCTGCAAAGCACTAGTGACGCCATTCGACAAGAGCTTGAAGAGGCGACATACGAGTTCAAGGTGCAATACAATGACCGCCCACTTTCAGCCGAATCTTACCTTGCGGAGAGCTTGGACGCTTTCAAGCACTCGTTCAAGCAGTTCGCAGAGGAATTCGGACGTCCTCAGATGCACGAGCTCCTGAAACACGAGCTGGACCAAAAGGTTCTTGACTTGCTCGCAGCCAGATATTGGAATAAGCCTATCGATGATTTAACACCTATCAACCCCGATCTCGATAGCCTGGCGGATCTCCCTAAGGCTCCTGCTGACTCTCTCTACTGGCACCGACAACTGGATGCTTCTACATCCGCGCTTACGAAGCTCGGTGTTGGACGCTTGGCCACGACAGCAGTCGCGTCTTCTATCCAGGCCCATATTGATGCCCTGATCAGCAACTCCAGTTTTGCTAGCCACCCCTTCGCCCGACAAGCCATTATGGAATCTGCTTCCACCATTCTGAACGAAAGATTCTACAGCACTAGTGATCAAGTGGAAAACTGCATCAAGCCGTACAAGTTTGAGGTTGAACTCGAGGAGCGGGAGTGGATCAAGGGACGTGACCACGTTGGCAATGTTCTCAAAAAGGAGCTTCAAGACTGCGAGAAGGCTATGAAGAGCCTGGAAGACAGTGTCGGTGGACGACGAAAGATCAAGGAAGTTATGACATTCGTTGATAAGGCCCGCAAGGGCGAGGTTGTTGTTGAAGGTGACAACCGTAGCGGCGCTGGAGGTTTCAGTGCTGCTCTTCTAAGCAAGGGTGAGTTTAACTACGCAATAACCGGCGACTCAAATACTGACCCATCTGTAGCACGTGAGGCTGTTTTCCTGCGCGACAGAGCCGACATCATCAAGATGCGTCTGCTTGCAGTCAAGTCAAAGCAGTGCGCTGACCCCAAAAACAAGTACTACTGCCCTGAGGTGTTCCTTGACGCTGCTGCCACCAAATTGGCATCTACTGCTGTCCTCTTCCTCAATGTTGAGCTACTTTCAGAGTTCTACTACAACTTCCCTCGAGAGCTGGATCTCCGACTTGGTCGCCACCTGTCCGATGATCAGATCGAGAAGTTTGCCAAGGAGGATCCCAAGATTCGCCGACACTTGGAGGTCATCCGCCGCAAGGAGTTGCTTGAGCTGGTCCTCGAGAAGATGGAGAGTCTTCGACAACTTGACGGCCGCGAACGCGAGCGAGCAACCCCTAACTCGAGAAGGGAGCGTAAGCAGACCCGCTGGGGCTTGTTCTAAACGAACAGCTTCTCGCAGAAAATGAGACATGATGTTCATATTGGGAGTTGATGGAGTTGAATGCTTGGTGTTGGTTTTAGAATATCACCGCTTCTGTAAAGATAAGACAAACTTGCTACACAAGAGTGTTTATTAGGGGATGCCGAAGGGGCTCTCGCTTGCTCTCACTAGTTGTATCTATACAGCATATATATGTGTTTGTCCTACATAGCACAGATACACAGGACATGAATGAGGGTGTGGATAGAAGTGCTTTGTTGCGCGCAAGGATACGCTCCTCAATAACATTGACTATTCCAATCTACCCAATGGCAATAGCTCACAGGGTATATCCATCTATGTTGTATGTGGTTCACTTAAACTTATATCGAATTTCAACATGTACGTGTATGCTATCCTTATCTCCGGATAGCCCTTCTCTTATGTGCTGCCGTCAGTGCTCATTTGTAACGTCACCTCCCATCGAATACTACCGCCGTAGCCATAGCCTTCACCAAGTCTGTTCTGGATCAACCCCGAGATTCGCTGTCGCAGCTTGCTGAGTGACATTTCATCGTATCCCTTGACGACACTAAGCTTGAGGTTGGCCATGCAAAGTCCATAATGAACTTGCCAAAATTGGGCATCATCAATGGTAACAACACTGGGTTCGGTCTCAATCTCCCTGAGAACAGCACTGACACTGTTGTTACCCCCGGTGCCACCGTAGGACATGAGGAGCATAAGACCCTGTGCTACGGCGAGTCGCATTCCCAAGGCAAACATGGCAAATGCGATAACGACACAGATGAGACGATCTAGCCATGTGTAGAGCGAGATGGAGAGGAGCGGAAGAAGAGCGATGACAGCGGAGAAGGAGAGTGTGAGGAAGTGGAAAGGGTTTGAAAGTACGCTCGGGAGAGAAGCAAGGTAGGAAACACGCATAAGTTTGGCAATGCGTGCATGGTTTCGAAGGCCGTATGCCGAGACGAGTGTGCTCACCATAGCAGTAGCGGACACAAGGTCGATAGAGCCATCCGGGCCCTCATGGCCGTGTTCATGATGCGCCTCGTGGCTACCAAGAGACTCAAGAAAATGCTTCAGTGTGTGCGAGATCAGATCAAAGCCTCCAAAGAGGAGGAAGACAGACATGGCAAACCCAGCAAGAACCTCTGCTCTTTCAAGACCAAAAGGATGGCGAATACTGCTGCGACGCCAAACCTCAAAATTGCCAAGCACATCAACCATGACACAAACTGCAGCACTGCCAGCGTCGAAGAAGACAAGATGTGACAGGGCTGTAGTAGCAAGAGATCCCTCCGAGCGGAAGAAGATGTATGTGGCCACAGCAAGATGGCACATACTCCAATAGCAATGGATACGCTGATCCTTGGTCATGCTCTTCCAGGCTTCGCGGACGGTTGGGATGGGTAGGGAAGCGGGGAGTACTGGAGGTGGCCGTTGAGGCGGCTCTTTGAAGATCTGATGTTGGGAGGAGATACTACTGTGCTTGTATCTGTGACCACGACGTTGTCCAATGTTCTTAAGGAGAAGTGTTAGCAATTGTGAGACATACTGAAGAAGCATGTCTACGCACCGATTTGACTGGACCTGCAGAGTAAACTTGTGTCTGGAAGTTGAAAGGGTTCTTGAAGCCAGGGGACGCAGGAGAATCCCCTGCTTCATCTTCGGCGCTCATGGTTGGGAGTGATAGGGAGGAAGAGGACGCGGCGGTCGAGGAAGGAAAGAGTGAATTCGAAGTAGCCAAGTTCTGAGCGGCAGCGTCGCGATTGAGTTGGCGGTTGATGGCGATGGAGTCGTTATCGGGGTTGACGCCGAAGTCGTTGGATACGTCACGATTGGCAAAGTCGAAATCGTCGTCGCTGTCGCCGTGGACAACCAAACTTGGCGGGGCGAGGTTCTGAGGACAAGCACCTGGATAGTCCGACATGTGTTGCAACCTGCTTTCGGATACTGCGCCTCTCGTTCTAGTTAGGTTCGACGACCCCGATCGATTGTCTCAAGGACCCCCGTTTTAGAGGCTTGAGAACTGTGTCATATAAATTCCACGGGTTTTTGGGCGCAAAACCGGTTTCGTCGATGGCGCGAGTCGTGAAAGAACAGAGAGAGACTGAGATGGAATGCGTTGACGTCGCGATATCCGTTAGGTTAAGTTGTGGAGGCGGACCGATGGGGGGCCTTCGGGTTCAGGGGTACTCCAGAAGATGCAGGGGCTGCAGAAGCGCTTAAGCCACAGCATCCATGTCGGTTCTAGCGGAAACAGGTCGATACTTTGTGGCGTACAACGAAGCAAGCCTTGGGGAAATCGTCATCAGCCTCATGGGTTCTATCTGGCTTTAGGAATTATTTCAACAACCATATTTGCGCCAATCGAACAGGAGAGACTCTCCCGTAACATGCAGCCTTTTTCTATGCTGCAATAACGCTAAAACGTGGCATCTGCATGAGTTCATGAATAACCTCGCCCTGCAGTTTCAATGCCAGCTCCGACAACTCAGCTAATCGAAGCTTGCTATCCGTATAACTACCCAAACGCCTAATCTACTCGCCGATACCGTTCATATTATGGGGGATTCTTCTCTGAATCGGCGGGATACTTCACCCACGCCATCCTCAACCCTCCAACGAGATTCGTCGAATTCGAGCATACTCTCCAAATTCCCCTTTTTAAGAACATCCCCTGAAAAACGACACGAGCAAACGAGCCATGCAATCGACGACAACACCAATGCTGTTGCTTCCCGCCCCGCTGCACGACCATCTGCGAGCGTAATACAGTACCAAAGAACAAGAAGACGGCGGGGATCCCTCCGAAAAGCTGCGCTGCTTGGTCGAGGAGCGCAACGTGAGCGGAGGGAGAGCCGCCCCTTGGTCATTGATACTTCGCATGCCGCACAATATGTGCTCGACCCGACAGCTTCTCAGACAGAAAGCCCGTCGTCAATAGAATCATTGGATTTGAACGCTACATCGGAGGGTTCACAGCGCACGCTGGTCAATGGGTTTGCACCTCTCCCTGGAGGGCTCGGTTTAGCACCCGTACATCCCCAGACGGGAACGGCACTGAAAACTACGGCTCGTCCAACAGCCGCTACAGATCAAGATGGGGCATCTTACACTTCTACGGATGAAGAGGACATGCTTCAAATACCGAGGAGTTCGTCGACGCTACGACAGGGCTTGTCAATGTCATCAGGACCAGACTCGTACTTCAATAGTCTGGGTTCGACATCATCACACCAACGAAGACGGCTCACAAACCGAGCAAAATCACCGTTGTCGTTCAGCGGGCTCCCTTCCAATACGTTGCCAGCTCATGAAGATTGGGACTACGCAGAGACAGAATGGTGGGGTTGGGTTGTGCTATGCGTAACGTGGTTCGTGTTTGTTGTTGGGATGGGATCCTGTCTCGATCTCTGGAGCTGGGCATGGGATGTGGGCAAGACGCCATATGCACCGCCAGAGTTTGAAGACGATGACACTCTACCAATTGTGGGATACTACCCTGCGTTGATCATTCTCACGGGCGTTATGGCGTGGGTATGGGTTGTTGTAGCTTGGGTTGGTATGAAGTATTTTCGGCACGCCAAAATTAGTGGCGACTAATAAGCTGTTTGGCAACTATTTCTGGCTTTAATTTCTGGGCTCAGATTGAGTTTTGACCTTGACCAGACTTGATGCTATTAATGATTATTAATGATAACAATTGGGATCGCTGTGCGTGTGCAAACATTGATGTTTTGCTTTTCCGCAATGCATGGATCTTTAATTAGCTGTGCCGTCTAAATCGACTGGTCAATGAAGCTGTTGATTTGTCTGCTGTACACTTTCATTTCGTTGATAAGGAATATTTCGTTGGTGCTTGCAAAAGCTAAGCGCCGGTTCAGCGGCAAGAAACGCTAGGGTAGCCAATCATGAAGAGATGAATCCTAACCAAATGCTACGGCATTGGATCGTGGCACTTCTTGGTGGGGGGTTGTGCAAGCCTCTATCACGGAGATGACGAAGAAGCTTGATGGAACTTACATGAGAATATGCAGTTGGCTCTGCGGTTCAGGCGACGTTGTCTCGTGTCTGCAGAAGTTTACCAGCTCGGTTCGGATCTTGACTGTCTGATGTCTGGGTACGGATAAGTGCCGACAGTTAGGAGCTTACACTAGTAGCTTACTTGTCTCGGGTCAGTAATGCCTCATGTGTGAAGCCAAGGGATGAGTGGCAACATTGAGCTCTTTGTTGCATAGGCAGCTAAGCAGACGTTGTCGACCTGAATAAGATCTGATTATTCAGCGATAGAAAGATGTATAATCGAATAAATTGTTTCGATCTTGAGGTAATGATATTGGCGAGTACTCGGTGTAGGGTAGAGGTCGGTGATTTGCAATCAATATGCTCTGACAATTCCCCGAGCAATATCAAGCATTGCCTGATTCAGTCTGGGTCATAAAACCGTTGATTTGCATGAGAGGATCAGCAGTCCACCAGCCAAAAACGTCGTCAGAGAAAAGGTCTAGAGGAGTCGAGAACTCGCCGCACCCAACAATCCGATTCTTGGCCAAGCATGAATGAACATTGTGATGCTGCCGGGTTTTCAGCAATCACGGGAATTGCGTGAGCTAGTACGAAGTATCATAGGTGATCATAATCAAGGCGCTAACATCGTAATAGACACTTGATATTCAGCGATGCACTTCATATCGACCAATTTTCGTATAATAACCGCCAGTTCCGGGCTGATGCCCCCAAATTAGTTGCGGATTCGGTACGTGGGGGCTTCCAAGTGAAAGTCCAAGCAAGTCCCCAAGCGCAACCGCTCACAAATAGGTAATACCCTTATTAGCCTCTGCCTTTTTCTTAGCTGGCGGCCCGACACAAGCTCATCTCGTGAACAAGGGAGAGGTCTCGTGATGGTCTTCCACAGAGGGAGATGACTTGGAACTCGAACTAACTACTAAGGTAGCATCTCCCACTGACGAAATGCTGATTCAGACCATCTGCAGAGATCGTCTATCATATTTCACTTCATGATGTTACAACGCCGTGTTTCATGTGCATACAAAGCAAGCCACTGCATGAGAAAAAGTCCGGTTGATTACCATGCAAGACCTTGCTTGACAAGCCTGGCTGTTGTTTATTTGTTTATTTGCTCTCAGAAGCGGCATATATTTAAATAAGCTCCTTTGCCATCTATGAAGGTATCCGTCAAGGTTGTTAATGCGTAGTAATTTATACATGAAGCTATGGCCTTTGACAGTCACTGCCAGACTTGGCGTCAGCACGAAACCATGGGTTTCAATTCAATCCTTTGTTGGTCTATTCAAAAGCTTTACGGAGTACTCTCACTGAGAAACCCTCGAACAAAGGATCAGGGCTTCAAGCATTCCCGGGAGTTGGAGCCGAGCATTGTATGCGAGTCAAACTGAGTAATTAAAATGCGAATGGCGCAGAAAGACAGATGGAAGGGAGAACAAGCCCTTGTCGTTCTCCAGCTGCGCCTGAAACAATTCCACCTGTGGCCGTCTGTAATCAAAATCAAACCACTCAGAAGGGCCCCAAAGGCCCAACCTCACGTCAAAGGAAAAAAAAGCCAGTCCAGCAAGCCTGCTGTAGTCCAAGGCATTGCGTTTTTTTATTGTCCTCTTCATTTCAGGTGTCAGCAAAGCAGCCGGGTATTGGGCCTTTTGGATGCTCGAGCTTCATAAGCTTGCTTGAGCTTGAGTCACCTTACTCAGGCTCACCCATCAGCTTTTCAATAGCCTTGCCAATCGCCATCGCCATCGCCGTCGCCGTCACCGTGTTTCGATTACTGCAAGTTATTTACCTAATTTTCGCCATCACAGCTGTCACATCTCGTTTAGCCATCCTTTATACAAATTTGGCCGTGGCCGCCGATCCACTATCCATCCGCCTGCAGTAGATGCGGATTTCGTTGTTCGCTGTTGAGGAGGCGACTAATAAGCCAGTACGAGAACGGAAAAATGATTTTGTCGCAGGGAAATCAATTATTGACTGGAGAGGTAGTAGTAGTAGCTGTACGGAGTAGGTAGTAGGTTAGTAGGTTAGTAGGCTCCTACATGTAGTCCAGGCTGTAAATGTACATTCATTTGATCCTCCCTTGTGGTGGCCGTGATCTTTGTCAGTGTCTTTCTTACCTGACATTCTTTTTTCGCTTCCATCCTTTCTTACAACTCAATATTATCACCAAGTCTGAGTCATCACCCTTATCGATGCTTCTTCGGCTTGGGTTTCGATACTCCAAATATACTCAACATAAAAAAGCACAGTACTTCCAATACCTTGCTGCAACTCATCAGGTGTCGGGTCCCTCCACCGCCACACACGCACACAAGCGCACCTGAGAGAACACACAGACCTCCCCCATCCTCTCCTCCCCCGAAGCCCCAAAACCCGCCAAAGAGAGCCTTCCCCCCTGGTGCGTCCGCCTAATTCGGTCTCTCCTACGGCGCTCCATCGTACCGTAACGTAGGTATCTCGCTGGGCTGCCATCGGCCGAATCCAATGCCTGGGCTTCCAAAACCCGCCTAAAACCAAACCAGCCTCTTCACACCTCACACCTCACTCCCTCAACCCTCCACTCCCGTCTTTTCTCCCGTCTCTCATCAAACTCACCCTCCTCAGCCGCTTCAACGCCATCCACAAAATACCCTCCATTTTCATCTTCCTTTTTCTTCCATTACCGGCGTTGTACGTACTCTCCATCTGTATATCCTCAAAGATTTCTCCTCTGGCCGTCACAAATCGCTCCCCTGTCTACTCACGAGTCATCCATCCTGCGCCAACCCGCTCCACCGCGTCACGAACCGTTACGATAACCTCAAAATTCTGTCCGACTCGTCTCTCCCTGGCCAGTCCCCCATCGAGGGGTTTGCCCGTATCATCGCTTGATCTCGTCATCTATCGAATTATTTCGTTTACCCTGCGAATCTGGCCATCCTTGCTATCGTCAGGCCTCAGTCAGGTTGCCACACCATCTCGACAGATTGGGACCCTGAATAATCCCTCCAATATCCTCCTCCGAAACACCCTCTCGACCGTTGGCCATCGCCATCAACCACAACCATGAGGGAAGTAAACTTCAGTATCCCCAACGTCAACAAGGCGTCCGTTGGTATTACGACCGCTCTATATGATCGCCGTGCTCTCGACTGCACCTCGACTCTCCCCCTCATCAACTCGCTCAACCATCTCGCCTATCTCACCACATCTTCCGCTCGCATCCGCGATATCCTCACCGTAGATGGCGGTATCGAGCGCCTCGTCTGCATTCTGAAACAGGGCCGTAGCAAGGACATGATGGGAATGTGGAAGTGGAACCTTGCCTTCCAGTGCGTTGTCAATATTGGCGTTCGAGGCACGGAAAACGTTCGCACTCGTGTTGTCGAGGCTGACATGGTGCCTGTCATCGCCACTATTCTCGACAACTATACCAAGGCTGTCGATAAGTGCCGGGAAAAGGCAGAGGAGGCTAAGCAGAAGCAGAGCTACGACCACCATCGTCACCGAAGCCACGAGCACCGCTCTACCCCCAAGGCTTCCTCTAGCTCTGCATCTGCGTCTGCGTCTTCTTCATCTGCGACTGTAGGTGCTTCTCCGTTCGGCCATCGATCCAGTTCACGAGTCGATACTGCCGACCAGCGATCTCGACGTCACGGTCCGCCGCCATCCATTGATGTTTCAGCCTCTTACGCTGGCCCATCTACAGCCGCTCCTCAGCAGCAATTGCAACAACAGCCCCTAGATGCTGCTATGGGTAACTCCCAATGGGCTCCATCCGCTTCGGGACGCTCTGAATCTTGGGGATCGGCTCGCCATCAGCCCCTGAGGGGCCTAGAAAGCCGTCACGCCACGACTTCAGCTCCTCGTCAGACCATGCAGCCCCTTGCAACTGCAGTCCCGGCCACTGAGACTGTTGAGGGTTTCGTGAGACCGGTTCGTGATATCGATCGCCTTGCTTCGATGGCACCATTCGGCTCTGCAGACTTGGTGTCCCAACCCACCTCACCAACAACGCCATTGCCACCACCCCAGATGCGCTCGCCCACTGTTCGCCCAGCATCGGCCCTTGGTCCTTCAGGTCGATCGCGCAGACGCCCATCGATTCGCCATCAAAACTCGACTGCTGACGCCGATGACATTAACGGTGATAGTATGCCTTCAGACGAGTCACCTGAGACGGAGATGACTGGCACCGATAACCTGCAATCCGCGGTGGGTATCCAGGATATCACTATGGAAGATGGCGACGCCATGCTAGGCGGCACAGCTCTCGACCTGGCCACGCCAACAGTTTCCGAGACTCATCAGGAAGCCAGCACATTCAACATCAACCATCGCTCTCCTTTAGACGGTAGCATTGTCAACAACAACAACCCGACCCCGGTTCCGACCATTGGACTGTCTCCTAACCGCCCTGCCATGGCTACGCCTCCTCAACCTCCTATGGCTGCTACTACTGTTCCTCGATATCTTCTCGACCGCAATTTTGTTCCTAACCCTCAGATGGTTGCCGCCATGCCTCGGGAGGAGGACGTGCTCATGTCTCTGCAGCTCCTTGCTTACGTCTCTAAGTACTGTGGTCTTCGCTCTTATTTCCAGAAGAGTCACCTTGTGCCTCGCCTCAAGATCGGCAAGGAGCTTGCCGCCATTGACAAGGACCCTTCTGCTATGGATGAAGAGGATGAAGTTCCTGAGGTTTACGACGAAGATGCCGACGACGAAGAGTATCTCCTTGACAACGACTTCAACCTTTTCCCACTTGTTGAGAAGTTCACAGTTCGTTACCACAGCACTGATATGCAGTACTGGGCTGGTGTGGTCATGAGAAATCTCTGCCGCAAGGACGACACCCGTGGAGGCATCCGCCAATGTGCTTACTACCAGTGTGGCAAGTGGGAAGAGTACACTCGTCAGTTTGCCAAGTGTCGCCGATGCCGACGAACCAAATACTGCAGCAAAGAGTGCCAGAAGAGTGCATGGGCTTTCCATCGCCACTGGTGTGTAGCGGCCACACAGTAGGCTGGGAGCTCGCACAACGATTTACACGACAGACAATCCGCAACAGCATCTTCTCGGCGCATTCTGCAGCATCAATGCTTGATTCATACACATTCTTCTTTCAAGGGTTGCGAATGCATTGCACAGCAAAGCGTGTCATGAGCGCATGGCGTTTCTTCTCGATACCACTGGTTTTGCTTTCTTTTTTCATGGCGTGCAGGCTAGGCATTAACGGTCGCTGGCTTTGGGTGCATCATCGCGTGTCGTTGCAATTCAACGTTTCTTTGTTTCCTTTCCATCTAACACTCCTCAACCTTGGAGGTTCGCTTTCTTAATTATTTCTTTTTGCTGTGGCTGGCAATCGCTCAGGAAACTCCCTGAGCGTGGGCGTTTTTTGAACTACGGAAGGGCACCAAGCAGATAACAATGCTTGTTTATGTATATAGATACCTTTGACTGCCGAAAGCTCTCGAATGGCGCCACATTCGAGGGCATTGGCATCTGGATATGACTGACGACGGAGGACGACAACGGGGAGCGGCGATGGAGATTCGCAAGACACGATATGAGCAGAGTCGGCTGCAAAATTGACTCAGTGGATGCTGATGGGCACAACGAACAGGGTTCGATGTGCCGTCTCTCGCATGATAATTCTGCCTACAAAAGGGTATCTGTCATGAAGGGATCGGGATTGCTAAGGATCAACTTGCGGTCGCAATCAGGATCTGCTACATATTCTTTTTGGTATAGACGAAATGATCAAACAATTCAACACATTTGTGTTTATAGAGAAGTGAATGGTGATCGGACTCAAATCAAGTATGTGATTTTGACACCGCGAGTACACCACAGCTAAGTCAAGACTGAGAGAATGATCACTTTGCAAATGCACCATGATATGGTGACAGAAAATATGAATATTGACCAAACGGATTCGATTTACATGCAAGAGGACCCTAAACGCCAGCCCTTGTACTTCATCTGTAGCCTTTTCTTTCAACAGCAATGCGTCATACAGGCCAATTTCAGCTTCAACTTCAACAACAGGCATTAACACCCCTTTTATCTCCCCTTTTATCGAGAGCCGATGACCTTTCTCCTCGCCTTGCCAGGCCGCGACTTGGACACCCTGCTGCCGGCCTTCATCCTCTTGGGATCGAAGCCGCTGAGATCGCCGGAGCTCATGGCATCGCCTGACTTGCCGTGGCGCTTCTTGCCACCGAAGCCGTACTTCTCGTCCTTCTTGGCTCGCTTGTGGCCACCGGCCTTGGCTCCTTGTCCGCGGCCGGCGCCTGAACGGGAGTTGTGGCCCTTCATCTCCTTCTCGACACCGACGTCGAAGATGTCGGCTTCCTTGGTATCGAGACCGGCACCGCCAGATTCTGAGCGCTCTAGCAATGGGTGTTAGTAAATGAGAAACAGTTAGACGGGAACGAGAATGCTTACTTCGCTTGAGGTTCTTGATCTTGTCGAGGGTATCACGCTTGGCCTTGTGTCGCTCCTGGATCTTGGCAACCTGGACCTGCTTTCCGAACTTCTTGAGGTCGCGCATCTTGCGAGCCTCCTGGGCGGCCTTCTTATTGGAAGCCTCCTCGACGAGCTTGGCCTTGACCTTCTCCATGTGGGCATCCTCCTTGATCATCTCGGCGAAGTAATCCTTGGGACGAGAGAAGGGAACACCTTCTTGGCGGAGAAGCTTGCGGGCCGAACGGGCGGCCTCGAGACTCTGGCTGTAGAAGGCAAGCTCGCGCTGAAGATCGTCCTGGACGTCGGGGATGGATTCGGCGGTTGCGGCGGAGGAGAGGAGGGACTGGTGGGCGGAGAAGGGGACGGACTTGTCGGTGGGGATTGAGATGCGGTTCAGAGCGGCGAGGAGGGCGGTTGTGTTGTTAATGGTGAGGCGCTGGTGAGGAATAATATCCTCCTTATCCTCGTCGTCGAGGTCCTCGAGATCGGACATGGGGATGTCTTCCTCATCCTCCTCTTCCTCTTCGTCGTCCTCCTCGGCCGCTGCCTTCTTCTCAGCTGCCAGCTTTTGGATCTCGCTCTTCTTGAGTGTATCTCTCTTGGGTGCGCGAACAATCTTCTCCTCGAGCTCGATTGAAGAGTCTGAGTCGTCGCTGTCGTTGATACCGTTCAGATCATACTGATTGACGGTCTCGTTAGCCAGAGCCTCAAGCGCAATGAATATTTGAAACAAACCTGAACCTCTTCCTCTTCCTCATCATCGTCCTCCTCATCATCATCGTCCTCAAACTCAGCCTCGATTTGAATCGTCTTCTCCTCGTCGTCGCTTGATTCCTTGTCCTCTGCCCCACGAGCAGCGGCGTTGCGCTTCTCAGCCTCCTTCTGCTTTTTCGAGAGCTTGAGCTTCTTGAAATCTGTGCCCTTCTCGGCGGCGAGAGCCATCTTTAGTTTGCTTTTTGTGACCATTGCTGCGGTTTGTTTTTATGGTTGTTGCGACTTTGGAGTGGTCGGCGCAAGCTGCTAGGCAAATGCAAATACAAATGTTACTGGTGCTAATGGGAAAAAACTCCAAATTCTGCCGCTGGACTTGGTTGACCGCCCTCACTTTTTTTTAGTGGAGCCTCTCTTTTTCCGCGTCCGGCATCCACTTTAAGGAACTTCCAAATTGGGACATGTCACGGAAGTAAGACCACGAGTGAAGTTGGTAAAGAAATCATGATTAGTTAACTACTGACTTGAGACTCTTCTGTGCAGGCGTGTATTGGTCTCTATAGGCATTTCATTAATTCATTTAGTTTTATTTCATCTACCTTTTTTCTACCGCCCATACTGTTAACTTTCAGTCGTGTTAGTAAGACTCGAAATATTTCAACAACCTTATTAATAAGATATGATGAAATCACTTATCTCAATACTATGCAATCCTCTACTCTTTGTGCCACT
Source organism: Fusarium sp. VM40 (assembly GCA_954870535.1). Taxonomy (NCBI): domain Eukaryota; kingdom Fungi; phylum Ascomycota; class Sordariomycetes; order Hypocreales; family Nectriaceae; genus Fusarium; species Fusarium sp. VM40. Next base: position 4,059,956 of record CATPAH010000017.1, read on the forward strand.
TATTAACTACCTACTTTCCAAGTTTCAAATGTCAAAGTGGGTAGCTACCTAGGTAGTTTGGTAAGTATCAGGGTGTTATGCTTAAGAACAATCACTTACACGATCTGTCACATATTAATCACGTATTCACCGAAAACAATGAGTACAAAATACTAATCCAAAGGCTTGTATTCAAGAAGTTATAAAATCGTCCCCAATTTGCCAATAGGCGTCAGTTTTCCACCACGCGTATGATAGAAATAGACAGCCTGGTATAAAAATAGCTCCTCATGTCGGCGTCCCTTCACTTAGAACTAGGTAAACAAAAATGTGATTAAGCCAATGAATCCTCTCCTTGCCGTATCATCTCCATCTTCCTCCAAATGTTGTTTGAAAGCGAATCCTTTTCACCATTAACAGTGCTTGTCGAGTGGTGTCGTCGTTCTCTGGCGATGTTGATTGTCATTGGAAGTCGCTCTTAAAAGCCCAAGGCTGGAAAAGCTGTTTACATGACGGTGCAGCTAAGGGGGTAGCCGGGGGTTTGTCCGTTGGCAGCAGGCTTCTTCATGACGCTGCAGCTGAGGGGGTAGCCAGGAGTCTGCTCTCCCTTGGTGGGCTTGGCCATGACAGTGCAGCTAAGAGGGTAGCCGGGGGTCTGGGCAGAGGTGTTCTTGGTGGAAGGCATTTTGAAAGTTGGGGTTGAAAGACTTAGAAAAGTCGGAGAGTGTTCAGTGTTGAGAATGGTGAAAAGAGTGTTGAGTGTGTGTGAGTGAGTGAGTGAGTGGTTGTTGCGGATGAAGAGATTGAGGTTTGGGAGGAAGAGAACGTTGTCTTTATACTTGAATTTCGATCGTCTTGGTCAAGGTGAGAGTTATGTCTATGGCAGGCAATGAATGCGGCGTTCCCGCAGAGTTGCAGCGTTGATCATGAAGCCTGTGATCCGTGCAAAAATGCTTGATATTGTTCTCGAGATGGTGTTGCTGATGGACAAAAGGATAAACACCACTAGTTCAGCCACCAACTTGTGACAGGCCTTCTAGACTATACCAGTAGTTCTAATTACATATCCGATAGCCTTTCAAAAGATTGAACTTTTCAATTCAACTCGAGCTATGTTGTCTTGTGGTACACAGACTTCGAAGCGCACGGATCTAAAGTTGACATTTCTTTGTAAAATGCTTAGTATTGTTCCTCTCGCTTCATATTGTTCATTGACGCATTGCCACATGCTGCCCTGTCAAAATTACTGGGTCTATATCGGATTATTGAGCAAGTCCTTTTGCGACATTTGTGATGACCAATCCTGTGTTTCTGAGTGATCACTCGTATAAGTCATATGGCATGTGTTATGGTCGTAACTTATAACGCCCAACATAAACCCTTTCCGACATAAGAACAATACTTAGAACCGACTGAAAGGAAGCCTGAACATATTGATTAGCGTAAAACTATTCCTAGAGATTGAAGTGACTTACCATTTGCCCTTCAAAGTGATAACCACCCACGGTGAGCCTGCCTCATCAACCTCCTTCTCCACGGTAGTCGAGAAGCAGATGGCACTCATGATACCGTCTCCAAACTTCTCGTTAAGGATGGCTTTGTAAGCATATCCATAGTTCTGCACAATCTCGTACAGCCGGTAGATAAGAGGCTCTGTGGGAGGCATGGGCCCAGCCTGGCCACGGTTAGGGAAGCCTGTTAGTTGAGCGGCCAACGCCTCCTTGGGAAGGTCAAGGATCTCCGATAGCTTCTCAACATCCTCAGACGAGGCGGTGGCCTGTCCGTAGAACAATGCTGCAACTGCGACTTCGCTACGGCCCAGATGCTTTGCAATTGCCTCAAAGCTCAGGTCCTTGGCGGCCTTGCCGTCAAAGAGCGTCTTGGAAAAGGCCGGTAGCCTATCCGCGATAGTTGACTAGGCTGAATGAGCATGATATCGCTGGACATTAGGGTCATGGCTATCTTACATCCAGAGTGGCGATGCGTCCTTCGTTTGACATTGTGGCTGTAGAGGAGATTGTGATATTATTGTTGGTTGTTGTAAGAAGACAAGATTCAACCTCAATCTTGAAGAAGGCTATCAAGTTATGACGGAGATGTTTCCCTTCCGGTACCAACTTGCGGGGTTACTGACTCCATGACGTGTCAATGGGTTGCACTAATAGATATCGAGAATGCATTCGGTGATAGTCCGGAGACTCGGAGTGCTTGTCAGATGTGGGTGTTTGAGCGTATCTTTACAAGAATTGCGGATAATATTGCCGCTATATCCTGGATAGTGCCTCTAGTACTCCGTAGATCAATTGGTGTTGATACGACCATAGCATATTCTTTTACTCAGTCAAGTGCCCTCTTTTTGCAAAAATCTCCCTTGCTTCCAACAGATCATCCGCGTTGAGAACATCAACCCCTTCATCGATCAGGATATCTCTGAGTTGATTGCGAACCTGCAACGGCCAATATGGCATACCCCAATATCTTGTCTTTAGACCTCGGCTATGGGCTTGAGAGATCTGACCCCGTAGCTTCTCAAGTTGCGCCAGCTTAAGCCCTTTGGAACTGACCTTACCTATCGACTTTTCGAACGAGACGCTTGTATAGTACGAGTTGAGACTGTCATAGAGACCTTCCTCCAACTGATCCAGTGGCGCGTCGAAGAAAACGTCACGCGAAGGCGTTTCTTCGTTCACCAAGCGAACTTCAGTATCACCAGTTCCCACCACTGTGATGGGCCTCAGAACGAATTTGCCATCATGCACATGGCTCAACCACCCTTTTTGGCGAAGCGGTTCAAGTCGTTCGAGCAAAAGTGGCCACGACGTGTTGGGATTTGACTTCAAGTCCACCAGCAGGACCATTGTCTGGTCTGGTTTGCGGCCATACACGCCCCTAGGTGGAAGACTTGGATCTCTATCTATATTTTTAGACTGGAGCAGTTCCATTAGTGGTCGAATGTACATGGCCGTCAGAGTTCGGTCGGTTGATAGACCGCCCAAATCGTGGCCGACGTAAAGCTCGTTCTGGACCGCCCAAACATCTGCTTCTATTCCGATACAGCCGGCATTGATGGCAGAATAGAAAGGCATCGGCCTCCAGTAGTCGTTATGTGAGTGGCATGGCACAGGAAGTACAGAATTGGGCCCCGGGCCTCGTTTGATGTCAGGATTGTTTACTTGTGGCCCGGACACGTAAGGCCAGATTATGGATGTGATACTAATGATGAGGGCGAACATGACACCCATAGTGCTACTCCTCGTTAAAAGCAGAAACCAACAAATTGAGGCCCAGAACTTACCCAATGGCTGCTCCTACTATGCCCAGCGCAGAGACATAGGGGGTTGACTTTGAAGTCGGGTTTGGTGCTCCCTTGCTGACCCCTTTGGAGGGGCTGGATTCTGAGGAAGCCATGGTTCAAACTTGGTTGGTGATGAATATATCACAATAAACATTTTATGCCACGAGCGAGCAGAAGTTGGTTCATCGTTTGTGTTGAGATTGAGGAAGACAGTGATTGCATGCTTGGGCACGCCATTAATTAATGGCAAGGCCCCACAGAGCTATCCTGGTTTCTTTCACTTGGCCAGTGGGCGTGTAAAAGTTTCGATAATTTCCTCTATTCCAGATTTTATATAAGATTATCTAAATTATAGTAAGCTCTTTTTAATTTAAATAACCTTATGTAATCTTACTTTAAGACTATGTATTAAGTTTTCTAATACTAATAGATTATATATACCTACCTATTCTATTGTATATCTCTCCGTGGCTCATTGTGGGGATTTTTGCACGGAACTGTAGGCACTGAAAAGAGATGAACAAGACAATCGAGTGTTGACCTTCATCCTAATGATATGGAGAGAAATATATGAAGTCAGTACCAAACAAACAAGGCAAAGGTGCAAGTGTTATGGATGTCAAGATTTAGGATACATCATTATATGGATTGGCTTGGGTACCATTGTACATAATGACTTTTGAACGTCATACCTAGCTCATGCGCGGTTATGCAAGTATCTCGTTACCTACCTACCACCTAGAGAAGTGACTTTCTGTTGTTGCGGGGGACTTGGCGTAGCGATAAGCCGCGATAAGAGAATTTTTGGAGCAACTTTCGTAACTTTTACCTTCACTTCAAGTTTGTCTAGGATACACTAAAATCGCATCGCAATTCGGCGCCGACAAGCAAAACAGCTACTTTCTAGCCCAAATATTCCGTCCCTTGCCTACCAGCTCACTCGTCATAGCTACAATCATGCCTCACAAGCACAAGAGAAAGAGAGGAGACGACAGCGGCGAGTAAGTCAACATCTGCCAACCCTCAACTCCTGCAAGCATATCTAACCGTTTCCCTAGGTTCAACCTCCCTCCGTCTCAAAAAGCACGACCCCTACATGTTGGAAAGAAGAGTGTGCCAGATACTAAAGGCGGAAAGAATGGAAAGAATGGAAATAAAAATGCGACAGCTGCGGAATCGAAGATGGATGCCCCAGTAAAAGCAAAAAAGGGCAAGAAGGCACACAAAGAAAACGATGCCCCGCGAGCCTTTCGGCGGCTCATGGCTGTCGCAAGCGGCCAAAAAGTCAGATCCGGACTCGACGACGGTAACGACGGGAAAAGCGCGAAACAAAAGGCAGAGGAACTCAAGATCCGGCCAGGCGAAGACCTCAGAGCTTTCGCCCAACGAGTAGATGCATCGCTGCCCGTCGCTGGTCTTACCAAGAAGACAACAATCAAGGACGGCAAAGACGAGCAGGGATTCAAGGTCTACCGCACTCGAAAGGAGAGGAACATGCATAAACTGTACGCTCAATGGCGAGAAGAAGAGCGCAAGATTCAAGATCAAAAGGAGGAAGAGGCAGACGAAGCGATCGGACAAGAACTCGAAGAAGACCCTACCGGCCAGGTCGCCATCGCTCGCGCAATACTCGAAGAATCAACAAAGAAGAGAGCACGAAGAAAGGGTGGCAAAGTGGACGACCCCTGGGAGGAGCTGAAGAAGAAAAGAGCAGAGGCAAAGATTGGCCTACACGAGCAGGCACAAGCACCTCCAGAGTTGAACAAGAACATCTCGAAGCCGATCAAGATCAAGGGTGCTGCCGCCGATGTAGACAATATTCCCAAGGCTGCGGGTAGTCTCAAGCGAAGAGAGGAGCTGCAGGAGGCTCGGGCGGAGGTTTTGGAGGCGTACAGGAAGATCCGGGAGCATGAACAGGCTAAGTTGCTCAAGGCAGACCAATGAGGATACCCAGCTGAAGCGTGTTAAAAGTTTTTATTAGAATTACAAGTGATAAGCAGGAAAATGATGTTACTCAAGTGCTCCTTACTGTCTGCCCTTGAAGTCATTGGCAACGCTTTTGTGTCTTGGCATCTGCAACGTGGAAGTTCTTTAGTTAAAACAGCACTCCATCCCAACTTACACATTCATAAGGTGTAGATTCTCAAGTTCGTAAGAATAAACAGATATGATTAATTTTAATCGAGAGGAAGAGTATTCATACTTGAAGTTCGTATACCCAACCGGTAGTGCCCTGCAGATTGGACTGACCGGAGAGTTTGTTCCACTATCGTGTATGATGGCTTTACTACGTAGATTCACATGGCATCAAGCCCAGCTCACACAACGTGACCCTTTGAGATTGAGCTGACGAACTGAACACCATGTCTTACGCCTGGGACAAATCATACTGTCGTGTCGTCACCCTTGCGGGTCATGGCTTAGAATAAACCGGATCTCAAGTGCAAACCACATGGCTAAAACATGGTTGGGCAGAAATGTCTGATGGCACTTCAATAACAAAATGGTTCATGGCTTTGACCTGTGGAGCTGGGAACCAAATTGAGACGCTCGAGGTGAAGAAGTTGCTTTTGTGAGCAGACGGGAACAAGGACATGGGTATGAGGCGTTACCAGAATAGGACGATGAGGGTGGCATAAAAAGCAGTTCCTTACTTCAAGGGGTAGCATTAGCAGTTCTAGGGGATTGAATTATAATTGATTGGTCGATGGCTAATGGCCAATGCTGACGAACTGCTTCCATTTCTTGTCAGACCAGAGTGTTTGAAGCCAGAATTGTTCTTGTGCAACATGCAAGTATCACAACATTCATATATATCCATGGAAGCAGGGGAGACGGGAGCCGATCCAAAATAGGATGGACGTTCAGTGGAGTGGATTAAGCCCTTCAGGGGGCACCGGACGCTAGACGCGCTACAAGGTTCAGGCCCAGATCCAGGTTTCTGGGCTTCTCTGTCTCTGGTGAGTGCAGCGTAGGTGCAGCGTACAAAACAAAAAAACAGCTGATTTCCACGCCCATTCTCGGCAGATAGATATCGGGGATTTTTTCTAGTGGTGCTTTCCCCATTCTGTTGCATATCTTTCTTGTCATTCTTGCATAGGACAAGCAGGACTTGTACTCGGCCTCAACTTTTTCGCTTTCAGTGAGGTGGCTCAAGGATTGTCTCTAAAACGTGTCGACTCCCGGTCAAGCCCAAGACATATTCGCACACGGACCTTTCTCCCGCAGACGGTAAACGTATGAACTTGTGCAGTTCCTAGACACATGCCAATGGAAACGGCAAGAGCCACCCTTAGCGGCACCTTGATCTCCTCTTTTTTTCCCGGTCCTGGATCACTTGCGACTTCACATCACAGGGCCTCGGCCATGTCCAAATTGTCGGGACGTTCCTAATCCCAATTGAGGTGGTTCTTATTCGTTCCTTCTTGCTCTTTCTACTCAGGAACACATCCGGCCCAATCTACCTAATCCAACTCCCACATTTGCCTACCTCTCAATATTGGGTACATAGGTACGGATACAGTACGTAGGTAGAAAGAACAACCTAGGTAGTTAGACTAAACCCCCGAATACGGCAAGACACTAGGATTTTGACTTTCTGGATTTGAGATCGATCCAGGGCAGTAGCTCAGTAGTCTAACATCGCGCCTTCTGTCATCGTATCTTTCCCGAATTAGTTCAACCTACCTACTAGTTTTTAGTTGTCAATATTTCCCACTTCTCCCCTCGTAGCGCCGGTCATTTCTACATCTTCCATCAACATCCCGTCCTTAAACTCAAGCTCAAACCCAAGCTCACTTTCTACCAATCTCTTCTACAGTATAGGCAGACGCCCCGAACTATCTATCATATGAATTGTTTGGACTGTTGTTCATCGAGCCACAATCATTTAAAGCCACACCTAGTCCTTGTCCTCCCAAGCTCAAATGCCCAGCTTGGTCCAAGTCTCGTGACTTGATCCGCGCTGAACCTGGCCTGACCTGACGACACAAGACGCTTGGTACTTGATAATTGACGCTTGACGCTTATGGAAATCGCCAACACGAGCCTCAACGCGCCCTGGTCACTCCCATTGCCGCTGCCGCTGCTGCGGTCCTGGCTTTATCCTTAGCTCTGTCGAACATCCTCTGGTGCTCCAAGGCGGCACCACCCGCTTGGATCCATCGAACCATTGTCCTTACTTTGAGTTTATCGACAGACATTTTGGTCCATGTCACGCCAGTCAATTGAGATTCGAGACATATTGAGCTTTAAGCTCCCGCTCCGACTTCATCTTGGCCCCAACTATTTCACTTCTTTACTATCACCACACGTAATTCGCACATGGGACAATAGGCCGTTCGAATCTCACCTACCGTCCTTATGATTTGGTACTTCCTGTACCCACTCCGAGGGTCAGTCTTATTTGCCCCGATCCTCCCTGTGCTTCCGTCCCGCTCTCCGTGTCCGGTCCCCGCTCTCTCTTCCGTCTTCAACTCACATCCCGTCGCAGAACAACGGAGGCCCCGGTCCTAGCGCCGACTCATCCTGTCCGTCGCGCTCTTAATCGATATGGATCCTATGCCGCCAGTCATGTCGTCGCAACCCTCCTCGTTTCGGTGGTCGTGGCTACCATGCTAACATATCCCATTCCCTACCTCTTCACAAGTGACTACGTCAATGGCGCTTCTAACTTACCTCACCATGCTTGGACTGTTGCCCAACCGCTGCCCTACGGCGCAAGCATCCTTCCTGATGTCATGATGCGCTCTATATGGGTTCATGGGAGCTACATGCAGGCGTTAGAGAAAGACCTACTAGTCTCTGCTTTAGAATTGCAAAACGAGCTGCTTGGGAGCACTGAGAACTTCAGCCCTATTCGAGCTCGTCATGTCGCTCGTTCTTTGCCCGAGCCTGGCGCTGATCTCTCTACAGGCCAACGCGATGCGTTTCACGCCATCAATGGATTGAACAACCAGTCTTGGTTCTTTCACTCACCACTTCAATATTGGGACTGTATCGAGGATAACGTACTGGTCGACCCTGATATTTTGGCAACCGTCAACGATAAGAAAACGCAGTCAACGTCAGTCAATGTCACACTTAGACATTCTATTGTTTTTAGCGGCAAAAGATTCGAGGAGCGCCGGCTACTTGCTGCCGATGCCCTTGTCATCACCCTGATCTATCTTCGAGACTCACCCGTGGGTCAGCAGTGGGAAAGGAAAGCAGCCTTGCTCTCAGAAAAGGTTTCAAACAAATGGGATATATATCCGCCTGACGGCCGATCCACCTCGAGTCAACTTTATGAATTTCAGTTCCGCCCTATATCTGGCCAGGACACGGCCATCCTCGCTGTCGCATACAGCTTGTCCGCAATCTATTTCCTGATGAGCTTGTCCAAACTCCGAGCATTCAAGTCCAAGTTCGGTCTTATCGTCACCGTCCTGTCTCAGATCGCATTCTCTGTCATGTCCAGCTTTACTGTATGCGCCATATTCAGACTTGACTTATCGCGCATTCCTCGAGCAGCTTATCCATTAGTTGTCCTCGCCATGAGTCTTGAGAATATTTTTAGACTCATTAATGCCGTTATTCTTACTCCAGCCGAAGACTCAACTAGCAGTCGTATCGGGCATGCCTTTGGGGATACTTCCCATACAGCTATCGCTAGCTCACTGCAGAATGTCTTTCTTCTGTTGTTACTCTCACGGTGGGTATCGCCCGGTGTCTCCGCGTTCTGTATGTTTGTCGCCGTTGCGATCGGGTTCGACCTCTTTTATCTTTCGACCTTCTTCCTGTCGGTTCTTAGCGTTGACGTCCGACGCACAGAGCTCAGCGATGCGCTTGCTAAAGCTTCAATGCGCCACAACCGTGGAGAATCCGAGTTCAAGCCTCGAGGAACGTGGGAGCTTGTGCTTCAGGGCAAAGCAACATTGTCAACACGAATAGCGGGTACTATTATCATGCTTGGCTTTATCTTCATCGCCCAGTGGCACTTCTTCGAGTACGATGCTATACTTAATTTCTTCACACGCCTGTACGGAGGATACAGTTCACAGGAAAACGTCAGCCCGGCGCAGAGTTCTTTGGACTCTATACACCAGGCACGAAGCCCAAAATCATGGCTGCGACTACAAGACCATGAGACGGCCCAGGAAATCATCAGCATTATCAAGCCCACAGCCCACAGTTACGTTGCGAGAGTCTATGAGCCAGTCGTATTCGTCATGAAGGGCTCGGACCGAATGCTTCATTATAAGGAACCCACTCTACTCCCGGCAGTCTATGATTTTATCAACCACCAGCTCACGCGATTTGTTGTCATAGTTTTGGTCGTTGTTGCAGGTGTCAGGCTGCTTACAACTTTCCTCTTATGGGAAGACGATACCGACAATGACGATCATCATTCGGACATGGATCCAATGCTGGATGTGAAGTCGTTCCCCGGAGGGCACGCCCTTGACATTGCAATGCTTACAGCCGCGCCCGATGGTCATATTGTTTCGGTTGGTCTGGATCGTACAATACAAGTTTGGGACGCCCGGCCCGGTGGTATGTCATATGCCATCGCTAATGGCGAGCCGTCAGTCGATGCTCCGTTTCCGGTTCTAGCGATGACCATTGACGACAATTCTAAGTGGTTGGCCATATTATCTCCTTATAAGATAGCCTTGTGGGACCTCAAAGGGAAAACTTGGGGACCTTCATTATCTGTCAATCTTCAAGGCCAAAAGTCCGAGGCCTTCTTCTTTGGCGCTTCTGACCCAAAAAGAGATATTCCTAGGCTAGTACTTGTGCGTCGCAATGGGACATTGACAGAATTCAAGCCAGATGTAGGCGAAGGAGCGGATTATGGCATCTGCCGAAGTGCACTGACGTGTGTTCGGCCTCTGATAGGAAAGCGTAAGAACCATGTACAGCTAGAGGTTTTCGTCAGAATACTAATCCGATGTCGTTAACAGGAAACAAGCAAGCAGCTCCATTGTTCGCCATCATCACAGCATCTAGAAGAGGATGTGTTCATGCAGCAACCAGAGAGACACTATCTTGGGATTCCCGGAGTGTGCACTTGGAAGGGATCGAAGAAGATGAAGTTCATCAAGTCGTGCCCCTCGCCTCGTTGGGCCTCTTCTTGATTGCCGGAGCCAGCCACGTGCATCTTGTTAACATGGACGACTACAGCCTCGTACATACGTTTGCCACCGAACGAATGACCCCGCGCTCCTTGCAAAGTGCATTCTTTTGCCCACCCTCACATCCAGGGCCCGACGGCGTGGTCTGGTTCATCTTAGGTTATACTGGCGTAGAGTCAGGGGACTGTATCGTGCAAACCTACGTGCCGCAAAAGGAGCACGACATGATTTATTACCAGAGCTCTGCGACCCCAGAAGCCAGAGGCTGGTGTGCGTGGGAGTCTGCCAAGGAGACAAAAAGACATATAGAAAATCCTGGCTCTTGGAGTGTTTTGTCTGATGGAAGTGTTGTAGGCATCAGACAAAAGTCGAACCGAGTCTTCCACACCGAAGCAAACGGGCGACGCAAAACAGATGGACTTCGCCACAGATCTCCGCGCAAGGAACCAGGGCGAGATTTGTTCGGACGCTGGGAGATATGGTCGGCGCCACAGAGCGGCCAAACGAGGACTGACGAAACAAGACCTCTCTTCCAAGACGATGAGGGGGCTGGACATTTGATTGTGACGGATCTGGGTCCAATGGTTCAAGTAGGTCAACGATCAATCGCTTTCAGCTTCGGGAATGTGGTGAAGCTCGTCACAGTCGGGGGACACGAACGTTTTGAGAATAGTGTAACGAATAATGGCCTTGAACACTTGAACATTGGCAGCAGACGTAGAAAGCCAGGCGCGCTGGTGCGGCCCAGAGCTTGGAGCTAGTCTGGTCGAATAGGAGGCATCATGGTTGGGATATTCGGCGTTTGGCTTTGGGGCAACTAGATATAGGTTTCTGGATGCATATTGATGGGATTGGAGTAGAAGGGCGCAAACTGGTGTCATTTTCTTGGGCAAGCTGTTTAAAGGATCACAGAGGCAACAATCGAATGGGCTAGCGAGGATTGATATATGAACAGGTCGGCGCACACGCTATAGACGGTTGGAGCAAACACTCTTGAAGAGTATATTTGCATTTCAACAATACACTTTGAGTAATTGCGAGTTAACTAGCATGCTTGGTCATTGTTGACCCTGGTGGCCCTGAATAACAAGCGGGCTTGGTGATAGCAGTCTCTATGTGGCAGATTCATGCATGGCTACTATTGCATTCATGTTATTGCGTACAGGGTTACTGCATAGTAGAACAAAAATTATATGGTAGTTATCGTTTGTTCCGGGCTGTTTGTGGCGATGGATGCTTCACTCTTCACAACTCACTTCACGAAGGCAGTGGGTGTCACTGGGAATATTTCGAAGCTCAGCTTATCTCACCGCCGCTTTGACGTATCTACATTGGTCAGTCTGTTCGGAGCTGAGCGAAGGTTAGAGGTAAAGGGGTGACGTTGAAGTGGAACACGGTCAGAAAAGAAGAGGTTGGGTGACCGGCACATGCATGGTGTGTAAGTCTAAATTCCAACTTGCAATAGTCAGGCAGTCGGGGTAAGGTCCATGCGAATTAAAGTAGATCAAGGCGAACTATGAGAAGATAATTGGGATATGTGGAAGCTACGTGTTCAAGTGGGCGGTCGCATGAAGAGAGGCCGTCCGCGATATTGGACGGATGATGATTGAGTGGCAGACACGAGATACAAATCGAGGAGGCTGGGAAGTGCAGGGTAGGCGATGATTGGATGGGGTTGGGGGTAAGATAGATATCAGCGTCTTGAGACAGGAAAGGGACAGTTGGGTGAAACTGGCTTTGATTGAGTGTTTGGGTAATACACTGGAGTATACTGACCTGTGGGATAAACGAGTATGCGTTGTAAGCCCCGTGTTGGACGATGCAGAAGAAGCATGTTCGTCACATTGAAACCCAATATATAAATAAGCATGTAAGTCCAAGTACTGAGATCATGTTGGAGTACCTAACGAGAGCAACGTCAGACATCCATATAATTACCTCATAGCCCATGAGATTCAACAGCAAACGGATCCATGCTCTGGGAGCAAAAGCTTAATTTACTGATCAATGGCTTTGACATTTGATGTGGTGTAGGATAGGATCACAGACACATCAGGCATGTTCCCTGGACAGGGCTGACCGTTAATGCCCTGCCCGTTTTTTTAGGCACTGCACAGTCCAACGGGTAGGTACTGAAGGGAGATTTGCGCAAGCGGAGAGATACTGTTTAAAGGTTTAAGTGAACAAGATATTGCAGGGTACCTTACCTGGGGTACCTAAGTTGTAGTATTTCTGTTGTGAGTGAGACGCACAAACAACAGAAAATGCTCAATTAGGAAATAGCTATTGGGTTGATATTTGCTTGGGACTGGAGAGATCGAGCCCCAAGATAAGATGCTCCTTCCTCTCTGCGCCTAATTTGTCTGGCCATTTTAAAATACCTATATAAAAAAGGCACTGTTAGGAAAGAAGCCGTGCCGCGCCTAACATGAACCTCATTTCCACCTGATGCTATTCTGCTTCATATTTCTTTTTCTTCTTTTTCTTCTTCGTCTCCTGGACGGAGCTACTTCTTCACCCTTGACTTGGCCCAACCTCCTTATAATTGTCCCCGCCGCCTCGTCGCCCTTTTACCTATTTCGATCCTTTTTCCTGTTCGTTGGGTCTGTGTTAGTCTTCGCTTTTACCCACAGCTAAACTCAAGGTAAGGTTCAGTCCAGTCTCTCTAACGTACAGAGTACAGCAACCGCGTCGTGTCGTGCCGCGTTGAATGTCTCTAGCGTGCGGCGCGTGTGGGTTTTTTTATATTATTTTCTTCGTGAGCTCATTCTTATTAGGACCTTGAATCAGTTGCTTCTTACCCGTAATACGTCAACTTCGATCTGGATATAGGTATCTGAGAGCTTTATATCATGCCCAAAGACCCAAGGCCCAAGACCCATTAACGACGTCAATCTTTAACGACAAAAATAGCACTACGATATCACTCGATCATTCGATCGGCTTGGCACGACCAAGTTTTGGTCGTCCACAGAACCAACCACTTATTAAACTGAGTCAACTGAACCACTGGAACTCCGCGAACAATTCTCATTCTTACGGCCTTATTGTTTGGTTCAAACGGAACCTCAAACAGCCAAAGATACTGCTCACACAAATCCGTCAGTCACCTTTCAAATCATCTTCAAACAAGCACCCCGATCAGACTAGATAGGCAGCCCTTCCTACCCTGGTCAACTACATCAGCACTCAGTCATCTCAGTGGGTGTGCTGTCGAAGTGGTGCCTCTTTGGGGCTCAGGGTCCCCCAGTCTAGCTTGGTCGACCATCTCACAGACCTGGTCCTAAACAAATCCCCAGTCGGCAGCCCACTGACCGTCTCGTTAGGCCTGCCAAGTTACCCGCTCCGTTCACCGCCTGCCCTGGTCATTCGCTGAACCTGGAGGCGCCTCGGCTTCTCTTTGATTTTCGCGGGCTGCTCTCACTCCCGTCTTCAACACAGCGCGCGCGACTGGCCGGCCGTATAACAACTTTCAAGCGAGCCTGCCATCCTGTCGTTTCTCCGCCATGCTATTCGGTGTCTCTAATACTGCGTTTGTTTCTTGCTGATAGTCTTTCGTTTGCTCTCGAGCTCTCCATTCTATTGTAGTCTTGTGGTCCTTAGCCCTCAATCGCATTGTCGCGTCTGCTCACCTGCATCTCATTCGTCGTCATTGTACGCTGAGGCATCCGCAGCTGATCAACACCGGGTTCTTGACCGTTCATGCGCATGCGCTTTCGTGTATCGTCCGTCTCTGAACTCGGATTAGGCCAATTGGTTTCAGGAAGCTTCCTTGGTCAATACTCTGCTCTTGAAGCGTCATCTGTCAATCGTTCCTGTCCCAGAGCTGTCGTCCTGGGTCTTCAATCTCATCTCATCGCTGCCATCCGAACCAACCATCACCAGTGCGCCTTGGACCCAATCACAGCTTGCCAGCTGTCTCGCGCGCGCCTTCAACCTGCCTCGCTGACCCCGTAGAGTCGCCCCTTCAGGCCTTTACAGACCAAGTAATAGGCTTTCGCCTTGCGGTTCCTAGTCTGTTCTGGCTGCCTCTCGCTCTCATTTGGTTGCATCGCGCGTGCTGCTGCAATAACCTGTGCTTCGCGTTGTTCCCGCTGTGCGTTTGCTGCACTTGTGGAGCTCGGTAACGGTTAGTTCAGCCAACCTCCTTCTCCTTGCCTCCATATTCTCATGTTTCCCTGCTTCTCTTTCGTCGCATGTCTGCTTCTCGTTTATGACGCCTGTACCCGTGCTTTGGTTCATATGCGAGGCTGTTCTCTTCCCCTCGTCGCCCCTCTGCCCTAGCCAACATATCGAAACTAAATCAAAGTCCCTAGTCTCAGTCGTGGACCCTTCTACGCCTAGTCTGTCTACACTCAAGTTCTACCTTGGAAGTATCGGCTGGGCTGCATGGCGTCCTCTGAGGTCGACCAAAAGTTTCTCGGCAAGCTGGCCAAAGCTGTCGAGAATGACAATCCTCTCCTGGCCAACATGCTTTTCAAGATTCTAGGCTTATCTCTCAATCTCGCCGAACAACTTGTTGCCGCAAAGAAGCAACGTCGACCTGATTATGAGCCATCACCCAACGCGATCCGGCGCGTCTTACGCATCATATGGCTCTCCCGAGAAGGCAAGGTAATGCTTGAACAGTATGTCTTACCCATGGTTGGCAACTATGTCGAACTCAAGGTCCTCGCCTACAAGCTTCGCGCCTCGTTTTCGCATATCTTTGCACTGTTTGGAAACACCCCTTCAGTCTCAAATCTCGGTAGACAAACGCCAGATGTCACAGCCATCTTGACACCCCGCCTGGATAAGGGAAAAGGACGTGCTGCAGACTTGGAGGTTGATTCCAGGCCATCGTCAGTTCAACCAACTCATCCTCTCGAAGGAGGGCCCGTGCTACCTCCTCCAGGCTTTGAGGATCGGAACTTTACGTTGTCGCCAAATTTTCTCATCCCCGCCAAAGATTATTTACCTGAAGCCAAGCAGCATTTCCAGGAGGCCATTCAGCTTGCCGACTCAATGCTCTGGGGGTCTCATTCCTTACGCCTCTCGGTCAAGACTGAATATGCTGCATTCCTGTACGAATGTGCGCATGATGCTGAAGGAAGCCGGAAAGTGGCCAAAGACACTATTGCGGAAGTTTATGAAGCCACCGAGGGAATGGACGACGACATGTTTGGAGATGCTTGCGAGCTGGTTACGGTCCTGGGCAAGATGATGAAACGTGGTCTGGGGACTAATAGCACACTGCGGAAAGGTGCTGTCATGAACCAAAGTCCGATACCCAGAGCTACTCCCCCTCCTGGAATGGAGAATCCGATATGAGGATAGCACAGGCAGTTTCGTACGAAACTTGCATGGCTATCTAATGGGAGCGGCAACATGGAGATTGCTCCTAAGAAGTTGAGAAAGCTTTATGCTTGGATCTGATTCAACCCCCACTGGCGATGTCGACGATCGTCATGGCAATGGACAATGGATATGTTCTTGTGGTTTGAATCGCCACACACGCTAAAAAGAAACCGGCCTGATCCATATTCGACGGCCCGTTCCGCAATGCAACACACCTTATTGCTACGTCCCTTGTGAGGGGCTTTAATAACAACATCAACAAGAATGGCGCACCTGGACATGGGTTCCCTACGGTACTGACTCGCCGAAGAATATAGCGATGCTGTCCTACAATGGCCATGTTATGAGATGAGAGCTTGAACGCCCATCACCTAGCGTTGGGTGTGGGCGCGTGTGTTCCTTGGATTTATAGAATGGCTTTGATCCTTTGCTCACTTACGCCCATCATGACGCAGCGAATTTGTCGCGAGCGCGCATTTAATCAAATTTCGCTTCTGCCCTGTTGTTTGATACCCATTACTATTTCTTGAATTCTTATCTGCATATGGATTGGACTTATGATCTACCTATTTATTATTTGCTTTCATATCGAACAACATTGACTTCAATGGTTGTGCTTGGCGGACTTGCCTTGAACTGAGGGTTGGGAAAAATAGAGAGAGAGGTGTCTGATATCAAGAAATTGGCTGCATTTGCTGGGGGTGGCTAATAGATGTACCACTACAGTAGCATGTTACACTGTTTTTTAACAATTATCCAGGACGTGCCCCCCGTTCATTTATTTGTGTAATTAGCAGCATTCTATGATGGACTAACTGTCAGTCTCAGTTATCAAAATGCAACTTTGGCCACATCTAATCGACTTTCCCTTTACTCCCCCGGCGACCAAAAATCAACCGCAAAAACATTCCCTCAAACGCCATGAACGGGCCCGATCGTCTCTCTAGTCTTCAAGAGACTCGCAACAGGTGGAGTTGTTTGACCAAGAATCAGTCTCCGTCTGAACCCGTCAAGAAGACTCACGAAACAAAACCTTATTATGACATGAGGATCTATCACTTCGCTGGATCAACTCATTCCTCCGAGTCCTCATGCGACTGCTTGGCAATCCAGTTCTCGACCTTGTCGAGGCGTTTTTGGAGCTTTCGAGCCTCAGAACGCTCCTCCTCCTCAGCTTCAGCGCGCTCGCATCTGGCTCGGATCGCCTCAAGGGGAACCATGCGGCCCGTGACGTTGTAGAAGTTGGCTTGCATTTCGAGCCAGCGAGATTTCTTGTACTTGCTGTCGAGGCTTGCAAGGATGTCGCAGTCTCGCTTGCCAATGTAGGCGTCAGGCTCGGGATGGATCTCGGCTGGGTACATCTCCTTGTAGATGTGATCCTGGAGATATTTCCTTTGCTTCTCCTTCTCAGGGTCGCCGTACCCGAGACATGAGGAAGATACGGAACCTTCGTCAGAGGTCTCTTGGCCTGATGCAACGGAGTCACCTTCGTCAGAGGCCTTGGCCTTAGCACGAGCTTTAGCCCACTTGTTCTCGATGGCGACCTTGTCGTTGCGAGGTCCCTTGTGCCACTTGTTGTTGTTGGTTGAGGTGTTGTCCTTGGCATTGGAGTCGGACTCTTCTTCATCGTCAACTCCATCGTCGTCCTCGTACTCGTACTCATAGTCATCCTCGTACGCATCGCCATGCTCATCCTCGTCGTTCTCATAGTCATAGTTATCTTCGGCCTCGTCTTCCTCAGCCTCAGTAGTCGGTTCCGAAGCACTGGACTGGCTCCGAAGGACCTTCCAGCGAGCTCTGACATCAGTCTTGGTCTTGCAAAGAGATGTGGTGATAAATTTCCAAGTCTCACCGGCCTCCTTCATGCTTCGAAGTCGACAGTCCTCAGAGACGGACCAGTTGGGATCCTTGGTAGAAACCCGAGAGGACTTACCCGAAGTATCGGCGTCAGTGGAAACCTCTTCTGTATGTGCAGAAGACTCGTTGTCGGTAGAGGGCATAGACTTGGTCGTATTGGACTTCTTGTTCTTGTTTTTGTTCTTTGCCTTTGGTGAAGACTTGTTGCTTCTGTCGGTGGTTTCGTCACCAGCTGACTCAGTAGTTTCAGCGTTCTCTGAGGATTCTACATCGCTCGAGGTGACAATCTTGACATGTCGGTCTTTGGCTTTGCCGGTTTTCTTGTTGACGTTGACGTTGCCTCGCTTCTTGATGCAGGCATGCTGGTTGTCAGACGACTCACTCGCCTCGTATCCAGACGATCCATCACCGACTGATGAAGACGAAAGAGTTCGACCAGGTGAACCCTCGAGCTCGACCAGTCTTATGGTACCCGAGTCACCAGGAAGTTCAGCGCGGCCTGGGACTACGGAGTTGTTACTCATGATGGCGTTGATGATTGACCGATGAAAGCTCTCTGGTGAGAGAGGTGCGGCCATGATGAGACTTCAGGTGCGCAACCAGTTAATCTCTCGGAGACAATGACGACAATGTTGATGCTACAATCACAAGTCAGCACTTGGCATCCACTGCTCCCGATGAAGCCTTTGCCTACCCTGATAATGCGAAGTAACGGTGGAGGTGAGTCAAAGATCAAGAATCAAGAAGATCGTACTCAATAGTAGTGAGAGCAAAGAGGCCTTCACAGGTAGGTGTGTCTTTGGCTGGGTACTGATGCTGATACTAACGAAGGGTAAAGAAAAAGGAAGAGAAAGAAGAGAAAGAAGAAGATGAAGAGGGAAGAGGGAAGAAGAAGAAGTAATAGTTGCTATCTTCTGCTATGCAAAATGCGTCAAGTGTTGATACGGGATGTCTCGAAGATCGTTGGTTGAAGAAAGGGTAACCTACGAGGTGCAGTGAGGAAGGGAAAAGAAGAGAAGTGAGAGGTTACAAAAACAAGGTTAAACGCTTTGGAAAGGTGCGTTCGAATACTCTCGGGGCTGCACTGCGGGCGTGCAACTCGCGTCTGCTGCTATTCCGGTGCCAGTGCCAGTGCCGAGCAGTTGGTGAATTATGCCTATGCCTATGCCTAGGTAGGTATGCTTCTAGAGCAAGGAGTAAATGCCGTGCTAAAGATGGGATGATAAAGGGGGGCTTGGAGTGAGCAGTGACCAATACCGTATCATACAGGGCACTCAGAGAAAAACTGCTCTGCTTGTTTTGCAGGATTGGAGTTGTGGAATCTACTATGCCTCCCGTTGAATGACTTTGACTATTCGATAGTTGATCCCCTTAGCACCCACTGCATGGATGCATGGACGAACATATTCACTACGGTATAGAACAATATCTCAGCTCATGTTCGTCCCCAATTGTGATGGAGGAACGAGAACAGCACGTTGAGCTTTGTTTTGTTGGTGAACAACAGACAATGGGTCTGCGACGTTTTGCCAATATGATTATTACTATAATGGCCACTTATCAGAGTTTCCATATCG
The DNA here is from genome assembly GCA_954870535.1 of Fusarium sp. VM40. Classification (NCBI taxonomy): domain Eukaryota; kingdom Fungi; phylum Ascomycota; class Sordariomycetes; order Hypocreales; family Nectriaceae; genus Fusarium; species Fusarium sp. VM40. The sequence continues at coordinate 4,079,116 of CATPAH010000017.1, forward strand.
TATGACAATCTGCCTCTGAGATACAGAAGTTCGAGTTGCATTCAGTCTAACTTAGGTAACTTGGAGCTTTAGATCCAATGGGACAATTCCCATTCTTGCTGACTCATCTCATAATTGTCTACCTAAGGTAGTTAGGTAGTAGTATCCAAAACAACGCTCAAGATATATCTATCTATCGCTTTCAACCACAACGCAACTTGTTATATCCCACTGCCAACTCGAGTTTCACCCTCTTGTCTCTGATTTCTTCGTCCGACATTCTATACAAGACAGACACAGAATAGAAATGATGGCCAACACTTTACTTGCCCTCCCAGCCGAGTACGCTCGCGGCCTCGAGCTCATTGATGCTGCTCATGCCGAAGACACCAGAACAGTTCGAGGCCCTGATGGAACAACAATTCCGTATGAGCTTGACTACGCCCAGAAGATGACCAAGTGGCTCGCCCGTCGATGCCCGGATGCAAGCCCCGTTCTCCAACTTGCTTGTCGAGCCCAGCACTTCCGGAGGTGAGTCTTGAAAACTTCATTGTGCTCTTCATTCACAGCTTCTAAGCTTGAAACAGGTGGGAGATACCCCGAAGCAGCTATCCTATGACTCGTCCGGGATACTTGACTTGGCGGGCAAAGCTCAAGGCTCAAGCCGCTGCTCAAGTCGCCGAACTACTGGCCTCCCCAGAGATTCAGCCCTCGATCCCTGAGGAGGACCGCCAGCGAGTAGCTGCTCTGATTCGCAAGGAGAACATCAAGGCGGACGAAGAAACTCAAGTACTCGAAGACACCGCATGTTTGGTCTTCCTTGACGACCAGTTTGACGACTTCGAAAGTAAGTCGGATCTTGACGAAGCAAAGACGATAGGTATCCTTCAAAAGACGTGGGTAAAGATGGGAGAAAGGGGGCGGCAGCTAGCTCTTGAGATGAACCACAGTGAACGAGCCCAAGAGCTGTTAGGAAAAGCACTTGCAGGTTAAATAAGTACGTATCAAATATGAAAAGCTACAGCCTGCTCACATTGGCTGAGACAAGGCTTGCTGGCTAGCATATGTGAACTGGCTGCATGATGTATACTGCATCCATTCTTGAGGTGTGGCATACTTTCCAGAACGAAACGAAATTATGTTCGGGAGGATTTCAAAAGACTCATCTATCTCATGCCACGCCACCCACGATCCTGCACGATCCTGCACGAACAGGACCAAGCTCAAGATTAAGCAGGTGGGCGGCACAGAAACCTGTCAAGGCTTACTGGAGTTGTTCTGTACTGTGCGATATTGATATGGATGCTGTAAGTCGAATACCACTGTACGCAGCTCCCCTTGCATCACACAGACCAAAAAGGAGCATCCTGTCTGGTTTTTGATGTCTGACCCTGACATGCTGTTCACGTCCCTGAGGTTAAATGACATGTCCGTGATTTTTCGGCCCCGGAGCCCTTCACCGATCCGAGACATTGTGACAGCAGCAGATCAGATCAACTGAGCAGGGGCAGAAGATCTGTTTGTGTAACCCAAGAACCCCTGTTGTGGCGTTACTGCCACGGAATACAAGCAGCCGTCATGTTTGCAAGCCACATTGAGAAGCAAATAGACAACATCCCTGCGGCCATCCACCATCTGGTATCCGCCAGCCCTACGTAGATCCATTCTGATCTGCGCTGTTATGTTGAGATTTCACACGTTGGCTCGTGTGACACTCGGGCTTCTTGGATCAAGTCAAATTATGCTGTAAATACGTAGCACAAGAGATCCAGCGTGTCGTCGATCCAGCACGTCGTGGGCTGTCACCAAGGGCTTGTATCATCTTCCCGACGTCGTGGAAGCTTATCCGCCTTATGTTTTCTCTTCTCTCTCGTATATCGCCAGCCAGTGAAATATCGGAAGACACAGCATCCGTGACGCCATTCCAACAATTGATTTCTGAGATGCTCGGGCAAGTACTTAGTCAAGCTCAAGGTAGTGAGTGAGTGACAAGTGCATTTACTCGCCTTGTATCCGTAATTCAATGCCATTGTGACCACTGGACTTGCGTATTTGGGAGTAAAGCTTCCTCAACCACAAGTCTTGTTGTACCTTATTCTGCAATAAGACGATTGACTCATTTCTGTGGCTTGGCTTGATGCTGAGTTCTATAATCTTGATCTGGCAATGTTTTAGCAACACGCTGCAGTCGATAAGTCGCTGACACCACCGTGCCTTCATATCTTTCTTCACTAACTGCAAGGCCATCACACTGCTCTGTAAGGGAGGTTTACAAACTCTTTGCTCGGCATCTTGACAAATTATCCGATTGCCACACCGAATCAGGCGTACCGGCCCCATGGTCCGTCAAGGGATCGGGTCCAGCTTCCATGCGACGTACATACTGTGCTGTAACCCTGCAACCCTTTCAGCTGGGTGCCAAGCACGAGGCTAGCAAGGGATCAAGAGATTCGAATTGTCGTGAGCTTCCGTGTTGGTTGAATGGATCACTGGTCGCCTATGCCTGAATTGATCGCATGTCGTGATGGAAACTGTACCCAAAGCAAGGGAAGCATCATTTGTAGTGTTTGATCGATGCATTATACGGATGCCTTCTCATCCGTTTGTCTCGGGGGCAGCGGGTCGAAAGAATGTTTCCATTACTTTTTTCTTTCTTTTTCTTTTTCTTTTTCTTTTTCTTTTTCTTTTTTTCGACTCAAGATCTAACAGCCGCAGCTGAAAAATGCGTCACCAATTCCTTGAGCTACCCTGTTAACCTGTCGACACTCGAGAGATGACACTGTTCGGAGCCCAAAGGGGTGGTAAATGGGTCGTGCTGATCTCATCTTTATTGCCCTGCCCTGCCCTGCCCTGCCCTGCCCTGGCCCCTGGCATAGACAGTTTGGCGTTGTCCATTACCATGTCAATGCCAATGCCTATCACACTGGAACTGCTGTGAGAGGCCCTATGTTGTTATATAGTCGCCAGAAGTCCATAAACAAAAGTTGACTAAGGCCAAAAGAGGCACATATAATGTAATGATTCTGTTATCTGTGCTGTGTTCATACTTCATAGGACCCATAGTCGCTATTAGAACTTGGCAGCTGCATTATCCTGAACATATACGGATAGGCCGTCGACCAACCGTTGATCCCAGCTGTTTCTTGCACCTAGACTGGCACGAGTCATGTCGACCTACAACAATATGCACTCAAACATGCATGTCTGTCCTGTCCTGTCATCTGTGGGGTGGTTGTGTACTTTCCCAATGGACTGGGCCGCTAGCCCGAAGTAGGGTAATATTGCTATCCTCTTTTACTCGGAATGAATGTCTTCACTATTTGCAGCCGGTGGTGGCAACGTTTAATTACAAGGGCGAACGACGAGCCTTTTCTTGGTGACATGCAATGCGGTAGTCAAAAACACTGTCTGACAGCGGCGCCAGCCGTCTAATCCAGCCAGTATGGAACTATCTTTCTGATGTTGTTCATATCGAGTTGGCTGACAGTGGGTGCATGGTTTCTCGACCAAGGCAGCCAGAAGTTGTCTGTGGTACTCTGTACATACCAGACTAGGCCGGCAGCTAAGGACCCAAGAACTGGGTCGTTAGGTCCGCGCCATTATCAGTCTGGAAAGGGATCAAAGATGTGAAAATTGGCCAACCAGATTACCGGAAACAAACAGATATCCTTGCTGCGCGTCCCAGCTTCCACCCTAGTAGGCCTGTCTCAAGAGGGGAGAATACAGTATGTGCCGAGCAGCCTCTTTCCTTTCCAAGTCTCCTTTGGATGTCTTGGGGGTTCATATGCAAGGCTCAAGAGCCAACCACCCACCATATCCATTGTTGAGTAATATAAAAATACCCTTGAAGATCATTCTGATAGTGCGCACCGGGGTGAATATATTAAGAGCATGACTGAGATCTGAGACAGAGGTACAGCATGGCTCGCATGCGTTAATAACCAGGAACGAATATTCGTGTGCGTGCGTAGTTGTATATTGCGAACTCAAGTTTATGTTCACGTTGTTTATCAGCGCAGCCAGCGAGAGCTGAAAGACAACGGACCAGTATCCCAACTAGGGAATTTAGATGTTCAAGCGCAATTGACGGGAACGCTGTCAAGACTAGCTAAAGGTGAGGCCAGCAGGGATGCTCAGTAGGCCTCGGCGGTCGATGACACGCAGTTAAGAGTTAAGCCCAGGTCAGGGACCTTCAATGCTGTGACTTATGAGTGGGCGCAGGTTTCCCGTGCACGCGGGAGGGGATCGACCGGGAGCGAGGACCTGGGAGCTGGTGAAGTCTGCGGCAGCCGAGACGGTACTACTGCATTGCATGCATGACGAGTACTTGAGTTGGGAGTATGTATCTATGTACTGGTTGGTGCAGCACCATTGGTGTCGTGTGTGACAAGACAAGACAAGACAAGACAAGACAAGACAAGGCGATGTTGTCGTAGAATGGCTTCTAATTGCAGAACAAGCCATTACAAACAAGTGAGTCTAGGGATTTTCTCGCCATGATGAGCAAAGACAGCCCTGATTGTTGGGTTTGTATTCCGGATCCTGTCTGTCCTATCCTATCCTGTACCCTACTTCCGTTGATGTAGCCGGAAAACGAGGGTCGTTGTGGGCTGTGGCACCGCAGCTAAAATAGACTCGGAGAACGTAGGTGCATGGGGTCCGCCCCAGAGGAAGGGCATCGAATCGGTGGTTTTGGCTGGCATTGGACCCCCTTGGACAAAAGGCAAGCCCTGTTCTGTACGGTGAAACGCTGAAGTCGGTGAATTTATGACAGGTCTTGAATGCATTGTCCGGGCGTGCTGATGTTGAAGAAGTTGACCAAGCGAGAGCTCATTCGCCAGAGACAACCCAGACAAGGGTGCATATTAGAGGCTCGCTTAGTACTGCCTATCACTTGTCACTTCAATTCGCCCAGGCGCCAGGTAGGCACGTCCGAAAAATGGCATAGGGGAACGTAAGAAAGGAAAGAAGGAAAGCAAGGCAAGGCAAGTCCATTGTGGCAGGTACCTACATAACAGGTACTAGGCGGGGTGGCAGGTCGAGTCCAGGCTAGGGTACCTACCTCCTAGCTATCCGTAGAAGGCAGTGGCTACTTACCCTTAAATTGAGTTTATTAGGTATCCGTAGGTTTAAATGGAAAGAGAAACCTGACGAGCTGCAAGTTGCAACCTCACTCGCCCACACCTGCCTACTACCTACCTACATACATCCACGCCTACGTTGAACTCCTCACCTCCCTCTTGCCTTGGCCTTCCACTTGCCTTGACCTTTGCCTCCCCTAGTCTCCGGTCTCAGCTTCCAACTTCCAAATGACAATTTTTCGCCTCAGTCTTGACCCATGACTTCCCTTCCCTTCCCTTCCCACCCATTGCTTTTGTTAAACACATGATGGGTAGGTGGGTTTAGATAATACCTGCCTTTTAGCCGAAGATATATTAATACCTGCCTCATCAATCTCATTCATTACCTACTAACCTACCTATTGTTGCTCTGCCTGTCCTGCTCCTCCTCACCTTGTTTGTTACCCTCCCATCCCCACTGCATTCACTACCTCTTATATCTACATTTAAGATCCGCACATCCTATATCTGGCTTTTCGACTTTTATTTTATTTTAGCCTACGACTACTCACTGTCCTCTTGATATATGCAGCACTACCTACCTACCTATACCAGTACAACGCAATACCGAAAAGCATAACTCGTTTCAGCACTCAGCTCCTTCACCGTCTACAGCCCTTCCCTCAACTCGACTTACACCCGGCTCCATACAACCCACTCGAAATCAAGCTGGTTCCTTGACTCGGCCAATCATCGACTAAGGACTTCTAGCTCAGTGAATATTATTCAACTAGATTGCATTACGCACCCCATTATATTCGCCTTCTTGCTATTAATCTTACCGCTGGGACTTCTTGAGCTGTCCCGTCTGTATGATCTCAACTCAACCCGTCCGGCACCATTGGCTTCAGGTACCCGCTGTCTAGTGGTCTTGTTTCCTCTCGGCCATTCAGTTTCTTTGAGGGCTGGGCTGAGCTTGGGGCTTATCAGCACGCCCACTTGTGCCGGCTTGAAGTAGCTTGGTTATGAGAGACACTCGTTCTCTCCTCTCCCCTGTCTCCTCTCTCTGTCGCCTCCTCCGTGGCCATCGCTGATCCGAGTCCTCGGATACCTACCCTGCCTCCAAATCCCGAATCACATCAGAAACGCTACCCCGTTCTCTTCATAACGAACACCTTCGACAGTCATGTCTATGCAGTTTCAAAACGTACGTGGTTTTTGTCTCAACCCCACTCAGTGACATTCGAATCGTCCACTGGCTTGTCGAGCCTCAGCATTTGGCATCAAACTAACAATTTAGTATAGCCGTTTCAACAGGAACAGTTTGACGTATTCGAATGGCATCCTCTATTTTTGTCCTGTCTTCGATACTTTGTCGATCATGCTCAGTATAGCCCTGCAGTTCAAACAGTATCTGCCTGTGTTAATATTCTCCTCCCTTTCCAGAAAGGAAACTCACAACCCCTAACGCCAACACGCAATGGCCCTTCATCATCTTCATCTTCATCTCGGGCGTCTGTTCACGGAAGCTTGCATTTAGGAGGTCCTGCATCTCCTTCAGTCACTCTAATTCCCTACATTCGACGCCTCATAGTAACTGGTTTCGATACCCCTGCAGTTCTTCATGGCTTTTTTGGAGACGACTGGTTGCAGGGTATTGGGCGTATTCATGAAAGTGAACGCAGAAACTACATGTTTGCTGCCAAGAGTGATACTTGGTTGCGGGTCAAGACTCAATATGATATGGATGACGGACAAACAGTCCCCTTTCTCAGACCGCTGCAAAACGTAACCGAAGACGAGATACAGGCAGCCGAATCCAACTGGAGCGAATGGCTCGCAATGCAAGACTGGATGGTGGGGCCGAGGGCCCCTTCTGATATTGGCGACCGCTTTGTGAACGTCAAGAAGGAACATGACTGATTAGCTGAGAGCATTTAAAATTCTTTGCACGACACTGGAATGTGCTCTCTGAAAGCATATGTCTATGGATCGGATCATGTACGGAAGAAGCAGATGCATAGTTGGATACATTGAGAGGGAAGTTGGGGAACCAGTACCTACACTTCCACTCTTGTCAGCATAGCGATGCCAATTCACTGTTTTGAACACTTTGCATACGATGTATGTTTCCTTGGTAGACCACTTCTTTTTGCACTCCTTGCGTTGGAGTCACCTTAAACTCCGCGTCTATATGTGTTGGGTTTGGTCGGTATATACAGTAGGGCGTCAGCCAGGTAGTCCTTTGATCCTGACTGGTCTGAGATAAATGAATAGAAAGAGGTAGAAAGCCACGTAGCACTGGCCGGTTCAACGCCCCTTCAAAGCTAGATTGCCCCCTTTCACTTCGGTCCTTGGGCAGTAAAACAGCAAAGAACAATAGCCTTTTTCCCCGCCGAGTGCGTAAGTATAACAAAACCACGAAAGCAGCTCTGCCAAAAAAAAAACATCTCCCATTTTGTCGTGGGCATTCCCATCCATAAATCCCTTCTAGGTTGACCAAAGAACCTCCTAGCATCGAAAACCGTGAACCACTTCTTTTCAACGCCAAGATGGAAATCCCATGCCCGTCCCAAACCGCAGTGTTTACGTCTTGCTCGCCCTTCAAGGGGGCATGTGCCCAAAGGCGGTATCAATAGTAGTAGGATGGCGCGAGAGTCGAAAATAAGAGAAATGCTATAGGGGAAAGAAAAAAATTGTATTATAGTAGTATCAGTTGAGGAAACCCTTGCATGCCGCTGTGCCACAGAGACAAGGAATGCGGTCAAGGCTGCCGATTTCACGTTCGAACTTGTAATCATACGTCAACTCTTCGTCTATCGTTTTTGTTAGCAACCTGCATCGTGTTTACGGTTAAAGAATGGGAATACGTACTCAGGGCAATGTCACGCAGCGCGTAGATGACAATGCGCTTGCTTCCCTCGACCTTGATGATCTTTGCAGTACAATTGGGCATGCAACTGTGGTTGATGAATCGCGCAATGCCACCCTTTTTGGTTGCGTCAATGACAGTGTTGTCATCAATACGGAACAGATAACTGCTTCCAATGCCACTCTTGAGATAACGATTTTCGCGGATTTCGGATATCTGCTGTCGAACTTGCTCTCCGACATACTCGATAATCATGTCGTCCTTAGCAATGTTCTCCATAGCGTACAGGCCCCAGTTGTGAATAGCCGAACGAGCAAACTTGACGGGCTTCTTCCGCTTCTTGAGCTGGTTGAACTTGAAGACGTCTGAGTCTTGGCCGAGTGTCTTCTTCTGATCATTAAGGTCAGCAACGTAGCGACGGTTGGTAGCACGATTCGCTCGTGAATTGCCCTTGGCAACCAGTTTCTCGGCAGCCAGTCTCGCGGCGTCAGCAGCTTCTGCAGCGGCATCCTTGCCAGATTTCAGGCGGGCTTCTCGTTCTTGTCTTGCCCTCTGCACCTTGATATGGTGAGGTAGGTACTTTGACTTTTCAGAGTTAAGAATCTTCTTGACACCCTCAGTGCGTGCGCAGCCAGTAGGGTTAGGCACATAGTAGCCTCCGATAGTGACAGGTGAGTCCAATGTCCTGTGAGTGGAGTTGAGCTCTCTGACGCGGTTGCGAGTCCACAACCATAGCTCTGGGTTGCCTATGTCCTTTGTGTTGAACCTCCGAGAAAGTTTTGCAAGGTCAGGCGTGTCATTAGCACCAATCGCTAACCCTTGAAAGAGTGGTAAATCTGTTTTGAGACCGTCGGGTAACACCATTGCAGGTACTAACGGTTCCGTGGCCAAGAACTTCTCATTATACTTTTGAGGAACCACCCCTTCTGCCGGTAGCTTCTTGGTCTGTTCGTCGGTCGTCTCGGCCCTCGAAGCCTCTACAACTTCATCTTCATCGCCAGGAGAGTCTGCGTCAGGCAGAGGTTTCAAAGTCTCCAGTTCCTCAAACGCTGTTTTCTTTGTCTTTTTCGCTTTGGAGGGCCGCTTCTTCAAAGTTTTGCCTATAGTAGACGCTGGGGTTTCAGATCGGGAAATTCTACTTTCCACATCATCACCTGTTTCTAGTTCGGGGATGATATCAACGGAGTCCTCTCGTGTTTCAAACCCAGAGCCAAGTGCTCCGAGTCTAACACCAAACAATTCCTCATCTGTCTTCTTTTGACGTTTGAAAACCGATTCTACTGAAGCCACCAACTTTCGTTTCCTGGACATTGCAGAATCTGTTATCGCGAAGCTGGCTTCGGTCGTGGAGTCATCCTCGCCCTGCTCCCAGGGAACAAAGTCGTCCTTGGAGGCTTCATCATCAGTGCTCATACGGCTGCGAGGTCGAGATTCGGCCTCCTCAGTCTCGCGAGCCAATAGCGTCCGTGTATCCGTATCGTCGTCAGACTCGATATCACTATCCAGACTTCTAAGGCGATGGTGAAGAGAACGGAAGGCATTTCGAGCAACAGGCGGTCGTTTTCGTGCAAATGGATCAACAAATGCAGTCTTTTGCGCCTGACCCTTGATCTTCGTCTTGCGAATCCTTGGTAAAGCCTTGGGTTCAAGTCGCCCAGTCCGGCGCTCGATCGGGTCCGCGCGGGAGTTGGGTGTTCCCACACGCGAACTATCATTGCCATCCTCGATACTAGGTATCTCCTGTATATCATCAGGGTGCTCGATGTTGAACTTTCGCCTCTTGGCAGCATGGTTGGCAGGATCCAGGAAATCTGAGAGCGCAGGCGCTGCGACCTTGGTGCGAATGTGTCGAATGAGATGTTCGGTCATCTCTCGTCGAACAGCTTCCACGGCCTCGATCACAGGATCAAAGTTCTTAGCTCTTTGTTTCTTCTCCTCTTCCAAGTCCGCCTCTTCTTCTCTCCGTCGCCTGTCCCTCTCGTCGCGATATCGTGGTTCGGCATGTGTCTTCCGATCGGCACTTGCGCTGGATCGTCGGCGGCCAGAAGTGTCCTCTCGACGTGGCCGAGGTAGACAAAGCTGCATCGTCATGTCGTAGTTGAAGAATTCTGTGTGATTAACAGCGCGAAAACATCGTTCAGCTTCTGATGTGCCAGTGAACGAGTTGCGAAACACGATAAAGTAACCCGACTTGTCAACACGGATTTCTTCGAAGCCATAATTCTTAAGTCGCTTCTTCATGTGCGGAAGGATACTTGGCAAGACTGGGACACTATCACCTGTAACATAAATATATGGATCATCCGCTAGCTTTTGCGCGAGATTCGAAGCTTCGATATTGAGGGCTTTGGGCTGCGAGGCCAGTGTAGGGAGTTGTGGTGCGCTGGATGCCGCAGGTTGTCGCTGTGCTGACGGGCCTTTAGGAGCGGTCGGAGGAGGTCTTGTGAATGCTGGAGCAGTTCCGGATTTGGGACCAGTTGGCGGTGCCTTGGCTGCTTGAGCAAGTCGTTCTTGTTCTATCTTCTCGAACTTTTCCTTCTCCCTCTTGAGATGCTCTTCCAACATCCGTCGACTTCTCCGACCTTCGGCATCGTATTCTACACGGACAATGTCGGCATCGACTTTGATACCGCGTGTCCGAACGGCTCGGCGAGCTGCCTCGATGGCAGGGACGGGAAGTCGGTCGGGTCGCTTTGAATCACGGTAACGAATTGTCGCGAAGCCAAGATAGCTACCTGTCTCTGGGTGCATCTTGTTGCTGCTCTCGGCAATCTCGCCGAAGGTTGCAAAAATGGCTGTCACTTTACTGAAAGGAATAAGAGGGTTGTACCTCGTCACCACAATCTGCGTGGGTGGACCAGGACCAATGGAGGTCTTGGGATCATATGGGTAAGGCTTGATGTTCTCAGGCGCTGTTCGCAATCGCGATTTGGGTAGGTAAAAATCGGTGTTGATATAACCGAGGCGACCATCGGACCTGGATAGTCGAGGGTCTTTAGGGGGGGCGTCATCGTCCTAATCAATTCCATTAGCCATGAGTCTCTTCACCGCAGATGACGCCCCCCCTAGGGAGGGAAATTATAGTTATACGTACTCGACCGAACTCTTTATATGTGGGCTTGGCGCTCTTGCTGACGCTCTTATTGTGTACTCGATCGAGGAGCGGATCATATGTGCATTTAAGGCCCTTGACGGAAGGCAGAGGATCTCGAGCCGGAATGCGCTCAATTGATGTGAGTCCGTTTGATGTCGAGCCATTGTGGCCTGTGGCCGGCGAGTTTCGAGAGGACTGTCTCGCAGCCCGATCGGCGGTATGGGGTGTAGACATATCTGGCTTTGCGGTGGCCGAAGCCGAGAAGTTGGGAGAATCTTTAGAAGCGATGGGAGTAAGGCTCGAGGTGGGCAGACGGGACGAAGCTGTAGTTACCGCGACTCCGTGGCGGGCGGTTGTGCTAAATATCGATGAGGCGGCGCTGCTGTATGAGCTGGCCGAGTCGACGGTGCTGGGGATGTCTGTGAATGGGGATTCGGTGTCGTCAGGTTGGGGAGGTATAGATTCTGACGCCGAAACAATGCCGTTTTGGCCGATATTCGCGTCGGGGTCCAATGCAGCGGATCCTGATGTAGAGTCGAGTGTGCCGTTGGCAGAGGGCGATGTCAACCCAGACTTGGAACGATCGCAGTCTCTGATCTGGTCTGCGCGAGTCTGAGTCTGAGCCTTTACCTTTGGAGCTGTGGGGAAGAATTGCGCGAAGCTCGCGCCTAGCGGGCGAGTCATCGTGACGATGCGCTCTTCTACTTCTTCCCCCGTGCTCCTACCATGATATCCTTGCGATAAAGCGGAGGAAAGAAAACAAGCGACCTGATCAAGACTGTTGAGCTGCAGGCGATTCCAGACGAATAGCGTTGATCGTGAAAACGATCAAGTGTATGAGGTTACGACGTTGGAGTAGGCTTCACGCGACCGAGTGATGTCGAGGTTGAATGTGGCGGAGCAGCGTCATCCACCGACTCTGAGGATAGTAAAGGAGTAGGAAAAAGCCGTCAGGGAATAAACGAGTAGACTGAACCAAAAGGTTGATGAGCGCGACGAGGGTGGAAGCGATATCCGATGGCAATCTCCAGCCCGTGGAACAAAACGAGGGGGGAAATTGGTGGGAGAAAGGGAAAAAATGGCTGACGACCAAGGAAGTTGACGATTTGACCCAGGCCTTTTGCTTTGACTTTTGGTTCAGGGATGGATGAGTAGAGTTGGGTACTTTTAGCGCTAAGGTCCAAGTCAAATGAGAGGGTCACCCAGCCACACTTGGAGTGGCTTGAAAGACGATTGTTGTTCTGATTGGATGTTGTGCTTGGGTAAATACACGGTTGACGGGGTATCTTGGTTGCCAATTAACGCGTTCCCCTGGGGGCCCCAGGTCTAAATAAGGCGCGAATGGCCTATCCGTCCGTAGGTATCTGTAGGTTTCATATGGTCCAATTGCTGGTCAACATCCATCGCACTTTAGTGGTTTGTTAGTTTCTTTGAATGTGGACATCCTCGTGCCCAAAATATGCCTTAACAAGTCTTTATTATTCAAGTACTTGCCGTGTCTATCTTTGTTGGAACCAACAGTTTGACAAAGAAGCTGTGTTCACTTACCATGCACAAAGTAGGGACTTGTCCAAGCATTTCATAAATAACGATGAAAGGGCCTTTGACGAGCCATTTAAAACAACATGAAACTTTACATGAGTAAAAGATTAGGTGGTGACACACATTCAATCAACATCGCTGAGACCTTTGACGTCTTTTCATCTCAGAGTTAGAATATTCATGTCCTGCTTCCTAACCTACACCACACAAGGTTTACAACGACAAGACGATGATCGCCAAGTATATTGACACTCAGACTTCAAACAACAAGCATAATTAAGAAGGCTCGTTCTTTCCTGGCCACTGCTGGGCAGAGCTTGTACTGTTTGAGTACACAGATAACGTATTGGGACTGCTGAAAGCAGAACCCTCCTAAAACTCCATCTCATTGACTAAATTTTATATCATGATGAGCTTCCTCCCAAACGCCAATTTCATTTCTAAAAGTACAAGTCCTGGTGGGATACTAAAAGTTCAACTTGAGCTCGAACTCTTCCTCATCGTCAGAGATGTGAAGTGGCTGGCTCAAAGGTGGAAGATCGTCATCTTCACCATCCTCGTCAAAGATGGACATGAACTGAGGTCGTGACTTGACCTCCTGATGCTTCTGGGCCGCCTGGCGGAAGCGCGCCGGAGTCACAGTGAGATCAGACTGAACAGAGCTCACCGTTTCCGCAGGCTTAACTACCCGCTGTGTTCCAACTGGCGCACCAGCTCCGCGGCGTTGACCATTCACCATAGACGATGTTGACCTACCGCGGTTGTAGCCAATAGTAGTTCGTGATGCCGCTTCGCCAGTGGCACTCTCAGCAGGTGAAGCCTTGGCAGGTAACAAATTTCGAGCAGCGGGCTTTCTGCCCTGATACAACGAAGTAAGCGGCTTTCGCATCTTTGTTGTTCGTGCCACAGTTGAAGCCCTGCTGCTGCTGCTAACGTCTGAGTGGACGGACAAGGCAGAGGCAGCACGTCTCGAGGCCAGGCTGGAGGGTTGTCTGGCCCGAATTCCCTTGATCTTTTGCTCCGAGGATGTTGTCATGGCCGTCCTGAGTGCTGGTTTCGCTTGTGCTTCGCTGTCGGACAGATCATCAATGTTGAAAGTCAGGGCATCGGTTTCCTGCTTATTTTTCTCTTCGGCCTTCTTCGCCACCTTCTTCATTGTCTCTGCGAACTCTCTATCCTGTCGCGAAATACCGTCGTCATCGACAGGGTTGTAGAAGTGCTGATAGTATCCTTTGAGGATGTTGTCCTTCTTCAATCCCTCGAAGGTCAACATATCCTTCGGGAAGCAGTCCGATTCATATGGAAGATCCTTGGGTCTTGGAGGGGCATACTCAGGCTCGTCTTCTTGTTGCCAAGCAGCATTTTGCTCTTCTTTGAGTCTAATCTCCAGAGGTCCGAGGTCCACTGGTCGCTGCTTGGGCTTCTGTGCTGTTGGCTTAAGTTGCGTTTGCTCGATGTCCTGGATAATATTCTTAAAACCAGCCAGTTGCCCGTTCTTAGCCTTGGCATTGGTGGTTTTGTTACCCAGAGGTGCTCTGTTTTGAGTTCCTGTTGACACATTCTTAGCACACTACTCTTTGTATTCCGAAGGGGTCGTTCATACCCATCGGAGTGACCATGGCCTGTCGTGGTCCATGGCCTTTGTTCAGTGTCTTGTCACCGAGAAAGGTCTTCACCCCACCCATTCCGGTCTTGCCGGTAAAGGCAGTTGGAGCATTCTCGTCATGTTGAAGAAATCGAGAGGGCGTCTTTGGAAATCGTGAATTGTGTTGCTGCTTAGTCGGAACCTGCTGGCTGACTACCAGGTTCTCTTGGTCGCGATGCGCCGCCAACATTATGGCGACAATAAACGAATCAAGGATTCAGAATATCGTGGTTTTTGGATGGAATTAGGCAGATGTTAATCTCGTCATTGGATTAATCAAAGGTAATTACGCGTAGAAGATGAAAGCGTCCTGTCCCCATCTGGCTTGACCTCAAAGCCGGGGTGTTTTGGTCGGCCTGTGCTGGCTGGCAGGGCAACAGCCACACTTCATCCTGGAAGACGCCTTAGAAAGTGGAAAGTGCCGGCATGTGAGCGCCACACACCGGCGACCGCCACAAGCCAATGGGGCTGCCTTCGATTGCTGGCCTCCACTGTGGCAGTTGTGGAGGCACTGAAGGGACATCACTCCTCCCCTTTCTTGATAGGTACTTAACCGCTTCATCTTACATCCGAGAAACACGACCTTTGTCTTCATCGCCAGCTTTCCTTCAGCCTTTCTCCAGCCTTTTTCCTACACTAAACGAATCTTTTCGCCGCTTATCAAAATGGACCGCATCAAGGAGGTCAGTCACCGAACAGCTGTCCTTGCTACCCCGCCATGAACCCCAAAGAAACCGTTGTGGAGGGGTAAACTATCGTCGACCCATGCTAACATGGCGATGGTGGATAGAAAATGAACCAGCTCCGTCTGGAGGCCGATGAGGCTAGCTCCAAGAACGAGGAGCTCCAGACCAAGCTCAAGGCCCTCGAGCAGGAGAACCTGTCAAAGGAGCAGGAGATCACCTCCTTGCAGCACAAGAACAACCTCCTCGAGGGTGAGGTTGAGAAGCTCGAGAACGCCGTCAAGGACTTCAAGAAGGCCGCCGACGAGGGCCAGCAGCACGGTACCCAGAACGAGACCCTCCAGCGAAGGCTGCAACTTCTCGAGGAGGAGGCCGAGGATGCCGATAAGACTCTTCGTGAGGCCAACGAGAAGTACGCTCAACCCCCGTTTAGCGAGCCCCTTACCGCCATTTTGACAACCATCAATTTTACACACAACAAATGACACACCGGCTAACAAAGCGACTCTCTAGGCTCCGACAAACCGATGTCAAGGCTGGACACTTTGAGCGCAAGGTGCAAGCTCTCGAGAACGAGCGTGACCAGTGGGAGACCAAGTACGAGGATATGTCGCAGAAGTACACCACTCTGCAGAAGGAGCTGGAGGAGCTCCAGGCCGAGATTGGCAACATTTAATCAACCTTCGACCTTTATACACCTGCGCCAGATGCGGGATGTTTGTTAGCATGTCCTCAGCCATCAGTATACTCGTCCAGTTGTATGATGCCCTCGTTGCAGGGATTTCAAAGTGTTGGCCAGATGAGCGAAAGGAGCAGTTGCCGCATGTCATGTTACGTTTCTACTAGCTGATTGAAGCTGGCTTTTCTCAAGGGTATCTTTTGTAAATGGTGTGTTGTATGTTGTGTTGCATCCTTCTTTGTTGTCCAAATCCATTAAGTCCCAACCAATTTATTCTGCCCTCTTGGCCCTTTTAATCTTCTGCTTCCTGTTGGTAAGCTGCCTGTCGAACTTGGACTCGTATCGGAACTTCTTCTTCTTCTTTTTGGGCTCCCGGCGTGACTTTTCTGTCTTGTCGTCCTTGGATTCTTCCTTCTTGTCCTCTTCCTTTTCTGGGTCGTCGACCTGAGGCTTGTGTAATCCATCTCTTGTAACCGATACGGACTCGACCGTGACTGTTGTGTAACGATCCTCGTCGATGTATTCTTCTTCGTGATCAACAATGTCGAGTTGGGGCTGGTCAGGGAAACCATCCCATTCTTCTCCTTCTTCTTCGTCGGATTCCAAGCCGACCGCACCAGCAGCTTCTGACTCTCGTAGCAGCCTGTTCACGGTCTCTACGTGTTCCTCGACATCGCGCTTTCGTTCCTCTCGTATCTAGGCAAACATATGTTAGCACAAAAAACGACAACTCTATAATAGATGTTTGTTCTGCGTACCTGCTTTCGCATCTCAAGCTTTTCTTGACGCGCTCTCTTGGCATTCTCTTCTTGGGCATTCTTAATCCTTTGCTGCTTGCGCTTGTGGAAACCAGTCAGGTATTCTTCTCGCGCATCGAAATCAAAATTGACTTCATCTACAGCGGATACATTCTTTCGCTTCTTGGAGGGTGGTGGAAGAACACTCTTCTTGGGCCTTGGCTTGGCGAACATGATGGCGTAAATACACAGCAGACCTGGTGTGGAAAGACGACATAAAAATAAGTTGTTAAACTATTTTATGGGTTGGTATCGTTCCTTTAGCATAGAAAATCCACTGTCGCGAAAGTTTCCAGGGTAGCTCCACAGCGGATTGCTGACCGTGGTGTGCACAAAGCCGAGTATATGCTTATATCAGAGCAGTTACGTAAGGTGACCGTTACTGCATCAGCTCTCATTGCTAGCATTATCATCACAAGCTGGAATTGACAGGCAGACTCAACGCCCAATATCCAGCAAATACCATCCGCGATGCGTCTCCAAATCCTCACCAGCGCCCTCGCGCTCAGCGGCTCAGCTGCTGCTTTCTCAGACTCATGGCCCCTGGTCATGTTCTCTACCTCCCAGTATGACGCGCGCCCCCCGTGTCCTATACTTGGAGCTCCCTACTGAACGATGACGGTGACAGGTTTTCCGATGCTACCAGCAACAACCATATCCAGACGCGATCCCAAGCCCTCGAGCAGGTTAGAGACCTCTTGGCGTCATGTCCGACCGATAATTACGTCCTGATTGCCCAGGAGGGTGTCAACGCTGCTGATATTCGACGGTCGAACGCCATGCCCAGCCTCCACCAGGCCATTGCCAGCAAGAACATCCAGGGCAAGTTCATCGTCCCGGAGGTTGTTGGCGAATCGATGGATGCGGACGCGATTCAGGATTACATCCAGACGGTGTGCTATAAGCAAGCGAAGAAGGTCGAGCCTCACTTCACCCTTATCAAGCACTCTGGTGAAGAAAAGGGTTGGTTACACCAGAAATCTCCCTTAAGGAATCGCGTATTAACACTATTGTAGACGCTGTTAGGCAATGGGACTCGAACGAGAAGTGGATGAAGGACTCATTCACTGTCCTATTTGTTGGCACGCCATCCTCCCAGGCCAAGACCGCCTCTTCCTCTAAGAAGGTCTCCAGTTCCGAGAAGACCATATATGAGTCCGAGTTCGTCGAGCCTATGCATATGGACATCAAGCGTGACGTCTCGGATGCTTCGAGCCAGGCTCGCAACACCACTCGCGACACCCGTTCTTTGTTTGAGAAGTACCAGTTCTTCACTCCTGGTTAGTAACCCCTTGCTTACTTCGCGCAAGCCCTGCGCAAACCTGCGCGCAATACTGATTTTTTGTAGGTATCTTCATGGCTCTTATTACTGCTATCATCCTCTTCTCCATTCTCGGAGTTGGCCTCCGGGCCCTGGCCAGCCTCGAAGTGTCTTACGGCTCTTTTGAGAAGGACATGGGACCTGGTGCTCAGAAGAAACAGTGATTCGCTTGTATTTGATCGATGAGTGTTGTTCATGTATCAACCTTCTATGTGGGACGATACTTGTATATCAGATTATGGAGTTTGGGTTTCTTTGGTGACTTGATGGGAGGATAGTATTGGCATCCAACGTTGTAAGCATGGACTGTAGACAGATTATAGGGGACGGGATATCAAATATGCGCCCCAACCCAGCTTTATTGAGTGCTTTTCTTAGATGCGATTTGAAGTTGTAATGAAGAATTCAACGCCAAACTCCGTCGTGACACTTCCAGTCATGAACAACAGACCCCTTCTTAAATGCTATGCATCTCCCTCCGTAGAGCCTCTCCATCTAATGGATTTCCTCGAGCAGAGTCGATTCATCCCTTACACCAAGTGACTAGGCAGCAGGAAGTTGGCGATGCCCTCCTTGACAGCGTACTCATGCCCGCAGCTGCCACAAACGAGCTTTCCCTCAGACATTTGAGTCTCGAGAAGAAGGTGGTGGAGATCCTTGAGTGTCTTCTCGTCCGCCTGGAGCTCAAGCGCTGTAGGAGCCTGCTCAGGGAGTTGAGGGAAACCTAGCTGTAACGCCCAAATGTCAGAGAGCTGTTTCGAAAAAGAGTTACGAGTTTCATCACCGCCCTGTGCCTGAACTTACCTCTGAGGCGGTTGTGCGAAGCGCCTTCCAGTCGAGACGGGGCAGCACGTTGAGGATCATATCGGGGTTCACCTCAATATCGTCCTGGACAAGCTCAGCATCCTTAGGGTGAAGAGGATATGAGTCCGAGGAGGACTTGCAAGCCTTGGCAGCGCAGGTAAGAAAGTTGAGACTGAGGACCTTCATTTTTAATCTCAAGTGACAAAGACCAATAAAAAAACCGCGGGTAGTCGTGTAAGAGATCGAGAGCCTTGAATCTGGAGTTGTCTTGTACTTACAACTTTTTTTTCTTCTATGGCGGGGGAGCCGCTTGGAAGTCGTAAGCCCCACGTGACAGGGATGTTGCCAGATGGCACTGTAGAAGCTACGAATACAAACATCACGGTAAGAGAATCGCAGTGTGCTGATTTACGGGTAATAAACAGGCCGGGAATTACAAGTTTAACGGCATAAGAGGTAATTGATCAAATTCAAGACACATAATGGGTCTTGGTATATTCGGTATTGGATTGTTCCTTACGGAGTATCGAGTATCGAGTCGCTTAAAGAGAGCGACGTTTGGCTTGGCGAAGTCCAACAAAGACGATACCAGCACCAACGGCGAAGAGGCCAGCCTTCTGCAGGGGAGACCATCCAGCTGGTGCCTCCTCTGCGACGAGTTCAGAGTCGCCGTAAATTTCTAAGTGAGGCGAAGGCTACGCATCAGCAATCCGGCCTTTTTGAGTTATCAATGATGGCGAGGCAACGGACAATGCAATACAAGTGTTGCCTCTTAGAGCTCAACGTGAATACCTTCAGGGGGGACCTCGAGCTCGCCGCTCTTGGCGATCTTGATAGCCACGGTGGGTCGGTCAGCCTGGCCAGTCTTGGTGTTCTCGATCTTCTCAATGATTTCGTAGCCCTCGAGGACTTCACCGAAGACGACGTGTTTGCCATCGAGCCACCTTGTAACAATTGTTAGCATTGTAATCGGTTCGAGGGGATTGAGGGTTTCGCTTACGAGGTGATGACGGTGGTGATGAAGAACTGGGAGCCGTTGGTGTCGCGACCAGCGTTGGCCATGGAGAGAAGACCCTTCTTGGTGTGCTTGAGTTTGAAGTTCTCATCCTTGAAGCGGTCACCGTAGACTGTGAATCTTGTTAGCCATTGAGCAATTGCAAGGTGATGAAGCGATCACATACTGGACTTGCCACCAGTACCGTCACCCTTGGTGAAGTCACCGCCCTGGATCATGAAGTTCTTGATGACACGGTGGAAAGCAGAGCCCTCGTAACCGAAGCCTTTCTCGCCAGTGGCCAGAGCGCGGAAGTTCTCAGTGGTCTCAGGGACAGTCTTGCCGTAGAGGCCCATGACGACACGGCCGAGGCTCTCCTCGCCCTGCTGAATGTCGAAGTAGACCTTGTGGGTGATCTTGGGGCCCTTGGCAGCCTCAGCCGTCTGGGCGAGGAAGAGGAGGCCAAGTCCCAAGAACAGGGCCGACGCGAAAAGGCGGCGAAGGTTGAACATGATTGTTTGTTTCTCTGCTGATTGATGGTGCAAAGAATACGGAACAGAGAAGAGGTTGGAGAGAGGAAGCTTGGAGGATGGGGACACTTATACCATAGAGATAGAGCGCTGACAGGGGGGGCGGTACCTGTCGCAATTGGGGGACCTATGGACTGGACCTAAACTGCCTGCAGATGCTATGGACCGGAGTGGGAGGGGCGACGCGGTAAGGTGGGGGGAGAAGCTCACCCAGCGTTCCAGCACGTTTCAGCGGCTAAAGCCACTTCATTAGGTGGTGAGGTGGTGCGCTGTTTGCAGCCATATCTGGAGACAAAAAAGCGCAGACATATTGATTACAATGCTCTATGAGTGAGAGTTTCACTAACACTTATGTCAGACCCCCCTGTCATAGCTCACCTCGCCAATGGACCCTGCTCCACTGGAACTCCAGAGCGGGCCACCTCAGCATGTACCTCTCAGTGAAGCTAACGCCGAAGTATTAACCCGAGTTTTGCCGGATTGTCCATCTTTTTCCAATTGCACGTCAGGTCCGCTTGGAATTCGAGATCGAGGCATGCGACTGTGGCACTCACGATAATCCGTCACAATGGTATGCTTGGCTCAATTCTGCTCACATCTTTTTGCTAGTCACTAATCCTTTGTAGGTTTTCTTATTAGGTGTCAATTTCGGCGAGCAGAAGCTCGTCAAGGTAGGTTCCCTGACGACAGCCATCAAATCCTCGTATCCATTCTCACACAAGACTCTCCGATAGAAAGCTCTCGAGTCCTTCTACGCTCTTGGGCCCACGACATCTGCCCGTATCATGGCGAAATACTCGATTCACAAGCTCGCCAAAGTCGGATCTCTCGCCCCCAGAACTGTCACTTCCATCACAGCCGAGTTATCACAGATGACTATCGAAACGGATGCCCGCCGCTTGGTACAAGATAATATTCGACGACTAAAGGATATGGGATCATACCGTGGTAGACGTCATGCGATGGGTCTGCCAGTACGCGGTCAACGAACAAGGACACAGACGGCAACTGCCAACAGACTCAACAGGGTCGAGCGAAGAGGTTAAACGAATCATGGAAAGACTGGGCGATCTGGTTATGGGCTTGAACATTAGCCTGGGTATTTAAAGGCGATGTGGTCGCAGTCAAGAATATTATGAGGGGAATCTATCCCAAGGAAAAAAGGCAAACCCAGCCATCTCCTTGCTGTACAAGAATTGTATATGTGTACGATCAATTTAAACTAAATTATAGATCGCTATGCTTTGCGCGACACTTTGAGCTTTAGACAGCTCCCTCAAAAGCCTCTTGCTTGCCCTCGAACTTCATTTTCGGCAACTCATCCTCTAGTGGCAGCTGTCCCTTGGCCTGTAACCGAGCTGCCACAGTGTCCACGTCTTTCCATACACGCAGCAGGTTACCACCAACGACCTTGGCCGCATCAACATTACTGACACCTTGTCGAAGCAGTTCGGCAATCAGATCGGGATACTTGCTGACGTCCTCGAGACCCTCAGGGACCGTTGGGATACCGTCAAAATCGGTACCGATACCAACGTGATCATAACCGATAAGGTTGCCAATGTAGATGATGTGTCGGGCTGCGTGCGCAAGAGTAGAGTTTTTGGGGTAAAATTCAGGGAGGCCGTTTTCATTTCCTGTATCGACGCAAGAAATGAAGTCAGGGGCGATGTTAACCATGACAAGGGAGTTGTGCTCCTTGACAAGTTGCAAAACGTTATCCTTGACGTTTCGGGGATGGGGACAGACACTCCAGGCGGAACTGTGAGAGAAGATGACAGGAGCTTCAGAGCCAGTCCATTCATCTTTACCACCCAGAACGTCCAGCATAGTGTCCTCACTGTAGAGCTTGATTAGATTTGGGGTTTGGGTAAGAGACAGGACCCAGAACATACCTGACATGTGAAATATCGACAATCATGCCGATACGGTTCATCTCATCAACAAGCTTGCGTCCCAGAGGACTGACACCTCCCCAGAAAGGCTCAGCTTTGCGAGAAGGGTTGTCTAAGATGGCAGCATCGGCGAACTTATTATGACAGTTATGGGTCAAGGTAGCATAACGCACACCAAGGTCATGGAACTTGCGAAGATTGGAGACCCTGTTTCCAATCTGATGCAAGCCCTCAATGCCGAATGGTGATATCAACTTGCCCTGCTTGAAAGCCTGGAACGCGTTGGAGCTGTCAACCTTTCCAGAGAAATGATTGGGATAGGCCGCCTGCAGCCTGGTCATGACATCGATCTGGTCCAGTGTAAACTGAACACCTGTGATACATGATTAGCAAAGTTCTTGTGTGAATAGCAGCGGCATGTACTCACTGGGAGCGTAGTTTTCATCAGAGAAATCAGAACCGTTTGCTGGGCAAGGAGCAAAGAGACTCCAGAATGCACCACCACTTTGGCCCTGGCGAAGACGATGCAAGTCTACATGCCCTGGAAGCCCACCTTGCTCAAAGGGCTGAGTAAAGTTCTCATCGTAGATTTGATTGCCATATAAGAAGCGCAATAATATGGGAAAGTCAACATGACCATCTGAGAAAATCCATGTTAGTTTTTATTCAATCACGGTGGAGGGATGCTACCATACCAATCAATGGAGTGGTGGTGAGAACATGGCGTGCTCGCTCCTCAGGCGTTCGCAAACCATTTCCATAGCGAGGAACACCATTATAGCGGTTACTGACTGGCCGATGTAGCAAGCTCAATCCAAGCAGTGCCAAAAAGATAGCTAAAAGGGCTTTTCGTGGTGTCAATTTTGGTGAAGAGGGAGGCTCATGATGCGTGCTATTGTGAAGCTGAGAGAGCAGTCCTCCCTTGGCTGGTCTATTTGCGCCTTTGGTTCTTGATGACCGCGTGGTGTTGTATGATAGGAGAGGTTCCTGCCGCCCCATTTTGGTGATGAAATAAACGAAACAAGATATAAAACACGAGTAAAGGTTGATGAAAGTGGAAGAATGATAGTGTTTGTAGGGTTAGTTGAGTAACGGAAAGTATGAGTATGGACGTGTTGAAGTGAAGATGACCACAGAACAGGGATGGAATGAGGCGTCAACACAACAGCCTGCAACATAGACCACGGGCTGACAAATATGCTACACTCAACCTACTACTTATTTAAGGGGTCAACAAGGTGTTATATCAGACGAAAAGCTGATGGAATTGAAGAGGATCACGAGAGGATTGAGCGGGATACTTGAGCTGACAATATTATTAAACACGTTTATTCGTGTTGACTTGATGAAGAGCAACGGCTTCACACGCTCAGTTTGACTTTGGAGACGCTCCTGTCCCGAGATCTCCGTTAAAGGCGTTCCCACTGTTCACAATGCATAAAGAGTTATGCATTCATATCCGCCCACTTACCGAGTTCTCTGTAACGGAGGTACTTGAGAAAACGGGGACAGATAAAACGGAGACGTCGAGAAAACGGAGACGTCGAGAAAACGGAGAGGTTTAGAAGAGTGATCGTTCAGTCAATATCCTCCGTCTATGAATTCCGAACTCCGATGTCCTATTGAAACGCTCTCAACTCCCCGCCGGAAAAAACAAGGTTCCGGCGGGGAGTGCTGGTTCCGAGCGTCAATTCACCTTTGGAGGGGTATTGACAGGCATAGAGTCACACGGGCTTGACAGCACTTGAGTCATCACTGTACGGATATACTAACCTCACTATCTGAATCTCTCTACCACGCCAATTGCTTCTTTTTCCACTACGGAAAATATTCTCGTCATGGCCCAATCAGCAGAGGAGAGGTTTAGCCTCATCAAGGAGAATCTCTCCGAGGTTCTGAACCCTGAGATCATCCAGTCCATTCTTGATGAGGGTCGCAATCCCAAGATCTACTGGGGTAAATTTATTGATGTTGACTAGATCTAAGTACCTAGTCAATGCTAACAAAATCCAGGTACTGCCACCACTGGTCGACCTCACTGCGGTTACCTCGTCCCTGCCGTCAAGATCGCTCAGTACCTTGCCGCTGGTTGCGATGTCACCGTCCTCCTCGCCGATATCCATGGATTCCTCGACAACTTGAAGGCCCCTATCGAGCTTGTGGAGAAGCGTGCAGAATACTACAAGTTTGTTATCACAGCTATGCTCAAGGCATGCGGAGTTTCTACCGAGAAGCTGCGTTTTGTATTTGGTAGCTCTTACCAGAAGACTTCCGACTATGTTATGGACCTGTACAAGCTATCCTCAGTCGTGTCGGAACACGATGCCAAGAAGGCTGGTGCTGAGGTTGTCAAGCAGACAGCCAATGCGCCTCTGAGCGGTCTCCTGTACCCTCTTCTGCAAGTTTTGGACGAGCAGTACCTCGACTGTGATGTTCAATTTGGTGGTGTTGACCAGAGAAAGCTATTCGCTGCTGCCACTGAGTGGTTGCCCAAGCTTGGATACCGAAAGGTATGTGCCGCTCTTCTGACATATTGTTTATGACTAACTTTCCTTTAGCGAGCTCATCTCATGAACCCTATGATCGCCGGCTTGAACGGTAACAAGATGAGTTCAAGTGACGAGAGTATGTGCATACCAACTATTCGTTTTGAAGCATGCTGACAAATCATCCACAGACAGCAAGATTGACCTTTTGGACGCCCCCGAGGTTGTGACGAAGAAGATCCGCAAGGCCGAGTGTGTTCCTAAGGAAGTAGAGGGCAACGGCGTACTGGCACTCGTCGAGTATGTCATTCTACCAGTTTCTGGTCTGCGAAACGGTACTCGGGAGTTCAAGGTCGAAAGACGGGACGCCGAGCCCCTGATTTACAACGACATCAAGCAAGTCCAGGAGGATTACCGAGCCGATGTGGTATGTTTTGCCATTTATTCAATGATTGTTATCAGTTATGGTTGCTAACATAATTTCTCAAGTTGACACCTCAAACTCTGAAGGCTGCGCTGACTGAAGGACTTCTTGAGTTGATGAAGCCAATACAGGCGGAATACCAAGCCTCGCAAGAATGGCAGGATGTCACCCTGAAGGCCTACCCCCCACCCGTGAAGAAGGAGAAGAAGAAGAAGAACCTTGGCACAAGGTTTCCCGGAGCTAAGGGGGGAGAGAATGCTGAGGCCGAAGTGACCAAGAGGGCCGAGGACTTGACAATTGCCGACGTTCAGGCAACTGAGGCCAATCCTACCGCCTGAAAAAGTAATGACTGTGTAATGGAAAAAGTAGAAGAGAGACAAAATATAGAAAGCCTTCAAAATTGGGAATACGATACAACCATTTTCACGTGGTAAACAGAACAATGCGGTAAGGTCTCTTAGGTCAGCAAGATTACCATGATTAGGCAAAGCCGCTGGTTGATTAAGAATTAGTCTAAACATCCACTGGCGTTACTGTACTGTGATATCTGACAAACCCAAGGAATATTTCCCAAAGCCTTTCACAAGTCCGAAAAGCGAAGGAAGTATATAGGGTACGCAGTTTTCGACCCGTTTGTACCATGAAATTCTAGTACTGAACAAACACGACAAACCAGGACCTTGCAAAGGGTCTCCAAAAAGGTTTCGAAAAACTAATATGTATTGAAATACAGCTATGAAATTATGAATTAAATGTGGGAAATGCGCCTTACGTGGATGTATTTCCAACTCGTTTGTTACCCTACTCCAGTCCATATGTGGTTGCCATATATACAACTCCCTCTCCAATCATTGCTCTACTCTGCAGTTGCCTGATGGCAGCAAGCATCATAGACGGAGAAATACCAGCCTGCCTGAGCGCTGAACCCCATTCCAGCGACAGCAGTGTCGTAGATCTCACACTGATCGGCGGTAGTGATACCAATGGACTTGCACTTGTCGTTCTTAGTGCACACCTCCCAGCATCCGTCGAGGTCGGTGTCGTAAAGGACCTGGATGAGATGGCTATCGCTGTTGGTGTACAAACCAGCCAGGCCACAGCTGAGCTCAGACAGGGGCGGACATTCGGAAGAAGCGGCTGCAGATGTGGTGGAAGCCTGGGAGGTTGTAGTGGTAGGATAGGCGGAAGTTGTTGTTGGTGCGATGGTGCTAGTGTCGAGAGTAGTCTTTGGCTCTGAAGAGGTAGTTGAAGGAATGACTTCAGCCTCTGATGTAGTTGAAGGGACGGCCTCGGCCTTTGAGGTGGTGTAGGGTGCAGCACTAGACTCGGTTGTCGTAGGAAGAGCAGAAGAGACGATCTCATCAGATGAAGAAGTTGGTTCAGTGGTAGAGTCGGTAGCAAGAGACGAAATGA
Organism: Fusarium sp. VM40; assembly: GCA_954870535.1. Taxonomy (NCBI): domain Eukaryota; kingdom Fungi; phylum Ascomycota; class Sordariomycetes; order Hypocreales; family Nectriaceae; genus Fusarium; species Fusarium sp. VM40. The sequence goes on from CATPAH010000017.1 coordinate 4,105,334, forward strand.
CAGAAGTAGACTCGGGCTTGGACTCGGTAGTGAGAGAACCAGAAGTGATAGAGGTAGACTCGGAAGCAGGATAAGCAGCTGTAGTAGTCTCGTTCTCATCAGTAGTGGAAGGCTTGGACTCGGTCTCAGTAGAGCTAGTGACTTGCACAGCGGTAGAAAGAGAAGCCCCAGACTCGGAGATGCTCACAGCATCAGTGTATGCAGCAGAAGTCCCGGCAGCAGACTCAACTTGCCGGGTACTAGTGACTTGAGGCTGGAGTACAGAGCTTGAAGGAGCATGAGGCCTGCAAGGACCAGCTTGGACCCCAATGGCAAGACCAGCCACGAGGGCGGTGATGAACGTGTTGATTGAAGGCATTGTGTGTAGAAGCAGAGGATACAAACGGGATAAATGGTATAAGAGAATCAAATAGAAGGAATGAATGGAAGAATGTGATGTTGACGAGGTTTCTTGTAGCGAAGGAGTGAACTACAAGCTCTCTATATAGCTGGTAACAATGAATATGAATACGACTTACAAAACACCAAAGGAACAAAGACTCATTCACATCGCCCTCAAGGGCATAGTTGCTCCTTTATAAGGGAGCTGAGAAAAGAGACTACCAACCCTCAAAATTGAATATCAGAACCTGTTTCCAAGACCTATTCAGATCGCTCGGTCCCTTGGCAAAAGAGATGATGTCCCCATCTTCCCCCGTTTGGAACCTGTGCTAGAAGAAAGCACTTACACATTGACGCTCAAGACGCTTTCCCTAGCGCCTGTGTGAGTGGGGGATGCAGGTCCCGAGCTAAATAGTAAAGAGGTCTACAGCCAATTATTGGATATGGGAGAGAGGGGTGTTGAGGGAAACAGACGCCAATTAAGGGCGGTTCGCTACAAGGGAATCACGTAAGTTTTCTTTTTGGCCGAGGTTGCCGGGAATAGTGGTCCCTTTTTTTGCACGTAGGAGGCGTTTCCTTATTGCAAGGGTTAATCAATCATATTGAACCCATCCCTGGTTAGTGAATTGGTGATGGGATGCCAAAGACGAAGATGAAGATGAAGATTAAGATACATGTTGTGATAAGGCTCGGTAGCAACCGATACACGTGATGTCGATCGTCTGAAGATGGTAGATTTACCCGTGCAGTGAAACATAGACGACAGGGTTGGACCACGTCAACAGTAACATACTGAAGATGAATGATTCTTCTTTTTGTCTTTGTCAACAGTGACCATCATACGACAATTAGACTAGGGTCAAGTCTTTGAACCGCCCAACTCGACCAACTGTTGGTTGGTCTTTGAGTTCCCAAAGGAAGCAAAAAGGGCCAGTGCTTTTCCGAATAAAGCATCTCGTCTCTACTGGAGTCCTCTTTTTAGTGAAATTGATATCTTGACTTCCACCGCAGTCACCAAAGACTCTTTGTTCCCATAGATAGAGATCCATTCTTGGCAACTAATGTAGAGCCAGTGCCCCCTCTGAGAGCTTCGCAGCCCTACAGGAGCTCCGTTTTGACTCCAAGATGGATGGTGAATTCTTTCGTTCACGGCTAGCTTTAGTTTGTCAAAGCACTGCCTTTATGAGCATCATCGAATATCTTATTGGAATCGGACGTCACTTGACCAGGTCCGGGAACCGGGATCCGGGACACCAATCAGGGTCTCGCCCTCTTGAGATTCGCAAGTCCAAGCAATTATTATAGACATTCAAGACGTGGGGGAAAGCCAGGTCCTCTAAGAGGCCAGAGACCTGTCAAGTGAGCCTTTATCGGATGACTCTCAGCTTTGGGCATTGCAGCCTGGTTGATTATTGAATAAGTATTCGGCTACTTGCCCATATAGAGAATATTGAAGATTTTCTTTGAATCAACCTCCGAATCTCTGCTATTTGCAAAATGTTCGTGCAAGAATCTGCAGTAACAATTTGATGACAGCCAAAGCATATACATTTCGATCATAAGACAGGCTGAAAAATAAGGCTCTTATTGCTCTCGTCGGCTTTGAAACCAAGTTCTTACTTGATGTAGATAGCCAAGGCAAATAATTCTGAAGAATGGAATGCTTACTGCAGATAAGTCAGACCCAAACGCTTAGTTAAGCCCCTGCTGTAAGCCTCGGACTCAGCTCGGATCATCACAGCGTACCTATGCTACCAGCGGTCAGAGAAGTTCGGGAGGAACTGTAATTCCATGGCGCCAAACCTCAACCTAGAGCTTGAGTAGAGTTGCAAATGTCCATAACTTTTGGTTGCTATAATTACGGAGCCGATCAATGGAATCCTGGAATGACGATGCACCCCTGAACATCCCAGCAACATTTCCCTGAAACGTTGGGCGCCTCTAAAATTAGGTACCCGTCCCCACCTGCGACCAGCAAGTTACGAGCTGCAGGACCTGACAGCAACCTCAGGGGGCAACGGAGAGAAACCTGAGTGGTTGGAAGGACCTGATTGAACCCGCCAACAGATTTGCGTTGTCCAGTGAGAGGCCCCTGAAACGGCCACCGATAGGTTCCGTCTATAGGTGGCTTTGGCTCTGGCTCTGAACAAGTGCCAGGCGACTTCAGATTGGCGATGACAGGGAAGGAAAACTCGGTATATGGTGAAGAAAAGAGAGCCACTGAATCACAAATCAAGTCTTTTGTCACAGCTGAAGTTAAAAACCAGATAAACACAAACTTGAACAAATCAATCGTCTTCCATAGGCACTGTAGTTGAAATTGACTGCTGCCATAAAATAATGCTTACCGGGTACAGCATTGTTCAACGTTGTCCATTCCATCGTTCCTTCCTCCTAAGTCCAACCTACCAACGTCCACTAGTTAGGTAGTTACCTGGGTACCTAGGTATGATGAACTCGCTAAACTCGGCTGTTGAAGAAGGCAGGAAAGACAGACACGATCCCACCTCCTGGGCAGTTATTGCTCTGTCCTACGATGGCTTCCTCCTCCATCAATATCTATAATTGCTTTCTTTTTACATCTCATCTTGACATGATATGCACCCAATAAGGAGTGACGCTGTGTTTTCCAGAGTCCTGCTAATTAGCTCCGAAACGTCGACTTCCAGCCTCCCTTGAGCTAACAAACCATCATCCCAACCCTGGCTCATCCCAATTCACCCACACAGACCCCAGTTCGCAAGTTTCCGGTCCAGTCAAGGCGCCGCTCTTTTCCCCCATTCAGCCTTGTCCAATCCAGACGGTGTCAGCCTAAGGGACAGAAAGTTCGACGAACCAAGATTCAGAGTCAGTCACTTGTCTGTATCCGTACTCCGTAGGTGTCTGTTGTATCCTACCCCCGATTCGATCCCTGGAATCTGCATCTGCACAACGATAAATCAACTGCTCGCTCTGCTCTGCCCCTGCATCGGCAGTAGCCGTCTCACGAAGCTAGTCTACGCAAGACAGAGACACGCAACCGATACGGCGATACATCATCCATCCACCTTCCACCTTCCTCCCGCACAACGCCAACAGCGACCTCCTTGGACCGACATCCCCTATATACCCACGACGATCGCGGAGACAACCCCCCGTCACGCTTACGCTCACGTCGCCTGCTATATTGCGAATAACCCTCGTTCGCATCCCCTCCACCGCCATCACAAGCTCTTACTTCCCCTCGGACAGCAACAACGGGAGCCGCAAAATCACCGCATCAGTCGAAGGGGCTGGAAAAGGCAGACCATCATGCCGGGGTTTGCTGATTCCTTCTGGTCGAGCGATTATGCTGCGGGACTAGGTGTCCTGTTCACCAAGCTCCAGCAAGGTGTTCATGAGAACAGACAGGTCCTGACAATTGCACGTCTACGCGCCGAGGCTGAGGAGACATATGGCCAGCGCCTTAGCGATATCGCTCCCGCTGCCGACAAAATCACTGGTGGCTTCAGTCGTGATGATGGTGCTACCGTCCGCAAGGTACGCTAACATGCTACTTACCCCAGAAAACGCTCGGTGCATGCGCAATAAACTATTGTCGCAGATTTGTTTTTGCGATGCGCCGCCGTCGAAGCCGAGTTCATCAAACTAACAGTAATACAGGCCTTCGATGGCATGCGAACTGAAATGCAAGATGCTGCTCGCAACCACCGCCGTATCGCTCAAAGCATTCGCGACCTCGTGGTAAATCCCTTCTCCCGATGGTGCGACTCACACGAAGCTCGCATTCAAGACTCTCAAGATGAGCTACAGGTCCGCATCAAGGCCCACGACCGTCAAGCCGAGGCAGTTAAGAAGCTTCGATCCGTCTACTTTAACAAGTGCCGACTAGTAGAGGATCTCGAAGAAGAGAACAAGCTCGCTTTCCAGGACCCCGAAAACAGTCCTAAGGCGAACAATCCGGCTATTCCTGAAATCAAAGTTCAACCCCATAAGGAGGAAGAGCCTGAGGAGGAAGAACTTTATGAGATCGGTGACGACACTTACCAACCTGAGCAAGTCAAGAAGATCCTTTCCCAAATGCTCTCCAGCATCAAGATGGGTGAGACTAAGGTGCCCATTCTGGGAACCTATCTCAACACTTCTTCCGGGTCCGATATTGTTGAGTATCTGCAGCGCAGCATGGGTAATATTAGCGTCGCTTACGCTGAGCGAATTGGTCAAGATCTTGTCAACAACGGTTTCCTTCGTCTTGTCGGTAACGTGGGAAGCACATTTGCCAACAGCTCTAAGATGTTCTACCAATGGAAGCCCAAGGCTTTTGCTATGGCCGGTGTTCCTGAGAAGAAGTCTATCAACCGCACATTTTCACTGGCTTCAACTGGTTCTGAGGGTGGTGCTGATTCACCTGTCGGAACAGTCAGCGAGTATCTCGCTAACTGGAATGTTCTCAACAATGCTCACCCCAATGAGACCCCTAGCCAGCGCATGCAACGAGAAGCCCGCGAAGCCGATGAGAAGTACCGCGAAGGCGTTCGTAAGCTTGACGAGCTGCGATGTGAACTTGAGGAGGCTATTCATCTCCATCTCAAGTTCCTTGAGCGCTGCGAGCTCGACCGTCTCAAGGCCGTCAAGACTGTCATTCTCGACTTCTCAGGCACTATTGGAAACGTCATTCCTAGTCTCCAGTCTACTGTGGACCAGATGATGCTCTTCCAAGAGACCATCCAGCCCCAGAATGATCTGCGGTACCTGCTCGAGACCTACCGCACAGGAAGCTTCGTGCCAAAGGTTGTGGTGTACGAGAATTACTATAACAAGGTTGATGAGCAGACTTTCGGCATTGACCTTGAAGCCCGAGCTAGGGCTGACAAGAAGCGAGTGCCTATGATTGTTACGACTATCTTGACCTACCTGGATCACCATTACCCTGATCTTGAAGGCGATGAAGCCAGACGAGGTGTGTGGCTGTTGGAGGTCCCTCTAACGCAGACACATCGTCTACGCGCCAAGGTCAACGATGGCAAGCCTGTTTCTCCCGACGTATTTGACGAATTTGATATCCCCACAGTTGCTAGTTTGCTCAAGGTTTATCTTCTGGAGCTGCCCGGTAAGTAACGGTGCTCAATCAACCCGACGCACAAGGTGGACTGACATTGTATTAGATTCTCTGGTATCCTCTCATGTCTACGAGATTATCCGGACAATTTACTCTACTCCTTCAACCGACACCGATGAGCCTTCGCGCATTGCTGCCCTGCAATCTACTCTATCACAGCTCCGCCTTACTAACATTGCGACACTTGATGCTTGCATGAACCATTTCACTCGCCTGATAGACTTAACCTCTGCCGACGAAGGCTATGTTGCATCTCTCGCTGGTGCTTTAGCACCTTGTATCCTACGACCGCGAACTGAGACGTCTCTCACCATGGAAGAGAAGCATGCGTACCGACTGGTCAGGGACCTGTTTGCCCATAAGGACGCCATTTTCACTGCCCTGAAGCGCATGTCTATGGTTACCCACTCCACTTCTGTTGGCAGCAACAACCGACCTCGAGCCATTAGCACTGACGAGAGCAACCGTAAGGCCCTTATGGAAGAGCGGAATAGGGCTCTGCTTGAAAAGGCCAACGCAAGCCGTGGCCGTGATAAGAGCCCTGCCCCCGGCCCTCGTGGTCACCGCCGAGACCGTAGCACTGGCGGACCAGAAACCAGGTTCCCTATTGCGAGCCCAACGGCGGCTTCAGCCGTCGACAGACATCGCACCAGTTTGGGTGGAGTAATTAAGCGTCAAAGTCTCGAAGTTCCTGAGCCCGAGCCTGTACCTGCTACTGCGCCTGTCAATGGCGACGCTGAGAAGGAGAAGACAGATACCGACTCGGAGAAGCGAGACAGCCGCGATAGCACAGGACGAACACCAACCAAGTTTGTTGGTGGCAAGCGAGTTTCCACATTGCCATCCACTCCTCCCTCAGACCCCAGCCGCGGCGTGCAGCTCGAAGATGCTCCGATGGAAGATTAGATGTACGACACGGAGCCGAGTTTTAGTCAGTGGTCCAAGGAAGATTTCCTGGTCTGACCAGAAAAGCTTTCATTTTGAACGGAGTTGGGATTTGATGATCAGCGAGAGAGGTTTATCTTTGAAGAAACTTCAAAAGACTCGACCGTATAATCTACCCTGTCATGTGTATGTGTTAATGGAACATGAGCAAAAAAGAACAACCGGTGTGCTTTTTTTCTTGCCGTTTTTTCCCTTCTGGATCTGGTCTATTTTTGTATTTATGCTGTATCATGATATGGCAGTGATCCCCTATTCGTTAAGAGACTTGTTTCAGGACATCCAAGCCTTGGCTTGATATTATTTGCTTGAGGCGATCTTGTTGTTGAATGAGGATAGATAGAACACTTTATGACATGAGAAATGAAGTCGAGGATTTTTGAAGTTTATTAATATTCAGTTTGGTCCCTTCCTGCCTTGGCCATCTCTTTTATGCCACCGAATGCTCGCTCACTCAACATCTCCAAACAACCTATATCCATCGTCGATATCTATCTACTCTTGAATTTCAGCAACGCGCTTCTTCTTTTTCTTCTTCTTGGCGACTGCAACGTCACCCCCTGACGCAGGAGACTCGACACCAAGGGCACTGTTATCGTCACCGCCCTCGTCGAGAATTGCAGCACGCGGGACCTTCTTCTTCTTTTTCTTTGGTTTAACTTCTTCACCCTCTACCCCTTCCACGGCGGCGTCCTTCTTGGGCTTCTTCTTCTTCTTCTTGACAACTGTACCCTCAACATCGACCCCCTGCGCAACATCGATGCGCTCATTTGCGCGTTGCATCTCTAAACGAAGACGCTCGACTTCTTTCATGGCTTTTTGCATCTCGACGTCTTCGCGCTGTTGCTGTTCGTAATCGAAGTCAGTTGATGGTTTGCCTTCGAGACTGAAAGACCCAATGCCGCTTGAGTCGACACCAAGTAAACCCTGCTTTGTCTTGGGCTTGAGCACCTTGGATTTCGAGAAGCTGTCCGAATTATTCTCCGAATCATACGATCGAAGTCCTCCGCTCGCACTGCCTTCGAGAGTTTCGTCTGCAGCGATGACTACCTTTTGCCGTGGTTTTGGCAGTGGGCGTGGGGGCTGTGCAGCAGGCGTTCCAGCTCGTGATAGATCTAGTTGCATGATAGGTATAGAGTCGATATCCAAGTCAGGACCATTGCTGCTTTGAAGGATGTTGTGAATAGGAGTAGATGTGCGAGGAGTGGCGTTGCTGCTAGGGATGTAAAAGGGGTCGTCTCGGTTGCGCTCAAGACGATCTGCTTTTCTCCGAGCAACAATATCCGCATCCAGATACGTGTCTTCAGTAGCTTGCTGGTAGGAACTCACATACTCCTCTGCGGGCTCGGCTATCCTGCTGATGGCCGGAGCCGATGAGTCAATGCTCGTGGGTGGTGGCTTCTGGTGATAGTATGTCTCGAATTCATCCGAATCGTCTGTCGCCAATGTGACAGAGTCGGCTTCTGATAGCAGTTTGGCCAAGTTTGCATGGATAGGTTCATCCAGGTCAAGGCCTGAGGGCACTGGGACATTGAGCTGAGCACCTTTGGACACTGAGTTGAGTTCCCAGCCATTGAACAGTGAAGGAATGGCCTGTGTAAGGAGTAACGGCGGGTCATGCTCAACGTCATCGGTCGAAGCTGGTTGAGATGAAGCGGCCTCGGCCGTAAGCTTCAGCAGCTCTGTAAACTCAACAGCTCGCTCCTGGACCTCGAGCTTCGGGTGCAATGCTAACGGCTCAAAGACGTGAATGATGCGCGCCATAAGTAGTGAAACGATTGACTTTCTCTCTGCTGTCCACGGCTCACTCTCATCTCCCACTATGGTCGCGAAAACTTTGATAACAGCCTGGAGGGTTGTCGTCAGAACTTCAGGGGCGTTTGTTCGGGGAATAAGCTGCAACAGGCCGTTCAGACCTTCGTCTGGAATAGCTAACTGTGAGGCGTATTCACCCATAATCCATGCTACGGATTTCAGGGCGCCTGAGTTAATACTGTATCCTGGAGGGGTATCGCTGCTGAGTTGACTGAGAATAATCTCTGCCGCTCTCACAGCTGTTGATCGCATCACCCGAACCTTGACGGCAACATTACGTAGTTCGTCACCAATCTTTTCTGAGATATTAGCACGCGCCTTCTCTGCTGGACCCAGATCTTCGTTGATCTTGCGAGATTCTGGCGCCATGCGAACAAGTTGTGTGAGAACGTCAATGTACCAATCGAAATCCAAAACACTAGAGTAATTGTCCTTCGAACACATGCCTAGAATCCTTCCAATGACGTCGATTCGATAATCGTCGGGCAAAGGTGTTGACTCGGCTTTAGGCCTTTGAACAGACTCTGCATACTCATCCTCCGACTCATTCGGGTCATTGGGAGGAGTTCCAGGTTGAGACTTGTCTCGGGCGGGCATGGATGATTTGAGTTGTTTCATGAGACGGCTCACGACTGACACGAGGTTGTCACCGGTGACCATACCTTGCACCAAGTCAAGCGCCTGTATTCGAATAGTGATATCTGGGCTGTCGATACACTCCATGATCACATCCTCTTGCTGGGATACAAGATAAGGATGTGTGGTAACAATCTTGTTAAACGCTAGCAAAGCAACGTATTTGACTGTACTTGAGTCAGTTTGTGTCTCCAGGTCAGCAGGCTGATTATAGACTTACGGTTAGGATCGCCATCTATCATGATCATCCCTCGTAACTTGTTAACACATAACGTTGCGATTTCGTCGGTACCCGAATCATCGGCGTTCCCCAAAATGCCACCCTGAATGATTCCGTTGATGCACTCGTAAAGTAATGACATAGCAGGAGTGGTCCTAATAATATTGGTCAAAGGGGGTAATAACTTCCTCACAAGTCGAGGTTCCAGGGGCGTCAATGTTGCAAACTGGCAATGAGTTAGTATGATAACAAAATAGCAACAGTGGAAAAGAGCCTACAAGTTTAATGAGTTTGATGGCCATCCAGTTATTACCACCATCAACCAAGAGCTCAAACAGTCGAGGGGCCAAGGGAAGAAAGTCATTCGGTCTTCGCCAGCCAAGCTCGCAAACCACGTTGACGATAGCTGCTGTAACACTGGGGTCCTCGTCGGGGTCCATAAGCCGCTCCTTGATCTTGGGCCATGCTGCGCGCAGAGCTTCGGGATATACTAGCGCAAGTCGATACAGTGTAACCAGCGTTTTCTTGCGAATGTTCGAATGGCTATGGCTTAGACGCGGTAGTAAGTCCTGGAGTGTCGAGAGCGCTAATGAGGGTGTAATGACGTGGGGAAGGGTCGCTATCGGGAGAGATATAACCGTCGGTGTCGTCGTGCCAAGGTCCTGCATAATCATGATTAGCTTGATAAACACCGGAGAGCATAGCATGTCATCAACGGACCTTCTTCAGCAGATTAGTAGCCAGCATCAGAACCTCAGTATCGGGCCTAAAGCTCTGAACAGCTCCCAGATATCCAACCCGCTTCTGATGGTATTTGGGCGACGACATGACCTCGAGTACATGGAACGACGCCCACGACATGTCATGCCCGACCATCTCCAGATAGATGAGCTTCAGCAGCGCCGTCGCCTTGAGATCTAACCACGCAACATCAGCAACCCAGACCCCTTCTGTATGTATAGCTTCACTCGGGTGTCAAACGAACCCATATCCTGGCTGCGAACTTCGGCGCGGCACTCCTTGAGGCTCTTCTGAATATACTCCTTCTCATTGCCTTTGTGGTTCCGTAGCCCTCGGATGAGGTCGTAAAGCGACTTTTCGAACCTGCGCGCACATTGTCAGCGCCTCTGCTGTAACATGGTAGGCGAAGCCACAAGCTTCAATCCGGGCCTACATGTTGAGAAGCTGCCCCGCGGGCGTGGGGCCGACCGTTGGAGGAGATGCTTATTTAGGTGATAGGACGTGTGTCAAGGGCTTTGTAATGGGATGTTGTAGCGGTGCATTTCGTATCGTATTCGGTAGGAGGAGGATGCTTCGTTCAGCAGCGAGCGTCAATGTCGCGTGCTAGTGAGATCCGACCTGATGGTATGGGATAGTTGGTGTTGAGCTACGTACAGCGAGGTGCAGCACGAGTACAGCGTCTGCGCCTTTAGGTGGTAGGGACTAAACATGACGGAACCATGGATTCATAATGGATCCCACCGCCCTTGGCTCGGCGACCAGGACGGCCCGAGCTAGGGAGTGTCTACAGCGGCATGGTCCCCTACAGCCCGAGTCTAGCGGATTTTACACTGAGATCGGGCTAGGGTGGAGCGCTAAAAGTGGCGGCAAGCCTCCAACTTATTCTCAACTCAGGTTAGCAGAGCCTCAACACCATCATCGATTTTCTCTTTGGCCATTTCTCTACCCTTCTTCAGGAGTTAGTATTTTCTCCAGGATCATGAACTTCCTACGACGGTGACAATTCGAAAAAGAAATACCTCAATAATCCAACCGATACTCCACAATGTCCCTCCGCCTACTCCCTGCGAGAGCAGTTGTCGCGCGCTCATCGGCTTCCATCTCAAATGTCACCAACCTCACTTGCGCCTCAAGACCACTGCGCCGCTCCTTCATCACCCTCCCCTCTGCCGAACCTCAGAGGCTGACCGCCAATCGCACCCTTCCATATCCCACCGAACCTCTTTACGATCTCATTGCCGACATCGACTCATATTCTTCTTTCGTCCCGTACTGCTCTCGCTCCCGAGTAACTCGCTGGACCAATCCCGACCCCGCGACTGGTCATCGCTACCCCACACTGGCCGATCTCCACGTCGGCTGGGGAGGATTTGACGAGGTCTTTACAAGTCGATTGCGCTGCATCCCTGGCGAGTCTGTCGAGGCTGTCAGTGGAGAGACTGTCCCGGGAGGTACAGGGCCTGACGCATCGACCGTCTTCCGGAGCCTTGTAACACGCTGGTCCGTAAGGCCAATTGCTGGGCCACCCTCGCCACGAACTGAGGTCCACCTTGCAATTGACTTTCAGTTCACAAACCCTCTCTACGGCGCAGTGAGTGCGGCTGTGTCCGATAAAGTAGCAGGCATGATGATTGAAGCTTTCGAGAAGCGAGCCTTAGAGAAATTGGGCTCTCAGCGGAAGCTTTAGTATTGCGTAGATGTCGACGTTGCTGCTGACACATAATATCCTCTCTTGATGTAGACATGGAGTTTTGGACCATGGCTTAGACTATTTGCACAGTTAGAGCATGCAGCATATCAACAAAGCTTAAAGCATAATAAAAACAGGCAAACCCAACGCATTGGCATTAATAAAGTAAAAACCTAGATTTTAAATAATTCATTCTGCATACTCCGTTCATTCTACATGACGCATGTCTAGGACAGCCGTGTCTATCAAACGGTCTCGTCCACCATAAATAAATAAAAATAGTAAGAAAAGAAGGAGGAAAAAACGCGTCGTCTTTGCGCCAATACCCAGACCTGGACCATCTCAGCTCTGTTTCTGCCAGAAGAAAGCCCAAGTCCCTAACATTGGATCGTGTTCCCGTTCCCCAGTATCATTGTTTGAACCGTATCATCATACTCCGATCCACATGCATATAGGACAATTCGCGACGCCTTTGCGATATGAATACGCTAACCATGAGTTGGGAAAGGACCAGAATTCCGCGCCTCGAATTTTCCATCTTGAACAATAAAGCAAATAACCAAATCAAAACGTCGTCAAAGGGTGTTTTCAAAATCAAGCCGGCAGCTGATGCCGGTGAGGTATCTGCTAACAAATAAAACTTTAGAAAGAGAAAAGCATCGCACATTCATCATGTCGTATGTAAAGCACCTCATTTTTTGCTGCTGGACCTGGATGAATGTTAGTATACTGCCCGAAATATTGGGAACGTGGTGGAAGCTCACTTCTTCTTAGGAGGCTTGCCGAACAAGAATCCAGCCACGGATGATCCGTGGTCCTTAGATGGCTTCTTGTGTTTGCTTGACTTCACAGGCCCAGGACCAACAGTGACAACGTTGGGCATTGGCATAGGAGGGCGAGGACCTGCTCCCTGAGGCCATCCAGGAGGTGGTGCAAATCCCCCCTGGGGCATACCAGGGACTTGCATACCTGGAGGTCGCATTCCTTGGGGCATGGGGCGTGGAGGAGGCATAGGATGTTTGCCGGGCACGCCGTGCATATGAGGTCCGCCAGCCATCTTGGAGTGCAAGGGTGGCATCTTATCCATCGGCCACATTGTCATGGTAATGGCCCAGTCGGGTTGGACCACCTTCTCCCACACAGAGGGCAAGATGATCTCGCCATCAGGGCCAATGAGGTCGTAGTGGCCTTCCATGACGTGAGGGCCTAGGACATCCACTTGCATGAAAGCTTGCTTAATGAGGTCTTCCATACCCTGAATAGTTGTTAGCGATGGTGCGCACATCGTCGTGATGTTTGTTAAGTACATACCTGCCAGGTGGCACATAGGTGGAATGGGAAGCTGAACTTTCGACCAACAGCATCCTTGAATCGGATCGGAGCCTGCTCGGCCTTCTTCTTAGATTCTTCGAGCTTGAGCTTTGTTTCCTCTTCGATCTTCGTCTTGAGCTCTGCGGCAGCCTTCTTAGCGGCCTCCTCAGCGGCGGCAGCTTCAGCCGCCTTCTTGTTTTCCTCCTCAATCTTCTTGAGCGTCTCAGCCTCTGCCTTTGCGCGAGTCTCTTCTTCAAGTTTCTTGAGCTTCTCTGCTTCTTCCGCAGCCTTCTTCGCAGCAGCTTCTTTAGCCTCCTGCTCGATTCTCATGAGTCGTTCGGCTTCTTCCTGGGCCTTCTTGGCCGCAGCGGCCTTGGCCTCGGCTTCTTCTTGCAAAGCCTTTTCAAAACGCACTCGGGCAAGCTCTTCGGCGCGCTTTCTCTCTTCCTCATCCTTGATTCGCTTGTCCTCTGCAGCTCTTAGTTCAGCCTCGAACTTCATTCGAGCTTCCCTCTCGGCTCTGACTCGTTCCTCCGCTTCCTTCTTACCACGCTCTTCAGCTGCCTTCAATTCAGCCTCGTACTTCAGACGGGCTTCCTCTTCGGCCTTTGCCTTTGCGTCTGCCTCTGCCTTGCGCTGCTCGGCGGCCGCCTTCATTTCGGCTTCGTACTTTTCGCGAGCGTCTTTCTCGGCTTGCGCGCGTGCTGCGGCCTCGGCCTTTCGCTGCTCCTCAGCAGCCTTTGCGGCCGCCTCAAACTTCTTTCTGGCGTCTTCTTCGGCTTGTATGCGAGCCTCAGCCTCAGCCTTTCTCCGATCTTCGGCAGCCTTCATCTCGGCTTCGAATTTGAGACGAGCCTTCTCTTCGGCTTCCGCCATAGCCCGAGCATGCTCTTGTGCCCGCTTCTCCTCGGCCTTTCGTTCGGCCTCCATTCTCTCCCTAGCAAGCTTCTCGGCCTCGAGCCTGGCTTTCTCGATTTCTTTTTTGGCCTCTTCTTGAGCTATTCTCATATCTTCCATCCTTCGTTGGAAGGCTTCCTCCGCCTCTCTTCGAATCTGCGCCTCGGCTTCCTTTTGCTTTTCGGCAGCCTTGGCTTTCTCTTCCATTGCCTTGAAGGCAGCAATCTCGGCCTCCAATCGAATCTTATCCGGGTCCTCTTTTGGAGGAGCGGGTGTGGCAGGTTTGGCAGGAGCCTCAGTTGGGGGAGGAGGTGGTGGTGTTGTCAGTGGTCCCAACTGCATCCCGCCCATATGAGCCGACATATTGTAATGGTGAGGCTGCATGGCGCCATAAAACCCGTTTTGTTGCTGTTGGTGTGGTTGTTGATGCGGCTGTTGATACGGCATCATGTCATACATGCCTCTGCCTTCGCCGCCATAACCAGGGGCCCCATAAGGGCTGGTTGGGTCGCCATAGCCGAAAGGCACCATCTGGTTGTTAGAAGGGTAGCCCATATAAGGCGCCATTTGGTTTTGGTAGCCGGGCTGCTGGCCTCTGCCATACATTTGACCCGGACCCGGACCTGGGCGCCCCGGGGCCTGCGGATGTCCATATGCACCGCGGCCATAAGGCGCGCCATACCCACGAGGGTCCTCCAGATTGGCGGTGGGCGGCGCTGCACGCTCGCGCCGTGGTCGACGATAAGACTGGTGAGGATCCTCTTCAGGTTGATAGAGATCCTTGGGAGGACCAGGCTGGTAGAGGTCCTTAGGGGGACCTGGTTGCCGAGGTGGTCGAGGCTGCAATTGATGGGCCTGGTGAGGAGGTAGCTGGCGAGGTGGTGGTTGATGAGGAGCTAGCTGCTGATGCTGAGGGGGGTATTGATGCTGGGGCGGAAGCTGGTGAGGGAGCTGGTGCTGACGCTGGGGATGGTGAGAACGATAATGCTGCTCGTGATCGCTAGTTGAGGCAGAGTCAGACGGGCCAAGACCGTCCTCGTCGTAGTCGTCCTCGTCGTCGTATAGATCCTCTTCAGAACTGTAGCCCTGACTGTTTTCTTGAGAAGAATCGTCGCTATAAGAAGTTGTCCCAGAAGCGGAGGTCTCGGTTGGACGACTACCGGACGTTGGGGCTCTGGAGGAAGGGCGTTGTTTGAGCCTGTTTAAAACAAGAGGTGAGCCGTGAGACTAAGAGAAACGAGCAGGAGATGAAGACCAAATGTGGAAGAAACAAGTAAATAGAACCAAAGGGGGCGCAGTTGAGACAACTAGAAAGGTGGATATGAAAGAGACAAGAGGGAGGGGAGGGGAGGAACGTAGGCGCAGGCAGATATGAAGAAGGATGGTAATGGTAGTGGAGGGAGGGGACTCACATAGCTAGTACTTGGTGGGATGCCCTCTACCCACGACAATCCACAAGAGAAAGCCGGAGCAAAGGCACTGAAAGTAGGTAGGTAGGAAAATCCCAGAAAGATGGCGACAAAGCACACAAGCAGATGTTCAGCTGACAGGGTAGAAACACTGCCTGGTAGCCCCCAAAGTAACAGAGCGAAATGCTGGGGGAAACGAAGGATGAGGTCGTAGCCGTAGCCGTAGCCGTTATCAGAGGGAGAAAAAAAATACAACGGAAAGTGTTGGTACGAGGGTCGTGGCGAGGAAGAACTAGACTTGCGCAACAGGCTTCGAGTGAGGGGTCAACAGTTGTAAACTTGGGTGAGTACGCCACCAAAGAGATGACGAGGGCGTGACAGACGAAAGGTCGGCTGGTCACGAAAGCAGTGAGACGGGGAAATGCCTGGTTGTGAAGCTGGTGCGGAGTCGTAGAACAAGAATTTGAACTGAACGATGGTGCCTTGTGGTTGCTGACCGAGGAGGGTACCAAAGTTGTAATAGAGCAAACCAAAGCAAAGTGCTGTACGGCGCGGCGCACTATAAGATCAGGCGTAAAGAGTGTGGGCGGGGTGGATTTGGGCGGCGGGCGGTTGACGGTTGGCGGTTGCGAGGATGGGAAAGCGGCAGAAATCGATCGGCGGTGAGGGGTTCCAGATCGTTTTACTTATGGGTCACTGGACGAAACCTTGGAGCGATGATTGAGAACGGCGAGGATAATGGATGTAGATATCGAATTGAATTGTTGAGCCTAGAGAAGTCAGGTGCTGTGTGTTGTTTGTGGTGAACCGAATAACAGCAACCGACTCCAAAGTGAATCAACTGCAACGACGAACGACCGTTGTATCGCAATGGTGAAAGCTTGTCGAACAGCAGCTGTGGGTGTGCGTGTATGTACACGCTTAAATCCGGGTGTGTCTGTACCGTCTAAGTTTTTGAGAAAGCCGACTTCGTGGTCACAGGATGCCAGCCGGAGCTTCGTAGGCTAGAGGAACTCGATGATATCGACTAAACATAACAGCAAGTTAGTAAAGTTGGGCACGAGATGGAAAATTGTCTAGATAAAAAAAAACATCAAGAGTCGATATCCTTGCAGGCTAGGATCTCCCTCCCTTGCATGGGGACCAAGCAACACAGCGGCGCCAAACCCTTTTTCTGCGAACCCAGTTTCTCAAATCGGCACGGCAATCTGAGCAAGATTCTGGGTGGGATTTTGGGCTTGGCTCTAATAGAATAGCGTTGTTTAAACTCCAGCGTAGCTTTTAATGAAGGAACGTCCACTGTATCGTGAAGCCATGCCATGTGTTTTCATGACTGGAGTGCTGGACTTTGCTAGGCACCAAAACATCCCTCTTGTCAGCCGTCAGGACTGGGGACACCCCGGTTCGTCGCCCTGGCGATGGAGTCCAGGGAGCTAAATGGAACCCTATTCGAGCATGCTGCTAGCGCTCGTTGGGCTGGACCTGGCGGGATATTTGCATTGGGCTGACCATTGACTGATCCATCGACGTGAGTGGTCGTGCTTCGAGCCGTTGAGGTCCTTGGCTCGCCAAACTCCCGGTTTATTCCAGGCTTTGGTGATCCATTTGTGCCTGTCAAAAAGCAGCATCCTTTGTGTGGTTGACTTGCTGATGGTAGGGCGTCAAGATCTGTGAATGCGGTTGCCCAACCCTGGGTGGGGGCCAAAAAGAAGCGAGTCTTGAAGCCCAATGGTCCAGTTGCCCATTGTCCATTCATGGAAGGATCTAGAGTTGTTGCATGAATGGGAGAGTGACAGTGGTGATGTTACAGTAGGTAGGTAGCATCGCCAAAGCCTAGATAAACCAGACCACAACGAGCGAGGTACGAGAATGCCTTAGTAGACTGCCGGTATGTGCGGCAGCTCTTGCGTAGCGGGCATCACCATGCCATGACATGACATGAATGAATGTCATGCAGTCATTGACCTGCTTCTGCTGAGCTACTGCCGGAGCATGTTTGCTTCCGAGCTTCCAGTGCTGCTTTGACACGAACAGTCGTGATCACATGGGCCATCTTTTTTGGAGTTGAGCCCACCCCCAGAAATGCATCCGAAACAAAGCGCAAGCGGATGCGGAGGGAGAGGAGCCGTTGCTGGAGAGTAGATCCAAGACACTAGTAAAATTCCAATAACATACCGTAATAATATGAGTTGATGGCAACGTTTTGTTTGGCAAGATTGAGAAGACACAGCAGATAGGTAGGTAGTGGATAAATATTTGCCCAAAATTCCTCACAACTGAAGTGAAGGAGGTTGTTGTTTGGGATGGATTGTTTTTGTGTGAATCGGTAGTGGCCGGTTAGCCAGCTTGTTTAGCGGGTCTCTGGGGGGAAGTGGTGGTGGGGTGGGGTTAATTTGTGATTTGTAGTTGGGTCCATGTGCAAGCCAAACAGCGACTTTCTGTTTAGAGCACGGATGAACTGGCTTGGGTTTTTGAATGGCAGAAGATCAAGATTCAAGGCCAGTGATTAATTTAGGGCACGAGGTGAGAGAACTTTTTCTAGTGAGTGGGAGACCTTTCAAGTTGCACACACAACAAACTGGAGGAAAAAGAGAAAGAATAGGAAAGGAAAAAGAAAAGTAAACAGGAGACGAGACCTAGGGCCAGGCTCTCTCTTCAGCTGGGCTGAAACTGAGAGGAATTTCATGGGTACCATGGCGGTGCTGCAGCCCAACGTTACGCAGCCTCCAGTCAAGATTGGACAGGATGCACAATTTTGATTTTAGTTGCGCTGCTGCTATTGCTGTCGCTGTTGCTGTTGCTGGGGAGGATAGACATAGAATTCCAGCGCTTGAACCTTTCATTGCCGCCGAATGATACTGCACACTTGTATCTGTAGCTCTGACCGCTAGAATGATATCGTCGTCCATCAAATGAGTTAGCGCCGAGGGAGGCTTGGAATAGCCAATTAACCACTAGCCGGGTGATATCCGTGGAGAGTCCCAGGATGTGTATGAGTCTCTTTCTCCCTCCCTGAAACTATCATGAGAGTTGGCAACTCAGTCGGTAGCTGGCAAAAGAGTTGACTCATTCCACATCCCAGACTCACTGGGGGCCTTCTGCCATGTCGCTCAGTCCGACAAAGGCTGTGCAACGCCATCGTTCGATGACCTATCAATTGCACTTTCAACCGTTTGCGAAACGAAGAATCGGAACGGACCGAGGCGTATGGTGTCGCTACCCGGACTCTTGTCGTATCAAAGGTCTTGAAAAGTGGTGATACTTGATCAGTGTTAACAAGAGCTGACCTGAATTGAACTGAACTGAAGGTTAAAAGTAAGGGAGAAACCTCAGGCATTGGCAAACTGCGACCTCCTTATATCCCATTCACTGTCATTTTTGAGTTCTGCTCTTCCCTTCTTCGTTCAGTCAACGAGAACAAAGCAAACCTATCGCCCTGCAATGATCCTCTCCCAGCCCGCTGCCCTCCATTCCGCGACTGGCTGACAAGCACGATATGCGCCCCATCTTCAGCGTTGAGGCCCGATAGTAGAAACCCAAGGCCAGCTCATCACGAGCACCCGCAACGACTGCTCCGAAATTGCTGCAATAGGGAGCTGGAATCAGACAGAGGCTGTTGTCGCAACTACTAGAGGTTCGCGTTGGGCTCGGATTTCACTGATTGTTGTGTAAACACAGCGGATTGAGTTTCCCCAACTGCATCTCATATTCACACATCCTCACCTCAACTTGATACCACCCAGCCAGAAATAACTTGCGTCAGATATCAGCATCTACGCCGTCCCGCAGAGCCGCAGCCATCCAGACGTAGCCAAGTGGACAGTGGCGAAGTAAACTGCAGCAAATTTTCTACAGTGGCATTCTTCGTGATTCATTCCCTGTTGCCATCAACCCCATGGCGTGTTAGTGAAGCGACCAAGATGTTTCATAAACACAGCAACGCCCTCTTATTAGTGGTTTAAATAAGTAGACTTGAGAATCAGGACATCTTCGGTTTCGTGATTAATCATGATTAACCAACGTCCTGTTCATGTCCCGGCGGCTTTTCCGCGAGACTCCGCTTGTTGGTGATCCATAAACAGGGCCACCATGGGGAACAAACATGATGTTACGCATACAGCGGAGAGAATCCACCTTTTGAGCTGAGTTCCGATGCCGATGTTGTCCTGGTCGCAATGGAAAACCATCAGTATCTTAGCCCAGGGACCCGATACCGCTCGCATTAGACACTGGATTTTTGGGTTGTACAAAAGGCGACAAGGTGCTTCCACTGTTTGATGTTGTAAATTTCTGCCTAAGCATCCAACATAAGCCAACATGATAATAAGGACATCAGGTAGCCCAGCTCTGTAAGCTCAACTTGTCTTTCCTGTCAACCTTGAATCGTCACCCGCATTAGAGTCCGGTGAACCCCACCGACCCGTCCTTGTATGGCGCCACGTGCTGGATGCCCAGCAATGCCCAACTCAGCATTACTGCCTCCACTTGTGACTTATCTGCCAGAGCCTCTGAGGACCACCATAGCCCATATTGTGCATGCTCTACCACATCCACCTCCTCGAACCCAAGACTTGTTCACGGTTACAAGCGAACTAGTCAGGGACCTTCGCGCACTGCATTTCATAGGAGAACCCCCCCTTGTTGGGTTTGTGATGCTTTCCTTTACCCTGTTTGTATTCGTCGATGAGTCAAAGCCTTCTGTGATACAGCCTGCGAGCATATCGATGGGTTCAAATTCTTCCGTGCGCCGCCGCTCACCGAACAACCTCGGACGAGGACTTGTCGAGAAGCTCACGAGCTGCAGCAATCTCATCTGCGTTGTACCCTTGCCATAGAGGTTCCTGTGCACTATACCGACGAACGATCTCCGCAAGTTTCTGAGTAGCCGCCTGGTTTAGCTTCTGGAGAGTGCTCTGCTCTGGTAGGGAGAACTCGTCACTCTCCGAGTGCTTCTTGAGCTTGACATAATCGACCAAGATCTTATCAGTGACCTTCTTCAAGCCATAGTAGGCTCGCAGGTAGTCTTCGCAAAGCTCAATGCTCCGGCAAAACCGCTTGACAGAATTCGCCAGATACTTCTGAGAAGTTCCATCGCTCGATTCGTTGGCCGCCATCAATGTCACCTCGCCTAGTCTTGCGTGCAACTATTGAGCTATGTTAGATGCGATGGAGAGTGAGGACGAGAAATTTACATACGTTCCACGCGTTTGGTACCAGCACAAGGGCCTCCTCCATTGCATAGATAGATTGGGAGTACAGCCCTTGGGATAGGTAGAGGTCGGAAAGCTCTGACCAAGCCTCAGCATCTGTAGGGTTGAACTCGAGCAACCATACTAAAGAAGAGATCGCCTCAGGTGTCTTTCCCATAGATCGCAAAAGAGCCACCCGCCGCTTTGCGATATACTAGTGTTTGTCAGTACGACGTTTTGGAAATCACACGGCGTCATGCTCACAATGTTTGTTCCGTCCTGGTTTAAAATGTCTTCGTATTCCTTAAGCACCACCTGAAGTTCGATGTTGCTAGTTGCCTCTGCTTCTTTGATCAACCCCTTGAGTGCCATGACGCGTTCGTTCTCGTCACCAAAGCGCAATATCAACCTCTCCAAGCACAGATGCGCTGAATCGTCGTCGCCCGTTCGAAGACATGTGATGATGAGGTTTTCGTAGATTGTCCATAGCTCAGCGGTCTCAGCAGCTGAGAAGAGTGATATCAATGGCGACGCTGAGAATGCCTTGGGGTTGCCCTTCAAAATAGTGGGAGCTTGTTGCGCAAGGTGGAGAGCTTCAGCAGGTGACAGCTGGCCTTGTGGCCTGGTAAGAGAAGGGGTCATATTGCTGAGATGTGTCTATTTCGATCGCGCAGATGTGATTGAGGGAGTTCAAAGAGAGACAAAGCTCTATCGGAGTGAGTTCGGCGTCGAGAGGATGGTATTGATCGTCCTCCTCACAAATGATACATTTCAATTGAACACAGAAGGCTTGATGCGACCTACATTCATCAGCTAGGCCAAATTGCATGTGATTGGCTAGCTTTGAGAAGCTCATCGGCGCCGGCGTATCTAAAACTCCGACGCAAAGCTTAAGCCTTCTCATTGGTTCAAACTGTGCCCCACCTCCAAATATTTGAAGACAAAACCCATCTTTCCACCGAAAATTTCTTGACTTTCGAGCATCCTTCATCCTCACCTCTGCAGTGTCAATACCTGTGCCGTGAAACGCACATATCTTGCGCCTGCGAGTGCATGCTTCAAGGACATCACAAGTCCAAGATGGCGTCTTCTGCGCCAAGTGGCGAGGCCGTCGCAAGCCCGACAAAAGAGCCCGTTCCTGTTCAGGAGATGGCCGCGTTGGACGTTAAGGATCCGGTCACCGAGGCCGTTACTGAGGCCGCCACCGAAGCTGTCGTACCCGAGACCGAAGCTGCTGAGGTGCCGCCTCATCGATCGCATGACCCAACCAATAACTTGAAGAGGAGCGATCCCTTCCAGTTTGGTAGCCGGTATCTGGGCGAAGGAGATGATGTCTTCGAGTTCAATGCCTGGGATCACGTGGAGACTGACGATGCGTACAAAGAGTATGCTGAACAGCAGTACGCGAAGCAGCGTCAAAATCCTGTCTCGGACTTTGAAAAGAGTAAGTCAGCCACCCTAATTTTCACCTTGCATGACTCTCCCCTGGTTACCTGATGATATCACACCAATGCATAGTTCATCTGAATCTACTGAAGACAAACTATACCTTCAATTCTTTCGCTCCCATCTGATTAAAACCAAATTTTACACTTTTTTCTTCTACCAACTCAAGCATTGAAGAGTTGCTAACATGACAACTCAGGAAAGTTCAGTCTGGACCCCGCTAGATGGTGGAATTTGTTCTACAAGAACAATGCCGCCAATTTCTTCAAGAATCGCAAGTGGCTACAACAGGAATTTCCTATCCTTGCCGAGGTAATCAAGGAGGACGCCGGTCCTAAGGTCATTCTGGAAATTGGAGCAGGAGCTGGTAACACGGCTTTCCCTGTCCTGGCCGAGAATAAGAACCCGCAACTGAAGATCCATGCCTGCGACTACTCAAAGACTGCCGTAGAGGTTATTCGCAAGAATGAAGCGTACAATCCTGAGTTCATCCAGGCCGACGTATGGGACGTCGCTAGTGATAGCTTACCGCCTGGACTCGAGGAAGGCTCCGTAGATGTCGCCGTGCTGATTTTCATCTTCTCCGCCTTGTCGCCCGGTCAATGGGCCAAGGCTGTTCACAACGTCCACCGAGTACTCAAACCGGGTGGCCTGGTCTGCTTCCGAGACTATGGAAGAGGAGATCTGGCCCAAGTCCGGTTCCGCAAGGGTCGATACCTGGACGAAAACTTTTACATCCGAGGCGATGGTACCCGCGTCTACTTCTTTGACAAGGATCAGCTCTCGGATATCTGGACTGGCAAGAAAGCCGACGAGGATGCTAAGGCTGCCGCTGCCCCGGCCGCTGAGGATGTCGATGGTGCTCAAAGTACAGACACAGAGCAAGCCACGACAGAGATACCCCGGTTCGAGGTGGAGAATCTTGGTGTTGATCGACGATTACTCGTCAACAGAGCATCAAAGCAAAAGATGTATAGATGTTGGCTACAGGGTCGCTTTAGAAAGAAATAGACAAGAACATCTCAAGATGAACACTCGTTTCCTCCCAGTGGTGCCCCCCCTCCCTGTACTTGGCCCTTGACTTATAGTCTTAGTAGAGTAAAGTCTCGCGTATCTTTGTCCTATCATCGGCACCAAACCCTATACCGTCCAGGTACGCATCAAGTCCGCCGTATTTATCGTCGAGGTGTCGTTTGAGGCCAACGATCATATCATCCGCGGTGTGAAGCCATTCGTCAGTCAATCCAATTTCACGAATCTCAATGAGACGCTGCTCCCGCTCGGAGATTAGGGCCTCGTCACTGAGACCATAATCATACTCGATGGCCGAGATAGGAACATCCAATATCATAAGAACCAATGCACATATAAGACCTGTAGAAAGGTTAATGTGGCTCATGGTTAAAGTGTTATGATCTCACCTGTGCGGTCTTTGCCTTGCGTACAATGAACAATAGAAGGAAGGGCCGATGGGTTCGCGTATAGAGACAGAGCCTCGTGGATCTCTTTTGTGGACTGATCAAGAGTATCAAGACCTAGTCCTACAAGTCCACGAGGAATCATGACTTTCTCTCCAATGATGCTGATGGCTTCATTGCGATAGCCACTTGTAAAGTAGAACACAACACGGCTGAGGAGAGTGTGAGTATATCTGATATATGTGTGCATCCTTCAGTATTACTCACAAGAAATCCCACCATGAGAGCTGGCTCAAGAGAAACAACTCAAAAGGACGGCCTGTAATCTTGACCTCTCGATAGTCTAGACCGGAAATTTGAAGAGGCTCGGCGAGAGCTTCATTGGATTTGACAAGAGCAGGGATACTGGACTGTTCTTTTCGTCTCTTGGCTTGGTTCAGGTGTTCAGTTCTAGGTATTTGTCAGGATGGCATTACATAATGTATTACTTTGCAACAAATCTTACTTGGTCCTTAAGTCAATGACTGTCTTAATGCCCAGATTATCTCTGATGAGTTGTCTATCTGTGAGGGTAGCATCGTCTAGGGTGGTCTTAGTGGTATGTACATGTGTGTGTATTATGTGATGTCCTTACCTGGTCTTGCAGAGCGGTAGAACAAACCTTCACGTATGCGTCTATCAAGGGTAAGTCATTTTGATCAGAATATTTAGGAGTATGCTATACCTCGAGCCCGTGAACAGATTGACTGTTTTACCCACATCACGAAAATTGAGGATATTCTCAAAGCTAGCAGATGAAGTCATGTTGTGCTGCCAAGAGATCTGTCCTCATATAACTTGTCGATAAGCCGGTTTCAATATACGAGTCCCGCAAGCCACTGGTAGTGCCTCAGCTGGGTTTGTTGTTGTACGTAAGTGTGTTGAACTAACAAACGAGCAAGAAGCGATGGGGACGATAGTTGGTGTGCAACACAACAGGTGAAACCAGGGTTTTGGTTTTACAGAGGTCGATCAGCCGAGCCAAATGCGCCGCAGGAGATCGGAGGGTTCAAACACAGACGCTAAAGAAGGGCTAAAACAGACCAAAATGGCGTCTGGCAGCGTCGATCTCAATATCAATACCGAAAGCGCCGAGGGGTCATTCCGAAGCTAACACAAGACAAAAAGCCCACCGTTAATTCTCAGGTAAAGACTGTGATGCGATGCGACCGAGGTTTCAGTTCAGGCACGATATTTTACTTCTTCTTTTTTGGTGGCTTGAAGGAGAGGAGGTGTGGTTGTCTGGCGGCTCTTCTGCTTGATTGGCCTTAGGAGTATTTATTATCAGGCGTTTGCAGCTTGATAGTCGACGTTATGGCGTGTTATCCAAAAGGTCCAATACCATTGACAGGATGTCTTCAAGTCAACAGCCGCAGGCCAAAAGAATACTAAATGGATGAGTATGGTACAGTGCGAATTGATAATCGTCAGCCGTATGGTGGTGGCAGGGTTGCACTCGCTACGTAGTGTTGAGACATAAAGAAGCTGAGTTGAGCTGAAGGTGAGCCATGTGCTCTCGATAAGACACAAGAGAGGGCGTTCTTGTTGGAGAATAAATTCCCACTTAGCTTGAACTTGAACATGACGGAACCTTTACCGAATAATCACAGTCAAAGCTGAAGAAATGGTGGAAATAAGTAAAGATAACCTACCTAGAGGTAGGCACTGTGCTCACCCATTTCCCACTTAGACACTAGCGTCTGCACCTGAGATCATCGTCGAGGGACTGGTGACGTCACGACTAGCACTATCTGGGGTAGCGCATTGCAGGGCCGGGAAGGGAAAGAGCTACTGCAGCGACCCTGACGTAGGCCCGCAGCTCAAGAGGAAAGGAAAGCACCGTCCGTCTCGTTTCGGGGCCAACAACCAACAAACGCCAGTGCCATTCAAGTGAGTCTAGTGAAAGAGGGAGCCTGACGCCACGAGGGGTCTCGTTGTTAGCATCATCATCGACTTAGTGAATAAATCTTGTTCATCCCCATACTTCCTTTGTTTCTTACCTTGTTGTGTTTGCGCGAACTGTTACTTACACCTGATCATACTTACTTACAACCTATCTATACAAGCGCAAACAGCATCATATACTCAGTTGTCGAGCCCTTTCTTCACACTCCCTGCAAATAGACAACTCATTCGGGTCCACCGGTCAAGCAGTTGCATCTCCAGACTCCAGACGACAATCCGGCATACATACCCTTGCTCAAAACGGATACCCTCAATTAACACCCAGAGAATACGACCTCACAATCCGCCAAGAACCTTGGGAACCCGCTCCGATATACCTTATCAAGGCCCTGGACGTTGCAAAAAGCGCTGCTTCTGCGTGTTGAGCGCATCACGGCCACCACGCATATCCTTTCGCCAAGGTCTCAAACACTGCTGAGATACGAAGGATCCAGCGAGCACTCTTTTGACCTGCATTATCATGCCCACCAGCACATCCCAGCAGCCAGCCATGATCCAGTCACAGCCGGCAGCGGCTCCAGGTATGTACCGGCATCCTAGTGGCTGACATCCGTCATCCGCCTGCGGCGTGGCCCAGCTCATTCTGACACACACATGCTAGTAGCCAACAACTCGGGTCGTCTAAAATACGCCGATCCCCGCGATCTTCCTAGCTATCCGTCCTCTGGTCTTCGTCCTGATGGTGCTGCTGCAAGTGCTGCTGCTTCTCTTGGATGGTCTAACCAGAAACCTATCGAGCTTTGGAAACCCGACAAAACGTCATCAGCATCTGCAGCTGCTGCTTTAGCAAAAAACTACAAGATGGCACCAACATGGGAGCCAGTATCAAACTCCGCCGGCCACAAAGCAGCCCTCTTAGCTGTTGGTTCCGCCAACGCTGCATTGAACCGAGCACCAAGCCAGCAAAAGTCGCACGAAGGTTGGGGAAATTCTGCTGCGACCCAAGCATTCAACACAAATCGAACCAACTCCATGCGACAAGCCGGTCCAAAAACCTCCGACACTTCACTACAAGGACAAAAGTCCCTGGCCGCAGCTAAAGGGGCCATGTCAACCACAAGACGCCGGGCTAAATCCTCACCGTCGGCCCCAGATACTGGTGCTACATTGCCTGCCCAGTCGAGTACAAGACCCGATGCCCTCAGCGGAGCTACATTGGCACACAAGGCAAGCCTTAGGGCCAAGACGCCAACGGGGAATGCAGGCGCTGTGCCGGTCACGACCATGACTCGCAACATGTTTACGTCCAACCCCCCAGTCAAGCCGGAGGTGGACGAACGTCAGAACAACGAACAACTTCACGCTTCTGCAGTTGCAATGGCCCGCAAGATGTACACACAACAGCAGAAACTTATCGACGAGGCCAAGGAAAACCACGGACGTGATACGGATGCAGCACAGCCAAAGCCTTACATTAACCTTCAGGATGCTGCATATAAGCAAGCGCAAGAACGACTGGCGAAACTCGAACAGGAGCATCAAAAGAACCGAGACTACCAATCGTACTACGGAAATGATTCAACGCCAAAGCGCCGGTTCACATTGACGTCCAAGTTGCGCCGTCGATCTTCTAGCGATGGAGACATCGCTGACCAACAACAATCCGAGAGGATTCGGCAGCAAATGTCGCTCTTCTCCAACAAGCTTACTGAAGTCGACCAGAGGAAGAGACAAGATGACCGCAACGCGCTGCTCGCTGCGGCGCAACGCAATGTCAAGGCCCGGCTACAGGGCATGGATGAGAAGGTCTATAATGAGACTGGCCAAGTGAACCCGACTCTGATGAGCGAGTGGGAGCTGAAGGCTCATCAAGTGGCCAACGCCAGCCACGACACTCGCAACCAAAACAAGGGTAAGATTGATATCGGAGGGGGGAAGTTCATGGACCCCCAGGAAATAGACGTTATAGCAGCCAGGAGAATGCAACCCCTCTTGGATGATATCAATGAAAAGGCCGAAATTGAGCGTGAAAGACTTGCCACGCTCAAGATAGAGGAAGAGGCAAGAAAAGCCGAGCAGGAGAAGCAAAAGACGCGTGATCGTGAAATCAAGGAAATCTCCAAAAAGCTCAAGGGTAAGTTGCGGCGAGAGCACCAGTTCAGAGCGATTGACTAACATGAGATCCAGATCAAGAGAAGCAGGAGCATAGAACCAAGAAGGCTGAAGAAAAGGCAGCTAGAGCGGAAGAGAAGCGCCAGGCTAAAGAAGAGCGACGAAAGGCCAGAGGTGACACAGCGGTCTCGGGTGATGAGGCTGTTGATGACGGCGTCAGCACTCGAAGCGAAGATGCTGTTTCGTCTCCCATCGCCATACCAAACGAGTCAACGGAGGCTAGTGCACCAGCAGCGATTGACACAGAAACTAGCAGCACGGAGAGGGGGCGAAGAAAGCTTAGTGATGCGGCATCGCCGACTTCTAAGGTCAAGGGATGGATCAAAAACCGATTCTCCAGAGGTAAATCTCTCGGAGAGAAGGATCGTGAAAACCATGGCGAGAAGAGGGGAAGCTTTGTTGGTGGTGCAGCTCTTCGCGAACCTGAGACCAACCAGAGTGCTACAAGTCTGGACAATCACGCAACCAGCATGCGAGATGTCGCCCTCGCTGGTCGTGTCACCAATACCGAGTCAAACGACCGGGAACAAGATGCTGTGCATGACTCGCGGGGTGTCAGCCCTGTGAGCAGTCTTGAGGACGATGACGATCGAGTTTCGGCTATCGCACCCCCTCGCGCAATTGCAGACCCTGCGGAGAGAAAAAGTCATAGTCCATCGAGGGACTCCAGATTTAGGGAAATGATTAATTAAGTCGAGGCTTGGATATGACGTTTACGGCATGGGATATGAGTATAATGAGATGGGCTGGATAGGTAGGGACTGGGAAGATTTGGAAAAGGCTGGGACGAGTTTTGCTCCTAATTTGCAATTGCTAGTATTAGTAAAGCGTTATCAATTTTTACAATATGTATTACAGCAAACAACAGTCGACTATTTTCTTAATATTTGGAATGATTTCTATACTCCTTACTAGCTATGGCGAGTCGTAATCAGAAAGTGTCATTGTTGATGTCATTTTCAAGATTTGCGCCGAACATTCCGGAGGATCAGACAATTAGGTGATGATATAATAAGATACATCTCATTCATGATGAACGACGATTGCGAGTTTGAAATTGCGCATGTATGCATGCAAGACTTTTTCATGTCTAAACAACAAAATATTATACTGTCTTATGTCGCATCTCCTCTAAAGAAGACATTTAAGCTAGCAACTAATGCAAGAGGAACCAGTCTTGAAACCCAACGCCATGCAAAGAAACAAAAAGGGAATCATTCCGACATTATTCCGTGCAACATGATAATTTGGTATGTAGAAGTACGTGGTACTCATTATGATAACTCACATATTGTCTGTGATGTGTGATTTTGGTGATGTGGGTAGCGTTTAGAAATCTCGGGGAGGAGGGCCGTTCTGGGCCATCTCAACATCGCGACGACCGTCTGCAGTCGGTAAGTTGTTGTGCGAGGCATTGCTGGGGCTCCTGGAGTCAGAGAGAGCAGAAGGCACGTAGCCAGTCTTCTGGAACCTCTTGTCGGGACCCTTTGTGCGGACAGCTGGGTAGAGATCGATGACGAAGGAGATGGCGTAGAAGGTGAAGATGAAGGAGATGGCCCATTCGAGAATGGCTGCGGCGTTGCGAGCCTTCACACGGCTGCAGACGCCAAAGGCGATGATGAGGGCGAGCTCGACCAAGATGAAGGTGAGCTTTACCCAGAAGGAGAGGCGAAGAACGCGGTGTTCACGGTAGTCTAGGGATGGTATGTTAGTAAGGGTTTGTGTAAATGGGAAATAGGTTAGATGATGACTTACTTATTCCGAGACGCTGGTACTCCCAGCAGATAAAGACAGCAGAGAACAGATAGCCTCCAATAAAGAGCGCCAAAAAGGTATTGTGCAGTCTGCTGTACTTTCCCGTTTTGAAGATAGACAAGCAGATAAGACCAACAGTTCCAACAGTCGCGAAGATAATGGAGAGGCCGCTGAGGACCTTCTCCATGACGGTCGTGTTGGGGGCAAGACGGCCGCGATGTCGCAGCCATCGCTCAGAGAGAAACGCGGCGTCGAGGAAGATGGAGGTCAAGACGCAGCCGACAATGAAGAGAGGCTGGAGACGATCGGCACCGACATTTGAGATGTAGGCGATGTCGGAGTAGCGAGACTGCGTGGGATAGCGACGGCCATGTTGGTTGACTTGCCATTCCAGAAGGAGACCGAGGAGCATGCCCAGCCAGACAAGGCCTGAGATGACAGGGAACCACTGCGAGAGTTGGTATGTTATGAGTGCAATTGAGTGTGAACTTTGTTACGTACCCAGTAAGAAAAGACGCCCTTTACAGCCATTGCAGTGGTTTGAGGATGTTGTAGTTCAGATGGTGATATGGAGCTCAATGCGACAAGTACCTGTTTCTTCTCTGCCTGGTACCTGACTGCTTGCCAAGAAGAAGCGAAAATCGAATGCAGTAAAATAAAATGAAGTACTAGCAGAAAAGAAGGAGGAAACGGCAAAGAGTATTATGGGTATGTGTACAGTAGTGATGTGATATACAGAATACTTGGCAATGCAACGAAAAATGGGTATGGGCCTCTTGATACGCAAACATACGTAACTTGGGGCCGTCTTTATTTAAATTCCAAGCTTTTTGCACCCTTGCATTTTCTTTCGGCCGGGGCCAGGGGCTAGTGTTTTAGTTAACCTCCGATGATCATCGCATTGTTAAAGCTCCACCCGCACTCTTTTCCTTTTTCCTTTTTCCTCAGAGCCGAGACGCCGAATAATGAAGATCACGGGCTCCTCGGACGAGCCCGCGGCTCCTAAGTCCGGGATGTTGTGTCGGTAGTGTAGTGCTGTGCCACTGGGAAGGGTATGTGGCCCCTTTGGTTATAGGCTCATAGTGGTAAAGAGAAGTGCCAAGAATGGCTTATACACTGCGGTGCTTGGCTGGGCGTTGACGCGGCACTGAGGCATAATAGGTGTTGGTTGCTAATTTACAGTGGCGCGGAATAAAAAGAATGAAAATGGAAGAGAATGCTAGGCTCAAAGGGGAAAACATGGAAGTCTGCAATCACCCAAAGTACCTGAAAACAACGTCAGTAAAAATTAAAAAAGTGGTGTTGGGTGATAAAGATCGAATGACATCATCCCTGCCGCGTTGATTACATACAGCGCGTAATTACATGATTACATCATACCTCTTGATTAATAGTCTGTCACAGCCCAAAATAAGCCTCAACCATTGTGGAGACAATGGAAATCAATTATCAAGGGGGGGTCTGACAAATCCTTGACCTTGCACACAATGAATCATGCATGGGCTGAAGTAGAAGATCTCTTTCTTTTTTCTATCATCCCACTGCAACTCTGCTTCTACCAATCACAATCCACCAGTATCATTACTGCAAAAAGACAACAGACTCTAGTAAGCCTGTAAGTCTGTAAGTCTACCTTCTATAGCAATGAAAACAATTCTACCATCTTTTAATCCCGGCCATGGCTGTCGTGGTAGTGGTTGTAAGGACTGCGCTCAGGAGAAAACCACTCGGGAGCATGATCCCTCTCGGGATAACTCTCAGGGTAACTCTGAGGATACCTTTCGGGAAACCTCTCGGGACAACTCGCAGAATAGGTATCGGGGTAGCTCTGGTGGTAGTTCTGGCGATAGTTCTGGCGATAGTTCTGGCGACGGTCCTCACGCGGCTGGAACACGACATCCCCGTACAAAGGGAGCGGATTATTCTTCTGCCATTCCAAGCGACGGTCCTCCTCCCTCTGCGGCTGCACCGGACAATTGCCACGGTAACCCCTGGACGGCTCCTCGAAGTAGTAATCGTTACTGGGGCCTTGTGAGTAAGTGTTCTTGTCTTGGAAAACAGTGTCCCTGTAGCCACGCACGTTCAGATGCTTGTAGTGAGGCTCATCCTCGTGCTTGTCCTCGTAATCATGCTCGTAGTCATGCTTGTGCTCATCGTGCTCGTGGCCGTGCTTATGGCCGTGAAGATGACCATGGAGATGGCCATGCTTGTGCTCGTGGCCGTGGCCATGCTTGTGGCCATGGAAATGCTCGTGATGGTGCTTGTGGACCTTGTCCTTCTTGTACCCGCTCTCCTCCTCCTCTTCATCCTCGTCCTTGAACTTCTTCTCGCGGCGGCTCTCTGAGCTCTCGTAGGAGCCCTTGTTCTTGAAGTCCTCACCAGTGATCAGGGGAGTGTAGATGAACTTTTCAAAGGCCTGCTGGATGCTGCCCTTGGTGCTGCCGTCGTTGGCACCCTGCTTCTCCATGATGTCCTTGAGAGTTTCCTTGCAGTTGATGCGGCGGCCAAACTCATAAGTCAATGCCTACGTACCAGTCAGTGTGCCTGTATAAAAGACCATATGCTGTCCCAAAGGGTTTACTCACGTAGTTGGCGACACGAAGACTGTTGATAGCAGTGAGGACAGGACGGTCGACCTCACCCTCGAGGTACTTGCTCTTGTGCTTGAGAACCTTGAGGAGGCGGATGAGAGCATCGGCATACTTGAACAAACGTTAGCCTTGTCTTTGACCCCTATTAGAGTTGAGTAGAACTTACGTCGTAGTAGCACTCAACAATGGTGGCCTCCTGGTCACAGTTGAAACACTTGCGGAGGGTAGTCTTGTCGATGTGCTTGTCGTACAAGTCAAGGCTGTGCTCAAGCCCGTAGATGTACTTGACGACTTCCTGTGACTCAGGGGTTAGATCTGCCAAGGTGTAACTCTGGATGTGTATATCAACTTACGTGCCAGCAATGCTCATCATTACCACAGTCCCTGGTCTGGACAACATGAACCACCTTCTCTACCTCGTCGGTGAGTCCATGGAAGTCCTTGCAGGTCCTCTCCGTAGTCAGGATATGGCAAGGCTTGATGGGATGTTTGTGGTAGTCGTGGTGGATATGCTCATGGGGGTGAAGATGCTTGTGCTTATGCTTGTGAGTCTTGAGCTTGTGCTTAGCAAGACCATGATCATGCTCCTCATTCTTGTCGGAAAGGTCAAGAATGTGATCGTAGTCCTTGGAGTGAGTAGACTCAGGATCAAGCTTGCTGTGGGCGAGGTCTTTGAAGCTGTCTGGCAAGATGAAGCCAATGGCAGAAGGGGCTGCGCAAAGCGCAACAAAAGGGACTGTCAGTCTCATGGTCAAGGTTGTCCAAGAGAAAGATAGAAAAGAAGATGTCCGCTTCAGGATCAGATGTAACGAACCAAGTGGGATATTGAAATCAGAAACATACTCAAACCATGGGCAAAGATCAGTCTTAAATAGCCAAATCGCTTCCCCTCACTTCCTCATCATTGGTTCAAGGAGTAAAGAATCTATGATACCGTCAAGAGAGCCATGAGGCTATGAACATGAAGTCTCAATGGCTGGCAATCAAGCCATTGAGCCGTACTCTTTACTCTTAGCCATGGTGGCAACTTGTTTTCTTGAGGAAGTGAGAGTAAATGAACAATTAGAAGAGTGTCAAAGTGATCACGGGCTCACAGCTTTCCAGTCGCCGTATCTATCTTGCTGGAATATCGTCAACGACAATAGTTTGGGGCTGGTTGTCGAAAGATTCCCCCTCACGAGGCGTCCATATAGGCGTTTACATGTACCAATCACGGCATAACCGCCAATCTTCAACTTCGGCTTCGCATCATGAGTTGGTTTATCGAATTACAGTCCACACGAACCCCTCCTCCCATTGCGGAGAGGGCTCTTTACTGTAGCAACCGGCTTCAGCGATGCCCATGATTGACAAAAGACCAAAGGCTTTATCGCCACATGTTGCTGGGTAACATATTGCTCGTCAAAACAAAGGGACATGACAAGGTCGCGTCGTGAACTCTTGATCTCTCGATGATGTAAGAAAGTGACAAGGAGGAAACGAGATGCATCTATCCGTGGTAGGTACTAATGTTCGTGGTGTAAGTCAGTAAGTCAGACAGCCAAGAGAAAGATACGTACCCGAGACATCCGCACATCGGCATGATAAGCGCCGATGCTCCGATCTCGAATTCCCGATAACGATAAGCATGCTCTTAAGCTTCCTCCAGACCAAGACCAACAACCCAATTCAACTACACCAAACACACCCAATAACAAGCATTAGCCCAAGCCTGTCTCTCGCAAATTACAGCGCAGCTACTCGCCGAAGCACCTGTAACACCTCACAGTCTCATTCTCCTAGGGGACCTTCCACCGTGCCTCAGCTGGCCGTTCCAGCTCCCATCCTAAACCACCCAGAGTCGCTTTGTTCTCCGACCACCGTCAACATGGCGCTCTCACCAGTTGTAACACACACGGTCGAGGGCGGTCAACCGCAAAGTCTGGGACGCGCAATCTCTTCGCCTTTGAAGAATGTCACTTCGCAAACATCTTCGTCCAACGGAACGCCCATGCCTCCTGTTACTTCTGCGCCTGTGCAGACCAGCATCCCAACAACTCTCGATCTTGCCGAGCAGATGAACGATGAGGAGAAGCGCAAATATGTCAAGGGTATGCTTACATACCTAAAATCTTTTTATGTTTGTGTTCTAACATAAATGTTCATAGGCAAAAAACTGGGTGAAGGTACCTACGCCGTCGTCTTCCTGGGCCACCTCCGCTCAAAGCCCACCCAACTTGTCGCCATCAAGAAGATCAAAGTCCAGAAAGAATACGACGAGGGCATGGCTCCCGACGCCGTCCGCGAATTGAAGCATCTTCAGGAGCTCTCCCACCCAAACATCATCTCTCTCCTCTCCGTTTTCTCCTCAAAGGACCAAAACCTCAACCTCGTCCTCGAGTATCTGCCCCGCGGTGATCTCGAGATGCTCATTCGCGACACCGAGTCCGTTCGCTACGGTGCCGCAGACATCAAGACATGGATGGGCATGCTCACCCGTGCTGTCTGGTTCTGTCACGAGAACTTTGTCCTCCATCGTGATATCAAGCCAAACAACTTGTTGATCGCCGATGACGGCGAGGTCAAGCTTGCTGATTTTGGTCTTGCGCGCAGCTTCGCCGATCCTCACCAGCTTATGTCCTCGCGCGTCATCACCCGCTGGTACCGACCCCCTGAGCTGCTCTTCGACGCAAAGCATTACAGCGGTGCCGTTGATGTCTGGTCGGTCGGCACCGTCTTTGCCGAGCTTGTTATGCGTGCGCCCTACCTCCCCGGCAACACCGATCTCGACCAGGTCCGTCTTGTCTGCGAGCTTGTCGGCACTCCGACCGACGACAACTGGCCTGGCGTTACCAAACTACCTGGTTACGCTGTCCCTGGGCAACATCCCGTGCGCGGAAAGGATTGGTACGAAATGCGATTTGGTACCGTAGGCTCCGATGGCGTAGATCTTCTCATGAAGACACTCATTCTCGATCCCAAAAAGCGCATCACAGCCCGTGGCATGCTCGAGCATCCTTGGTGGCACTCCGAGCCCAAACCCACTCGCAAGCAAGATCTGCCTCGAAAGGGCGGCACGGGGGCTGATGACAAGATGGGCGCTGATCTGAAGCGACGGCCAGGCGTGATCGAGGATGACAGAGGGTCCAAGGTTGCCCGCAAACTTGATTTTGGTGGTATGAAATAGAAAGGGGAAGATGAGGCAGATATTGGTGAACATAGGGCATGTGCTTTTGCTGGGCATTCTTTGGCGTTTAGGTTGCAACACATGAGGGAAACATGTAGCATTTGGCAAAGGGGACACGGCTTGGTTCCAAACGGGACATTTTTTAAATATTAGATACTGAGATTCATTCATGCTCATAAATTTTAAAGCCATTTACATATCATATCTCCCGAACAAACGCTCGCTCCCGACATGTCCTCATGATATCGCCATCTTTTTCACGTAAACATTTCCAGATGCACAGCCTCGGTCTATTCTAGTTCCTCACATAACCACGCACTCAAGTCCATACATGGCCCTCTCAACACTCTTTCTGACCTGGTACCAATCTGCTCTTCTCTGGGCATACTCGTAGACTTCCTCTGCACGAAACACGCCGCCAAAGCGATCACCGTCAGCAATGACTGTTGCCATTTCGCGCGCGTGCCGGGGGTCAATGAGGAAGATTTGACTTAGCTCGCGCAGGGCGGCAAAGTAGGCGAGTAGATCCGCGTTGCGTAGTGTGCGGATGTACTCATAGTAGATATTCATATCGGCGATGAGAGTGATTGCGCCATCGGTGCTGATACGCTGTCGCTTGAGATGCTTACAGATAGCGGTAAAGAGGCGCAGGCCGACCTCACCATTGAATACATCGAGCATAGACTTGTCCGTCGTGCCGACAAGCATCTTCGTATGGGACGATACAAGCTCAACGATGCGCTTAGCCGTGGCCGTAGGGCCGATATCTGGCTCTGCAGCAAGCATTGCAGGCTTCTCTATGGTGTGTGAACTGCCGCCAAATCCAGATCCAAAAGCAGAGGATGAGGATGCGGCTGAAGGGTCGATGGGGTTATAGTCTGTTGGTGGTTGAGTTGTACCTTGAAGATACTCAACCTCGTCCATCAGAACATCAATACCCTTGTTCAGGCCAGCTGCCACACTCTCATCGAGCATTTGCTCAAACTTCTTCTTGGCCAGGCCCGCTGGGTCCAAGAAATCGTTGCGGTCTGCAATCTTGGGGGCTGCAAGTTGCTGCTCGTAAAAGACATCGATCATCTGTGAGATTAGATCTCCAACGTTAACAAGCTCGATGAAAGTAACGAGGGGTGCCACGCCAGCTTTGTTGTGATCGCTGACCTCTCGAGGGTTATAATGCGAAAGGTGATCGACAGCCATGTCGAAACCAGTTTTGACATGTTTCTGTCCCAGAATGCGGAGTAATACCACGAATATACTCGCGCACTGCTCTCGTGCTTCTCCCCCAGCTTGTCCACCGAGGCTGATAAAGACAGCAGCACGTCCCAAACTGGTTTTGGCGGCGTGCACCAGATTGAGTGCCACCTCAATACTAAACAGCGACTTGATGCCCTCGAGCTTGGACGCCATGATGGCCGCCTTGGCTGCAAGCTCGTCAGTAGGTGCCTGAGCGGGCAACGGACTTCTTGTGCCATCGAGCCCAACACTAGGACTCTCTGGTCTCGAGGGCTGAGGGGTAAGTGTTCCAGAACCATTCAACTCTTTGGTTGCTGGTAATGTTGGCTTCGCCGATGAAGACCTGTTTGCTGCAAAGGGGGATCCCATGGGGAAGCTGGGAAGCACAGTAACAGGCATCATGACGACCTTCTTGAACGAACTTAGAAAGTCTTTCTTGTCGGCCGAGCGGTTGATGTTTGACATGTAGAAAGATTCCAAGGATGAATCCTGCTCAGAGAGCTTCTTCTCCCAGCTTGCTACTTCTGTCTCGGCATGATTTGTGAAGAATTCCAGCTCAGCTTGGAGGTAAAGGTCCAGATGGGGTTCGAAAACGCGCAATGAGAGCTCCTTCGCCATCTCCTTGACATCTCGCTTCGATCCCTCGGGGGGTGTAAGGGATTGGAAGAAGAGCAGTGTCTGCTCAAAGACGCCGGACACAGCTTTGAGGTAGGCTTCCATACTACGTTCGTGGGCTTCGTCAAATAGTGGTGTCGAATACTCCATAATAATATCCTCCCTGACCTTTTCCACAAATATCCAGAACACATCTGCAGGTTCGGGAAAGATGCGTTCCATCACCGAAGCTTGCTCGTTTACTTTGGCAAGCAGCATCTCAAAGAACAGCCGCGAAGGCTCTAGTATAATCTTTTCGTCGTCTGTCGCTTGATTGAGACAGTCCATAGCATTTACCACCAACAACTCATCATCGTTGAAAATGGGGTGCTTGTGGATGAAGATATCCACGCCTCCTGTTGCGCCCCCGAGCATGTGTAGGACATGTGCATAGCGATGCATTCGTCCATCGACATCCCAAAATTCGTAGCCTTGCTCAAACTCTCGGAGGACGGCGCTTTCGAAAATACCCATCATGGACTGGAGCTTCTCCTCTCTCTCGTGACATCCTGGCGACCAGTCGCTATGGGCGAATCTCTTCAGATTGGCGAGCATTTGCGCTTGTTTCTCTGGATCGCGAAACGCCTGGAAGATGATAGGATCCGCATGAGACTTTGCCCGCGCAAGGTCAAAGTAGAAGGGTGCCAGTGCAGCATATATCTTCCCGTACTCATGCCTCGCACCGCCTCTGATACTCCGTACTCTCTTGAAAACATCCAAATATGCCGCCGGATCCTCAGCGGGGTTCGACGAAGCCCCCACCGCCATTGTCTCGAAACCATCACGGATGTCCGCCACGGCGCGGTTCTTGGCCTCTTCTAACGACGCATCGAATAGTGTTGTTGCTGTCGGCTGCGCAGGGCCTGTGATACCTTTGGCCTGTTTCGTCGCCGCATTTGCTGACTCTCGTCTTCGTCGCACTGCTTCCTCGAATCGACGTCGAGCCTCGAGCTCATCCCAACATTCCATGCTTTTCAGTCGAGAAACCCATCGTGTGTCATCGTAGACCATATCTCGCATGCGGTGCGAAGTGCGGGCGAAGCGCAGCTGGTCGGCGACGGGTAGGTAGTCGATAATCGTCACCAGGATCTCTAAGCATCATATAAGTTAGCTGCAGGCGCTCGGTCTGGCGATAACAGTGTTGCGCATACCCGCCGGGAGGTTGGCTTTCGTGTCTAGCATCTCAGTCGCCTTGAGAGTGCTGAGGATGCTGCCACGATTGGCAGCACCCGTTTTAGACCTATACATGGTTGAAGAGGTGTATGTATCGCGATTTAGGTTGTTGGTTTATGGTTCCGGGTTCCTGCAAACGCTCTATTGCCCCTTTATCTCTCGTGGCTTCTATTTATCGATTGGGTACTCTGCAGTGCCATGAAACGGCGCTCAATTCGTTCATCGAGGTGGTTTGGTTGCGTCTAACATGTGGCAGCCGGGTTGTCCATCTATAGCGGCTTCGGCATTGGACGATTGTTCGAATATTGGAGTCGTCAACGAGAGGTTGTGTTCTGTTGTTTTGCAGCTTTTATTGATGGGTTTGATTGAAGATCAATGTTACAGTGAATCACTTGTAGGAATATGGGTTCGCGAGGCCAGGTCATGTTATATCTGTAGAGAAGTTGCTGGTCGGTCCGCGGGTGGTTCTAGCTTCTAACAGGGGGTGTCGCAGCCCACCAGCAGATGCCCCGCATTGGCAGTGGACTCATGCTTACCCTGTATCATACATTAATCTCTGGTCTAGGTATGGAGAGATGTATTGTATCTATTGCGATTTTGCGACTGATTACGGACAAGAGATATGCAATATACTGAGCAATTTCTGAATTTAAGTGCTAGACTTGCAACATCTACGTTGAATGTATTCATCATCGAAGTATAGTACGATCAAGGTACTGTGAAATCACTTTGACATTCATCAAATGCTACGTATAGTCAATATTCTATAGAGGTTTTACCGTCAAAACTCCATAAACGCCATTTATGCCATAACTAAAGCGTCCCCTGTTTTCCATCTACTCAAGGAAGGTAAAGAGATGGGTATGCAATACATTCATAGCCCGAGTAGCATCTCTTGCGTTTATCACGCAGGAAATGTTGATCTCGCTGGCACCTGTTCCCTTTTATCAGTATACTGCTCATCAAGACGGTCAAGTTGGACATATACATACCCTGCGAGATCATCTCGAGGTTGACGTTATGTTCACCAAGAGTAGAAAACATGCGGCCTGCAATACCAACCATGTTCTTCATCTCAGAACCCACCAAGCTCAGAATAGCCATGTCGCTGAGCACGCTCACATCACCACACTCTGCGAGCTCCTCGGTAACCTTGCCAAAGGCCTCGACCTGTTGGCTGCTCGAGTGGATGGCCATGGAGACGTGCACCTCGGAAGTAGAAATTAGGTCGACAGAGATGGAGTAGGTGTCGAGAATGCGAAAGACGCGGGCAAAGAAACCGTGCGAGATAGACCTCTTATTTGAGTGCACGTTGATGACGCTGATGTGATCCTTGATGGTGACGGCAGTAGGTCTCTTGGGCTTCTTGTGGTCGGCTTCAAGCTTGGGAGAGCCGCGTGTAAGTTGATGACTAGCCGTGCGCATGCGATCAGGAACAACAATGGTGCCATTGCCGCGGGGGTTCTTCACGTTCTTAATGCGAATAGGAATTGGCGGCTCAGCACGAATGACCTGATCCATGGTGAGATGGTGAATGACCTCTGAGCCATAGAAGGTCAGCTCAGCTGCTTCCGAGGGTGTGATAGATGAGAGCAGGCGTGCCGTGGGCACCTTGGACGGATCAGCCGAGAAGATGCCATCAACCTCCTTCCAGACCTGAAGTTCCTCTGCCTTGACACCCACGGCGCAGAGAGCGGCGCACAGGTCAGTGTAGCCGCGGCCAATGTCACCGTCGATGAGACTACCAGGGACATTGCCGAAGAAACCAGTGACAACGGGGATGCGGCTCTCACAGGCGGCAATCTTGCGGGTGAATGCCTCAGAAGCGGTGCGGTAGAACTTATCGTCGAGTCTGCCCGCAGCATCATAGTGGAATGAGTCGCAAAGATCGACATACTCAGATTCGACGCCCTGGATAGTGTTAGTAAAAGGGGATGTGGGTGAGATATGGGGCACTCACCATATCTTGCAAAAGGGCCGCCATGAACCGACAGCTCAACTTCTCACCGAAGCTAATAACACGATCCTTTGCTCTTGAGTTGATTTCGAGATTGAATCGCTTGGCAGCAACAATATACTCGACTAGCTCTTGACATTCATCCTTGATGGTCTGTATGAGCGTATCACGCAGAGATTGATCTTTGATGAAAGCCTCGGCAG
The DNA here is from genome assembly GCA_954870535.1 of Fusarium sp. VM40. Lineage (NCBI taxonomy): Eukaryota > Fungi > Ascomycota > Sordariomycetes > Hypocreales > Nectriaceae > Fusarium > Fusarium sp. VM40. Next base: position 4,145,375 of record CATPAH010000017.1, read on the forward strand.
CAAAGACGTGGTCGTTGCAGATATCGAGCATTAATCCACGAGCCTGCTCAACCAATTCGTTCTGCTGCTCCTCGTCAATTGCTATGGCAGCGCCAACGCCCCTGAGCTTGCCATAGACAGCGAGTAATCTATTTGACGGTTAGTCCTCAAATGTGGGCATTTGCTTTTACGGACAGAGTCCGTATACAGCAAACATGTAAATAAGAACTTACCGGCTGGTGGTGCCCTCTGCTTTCTTACCCGTGCTTCTGGCTGAGCAGACGACGATGACCCTGTTCTGAGACAATGTGGTTCTATTGGCGGGGTTAGACACGATAGATCTAAATCATCTTTTCTCCGTCTCATTTGTTCCCTTTCTTTTCTTTTCTCAATCTCATGCTTAATAGAAGGAGTCATACCTGACAATATCCCTTGCAATCTAGAAAGAATTATGTCAGCAATAGTTCTCCGAGGACAAACGGGGGATGACAAACCTTGTCCGGAAACTTGCCCACGCTGGTACCGCCGAATTTCTGGACGACCCAGCCAAGAGACGGCGAATTGCTGTACGAGAGGCTCCCCATGACTGCTGTAATAGGTATATGAAATGAAGAATTGCGTGGATCCTCTTTTCCCTTTGTTATTGCCACTATAAATAAGGTTGATGGCGAGAGAATTGATTGATTGTTGGTGGAGTTCCTTTTTTCCCGGGGCTGGGTAACAGAGAGGGAAAAAATCTCGATTGAGGCACTAATAAGGCACCGTCTATGTACCCGTACTTGTACCCACGGACAAGCGCCGAGTCACGTCCGGATTCCTCGAATCAGCACCCACTTGGGAGTGTCGAATGATGTAGTCAGGAGAGTGAGGTGAGGTGAGAGTAGATTCGAATACTCGTGTAAAGATATATAACTTGTAAGGCGTCGAAGATGTTGGTGATCTTGTATAGGTATATAGTGCTGCTCTAGAGGCTTGCACACAGTCAGCTGTCGTGGTGATTTGAATTCTTGAGTAGTAGCAATCTCCAGGTAGGTATATTCTGAAAGAAAAAGAGAAGGATAAGACCTGAAGTAAAAAGTGTCCTTGGAGGTTATGAACATAAATATACCTACGAAACGGGATATGAATACAAGTGCCGCCGTCCGGGAACGGAGCCAAAAAGGTCTCAAGATGATTGGATGCGGTCACCAAATGTCAACAACGAGATGCACTTTTTCCCCTGTCAGCTTTCGAATAAACAGATATAGCAACATCATATCATTTATAGAATGGCCGAAGTTACCTCCGAATAACAGCTCATGCTCAAATACAATGATATGTTCATCCTGTGTTCGTGTATATGGCTCTTCATACTATGACTCGACTTTGGTGCGAGGTTCCGTCTTCGGCTTTGTTGCTTTCCTTTCCTTGCCCTTCCATAGGCCTTGCATATTAATGTGGGACTAAAGCATGCTACCAGACGTTGCAGATTTATCTCAAATATAAGAGAGGTATGAGACTAAAGGGGAAAAGTTCCGATGAGAAGAAACAGTTTCAGCTACTTCCAAGAACCAAATTGAGTTGCTGCTTTCTGTATCATTATCTAGGTCACTTTAAAGCCCAAGAAGCAAAGTATTATCACATCAATATTGAGACGTTTATAAGGCCCCACTTCGCTATTTCCAGAGCTCCACGCTGCTTGACCATGCCCATACATACACCACTTGCTGTATCCACGATACCAGCCATAGGAAAGTCTAGAGAGTGTTACAGGGACATAAATAATTAGCTGTGATACAACATGCGCGTCTAGATGCACAATGTTTATATGAGCGTCACATGCCAACCACAAATAGCTTTAGGCTTGTAACTGGCAACTCAACCAATCAAAGTCAGAACTCAATGCTTGCAACCTCTGCCACACTGCAAATATACACAAATGGGTCACTTCCGAAACGTGAATTAATAATATATATGCTTTGAAGCTCTGCTAGATTGATGTAATCTGTATGATGTTGGTAGTCCAACTCACCCAATACAATCCATCATGTGGCCCATGGTTTCCCAGAAGCCAACGCCTTCGTGACGTGCTTGATAAGTGAGACTCCTCATCCAATGCCACATTCTGCAAACGCAGAAACAACCAAAGAAGCACTCTAGCCAGTAGCTCCCCATAAACCAAACTCTCGCTGCCTACAAACTTCTCCACCAACTTGCGGTAGATCATCATTTCTTCGTTCCGTCATTCCGCAGACACCTTTTCTGGGAACCACCGAATACTGTATTACAATTCGCCAAAGGGTATTGAATTTCCCAAAAAAAAAAAAAAACCCCCCAAAACGCCAGTCCCATATCAACTCGACACCAAAACAAGGCTGCTCTTTTTCGGGCGTACTCAAAACTCTCACAGTCCTTCAGGAGCAAAGTCTGTCCCCGTCAACAGTCCATGGTCCTGGTTTTCTGCACCAGGGAAGCCGAACCTTTCCATAGGAAACTCGTCCTCTGGTGTTCTAATCCCGATTCCGCTGTCGTCGTGTATGTCACCACCACTCATGCCCATTGAGTTTTGGTTGACTTTGCCAACTGGCGGAAAAGGCGCACGTTCGCCTTGGTTTTGAGATGTGTTGTTCATGTTGAGTTCATCGCTGCCACTGCTGTATCGGGAGTTTTGTCGGCTCTTTTCTTTGGCTGCCTGAGGGGGGGATGATGTAGTTGTGCCGCTTGTGCGGCTACTCTTCTGCTTCATGAATCCTCCTTGCTGTGCCATTAAGCAAATCATTTCATCTACCCACGTCTTTGTCACCCACCACGCACCGAAGCTGTCACCTCCTGAAACGGTGATATCTCGCATTACTACTGTTCCAATACGCTCAACACACCACATGATCTGGGTAGGTGAAGCATACGGAAACTTTCCGGGAAGACTTCGAAGGAATGCAACCCAGCGATCCAGCACGTTCGCTCCAGACTCGCTTGTGTTTCCATCCTCCTCCAAGGATCGACCGCTGCGAGATACAACATCCCCGTAAAGGGTAACGCATTCCACCTCCCACGGCACTTTGCCAGGATCAAGAAGATTTCGGATATCTTGGAGCACTAGATTCACCACATCGTCCATACCTCGAGTTGGTATACACTCGGCAAGCTTGCGGGTTTTGATCGTGGTGATCCAATCAAGGTACATCTGATCACGATTCGCGGTGTTAGACAGCATGTTAGCCGCAGCGTGAGCAGTCAAATTAACTCTCAGCGCCCGATCCAGAAGACCAGCAAAAAGTGTCGCGGGTCCTTCCTTGGCACGTAACACGTGTGGGGGTTGGCCTTGAAAAGACTCGCGAATGTGAAGAACCAATCTTTGTGAGATCTCCTTCAGAGTTGATAGTACAGCTTTTGGCACAACTTGGAGGACGAGGCCAGATACAATCCTCATCATGCGCTGGTAAAGCACAAAATCACATTCCTCGATCCAGGGGGCCAAAGCCTGGTTACTAAACAGCTTCTGCACAGGCATTGTCAATGTTCCCTGGAAGGAGGTGTACAGATGAAAGAATGTCTTCCCCTTACAGAACCTGATACACTCGACTAATGATGTGCAGTGGGATCGGTACAAGGCTGACAAAGACTTGGCAGCATCTGGGTCGGTCCCCTCAGGAAGGAACAGTTCGATAGAAGGAAGAGGAAGAGGGTCAGAGAGGTCGATAGGCTCTTCGTGTTCGGAGGAAAAGGCGAACTCGATCTGAGTTTTCGTTGTTGTAGAGTTGAGGTGATCGATACTAGGGACTTCAGGCTGGTTGTATAAGCTGTGTGATTCAAAACCAGACTGGCGCGATCCTGTAGAGGGTTTGGCTTCACTGCCGATGTGAGGGGAAGGCAGGGCGCCTTGGCTCAAGTTGACACTCGGCTGAGAAGGAAGGGTACTGGCTCTTGGTTAGTTGGCATCAATGATAAGAGCACGAGGAGTAGCATACTTGAAGCTTTGAGTGAAACACGTAGCCTCAGACATAGACCGTGTCGGTTGTACTGATTGTTCCTGAGCCTCAGGCGCATCATCATCCAGGTGGAAGTTGACATAGTGGTATTTAGATTCTCCTCGAACACCGAGCCGACGTGTCTTGAGGCCGGGAAACAAAACCCGAACAAGCTTACCAAAGCTGGCAGGGTTGAGTACAGTTATCCTCTCGCTGGCACATCTCGACGCGTAGTTCGCATAAACTCGCCCTCGAGGAACAGAGCCTTTACCCTTAGTACAAACAGAATTGATCCTAACATGGTGGTCAGCAAGGTGGCAGTTGCAACACGACTCCCATCACATACCAAAGCATGGCGAATACTTGTCTGGTTCGCTCCGAGTTAGGCCCTCGCTCGTTACCATGGAGCTCGCCAGCTACGTCTTGAAGGCTGCGATGCCTGTTGATACCAAATAGTTGTCTCATTTCCATCTCATTGTTGGCACTCGATCGGGTTGACGCAGGCTTCGCGGGTCCAGGCATATTGGGGACGGAATCACCCTCGTCATTTTCATCCCTTTCCATCATCTGGCTGTCTCCCTCGGTGAAGCTAGCGTTGTTGTTGTACTGTTCAGCAGGAAGAGGATGCCGTTGCATGTGATGCCTCTGTTGGTAAGGCATTGGGTGGCCCATTGGAGCACTCATGGAAGCATCCATGGCGTATTCTGATGCCCCCTGAAGATGCGGTACTTGCAGCATCAATTCTTCCGTCGACATCGGTCCACCGCCCATCTCTTTGATGTGGCCATGGCTGTTACTGTGACCATGGCCATGGGCTTGAGGGTGCGCATGCGCGTGGGCCTGAGCCTGAGCCTGGGCTTGTTCGTTTGTCATCCATTGCCCCCCGTACATATCCGAGGTGTCGGCGAAGCCAGAATGTTCGAGGCTGTTCAGTGAAGCTGTCGATGCCTGAGAGAGAGGACGTCTATTCGATCTGGCAGAGGCGCGGGTAGCAGGTGCTGGTGCTTGGCCTGAACCTGAGATGTCCACTTGGGATTCTGTCAATACATATGAACTTTGGTGGATTGAGCAAAAGGGGAACCCTAATGGGAAAGAACCGAAAACCTTTATGTCGAGGCTGAGCGCGTCGTTTTGTTGAAGGCCTGACACGTAAAGAAGGTTTTGTTTTGGGTTCAGGTTTGAGGGGAGAAAAACAGGGAGAAAGTGAACTCACTTTGGTCCATACTTAGGTGCTCTGTGTTGATTAAGGTCCGAAGTCGAGGAATTTTGTGGGCTCAAACAACAAACATTGGCTGGGGCCCAGATGCGCCAGGTCAATAACAATGAGCCTCGACAGGAAAAAGACACAACCACAGACGCGACGAAGAAATAAAAAAGGGTTCAACAGCTGATTAGAAAGAAGACGGTCCAAATGAAGCCGCGCAGGGAGCTGCAAGGGTATATTTGGCCGGCTCTGAGAGGTAATGAAAGCTGAAGCAATGGAGCTGTTGTTGTGCTTGGTTTGTCGTTGCGAGGTCAACGAGAAAGTTAGGAAGCCTGGTCTCGGTCGGGTTAGGTAATCCTGAGCGGGGAACAACCCACTTTGTTCTATTGGCTTGTCTTAGACCACGCTCATTGGACTCCAAGGCCCGGCAGTAGAAGCCATACTTGATGAAGGACGCCAATTAGCCGAAATTCCTGTTATTACAGCATACGAGCTTTTGACTGGCTGCCAATCTTGTTATTTACGATCATGTCTCGATCCGTGTCTTTGAGGCTTGGGTCTGCTATTCCCTTCACGCCCAAAAGGTTCCGGCGCGAGACTCGGATGCGTTCTCAGCTATGGAAGATGTTCATGGTTGCCCTGAACAGTCTTTGATCGGCCGTTCCGTTGCAACGTGAATAGCAACGAGCAAGAAATGGTTCAGCCATGATCGACGTTTGACGGATATTATTCAGTTGTCTGGGGGAGATGTCGGATGTCAAGGAGAGCACATGCATGTCTGTGTTAGTCAATGGGCAGTTGAGTTGAGCATTTGGGTTCAGTCTGATGCGTTCACGAGATCACATTCACAGTGTCGACCCATTAGGCCACTACAAATGAGAGACGGACGAGACAGACACGCCTGGGCCCTTTGCAAGGACAAGTAAATAAGTAAACTCATTCTTCAGTCGACTTGAAAACAAGAGTCCCATCAAGACGTATATATCCTGCAAGTCCTCTTGCACATCCTTTCCGATTTTTGGTATTTAATACGTCGCCAATAGATGAATACCTTACTATTCGCTACCCTGCAGCCAAGGTGGTCGTTGCTGTAAATGATGTAATTCTCTTCCTTTGCCCATGTGCTGTTGTTGTCACTCTTGGTTGATACATGTGATAGTGCGGAATAGCGCAAGACAAAGGTGCTTTGCGTCATACTTTCAATCGTCGAGTCCAACAATGAGAGGCAGATTCACGCATCGGGGGATGTATATCATGACTGCGTTTTAGTCCTGGACATATGGTTTGTAAAGGACTCTGCATCACAGTCAACGGTGAAATAAGAAGAATTTTTCAAAATACTAACCTGTGTTTTATGTAAAAACTGTTTTGCTAGACAAATACGGAACACAACAATCTTCAATCACCTGCAGATCATCACACACGTCTCCAAGCGAGTTCGCTGATCGCCTTAGCACCCCAACCACGTAGCAAATAAAAAAAGCCCCGAATTTATAGGGTCACAAGCCACCGACCGACACACCGTCACTGTCACTCTCGCTTTTACTCCAGGGCTGTCACCGACGCTGCCGGGTCGGGTGTCAATCTCCTTCCCGCTTCCAAGATTCGTTATTACCCTAGGTCATCTTTCCCCGTCTCAGCTGGACTTAGCGCCGCGATAAAAGCTGCCCTCCAGCTGTCTCTCTTTATCTCTCAGGTTCTCAAACTCCTCTTACGTATTGGGCGCTAAGTCAGCTATTTCGATACACTACACCACACCAACCCCTCCAACGTCTTTTTTCCCAACTCTACAGTTTCAATCAACCTTGCAATATCACAAACATACCAAAATATAACCGACAATGTCCGCTCAAGACAAGGCCACACAATACCTGGGTCAGCTCGACCGTGAGGTATGTTCCCCCCTCAATTATTTAACTGTGATAGCTCTCGCAGTTCACACAAATTACGCATCTGGGTAAATGCTGACGGTGATGCCATTCGCACAATAGCTTTCCAAGTACCCCGCCCTTAACAACCTCGAGAAGCAGGCTGGTGTCCCCAAGGCCTATGCTGCCATCGGCGTTGGCGCTCTCTACTTCTTCCTCATTATCTTCAACCTCGGAGGCCAGCTTCTGACCAACTTGGCTGGATTCGTCATTCCCGGTTACTACTCGCTTGCTGCGCTCTTTACCCACAACAAGGACGATGATACTCAGTGGTTGACTGTACGTGGCCCCTTCTCCTTACCGCCAAAGCCAACACCGGACTTTGCCGGACTAATGTTGCTCGCAAACGGCTGCTAACTGGTTCTATAGTATTGGGTTGTTTTCTCTTTCTTCACTGTGCTCGAGAGCTTCGTCCAGGTTGTCTACTGGTTCCCCTTCTACTTCGTCTTCAAGTTCATCTTCCTCCTCTGGCTCTCTCTTCCTGCCTTCCGGTAAGTCCTTTTGCGGGTCTACACTCGCCCCGCTCTCGGCAAGATTTGATTCGAATATTGACCTGAATAGTGGTGCTGAGCTCATTTTTCGATCTTTCCTGGCCCCTATGCTCGGCCGATACTTCCAGCAGACGGGCTCTACCGCCTCTGGCCTCCGCGCCAAGGCTGACGGCCTCGATAAGACCGAATAAATGGTCCCAGAGGTGCAGCTTGATCGCTAAGCTAACTCTTGCGTACGTCGCATGACCCGGATCAAGCAACTTTGGTTTATAGGAACGAAAAATAGTTACTTGAAGAAATAAAGCAGCTTCAACGAAGATGCTACGGATCTTGGCGGAGATGAGAAGGATCAGGATTGGGAACTATACAAGCCGGATGCTGTAAAGGGCAGTTGTTTTGTTGTTAGGAGGACTCTCATGTCGTATGACTGTGTGATGATTGAATGCCACGGGTATTACAATAGAATTACTTTGATAAATGTTCCTTTTGGAGCTTCCCGAGAACACGTTTTTCGATTTGTGCCGTCCTGCTCACCCCACATCTGCTGGCTTCTAATCTACAGGCGTTGCAGAAAGATCCCCTACTTCGTGAAACATTTGTCTGCAACTGTCGCGTGGTCGACTATTTAGGTCTTTCCTACATAATAGTGTATACAGCTCACCATGTCACTAATTCACATCCTCCTACTGACACTCGAGCCAAGCTCAAGCTCGATCCCTACGATCTGCTCCGATTTGGTGTGAGCTGACGTAGTTCAGTAAAAGAACCCTTTCTTAGCGGGGTCCAAGCTTTCTGTAACGTTAACCGTCGGGGTCGTGCCGGTCCCAAAATGCCCCGATTAACAAGTTGAACGGCCCCGCTCTGGCTGTGGCTGTGGCTGTACACCCCGTCCCCAGATGGAAACCGACTGCGCCTCATTTCCCCTTGATGGCCTTACTTGGCGCATCGAATAATTCGGGATATGCCTGTCAGCTGCGACGAGTAACGTCTGTCTTTTCATGGTCTGAACCCAACTCATCTTTTTTATATCTTCATCAATTTCCATACCGAGGGCGAACGGACCTCCCTGCGCACCCTCTTTGGGAAAAACCACAATGGTATCTCGCACTCAATAACAAGCCACCTGCTACGAACCTACGCTTGCTTCCATCTTGCGTGTCGATAAGTCGACGTCGTACACATCGAAAAGGCGAAGACCCCTGGAGGGAACGCCCACCCGTCATGATACCCAATCCGCCTATATTACGACCCTCTACGTCGACGATAGCATATATGTTGGCCTTGGTGTTGAGCCTGTTGCTCTGCGCCCCTGGATATACCGAAGCTTTACAAAACTCCATCTTCGATCATGAAACACTTATCGATCGAAGCGATACGTCCGGATTGTTATACGAACCCAACTTTGCGCCATTCGATCGCAGCATCATCGGGCGTGCGCAAGCGGACCAGCCATTGTTGACCAACAATGGCCCTGATAGCAGATCGATAATTCCTGGAGGGACCGTGTGTTATGTTGTGGATAAGAAGACGTTATTCGGTGACGACAAGAGGGACGATGCCGATGGATTAACAGATGTAGATATGGAGTCAGGCCACCAAAACGTTCGTCGAGCAAAGACAAAAACCGTTTATATTTCCGCCAATACTTGCTCCAGACCAACTTTAAAGTCTAAGGATAAAAACGGGAAGTTTGAGTCGACGCCGCAAATTAGTCTTTACACCTCAACAACGAGCAAAGTCAAGTGTCCAACCTTCGGCAACTACAATAAGAGCAATCCTGATTTGAAGAAAATACCATTCATGGAGGGCGCGGTTACGCTGACCATGAACGCCACCGATGATATCTATATCAGCGTCGTGGCCCCTAATCTTACTCAAAAGTACGACGGAGAATGGAGTTATCAGGTCGCCATTTCTCTCGACGAGTACTATCACAACTACGACGCTCAGAATGGGACCGCCCGACTATTGTTGATGGATTCTGACTCAACATCGGCACTTCTCGTCACTAGCAACCTGACTCAGGATTCAAGCAAGACTCAGCAGATCATGAAGACACCGCCTCCTTATCAAATCTTTGTCGGCGATGAGAAATCAAGATCCATTGACGGCCTACGACATTCCGCTTGTGGACTTACAAGGAGTGCAGAAATTTGGGCCAATGGTGAGAGGACAGGACGTCACAACGATATGGTTACTACTGGCGTCACGACACGAGGACCTGGTAAATTGCCCAAGCAGCAATTCCTGATCGCTGGTCTTAATCACAGCACCACGTACTCGGGTATCCTCGTCAAGATGCCGGATAAGAACAGCAAGAGGGATACATCTGGACAAACGATAGGGGGTGGAGGCACTATTTATCGTGCTACTACGTTCCAGACTTCATCCAGTAAGACCAAATTCTCATCTCGTTTGCTCAAATATAATCTAACATTTCATCAGGTACGAACTGCAAGATGGTTACAAATCTTGACTTCTGCAACGAGACACAATATGCTGTTCCTGGCAATGACAAAAAGTTCAACAACACCGCGCTGGCAAAACACTACGATGACTATGCCAGGAAGATGTATGCCAACTTTGAAAAAGTCATAGCGCAAATACCCTGCGAGGCTCCTCCTGAGTCTCGCTACTCGCTAGCACGAACCTGCGATCAATGTCGTGAAGCCTACAAGCGCTGGCTTTGCACCGTCAGTATCCCTCGCTGTGAGGACGTGATGGGTGGCGGCAGACATAGCGTTGTTCGTAATGCTTTCCAGGCCTTTCCCAACGGAACCACACTCCCTGATGATTTCCGCAAGGGTCTCAGGTCATCTGCAAACAATTCCTCGCGCAATGCTTGGATCGATCAGACTGTCGAGCCCGGCCCATACAAAGAGCTGCTACCCTGCGAGGACATCTGCTACGACGTCGTCCAGTCATGTCCAGCTGCCATAGGCTTCACTTGTCCCCAGCCCGGGTTCCCGAGCTTTGGCGTGAGCTACGGGCAGCGGGATCCGGAGACTTCTGGTATAACGTGTAACTACCCTGGCGAGGCGAGGACAAGAATCAGTGCAGCGGAGGTCCTTCGCCCAGGCACTTTAGTGCTGAGTGCGGTGTCATTGATGATTTGGCTGGCACTATAGAAGATCTGGTTCTTGGGTATACTTGGCGTTTTCTTGTTAGAGGTTTAGCGAAAATATCTAGAGATAGTGACATTTAACATTTTGGGCTCTTGATCACGAGACCACATGATAAGGACCGCCCTGTCACTCTGTGCCCTGTACGTAACTGGGCGACGTTGCAGTACATCAGTAAACTGTCATGAGCCATGTCCTGCGCAACTACATGTTTGGAAAAAGGACCATGTGAATGATTTAGTATATCATGATCCTACATGATCTCCAATAAAAAGCTATCCATTCTCAACTATAAATTTCGTCTACTCTCGCGACATATGTGGCTTTTATGCCTTCTTTGCCTTGTTCGCAGCATCATACTCCTTAATCGTCGTCTCAAGCTCTGCGATTGTTGCTACATATAAGCAACTATCAGTCATCTTGTCTCGTCTCACATCTCACTCTGAAGACTGACCTTCTCGTTCTGCGCGGATCTCATCTGTCTCAAGCTTCACCCACGTCCAGTATGCCAGCTGATATGTAAACACAGCAATGAGAAGGGTCTTTGCGATTGGTCTTGTGAAGGACCGGTAGAACTGAGACTGCAGCACATCTTTGTCAATACAAGCTTCAGCGTGTAACTGGTTTTTGTATACGCACTGTTGCGCTGGGCTGCGTTTTGCTCGCAAAGCTTCTCCTGTTGATCGAGGGAGACGCCCTGCTACATATGCCTCTTAGCGTAGTTATAGGCCGTAGCCTTGTCACTGTCGTAGATATCATGATTGCTGATACTCGTTGAAGGATGAACGAATAAATGAAACACCTCAATCGATAGTTGAGCTTCATGACACCAGCCATAGCAAGCACCTTTCTGCCTGTGGCTGTGCTGGCGTTAGAGGGATAGGTGGGGGCGGGGCCGGTGGGGGAAGGAGACAGTCTTTCAGTTTCCCCTTCCCTTCCCTTGTTCTGCCTTTATTAAGGGGAAAGGAACACATGTCCCCAAAATTGTTAGCAGCCCCAGCCAAGCCAAGCCCATTTAACTCAACTTACAGGGCCCATGAAATCTGTCCCTTAATAGACTACTTGAACACATCAGGATCCAGTTTCCATATCCGAAGCAATTCTCGACTTGTCTACTCTCTCCAGTATATTCCTTCTACAGCTTAAATCCTCGTTCCACGACATCGTTCTATACAACCTTTCCCCTTATATACCACTAAGACACAATGGTACGTTGCAAGCTAGGAAGGACCCTCAATTACCTACCTATCCAGTGTCGATCGCATGATGAGCTAACATGATACCCTCTCTTCCAGGCGCAAACTCCCCAGCAGCGACGACGCAACGAGGCCTTTGCCAAGGGCAATGAGGCCAAGATGGGCAAGGCGGGTGAGCAGGTTAAGAAGCGTGTCGAGAAGGTCCAGAAGTCGCCTATCTCCATGTTCTGGCTTAGTATGTCCTCGCATACCAGCGCGACAGCATGCTTTGATATACTGACAGCATTCTTTTTGCAGGCATCCTCGGCTTTGTTGTCTTCGGTGGTCTTGTCTTCGAAGCACTCTCACGATTCTTTGGTTAAACTTGCAATCTCTTGAACCTTAACTTCTCTTAACCACAACACAAACAAGCACACATAAAAAAAACACAAGCAACTAGTATACCCGATCAAGCCTCGCTATAGGCGACGGTATTACAATTCTGAGGGTGTAGGAGAGAACCGGCTTTCACGCGTACAAAAGCGACAGATGAGCGTGGATCACCAGTCCACCAGCCGAAGGAGCTGAAAAGGAGACGAGGGCATTTACTGTATTTCACTATTGAAGGAGCTGTCTTGATATCACACGGAACTGAACTTGAGGAGAACAGGCGCAAACTGGATTCAATATAAATCGACTTCTTTTCGAAGAATAAAACAAGGGGTTTCTTTCTTTGCTTTTTATCTACCCGACGCCATGCCATGAACCGTGAGATTAAATACCAGCCCTCTGTGTCCGTACAAGGAAGTTTCTACCAAGCCTCATGCTTCTATCGCCAGCTGAACCTGATTATGGTGCTTGAAAAGACTATGCGCCCAGACCGCGACGCTTGCTACCAACTTCATTCTTCATCTTCATGCCAGCCTCGAACTGCTTCTGGATATCGGCTTCGGCCTTGGTAGGATCGGATGTGCCCTTGGTACCCTGGGAAGCGGCAACAGGAGCGCCCGCCTTTTTACCACCCAAGAGTCGTAGGAACTTGGCCTGTCGATCAGTACCACCTTCAAGAGCGTCAACGTGCCATTGCTCAGCCTGAGCCGCAGCATCGTCGGATCCTTGCTCCTTCTTGCCCTTGGTCTCAGCTGCACGCTTTCGCTTCTTCTCGGCCTTCTTGGACTTCTTGTCAGAAACCTCGGGTTCCTCAACCTCGGCCTCAGATTCGACAGCCTGCTCATCTACCTCCTTAGGCTCAACGACTCTCACTTTCTTTGTCTTCTTGTCTTTCTTATCCTTCTTGGACTTAGGCTCCTCCTCTGCTTCAGCGGGGATGTCGGCAGCGGAAACATGGCTTCTTTCGGAAGCGGCGTTACTCAGTCGACGGTGCTTCATCACGATTTCGTCGGCGGGAATGTCCATTGGAACATCCGTAGGCTCCTTGGCCACGGGAGCGCCACCTTCATTTTCAGAAGAGGTGTCGGAGTCATCGTCTGAGGTGTCAGAGTCAGAAGAGGTGTCGTCGTCGTCATGCTCAGACTTGGACTCATTCGCGGTTTTCTGTACGACCCAATTAGGATTCAATGCCAATATTTTCTAATCAATTAGCTCACCTCGGCATCTAAAAAGGCTTGGTATTGGGCGGCGGCCTTCTTGGCCTCTGCCATCAACAAATTTGCCTTTTCCTGAAGCTTTTCGGCGCGGGCCCTGAGTTTCTCCTTCCTCTTTACATCGGTGACGGTTCGCTTCGTTTTAGCCTTTGACTTTCGGGGCTTGTTGACTACAACCTCCTTAGGTCCGGCAAGGGCAGCCTTAAGAGCACGCTTCTCGGCTTTGGCGGAGCGCTTCTTCTTGCGCTGCTCAAGCTTGGATGGTTTGTCTTGTTTGCGCTTTAGATTCTTCTCTGCAAGGCACACATGTTAGGAAGGGTTAATTATTTGCAAAAGGAATGCTATGCAGGTGTTTTCAAGGCTAAAGGAGTTCTTGTTGACTCACCTTTCTTGGACTTCACCTCAGGGTTGAGGGAAACACCGCCGGTTGTGGACGACATGATGCTAGTTCCAAAGTGACAAGGCACGAATCAGGGATGGAATCCGAGGAAAGTTTTTGGGGTTGAAGTTTGTTTGTTCGGATCCGCTTGTCATAGATCAATGACAAGATCAGTATCTTGTTGTTGTTTATTACAACAATGAATGGCGCAAAAAAGAATTGACGATAGCTTCAGAGGCTTCGCAGTGGCTAAAGTCAGCATCACCTTTTTCTGCCAGGCGGTGAGGAATTTCCATGACATGGAAGGGACCATTGGAGCGTGTGGGGCAGGAACAGCCGACCAGGCAGTTCATTCCCAACCAGGGCGGTAGCGTTCCGTGCCTTCCTTTTGTTGATTACCCGATTAGGCAATCACCGATTTACACGGCAGCATCCATCTTGCAAGTCCACGCACGCGAATGAGAAACAGTATAGGCTGTCATCAAAGAGCCCTGTTAGTGAGATTGCTAATAGAGGCTGTGTTCTCTTCTTATAAGTTTTGGATCATGAAGTTACAATCACAAGTCGGTCAGGGAAACCGGGTTGTTCTTTCCGAGGAATTAGGAATTAGGCACCATGCCCTTTATCTTCAGCTACACTCTCCCATGTCCATTTGCAGTAACTCTGAACGAAGACAGTACATAAGTTATAAGGTACTAAGGTTTGGAGTTGAAAATGTCAGCAAATAACATGCATATGTATCGTTGTGTACATTTACCAGAATTTGACACTTATAAACGTGCTAACAAGGGCGAAACGTATATATATCTGCTCCATTAAAGGACTTATAGCAGAGTCTCCTTTTGTGATCAATACACATGAAGATCTCGAGATTCCTTCTCATGAGTAGAATATCCACAACCACAGTCAAGCCTTTAAGGTTAAAATGCCAAGCATTAGTGCCCATGCGTAGAATATGTGATTGTCAGCCCATCCCGTGAAACAAACGGGGCTATGTTAATAAGCTCTTGTTCCTGGGGACAATTTAGCGGCTGTTGTTTTCAACTGTAGCTATACGCCCAGGTCCGTTCTCGTTAATGAAGAACCAGGTAAAATAAACTCTCATTCTGCAGGCATCTGTTAGTGTGAAGCCGGGCTCCCTCCCAGACAGCAAGGTACCAACCGCTAAATGATGAACGAGTTGCCAAATATCATAACGATATCACCCAATGGACTGTTCACTAGGAAAATGTAATCGGTTTCTTGATTAATTGTGTGGTATTCGTTCCCCTTTGCCGCCGTCTTTAACGCCAACCAGTAGCGGAGAGATTAGAGGAGTAGATAAGTACAAATGTTACAACATGGTCTATGAATAGAAAAGACAAGAAAAAGAAGCAAAGAGGAGTGTTTTCTCCTACTCCAAGCATTAAGGTTATCTCCTCACCCCTCCCATGGAAGACCGCTTCAAATCATATCGTGTCAAGTCTCAGCCGCGTCCAAGAATAGAAGCCCAGCCCAAAAACACCAACTTTGTGTGAGCGAGCGGGGTATGACCCAAAATAAGATCCAGAGGAGGGTGTGCCTGTGTTGTGTGATATCTTGTATAGTGACATTAATCGTGATACATCTGTCCAAATCCTTTTGTGCTCTCTATTCGACCTTATTACCAAAAATTACTGTCGTCACTGTTAGTCGGGATATCGGAGGGTGACATGGGATGGGTGATCTTACAGTAGTTTCATCTCAGCTCATTGCCCCAAATTAGGGTCGTACAGATAAGAATCATCGTAATACATTTCATCTCCCCCACTGCTTTCTCCGTAAGTTGTTTGTTGCGCCCAATGCGTGTTGTAGGACGGTGAAGCCCCGTACGTAGCTGTCGCAAAGCTATCCTCTGCGCTATGCGTTCCTCTTCTACTGCTGCTATGCCGGCTCTCGGCCTCTTGACTTCTACCCACGAAGTGGCCGATGTTCATACTGCCCCAAGGGAGGCCTGAAGGATCTGCTTGAGAGTTGAAGTCGCTGGAAGATGGAATCCGATAACTGTTGCCCGCATACTCTTGATTGCGGGAGTCTCGCTCTGTTCTCTCTTTACTTTCTCGAGCCTTCTCTCCTGAATGATGTGTTAGTTTTACAATAGTTCAAGAGGAGTTGTGGTTCTTACGGAACTTGCGTTGAGCAATGCGGTTCTGGATTCTTCGTCTCTCCTCAGGATCTGTAATGTCTGACCAGTCGAGATCATCGACTGTACTTGACTTTGACTTCTTTGGAGAATGTGATGAGGAGCTACCCTTGTGGGAGCTATGGGAGCTATGGGAGCTATGGGAGCTGTGAGAGCTGTGAGAACTGTGTCTTGAACTTCCGCCCATTTTGCTTGTCTCAGACGAGTGACTTGAAGAGGACTCCTTCTTTTTGTCTTTTTGAGTGGTAGTTGACGGAAGTGACTTTGTCCGGCGTGGTGGTATGAGTTTTGAAGAAGAGTGAGAGTGCTTATGTCTCGATTTCTCCTTTACTTCTGCCTCTTGATTTGCAACTTCAGGGGAAGCGCTCTGGATGCGAATCTCTGGAGTTTGTAGATCGGATGGTGACCGTTCTGACAGGGACATTTACTCGCAGAAACTCATGAAAAGAAGGGGCTCGAAAACAAGATATGAAGTTTGCTGATACAATAGAAAGAGACCATCTAAGTTGCAGGTCTTTATGTATGAGCTGAACTCGTTGTTGAACAGAGAGTGGTGGATTCAAGACCGAGTTGTAGCCCAATGGACACCCCAGTACTTAGACTCCGATGAATTGGTAATAATATAACTAGGCAGACGGAATTTGTCTGAATGCAAGGTATGTATTGGAGTATTGATGATATGAACGAAACTAGAAACGACGGACGAGGCCTTATACATGTAAGGCAACGACTTTTAACGACAAGCTAGAATAGAAGACCCTGAACCGTCATAGGTAGTACCTGGCGAACCCAGTAACTAACACCCATGCGACAGCGGGATGATTGAATCGGCAAGGGCCGGGGTGTATTGACGGTGAATGATGCTGATGGAGGGTCAAGCTTCAAACTGGGGGAGCCAGGTAGGGCAGAATTGACGTGGAGAGATTACGAGGAGGGCACGAGGCAAATGCGTAAGAAGCAGAGATATCGGAGATTAAAGCAATTGGAAGTGAATATTTGCTGTGTTATGCATCATGAGTCGTCTTGATTGAGTGATTGTGACTGTTTCTGTCTGCCATTCCTTCGACTAACAAGGAAGATTTACGTCTGGCCTCGCGCACTTGCAGGGGCTCTTTATGGGGACTTGACTAAACGATGGAGACGTAGCTTATAATTAGTGTTATGTGTTACAGTATAACTCATTCCCGGGAGTAGCATGGCGTTTAGGATCAAACCCATGGCTGGGGTGAAGGTACCAGACAGGGCTCAGTGAGGGTGTGTACAAAGCTACTCCGCCGCCTTGTCAAGCGATATCAGATCCGAAAACAATATTTGGGTGGTTGATGACTGAGGCCTTTTGATCGCGTGGTGCAATTGGCATTTTGCCTACGTATATTACACTCGACACAAATAACTCATGGTCAGCGTTGATGAGCAACATAGATGCTGCTCTACGTAAGGTACATGCAGCTATCTTGGGCCCCATGACGGCGAAGGAGTCATACTCGAAGAAACCTTGCAATCACTGACTTGCAAACGTTCCCCCAGGGGCTAATCAAAAGAACTGGGAAATACGTACGTGCCCACGTACAGTGTCGACGTCACAGCTGAAAGACCGAGTCTCAACAGAGCATGACTTGAGATTCTGGTATACTAGTAGCAAGGAAATGCCATCGTGAGGAATACGTATGTATGTATGTACCTCTTGCACGCGTCTCCTCTGCAAGCCCCCCCTGCTTTCAACCTGCATTGGGAACTTGTCATGCCATGCCGCACAAGATCTGGTACTTAATTACTGTAGCTCCCATGTCAAGCGTTTTAGCGGTTGACTTGCAGCGAAGCCAATGGCAGCCAACAATGGATGTAAAAGCCGCGTTGCAGTCACAAGCCACGCGCCCAGAAGCTGGAAGCGAGCAATACGATAAGTTGGGGACTCCACGAGGGAATAAAACAGTGGGACTGGCCTTGCAAGGCAGATGGTTCCCCAATTGATTTAAGTAGAGAGTACTGTGACACTGTGGCTTGTGCGGTACAACTTGTCTGTTGTAACTTGTATGTATCCTTATATTTGCTCCAGCCTTCACACTTCTTGTGCTAAAGTCACACAAGCCAATTGAAGGTACTGGGCTGAGCAAACTTGTCCTGATCAATCCTATCCTTGTCACAACTGTTCCCGGCGATCCGACATCCCCGGATCTTGCGTGCCGGTCATCATGGACAGGGATTCAGAAGAGTCATTGTAGTTCGAGACTACCCAAGGACTTGGACACGTTTAGCAATTACGATACGTATATCAAAATGATACGTGCAATCAATACAAGCCTCTGTTATGCTTGAGCGTTACGTTTAATCCTTCGCGTCCCATCCAAGTCACCAGGATATCTTCTTTCGAGGGCTGCCTTGCGTAGTTTAATCGCTGCCTTAAGGCTTCCATATCATGGCATGTCTCATACGTACATCCCTCATGGGCTATGAGAACACGTTGTAGATTATAACGGCCAGGCAGATGCCATTGAGTTAATGGGGCCAGGCACTCAGCAAATGCCAATCAGGCCTGCTAGAACTCGCACTCGCTTAAGGTTCTTGATGGGACTGTATGGAGTATGATAGAGGGCCAATGTATCAATGAGCCAAATAATCGGAAGTGAAATAGAGTTATTTACTTCCGAGTCAATTCAATTAGTACAAAACAACATAAAAACCATAAAACGAGTCACAGGAAATATGACCTCCGATAAAACCCTCACGCTAGGTACATATCTGTCTCTCAAAGGGCGTGCGTGACCCAGGTTAATCTGGCGATCTGCCGTCGCTAGGAATTTCTAGGAACCTCATATTTGCTCCGCTTGATTACCAATCGTCAAAGTATATCTATCTGTCAATGAGCTTCGGTGTCCTTAACTCGTCTCGGAATAATTATAGACTTGTATCGGTGATGTCGGATGATCGATAACCTCAATAGAGAGTAGCGACTAAGTTTAGGCATCCTCTGCACCGTTGCATCGTCTCGTGGGTGAATATGCTAAACAAAGGTCCCCTGACCAAGCAGTTGCAGCTGAAACTCTAACAAGTCGGTTTGGGGGTCACTTCTGACTTCACCCTCCAATCAATCAGAGGTTAGTTCGTCGCCAATCCATGTTGCACTGAGAAGAAATACCAGGATGTACAGAACGACTAATACGACTATTATGGACCCATAAAGTATGAAATAATTGAAAACATGAGGAATGAGGATAATACACAAGAGATGAACTGGACATATTCTGAATCTCATCCTGGAAGTGTGTAATTGCAGCATCTTTCAACCAATTGGCGTAGAAATCAAGGTTTAATTTTGAAGGGACTATGAGAAGAGAAAATGGCCTATTTGTGCCTTGGTGTCAAAAGCATTATTCTGTCAAAGTGGCTATTCAGTTCAATATGCAATCCTCAATTAACCCGTCTCTCAATTAACCACCATTAGCTACAAGTCAGGGGTATGGTACCCGGCTTCACCATTTTACCTACAATATGGTCGTTACTTACCTAGATATACGCAGATAACTGTTTCTGTAATTCACAGTATTCCAGTATCAGTCCTATGGATTATCAACATCAGACTGATGCTGACTCGGCTTGAAAAATACACGGTCTGTACCAAATACACAGCCCCAAATTACATGCCAAGCAAGACTATCAGAAGATGGAGAGAAATATTGACCCCTCGCATAGCATGCTTCTTCTGTCTGGTGCATTATGAACACCAGTGATTGGCTCTGCATCGAACGGGCGCTGCAGTATCAAAACACCACTTACAAAAGAGTCTAGATGCGGGTCTGCCGACTGCGCAGCTGAAGAAGCCTGATATGCATGTATTGTATCACATGAACGGGCCATGCTGTCAAAGAGCACCTCCATTAATTAGCATAGCCCTCTGCTCTTTGTATATTCTGGCCCAGGCGAGTTTGACGGAATAGCGGCTCGGGCGCTGAATAAACGTGAATAATATTGTTGGCAAACACGCATAATTTCAGAACCGGATTTGGATGTGATCACACCTTGGCATCATTGCAATTGGAAATGTGGGGATTAACAAATTATTCGTCTTGTAGGAGGATCAATTTCTTTCTGCTTGTCAAGAGATATAGGATTCATCAGGCAGTAATGTGTTAGTTCTGATAGAACTCCAACGTGAGCCTATGATAATAGCTCCACCAGCAATAGCCAGCCCTGTAAGAGCCGTACAAGAAGAAGCATTGGATGATAGCCAGGAAAGACACAGCAATTGTTACTGTCGTAATCCAGTTGAATTCTCCTTTCGTCACATCAAATAGGCGCTGGAGAACAACACTTGAGTGAAAGATGCTTTTGCTGAGCCGTTCATAATCCCCCGTCATATCTGCTAAAACTACAGTGGTAAATGTACATGTTGTATCTTTGTCCTTCATACAACTATTACATATTGGCCAACAACTCGGCCTCACGCTCAGCTCTTCTCTCCGCAGATCTCTTCTTGAACCGGGTCTCGGCTCTTCTGCGCTCACCACCGTCAATCTTGCGACCCTGTTTGTCCTCCCACATTCCTTCCGTGACCTTCACAACTACTCCTGAGACTCCGGGGAGAGGCTTGGCATAAGGACCAGCAATCGTCTTGTGACCCACAACTTTATATCCGTTTGGTCGCACCAGATACGATCCTGTATCCTCACCATCTTCAATCTTCTTGGGAGCGGGCTTTGGGGGAGGAGCCTCGGGGTCAAACTCGGCGGGCACATTGACAACCCATTTCGTATCGCTGAGGGCCGATGGAGGTGGTGTCGCAACCTTCAGGATGGCCTCTCCGTCCTTGACGTACTGGAAATCGCCACCAGGACCCAGAGAACCATTTCTATATCGCTGCATCCAGTGCAAAAGATACTTTCGGTTTCGGGGTGGCTCGATGCCCAGCTCCTTGAGTTGCGGCGAAGTGAGGGAGAAGAGAGCGTTCCATGAGGGGAACTTGTTGGCGTACTTGTTGAGGCCGCGACCAATCAGGGTGAGAAAAGTCGGTACATCTGGGACGAACGGTCGAGGCTTGGGGATCGGGTGCGCAGGCCGTGTCTTGTGGAGTTGTCGGATTTGTCCTGTCCTTGAAAAGGCGCTGCCGCTCTGCAGAAGCAGGCCAAAGGTCGACCGGAGTCTTTCGCCCTTCATCTTTCTGGAAGCATGTTGTCAGATAATCCGAGGCCGGTAACTAAAAAGACCAAAGCGATATGGTGTACTCACGTTGTTCAATGGGTCGAATGGCAACCAGTTCAGCCGCTGCCTCAGAGTCAACGACAAGGTCTCACAAGCCGACGAACGTTGATCTCGAAATTTGACGATGGGTCTGTTTATGTCAGCAAGGCTAGACAGTGGCGGATAGTGGCTGACAGTGACTGGCAGTGGTAGGCAGCTGTGGCACGGACTGTCTGTCACTGCTCATTGGAGACCCACTGGTGACTAGCAAGGCTGATATCCCACCTAAGGACTACCTACCCTCCTCGTCCTACCTTCTTCCCTCCTACACCTTCCCTATTCATATTGTGCCATCGATATCTTCTTTCACCTTCACTTTATGGGCATACCCATCTCCAGGAAATCGGAGATCGATACTAAGAAACAATCCCCCTTATTAATACCCCAGTCTAAGTCAGCATGCCTGGTCACTTACACGTTGGACTAGACGGTAGGTTCACTTGATAACATATTTTAGTATCCGCGCTCACTTTGTCATTCTTAGATTTGATACCACAGTCACTCATAGACGAACTTATCGATATTGCGACTTTTGAAAATGAGTCTGCAAATCAACCCTCATCACCAAATCTGAAAGAGTCTCCTGCGAAACGGCGCAAGACTGGTTCTTCACCTGCTGTGTCCTCTATTCCTATCGCAAAGAGGACCTTTAATATTTCACGTCAGTGCGCAGCAAATACTTCAGCAAACCGCTTGGTATCTTGCGAGGGCATCGATCGCTTTGTGCACATTGATATACAACAGAACAGGCTTTACATCTCGCCAACGAAAGATTGCCCAGCCGATCTATCTGATGCAAAAATTAGTCTTTGGCGATCTGAGGAAGATGATGAATCCAGAAGGCTTCTCAAGGGATGTTCCTTTTCGCAACCTCAACCGAATACGCTATGGAGAACAACCGACATAGAGCTCGAATGGCGGGGGGTCCAGGCAACGATGTCATTTTCCTTCAACTTCTATTGGAATGAGTCTCCATCACCAAACATGCAGTACAAGTCCACGATAGTTCGAAAAGCAAGCCAGCCATTCATCAACCTGTTATTACGCGGCTCTTCTGCTGATGATCTCCCCTACCGATCTTCAACATGTTCTCCTATGGATTTCTATGACGCGGCCTTTGTTCCCAGAAAAAGCGACAAAGTACCAGAGACCATTCAAATAGATGCTCTAGAGTCGACACTATATCCGTATCAAAAGAGATCATTACAGTGGCTGTTACAGCGCGAGGGTGTGCAATGGTCAGAAGTTCACCATGCTGTCGTGCCTTACGCGGCAAACAACGACGAAAGTGTGTACGATTTCAAGAAACTACTGGATCTGGCTGGGAAGGAATACTATTTGAGCGAAGTGTTTCATACGGCGACGAGGGATGTAACGTTGTTCCGACAAGCGGAAACTTCAATCAAAGGAGGTATTCTGGCTGAGGAGATGGGCCTAGGCAAAACCTTGGAGATTCTTGGCCTAATTCTACTCCATCAGAGATCGCGACCCCTGACTCAGAATAAGCTTGAAGCCCAAGCTAAACTTACACCAACTGGTGCCACATTGATTGTGACGCCTCCGTCACTGAGAGATCAATGGGTGTCTGAGATTGCCCGTCATGCTCCTAGCTTGAGCGTCAAAATCTATGAAGGGCGGAAGCGCATGCCTGGAAACGAGGATCAAACCGTCAATGAGCTCGCTGGTCACGATGTTATCATCACGACATACTCAGTACTATCTGCCGAGCTTCACTATACAACAACGCCACCAGAACGTTCCAGGCGACATGCACGAGTTTATAAGCGTCCCGGGTCTCCACTTATACAAATAGCATGGTGGAGAGTGTGTCTCGACGAGGCACAGATGATCGAGAGCGGTTACAGCCAGGCAGCAAAGGTGGCTCGTGTGCTTCCTCGAGTCAACGCTTGGGGAATTACAGGAACTCCTGTAAAAGATAATGTTGATGACCTCCAGGGCTTACTCCTCTTCCTACAACATGAGCCGTACTGCTCTTTGAATCATATTTGGCAAGTATTGATTCATTATCACAAGTCTGCCTTCCAGCGTCTGTTCAATAGCATTGCTCTCCGACACACGAAGTCGATGGTTCGAGATGAATTGATTTTGCCGCCCCAACAACGTTTTGTTATCAGTATGCCGTTTACAGCTGTCGAGGAACAACATTACCAATCTCTCTATCGAGAAATGACAGAAGCATGTGAGCTTAGTCTTGACGGAGCACCACTTGCGGATGATTGGCGTCCTAGTGATCACGCAGAGAGTATGAGAACCTGGCTAGTCCGGTTAAGGCAGACGGCACTGCATCCTGAGATTGCAGGCTATAACCGTCGGACGCTTGGCCACAGCAAGAATCGACCTATGAGGACAGTTGACGAGGTTCTTGATGCTATGCTCGAGCAGAGTGAAAGCACGATTCGGACAGATGAAAGAGCATATCTGTCGAGTAAACTAACTCGAGGCCAGCTATACGAAAACAGTCCAAGAGTGAAGGAGGCTCTGGAAATATGGTCCTCCGTTCGAGAGCAGACTCGCAAACTTGTTGTTGAAGCTCGGGCCGAACTCAAGACTTTAACTGGCAGTCAGCCAGGTCGACAATCTGAAATTGCCAACCACGATCTCGACATCGAATCTGATGACGATAGTGAAGTAGAGGGCAAGGGACAATTGGCCGAAAGCCGTCGCCGGCTTCGAGGAGCATTGGAGATGGAACACAAGGCGATCTTCTTTTGCGCCAACGCATATTTTCAGATCCGTGAGAACCCAGAGATGACTGAGCCCAATTCAGAGGAATTCCGCCAAGTAAAGAAACTTGAGGACGACGGATACGAAGAAGCAAAGGTCATCCGAAGGGAGATTCTGCACGGATCTCATCGCAAAGCAACTCGCTTGATGATGAAGGTAGCACAAAAGGCAGCTGAGCAGGCCTTTGTTGAGATTCCGGAGCTTACAGTTGGCGAGGAACGCGGCATCGAGAGCGGCCGCATTCTCGACGATTTAGAAACACTATACGGAGAGCTGAACGATCAAGCAAATGTGATTGACGAATGGAGGGAACATATTGTTGGACTACTCCTGAAACCCTTGATTGATGAAGAAGGTGATGTTGAAACAACGGGAGAAGAATATGGCGAGTCAGCCAGGGTCCAGGACGAGCTTATGGTTTATGTTCAAGCACTTCGAGTTGTCATTGCTGATCGGCAGGATGCTCTAACTGGACAAACCAATGAGCTCATCAAGCACGAAACCCAGACGTCGCTAAGACTCGCAGCAATTGGGGAGGGGCCTGCCCCTGAGAAACTCATAGAGCTTCTGGCATTGCGAGATCAAATTAAACCAATATCAACGTCGATCCGGAAAGCTATCAGTGAGTTTCGAACGCTGACGTCGAAACTGTCGAAGGATACAACTCGTGCCATTATGGAAGGCAGAATCACTGATCGGCAACTCAAAGCAACTCAGGCAATCTTGAATACACAGAGCAAGCTGGCTACTTCTCTTGAAACCGAGGTTGATGAATTCAAGACGGTAATGAATCTCCGCCTGGATTACTACCGTCAATTGCAGATGGTCTCCGACAGCGTCCTCCCATACGAGGGCTCTACAAGTGAAGCGACCATGAACAAGATGAAGGAGACAGAGGACAGTCTTCGACAGAAGCTGTCAGCAGCCGAAGCCAAACACAGATATCGTATGTGAGACCCCCTTAATGGTTTGACTCTAAACTGACGTTCTAGTCCTTCACCTAAAGGCAGCAGGTAACAAGTCTAACGAGCCTCGAATGTGTGTCATCTGTCAGACTCCCTTCACGGTTGGTGTGCTCACTGTGTGTGGGCACCAGTTCTGTAAAGAATGCATGATGTTATGGTTCAAGGCCCATCGTAATTGTCCTGTGTGTAAAAAGAAGCTCAAGTCGACCAACTTGCACGACATCACCATCAACCCCCAGCAACTCCAAGTGCATAGCGACAACGCAGAGCAGGCCCAACCCGACCTCGAGGGCAACCTTGAGCAAAGGCGAACTGATTCGCCCAAAAAGACAGGAATTTACTCCGAGTTCAATGCAGACAAGCTAGCAGAGATACAGAAAATCGAGCTGGATGGGCCTTCGTTCACTACGAAAGTTGATACGCTTGTCAAACACCTGATATGGTTGCGAGAATCAGACCCTGGTGCAAAATCAATCGTATTCTCACAATATAAAGGATTCCTGAATATCTTGCGCAATGCATTTTTGCGGTTCAGAATTGGGTTTGCATCTATCGACGATTTAGATGGCATCACACGGTTCAAAGAAGATGCTTCAGTCGAATGCTTCCTCCTCCACGCCAGGGCACACTCCAGCGGTCTCAACCTTGTCAACGCAAGCCACGTCTTTCTCTGCGAGCCCCTTCTCAACACAGCGCTGGAACTTCAGGCGATTGCACGTGTGGACCGTATTGGTCAGACGCACGAAACAACTGTGTGGCTTTACCTAGTATCAGGTACGGTCGAGGAGTCGATCTACAACCTTTCTGTACAGCGGCGAATGGAGCACATGGGCCGTACCAACAAGGGCAAGTCAAAGGAGTCGACACCGGAACTGCTCGACGCGAATATCGAGGAAGCCAATACACTTGAGCTGGAGCAAGCATCACTATCGCGCTTGATGAGCAAAGACAGTACGGCTGGCGAGAACGTTAAAGAAGACGACTTGTGGGAGTGTCTCTTTGGGCACGTCGCCCGTAGAGATAAGGAGCCCAACAAAGATACCAGGCTTCAAGAAAAAGCCATCATGGGATATTTGGCAGCAGAGGCGGCCGAAGAAAGGACCAGCGCATCTAGTGCTCCATGAGTACGAAGATCATGACATGTAAGAATAGGATTTGGTACAGGGGTTTGCGATTTATGGATCACCACACGAAAGGTACTGGAGGTGCTGCAGTGTAAATTCGTTGATGATAGACTTGCTGTAATTGATAACGACTGTTTATGATAATAAGTTGAACTTATGGGCTTTCGGTGATGAAGCAAATGCATTGACATTGATATAGAAGCATAATATTTATGCATTTGATATTCATCTTGGTACATGTAATATACAACATATGGTTTTTGGCTTGCAGTGTCCCTTGGCCCATTCCTACAAGGCAATTCAAAATGCTCCTCATATTACCACATGCCCAATCTACCCTGGCAATACGCCTACGACCCTTGAAACACAATGTTCAGTTTCGTCACATAATACAGCGCGCATTGGAGCGCGAAATGTCGAAAGGAATTCCGTTCCTTTAGTCGACTCGCTTGGTCTTGGCGCTGGCGCCAGACTTGACACGTCGGGCAACAGGGCGGTTGATGTGGTGCTCGGGGATCCAGCTCTCATCGTAGTCCTTGCCAGAAGTGACAGCGACAGGGGTGGATTCGGAGCCGGAGAGAGGCTCAGAAACATCGACGATCTTCTTGGCCTTCTTGTTGGTGCGGGGGCGCTTGGCCTGGGGGAAGAGGGCCTCGATCCAGGTCTTGTAGACGAAGTAGAGGGTACCGGCGAAAGCAGCAGAGAGGAAGAGGTAGAGGAAGATGCTGTCGATATTGTTAGCAAGATGTTGAAAGGAGCTAGAATAGAGAGGAAACATACATCTGGGGGTCGAGGAAGCTGGTGGGGGCCTCAACAATAGAAGCAGAACCATTGTGAACCAGGACCTCGTGGAGGTTACCGGTAGAATCAGTGACGAGGGCGGAGAGCTCAATGCGAACATCCTGGGGTTGCATGTCCTGGGCGAAAGAGAAAGGAAGCTCCTTCTTCTCGCCAGCGGGGACCTCGATGTTGTACTGGACGGCAGTCAAGTTGCGGACGATGCTAGCATATCGGGGGCTATCCTCGGGGATCTCCTTCATGGTGTTGAGAGAACCGGAAACGAAGGAGACCGTGATGGGGTTGGCGTCCTTGTTGTTGACCTCAATGACAGCCTTGGTAGGACGTCCATTGACGAGCTGAAGGCCGAGGATTTCGGCCTCGGGGAAGATGGCCTTGATATCAGCGTTGAGGGGAGCCTTGGTAGCGGCATTGACGACAGGAGCGTCCTATAGAGGATGTTAGTTCATTGCTGTGCAATTAAAGAGCTTGCATGAGCTCGCGCGACACGTACCTGGGCGACAGCGCCGAAGATCTGAGCGGCCACAAGGGCGAGCAGAGAAGCCTTGAAGAACATGACGACGGCGGGCGATGAGCGAGGAACCTGCGGGAGATGGGAATTGAGGGGGTGAAAGAAGGAGAAGGAGAAGGATGAAGGGGAAGGGAAAGAGAGGGAAGATGGAATGGGAAAAAGGAAGCTGGTGGAGATGATGGAATATGGGGGGGAAACCTGTTGGACAGTGGGTGTGACAATCTGGCCTCAGCACATGGAGGCGAACAAGGACAAGGAACAGGGAACAAGGGGAAGAGGAAGTGCTACGGTGGAGAAGAAGCCATCATTTCAATTCCTCTCTGGTTAGGTACCTCTTAGTTTAGGTCAAGAGCTTACAGGGTGGTGCAGTGGGGGAAGGTGCCTGGAGCTGGAGCTTGTTTTAGGGTATTGGCCGCTACGATGGGGGGAGCTAGGGGGAGCTTGGACCAATGGCGCCATCGCATTCTGTCAGGTTGTCTTAGACTGTCGGGCGGTATAGCTTGAGTTCAGGCTTTATTGTTCGGATTTGAGGTCAATTGCTGACAGTCTGTGATCAATGATCAATCGCGAATTTAGACAATAGATTTCATTCAATCAATTGTCAATGCAAGTCGAATTGCGGAGGCCCCGGACTCGTTACCGTCTGACCTCCGGTATGGCTCGGCCCCGCTCCGGGTTGTTATCGAATACCGGCGACTTCAACAGTAAAACAAAGAGTTGTCAGTCCAAGGAATTTAAGAAATAAATATCATGATAGCTCATGTATTTGGATTCTACTAGTACAGTAAGGAAACTCTCTCTAGCCATGTAAGATACTTCAACCGATGTGCTATGTCTATGGTTATAAATTACAGGTACTTGCATCATGTATATTTGTACATGCCAATCCTACCCTCTCAAACATGAGAGTCTTTGAGTCTTTCATCTTCCTCCACCTCTCTCATTTTCTTCTCCCAAACCTCAAGCTGTGGTGGTTTGAAGAGGTCGCCATTCAAACTTGCCTTAATCGTTCCACAAGCCACCATGATCCATAGCAAAGTCTCGGCAACAGAGAAGATAGTGCCCAGCACCTTGAAGAACCGCGAAGGAAGCTCCTTAGCCAAGGTTGTCGTCGCAACTGTAAAGACCCCAAGGGGGAAAGTAAACGCCCACCATGTTAGGTTGAACGTCAGTTCGCGTCTAGCGATAGTGGCGAGAGCAAAGGACAGCCACACGAGAGCGAATCCCCACATTATGAGAGCCGTGAGAATCCCGGTGAGATAGAAGAACTGGCCTGCTATGGGAGCCATAGGGATGAAGTTGTTGCGGGAAAATGCTTTGAGGGCGACGCTGCCGAGGAGTTGAATTGCTGCTGCTCCTTGGCCGAGGGGACCGATGGCGATGAAAGAGGTCACGGCGACTTGGCTAGGAAGGCAGTCGTGAATCATGAGACGGTTGTAATACATGGCGAGTATAAGGATCGCCATGGGTACGCTGGTTCCCCAGAGGACATAACTGGTGATGACAGTCCAGATGGCGTGTTGATCGTTTGGGAGGACATTGGCGACTATGGCTCCAGAGCCGGATGCGACAATGTCGGCAATGACGGGGAAAAGCCATGACGGGTTCACTTGATCGAGCGTAATCTTGAGAAATAGTCAGTATAAGTAAAGGCTTGGTGGTTATGAGAATTGACTTACACCTTCTGTGCGCATGATACAATGTGGGATATAGAGGTTACAGGCTATGGCCATGACGATATCTACCCACCACAATGCCCATGCAAGGTGGACAGCCCTCTCACCCCAAGCTGGCACACAGACGAAGACGATCATGTTTATAATCGTAGCGAGACCAACTGGAATTGCTCCTTGAAGAAATGTCAGACAAGTCAAGTGTTGGTGGAACGAAGTACATACCCAGAAAAACAGCTTGTGCGGGATGCCGGAGCGTTGAAGACCACGACCCTCTTAGAACAGTATATCTAACAATAGAAATACAGCTAAAGAGCACAAATATAGCAATGTTCAAACAGAATATTACAACTGATATGTAAAACAGCCATTGGCCATCGTAGGGCAGATTATGCAGTAGGATTGAGGTGATGCCTGTACCCATGGTTACAGTAAACCACGAAGGCGTAAAATTGACAAGAATTCGACGCCATCCTCGATGATCGAGTTCGTACTTAGTGCATTTGAGGTCTTCAGGCGTTGAAACCGCGGGTGCTGCCATTTCTGAGCTTAGATATGTGACATCGCTGGAATCCAAGTCGGGAGGTGGAGGGTATTCTGCTGGTGTTGGTGTTGGTGTTGAGGGACTCATGATAGAATGAATTGAGCTAAGAACATGTCTTGAATTATATCCACCATATTCGATTGTATCGCAGAGAAGGGACTGAGTTTATGTAAGGCAAACTCGGCTTTGTATTTTTACTAGGGAACATTCGTCCCCGACGTCGCGCAATCGGTAACTCGGCCAATTTTGACCCACGAGTCGTCATGTTACGAGTATTAACGTTGGATAATTCTAACCCTTTTTCTTTTTTAGCGACGACTACTGCTATGGGCGCACTCTCTTTATAGGATCCCCGCGGAGACGTTTGAACTCGCTTGGCAGTCGTTCAATGCCTAATCCACAACCGTATGATGGTCAATTACTAAAGGAACAAGCTGACCGACGTCTTTAATAAGTGGTTGCTTGACCTATGAAGTCTCATGTTGTTAGTCATGGGAATTCAACGTCAGTTCATGGATTTGAGTTGCGTGTAGCAGATGACTATGCAGTTGCATTGATCTTTCTGAAGCCCGACGCTATCATCGTATAAATTTATTAAATAGTATTTTTTATCTTTTCGCTTGTATGAGAATCGCCATCATTTGAGTGCTGTTGTATCGGAGAATTAACCCCTACAAGCCTTCAACCTCCCACTTCCGCAAGCCACTAAAACAATCACTACCATCACATTGAGACTTCCATTGTGACTGGATTTCATCTTATTTATCCAACTGATCGTTTGAGTCTAATTCCTTATATTTCATTCCAAGGTCCGAAACGCCTCAATCATACCCATACCTACCGGAATAGCAACACTTTCAAACCAAACTTCGCCTATACCCGTGCTCTTATTCTCTTCATATCATAACTCGCTTCCAAGAATCGACCAGCGCAGAACAAGATGCAACGTAAGATAAAACCCCGTATAATATAAGCTGATCCCATTCAATCAAACTGAGGTCCAGTAATGTGACTGTACTTGGGTGTCACGTAACCCGGCATGTTCTCCCTCTCCTCCACCGCCAAGTGAGCACCCGCAATACGCAGCAGCTGTGCACAGGGCTCCTGGCCTGACTTGACGGCGACAAAGAGTGGCGAGTGGTTGGCCTTGTTGCGCTCGTGGACGCTGGCACCTCGCTGCAGAAGCTCCAGGAGGATGTCGGGCTTGCCGGCCACTGCCGCGAGGTGCGTCGCCGAGTTGCCTGCGTAATCTGACTGCTTAAGCAGTTGCGCACCCTCGCCTTGGAGTAGCTCTTTGATGAGTTCCAGCTCGCCGTTTTCGATTGCGTAGCCGAGTGCCGAGAACGCTGTCTCGCTTTTCGTGAGGTGGGACGCGGCAAAGTCGAGTGAGCCTGCAGGGTGAGAGAAGCTCTGGTGAGCGATCTCAGTCATCTCACCACGTAGTGACCGAGAGAGTCTCTCCTGGATTTCCTTGGTTGTTAGATTGGACTGCGCGAGGAGGTAAGAAACCTTGGTCAGGGCTGCTTCAGCCGTGAGGTCGAGGCCAAAGATAACACCGGCTCGGCCAAGGACAGTGCCTGGAGCGTAAACGGGGGAGACATAACCATTGACGCACTGACTAACATTCACAACGACAATACCACGCTCAACAGCCGCCTTGATGATCTGTGTAAGACGACCATCCGCGCCGCCCGGGATATTACCCATGCCAAAGGTCTCAAGAATGAGACCGCGAATATCGGGCAGGTGAAGAACAGCGTCGATCATTTCAGGCTTAATACCAGGGAAGACACGCAGACAAGCAACGTGGGTAGTGTCGAGGCCCTTTGTGACGTGGAACTTGGCAATAGAGGTGGGTCGTAATACAAGAGACCAATTGACGCTGATGCCGAGACCGTTGACCTTGGCAATAGGCTCGCAGTTGGGGCTGGCAAACGCCTCAAACTCTGTCGCCGAAACCTTTGCGCTGCGATTGCCACGGTAGAGGCGGTGGTGGAAGAAGAGGCAGACTTCGGGAATGGTAAATGTTCCAGCAATGATGAGCGACCCCAAGAGATTATCGACGCCGTCAGATTGGAGAGCAAAGATGGGTGCTTGGGACCCTGTGAGGATGACGGGCTTGCCGAGATTCTCCATCATGAAGGAGAGAGCAGAGGCTGTGTAAGCCAAAGAGTCTGTTCCGTGGAGAATAACAAAGCCGTCGAATAGGTGGTAGTTCTCATGCACACATGAGGCTATGGCGTCCCAGTCGTGGGCGGAGATGGAGCTCGAGTCGAGCAGAGGATTGAACTCAATGATTCCATAGCGAACGTGACGGTTGTAGGCTGTAGCAGGAGTGCGAAGACTGTCAATTTGGATCTTTTCCCCGTTGCGGATGGCAGGGAGTGTGTCTATGGTGTGTTAGTGTATGTTTTTGGGTGAGTGAGTGGGATTGTCCGCGACTTGCCTGGGTTGGAGAAGTCGTTAAACGAGGGACGGGGTGCCATGGCATTTTCCAAGAAGTTGTCAGTGGGTTGAAGGCCATCAGGGCCTTGTTGCATGCATATTGTTCCTCCAGTGCCGATGATCAGGACTCGAGACTCAGGATAGCTGGTCTCGGGGAGCACCACGGCGGGGGAACAATTTGAGGCTGTCTCACTCATTTTGAGTTACAGTCACAACTTTGTGTATGTTATTTAAAAGAGTCAGACCTGCAAATCTGTCGATTGCAGAAGAATATTGTTGGTGAGACTGTCGTATCAATGGAGCTGGTTAAGATAAGAGGTTCGGCTGCCAAGGATAAGATAGACAGTAGGTACTAATGTAAGTGGCTGCAATCCAGCAATTAGAGTTTGTTTGTTTGGGAGTAAGTCACAAGAGCAAGATGTGAAGATGGAAACAGCAGTTGAGGAAGAGGATAGAAGAAGAGAAAGAATTTATCTACGGCACGCGCAATTCCAGAATGATTTAACCAGGAAAAGAAAGAGAAAAAAAAGTAACCTTGTGGACAATGAGGAAGCCCATCAAGTGGATCCGTTGGAGGTTATGAAGGGGTAACAGAAACTCGATATCTCGCGGGGACTGGCGAGTAAGATAGAGAGGAGAAGCCATGGTCACGCAGACTAAGATTGGAGAGGAAACCATTGGCGTAGAAAACAAGATCATACAGGAAATGGGTTTGTAGGGATTTGTTTACTGAAAGGGTTAAGGAGGACAATGTGGTGTTGTGTTTGTGGTGTTTTGAGGTTGGAGCAGGTGACCACGAGGATATTTTATCAAAGACGGTGAACAATGAGAGATCAAGAGATCAATTATGGAAGATTACTTAGTGCTAGTGCTATCTCAACGAGCATGTAATGGGTAGAGCCTACCTATGATGAGGTTACTGCCTGTAGTGTCTAGTTATGAACAACTCCAAGCATAGCATCCATCGTATCGTACCTATCTATTACCCCAGACCCAAGACCCAAGACGCGGGGGAGAATGAAAGTATCAGAACGTGCATTCCGAACTGCATTTTTTTTTTTTTTAAATGTTTGGCAGAGCCTCGAACAAAGTGGACTAACAACCTGTCTCGGGCTCCGATTACGGGGGGATCCTTCTAATTAGGTACTAACGTTAGATACTAACCTACCTAGGTTAGTACCTAGTAATTGATCCTTAAGCCTACAAGCCTCTACAAAGCTCAATGGGA
The DNA here is from genome assembly GCA_954870535.1 of Fusarium sp. VM40. NCBI lineage: Eukaryota > Fungi > Ascomycota > Sordariomycetes > Hypocreales > Nectriaceae > Fusarium > Fusarium sp. VM40. The sequence goes on from CATPAH010000017.1 coordinate 4,178,633, forward strand.
CAGGACACTTGACAAGGCAACATCAAACTTATCAATAATTTATAACTACTTGGCCTGGAGAAAATCGCACAAATGTGACCGAAGCTTGCCTGATCTTGACCTTCATCTGATCCTACCTAGACAATAGAGAGAATGCATCCATACCTAAATGAGTACATTAATGGGACGCGCAAGGGTTTGCAGATACGTACCGTTTGCATGTACCATGTCCACAACGCTAAGCCCCTCTCGGACATTCTGCCAGCATTTCCTATCCCACCGCCTTCCTGCGCTTCTCGAAACACTCGCCTTGTCCTTTATTGCAAGTTTATGGAAGTGTATCAATCAAGCAACAAAATATCCATAATATTAAAAGGCCTTCCTTCCACTCTCCTTTCACAAAAAACAATCACTGATTAATTCAACATTCCATCTCTCATCAATTCCTCACCGTCACTCATTCCTCGAAATTCCCTTCCGATGATCCGCGATTAAGGACCGATGCGAATCTAGTGAGAAGCCTCCTAGCCTCACTTCGCACTTTGTTCGACGCGCGCATCGCCAACTCTCGGGCAAAGTCCAGCTCGGCATCGCCCACGACAAAATGGACAAGACATCAGATTCAACGCCCGATGGCACATCGCCCCGGACATTTGCCCTGAACCACTTGAGACCCAGATCAAGCTTCAAGGGCTGCTCGCGCATTTCCGACTATGAACTTCTAGGCAAGCTGGGAGAGGGAACCTTTGGGTAGGGCTCCATGGTCGGCGCATAGCTCGACATATACTCCGATCGGTACTCCTATCACCTATACTAACACCTGTTTAGTGAGGTTCACCGCGCCCGATTGCGCCGTACTGGCGCCCTTGTCGCGTTAAAGAAGATCATCATGCATCATGAAAAAGATGGCGTATGTTTCTACCCTGCGCTGCGCTGCACCGGCCCCTGGAAACAATCATACTGACAGTACCAAGTTTCCTATCACCGCCCTTCGTGAGATTAAGCTGCTGAAGCTTTTGTCACACAAGAACATCCTAAGACTCGAGGATATGGCTATTGAACATCCTACTCGACAAAGTGAGTAGGCGTGACTGCTTTCTGGTCACTCTAAACTAACCGACTGTTCCAGCCGACAAGCGCAAAAAGCCCATCGTATACATGGCGACTCCTTACATGGACCACGATCTGTCCGGCCTTCTCGACAACCCGTCCGTCCAGTTCAAGGAGCCTCAAATCAAGTGCTACATGCTGCAGCTACTCGAGGGTCTTCGATATCTCCACGACAGCCGCATCCTGCATCGAGACATGAAAGCAGCCAACCTGCTCATCAACAACCAAGGTATCCTGCAGATTGCCGATTTTGGTCTGGCACGACACTATGAGGGAGTAACACCGCAGTCTGGAAAGCCCATGGGCGAGGGACAGCGAGACTACACTGGCCTGGTTGTTACCAGATGGTACCGACCACCTGAGCTTTTGCTGCAGCTGCGGCAATACACCCCCGCTATTGACGTTTGGGGAGTAGGGTAAGCATGCACTGAAAGGCTCGATATGTCGCGTCAATGACTAACGATCGACTTAGCTGCGTATTTGGCGAAATGCTGTTCGGAAAGCCCATCCTGGCAGGCGAAAGCGATTCTCATCAGCTGGATATCATCTGGGACCTGATGGGCTCACCCACGGGGGAGAACATGCCTAGGTGGAAATCACTCCCTGGTGGCGAACATTTGACCCCACGACCACGCACTGGGAATCTTCAGAACCGATTCAGAGAGTAAGTTTGTATCAAAGTTGGAAGATGAGCCCCATCACTGATTAATTCCTTAGGTATGGTCAAGGTGCAGTTTCTCTACTAAAAGAGCTTCTCAGACTGGATTGGCGAACACGAATCAATGCAGTTGATGCCCTACAGCACCCATGGTTCAAGATGCAGCCTCTACCACTTGAACCTCACGAGATTCCGACATACGAAGAGAGCCACGAGTTGGACCGCAGAAAGTTTCACGACCGCAAGGCTGCTCTGCCTCCAGCTCCCAAGGGTGGAACCGTGGGTATTGGGCCTGATGCCAACGGTGCTACTGCAGGCTTCAATAGTAACGAGCCTTATGGCAATGGCCGTAATGGTGTGAACGGGGGTAGATATCGCGACGGACCCGACGAGCGTCGTCCTGCCTGGCAACCACGAGAACGGGGTGCTGGATTACCACCACGACCACCTCCCAACATTGACGACGCGGACTACCGAGAGAGAGGGCCCCCTCGTGGTGCTGGACGAGGACCACCTGGACCAAGGCCACCACCAGATGTTGACACGTACATTCCTGCATATAATCGGGATGACCCTGGACGACGAAGAGATGATCGGCCCCCTCCGAGAGATGACCGTCCTCCTAGAGACGACCGTCCCCCTAGGGATGACCGCCGACGCCGCAACAGTAGAGAGGATCGACGTTACGACAGAGACCGTGGCACTATGAGCCGTAGCCGGTCGCCGAGGCACGAACGATCGAGAGACCGAGAAAGGCCAGACCGCGATGTTTATCGGAGATAGGAATATCGTTCACCTACAGATGACCGCCGACGCTGCGACAGCAGTGAGGATCAGCATTATAATAGGTATCGTGGCACTATCAGCCGTAGCAGATCAACGAGGCACGAGCGATCAAGAGAGCGAGAAAGGCCAGGCCGCGATGCTTATCAGAGATAGTGATCTCGTCTATCGAGACTGCCACGCAAGACTATAGGCTACTATGAGTGTGACAACAAGGACAAGGACTAGGCATAGGGCTGCAAGCTTCCTCTTTTCTTTGTGCTGTTTTTCCTTTCGTAAGCGGTACTGCAGGAAATAGCTGGTCGATGATGTTTTTCCTTAACTTTAATCTCTTTGAAGGATACACATGAACAAGCGGGAAATAACCAGAAATGATAAAAACACTCGAGCCTATTTCCTTCTCGTGTATGTGCCATTAAGACAAACAAACTGCTGGGTAGGTAGTGAGCTGCATTGCATGTCAGGTGGTGTCAGCCATAGACGGGGACGCGGACACTCCTTGCGGTACCCACACACTGGTCCCACCCAAGATTGATGTGGCTGCGCCATGACGTTGTAACGGGTCGTCAACTGGACCCTTATGACGATATTGAGAAATTGCGGGGAGCGACAACCCTGAGCAAAACAACCTGCTTGGCTTGGGTTGAGTCTCATAACCCTGTATTAGAAAGGACCCTTGATTCAATTCAGTTCCTCTCGTCTTTCTCTTTCTCTTTCTATTTCTCTTCTTTATCACACCTTATCACTGCAGCATTCTGAGGCGGGAATCACTGATTGGTCTGTTATCTCAGAATAATAGTGCAGCTCAAACCACATTAATCGCATTCGACATTCTATATTCCACCAAGCCTCGCTTTATTAGCAAATCATATAAAGATGAATATATACTCCCGCGTCCTATCATCGAAAGCACCCGTCCTTGCCGCAATCATATGTTGATGGTCTGACAACTATCGTTGAACGCTTACAACAAACCCTGACCTTACCACCTTTCACAAACATGAATCACTCTTCATATACATAACCAACACAGCAATGGATGCATGGAATTGACTTCTTTGGCATTTTTCATACGGACTAACTTGGCTTGTAGTTGTTTCTTTACAACATGTCTCAAAATCTCGAGTAAAGCATAGCTGAATGATGTGTCGCCCAGACCACCAGCGACCCGAATCAGCCCTCGACCATAAATCGTTTCCTTCTTCGACCAACGAAAGCCATTTTTTTTAACCCTTTACCCTCTTCCGTCCGAAATTGAATATCAAGAACGCCGAAGCCAGCGACTGGGCGATCCATCATCACCGCAGAAGCTATTACATATATATATATGTGCAGCCATCTGCAACATAGCCTGCCCCTGCCGGATTTTGACCTGGAAAAGAGTTTACATCATTAAACGTGGGTATCCAATAAAATAAGAAAATAAAAGAAGCCATTAGCATCAGCACTCTATTCCAGAATTCGTTTAGGAACAGTCATCTCAGTGTCGTGGCTATCGCAAGATGCCTCGATAATACGCCCATTGGCTATCGTATCTATCGTCGTCGTTCGTGTCGTCCGTGCTGTTCGACAATCTCGCCGGCTCTCAGAAGAACACTCATACCATCCAGGCGGCTCTTGAGACGCTCTTCGATAGGAGTAGCAAGATCTGGTGCCGATGTCATTTGGATATCGCTGTCGACCATATATTCGTCATTCCTAGCTGGAGGACCAGTTGGTGGAAGAGGTTGGGAGCCTTGTGAGTCGTGTTAGCTTTAACTTCTGAAGAAGTTTGCAGCATGAGGATCAAGTACCATATCCCCTTGTCACTACACCATGGCCAAAAGGAGGCCGTGAAAGCGGTGCAGGGTCTGTCGGGCTCGGAGTCGTGCCGACACCAGAAATTGAGGATCCTCGTTCGAACATGGCTGCATTTACAGCAACGGGAGTCGGCATCTGATGGTGGGATAGGAGGGCATGAATCGGAAGCGGCCCCTCACCAGGCGTTCGTACAAAACTTGCTGCTGGGCTTATCGAGCCAACGCTACTATTGGACGATGGTTCATGTCGAAGAAGGGGAATCTTTGGCGGCGCTGATGGCAAGACGTTGGGCACCTCGGGTACTGATCTGGGGTGGTTGGCGGCAACGAAACCACTCGAATAGGGATTTCCCTCCGATCCGGACGAAACAGGCATTCCTTTCCGTCCTTCCTCAAGCATGTTCGACAGTGACGGTAGGTGTTGGTGGGACGAGTCAAGTGGGCGTCCACTTTCTCGCCAGGAATGCTGCCGTTTAGCATGCTGGTGATGAATCTCTCGGGGGCTACCGGCGTCGAAGTAAACGGGCTGTGGCGACGACATCGGCATGTTATCATCATACGAGTTTGACTGAGACAATAGCGTGGACGTTGTTGATGAGAGCTGCGACTCTGCTACCGAAGCAATCGAATTCAACCTCTCTCGACGACATGGCGGTGGTTCGCTCCCCTGCAGCCTCTCGCTTCCACTCGATGTGTTACCCCCCGGTGTCATGGTGCTGCTACTGCTGCTGCTGTGTCGTAATCGGGCAGGATCTAACTTAGTCCTCTTTGACACATCGACTAGTCAACAACGATATGTCAGTTTTGCTGATCCATTGGGGTTGTTGGGCTAGTGCCCGCTGGCAACAAACCTTGAGTCCGCTTGGATTGCTTCTCCTTGAACTCATGGAGGTATTGCACATATTTCCGGTAGTCCGATGTCTTTTTATACTCCATCAAGTCACGATGGTACTTCTCCTTGTCGGCATTTGCCTGACTTTCGTACGCCTCTTTCTCGTTTGCGTTCAGGTTTTGCCAGTTCTCTCCTACGAGTTTAGCAATCTCCGTGAAGGTGAGATTTTGACTCCTCAAATCCTCTCTCATTTCTTCAATTACTTGTCAGTCACTGTCACAATCAGATAGGGGCTGTTGGCTAAGCAAGAGCTTACTATTGGAGAACAAGACATATGCCGAAGGGGGTCGCTCAGGGGCGTTCTCGTCGGCCTAGCTTCTGTTAGTAATCAATTCGCCACCAAGAAATTTCACTGTAACTCACCTTGGGATGACGTCGATATTTTCTTTTGGCAACACCTTGTCCTTCTGGAGGAGTTTCCGTCCGACTGGGCTCAGGTTGCACACCGTCGGGCTTTACATCTTCACTTATTGACCTTACAGGCGTCGACAATGAGACCGAGGGAGAAATTCCTCTAGCGTTGGCTATTCTTCTCTGAAGTTTCTAAATGGACGTGTCATTAGCGATTGTCTGAGTGGGCAGCAATGACCAACATACCCTTCGGTGGCCAAGTTTTACACCCAATGCATCTCTGAAACAATACTGTCAGCGCAGGTGTCTCAATGAGGCGAATCAATGGAGACTTACAGGTCGGACTCTTGGATATCTAGAATGATATCCCACTCATCAAATCCTTGCTCGACGAAGGAGCCGAGATACTGTGACAGCCCCAACTCGGCAAAAACCGACTCAAGATCTGAAGACATGAAGTCCAGCTGGAAATTCCTATGAAACCTCCGTCCAAAGACTAACGAGTTTCTGGGATTAATGGGTGCCAGATTGACGATTTGGATTGGATCCAGGTACAGGCGGATGAGAATGGGCGCAAAATTACGATCCGACAAGCGACAATCTCGATTGACCAAAGTTTTGCTTTTCTTTCAGAAACCGTTCACGATATGTTGACGCCGAGATTGGAGGGTAGATGCTCCGGGCGTGCTGAGAAAGAAAGCAAGATGTTCTTTCCTCCTGAGCGATGGTATTGTCGGATACAGTCAAGACTGTGTGGACTTTGAAACGCGGGGTTGAACACTGATCTGTTGTGGATTGTTGACGTTGCTTTCAAAGAAACGACTCGAAATCAAGCTATGGTGCAGGCAATGTTAGGATAAGGTCTTGAGCAGGGTGAGAACAATGTCTGCTATTGGCAAGTGTTAAGAAAAGCGATTGTATCCGAGCCTTCGGTGGGTAGTGACCAGCAGTGATGGAGTAAGGTTTGGAAGTGGAACAAAGGTCTCTGGGCAAGATGGGAGTGATAAACTCCAGGATTGAGAGGTAGCAGATGTGTTGATAGGATTGAGTGGGCATCGAAACCATGGGGGTAGCGAGCATGGGAATTGGAGGGGGGTACAACGACGACCGAGGGAACAGGAGGCACCTACAAGCGAGAGAGATGGACTGATGCTGAGTTGGAAGAGCTCGGTGAAGGCTGCTACAGCTGCAGAGTAACTGGCCTCGAAACGGAAAAGAGTTGGGATGTTTGATGAGCCTATGGGAGATGCTACTCTGACAAAAGCTCGGCAATTGGTATTCCACGGTAACAGTCAGGCTGTTTTTTTCTTTCGAATTGGAGGATCGAGACAGGAAGGGAGAGAGAGAGAAAGGGCAGAACACAATCAAAAGGTAAGATGGATGAGTTGAGCTTGTAAGGGAGTGAAGTGCAGGTACTAGCACACCTAGGGACAAGAGGCGGAATCGGATATCTCGATTGCACGGAGGCAGTCCTGGATTGTGGTGGATTGGGGAGATGGGTATTCTGTCCAACCGTGATTAGGGAAGGATGGGAGTCCACGGTCTGTCAGCGGCGCAAGACCTCGTCTAGGAACGATGTCGAGGACAGTGATGAGACGTAGGTTAGCAGGTGATCTCGGGATGAAACTTATGAGGTGACTGTGAGGTGACAGATCCAAAAGACAGGCCCCGGTTTAGGTTTGGTGGTTCTGAACCTGTGCGCGAAAGCCAAACCAGGCAGAATACAAAATGCAGGATGAGTATAAGAGTTGGATTGTAGGGGAAAGGGACTTGATTGTCCATACGAGGGGGCGTGAGATACCAGAGGCAAGACAAGGAGACTTGCACTGTGTGGAGAGTAGGTAGCTGCTTGAATCCAATGTTGAGACGGCAGGACTCAAGCTCTCAGGGCATCGTGGAATCCAAGATACTGAACGGAGGATGTAGATGGAGAGCAAACAGGGTCCAGGGTGGATGGGGGCAGAGACGGAGGTGCCGCAGCCACCGGCAAAAGAATAAGAACTTTTAGTTGATTGGGAATAGATACAGCAGGGTTTTGGAAGCGAGGATGGAATAGCGAGAGTTCAAGTGGCAGAAAAAGAGCAGAAACATCAGATTCCTACATGGCACTACCTTCGGGGGGTGGTCTTGTTGTTCAGAGGCTCGCAGAGCACTAGAACGGCGTGGTCTAGCCCAGTCAGTTCACAGCACAACCGGTAGGGGCGTGCAGCTGTGAGGGTAGGGGTATGCCCACAAGCTTCCGTCAAGGACGCACAGCCTTGGCACTTGTCTCTGAAATCTGGGCAGCCTTTTGATCCGCAGCATTTTTCTTTTTCCGAGCTTGGGCGTGTCAGTTCTGACGTTCGAGAAGGACGAATGATGCAAGGACCAGTTTTTGCTAGAGCATTATCATCATCACAACAACAGCAGCAGCAACGATTCGAGTTGTGGATAATTGGCATGGACATTGTATGATCCATGAGCAATGTGTACTGTATACTTACGTACAGCCGATACAGTAATGCCCTTTGACTTGAGATAGATTAAAAACAAGAAGCGTGGAACCAAAGGCCCTGTCATCGGCTACGTACACGATAGGGCGGCACCTGGACAACATCGAGATGCCCCATGTTGGTCCAATCGACGCATTCATAACCCATATTTGGAGCCATGGGCATGTTGAGGTCGCTTCGACGCAACGCTATTGATGCCTATGACTGGTAATTCTAAGGTCATCCATATGGATGAATGAGTGAGTGAAGGAGGCAAAGTCCTTGATCTGGTAGACCAAGTTGAACCAAGAGGGGGGAAAGACTTCCAGTATGAGAGGCTTTTGTGAGACAGTATGCTGATGTTGATGCTGGCGCTGTCGCTTGTTCAGTGTCCTATCACAAATCTTCCAAGGCAGGAGGAGTGTTATGGGCCTTAGCGCATCGCATCCCCCTCCATCAGGAAAAGGGAATGAACCATGGCGATCAACCGTCGATTGATTTGATTGACTGATTTGTCCCGGCACAGTACGTAGTAACTTGTAAGAAAGCAGTAATTGGTTGGATACGTCACCCGTTCATATCCAGCTTGCCAAACCTCGAACGCAGGAGCATGTCTGTACAGTAGCGCAGCAGCTCACACAAACTGTAACGGGTAAGATCTCGATCCCAATCCGTGAAACGGCCGTGGCCTCCCGAACGGTGAAGTATTGATGGGATGCGTGAATGATGGGGTGAGAATGTCACGCTCTTGGAAGTGATCTCCCCATTGTACGCGGTAGGTGGTATTTTGCGGCTGGCTCAAAGTATTAAAGAGGCTCGAAACTCGCCGACATGGTGCGTATCAGCATACTAAAGAAGCGTGACAGACGGACAGTCAGGGTTGAAGTTGAGCTTGTTCCCCAAATGGCATCGCTCGTCGGTAGCCAGGTGGTTGTGGGTTAACTAAAATGGAGTTATGCGTGAGTCCTGGTGTTCTTTGGTGGTGGTAGCCATTGCGAGCCGGGGGTGTGGGTCCCGCACAAGTGACACGCCCTGTCCGCTTGTGGGTTGTTCCTGATCGCCATCGAGCCATGCCCGTTGTTGAAATCGAGCTTTGGCTTACTGATCGCGAGATGCCAAATTTTGAGCTTCACCACGATCGAGTAGACAGTTGATTGAATCGCCCATAGTACCGCGCCAACAGGTGATCTACCAGTTGGCAAATGTCCCAGATCCCCCTTTTCGCAGGCCACATGCCACGGTCACCGACGTCTTTGCGAAGCCCGTCTTCCGTTCGTCACTTGTACTATGGTAGCAGCAGAGGCCGCTAATATTCGTCATGGAGCGTCGATAGTTGATGCCTCCAGTGGGATGACGCATATTTATTTGGAGAAGTTCCAAGGCATTGATCATGTGTTATCCCTTATTCGATCATGGCCCAGTACACTTGAGGGTGAAACTGTGAAAAGAACACGGCCGGCATCTAACAATCCCCCTCAAATGTTGTTTCGCTGATTGTGTAGTTCACTTTGGGCCAGTTGCTGTATTGTCGAAGAACCGAACCTGATGGATGATAATTGACGATAGAGGTTGCAAATATAGAAATGGCGCTTGAAGTCGGCAAAAGATAGGTATCATGGTAATGTTCTGTTCATGAACCACTCACGAGACGCTGAGCGTTAGATACGTTCGGTGTAAACCGTAATACGTAGTGTCGGTATTCGTGAATCGGAAGCTGGTACAGAAATCGCCCATTAACGGATGGGAATTCAGCACTGGGGTCTAGAATCTCGATCCTTCCAGCCATGGGATTGGTCATGATCGAAAACCAGCAGCGGCTGGAATGACCGGCCCCCCGGTTAGTGCTGTACCAGAACGCCTCCCCCTTTGCATCGTTTGTTTAAATCCCAAGGCTGCAGCCAGACAAACCAGAGAAGAGCCATGGAAGAGATTCCGAAGCTATGGGCCAATCGCCTGTCAGTTTGACAGACCCATGCAAACTTCCTGCCAAACGTTCATAACGGGCGAAGTGCAATGTTGCGTCTTAAATGTGCCGTGTTATAATTAGTAGTATCCACAGCTTGAAAGTCAGTAGGCGACAACCGGTGCTGGTATTGACTGGTGTCTGAAGGCTGAGCCAGGCTGGGTACGTCGTCTGCAACATTTACAATGCACTCTGCAGCGCCCGCCTTGAAAGCCAGCGGTGTTGCTGGGAAGCACTGAGTGTGAAGATCGAGTAAGATAGTAATGCCCGAAAGCTTTCGGGCATTTCAGCTCCCAGCGTCAGGAAACGCCCATGGCCGCCTCCCCGGAGTCTGGATCGAGTCGTACGAAGCATAGGTAAAAAGCGAATATTTCTCCACGATGTTGAGTCTAGAACGCTGATGAGACGTCGAGATCTAGGGACTTAGGCTTGGGTGAGTTGTAAATTTGAGGAGCACTGACCATGGGAGAATGCCCGCTGCCCAATCACTGCGAGCAATACCCGTTGGTTGGTTGGCTGACTCCTACTCTGCATATGTTAACCCTGGAAATTGATAAAAAGCCGCGGGCAAGTATGGGAGGGGCCGCTCCAGCGCCGCCTTCCCAAGACCCAAGCTATGGTATTTCCGGGCCTTGTCTTCCGTTTTACCTCCGGCCCCTCTCTGACATAAATTCCACTCTTATCTATTATTGGTGAGCCGCTGACAGTTTTCTTTGCTATTTATACCTATGAATGCTTTGTGCCTTGATTTTTGTTTGGCTTATCTCGTTGGGAACGTACAAGTGCAAACGAACTCTTCGAAATTGGCATTCTCCTTGCACACCTCAAAGATAAATTGCAGCCGTTCAGAGATATAGAGGATGATCAGCAATCAACCTATCTAGAGCAGCCAAGTCTAGTTCATGTAAATCCATGGGGCTATCTAAAGAAATCTCCGTAGCTTATTTTACATAAGCTCAGCGGGGGTTATGTATGCACTGTCGGCTGTTGAACATGTTTCCACCAACAGATATGTAGGATGCGGTACGGACTACACAGTACCTTGTTCGCAAGCCTCTGCATCTTGTGTAAATATCCGTCTACCACTCGAATGCAGGAGGAGCTCAATCGACTAGACGAGGCAGCTTTGAGGGCCACTCTCGATACCCGAAGGGGGAACTGGATCTGGAACCACCCCCCAGCGACAGACATAGATGTGCTCCGTGCCATAAGCACCTAGCAATCACGATCTAAGAGCCAGAGCCAGAGCCAGAGCCAGAGCTAGACTACCAAAGAACCAAGAGAGGTAAAGACAGAGGCACAGAGCAAGCACTCTCCACCAGTTTGTGTCAGTTTAATCTATCGGAGACTTCTAGAGACATTTGACGATTTGATTACTAGCGGAGTACTGTAGATGAAGATAGATCGACTGCATCTACGTAGTACCTAGGTACCTTAGGTAGTCTACCAGTCAGCTCGCATATTCCCCATATATCACTGCCCTCCATGAATTAATTAGTATCTACCCTTTGCGAAGTACATTCCCCTTCTGGAGATTGGGTGGGAACATAGCTGCACGTTGAAATCTGGCATGTTGCTTAACCATCGACATTGACGCTTGCTTACGGAGTACAGGCCGAGGGGACATTGGTTAGGTTTGTCATTATTTCGGGGGGGTACGAGTTCTGTTTGTCTCAGTCTTTGATCAAGATGATGCATGAATGGAAGTGGGCTGGGCTGGTTGAAGACACACGTTGAGGTGATTTACTCCTATATTACTGCATACGTATCCATGTAGCCATGGTACGCTGCATGCATGTTCATTCTGGCCCTAGTAACCTCAAACAGCGAACGATCCAACGCAACGAGATCGATCTCCCTCCTCGGAATTGTTTGATATCGAGATTGGCTTTCTCCCTTGTGTCGATGCGACCCGCAACGTTCGAGATCATCCTTTGATCGCCATCCGCGCAGCCGCGGTGGTCCAGACCAGTGACGTACAACACAGACCAATCAAGTGTTGATACTAACCATCGCTGTGCCAGGCCGAGCATATCAATCAATCAGTAACGTGACAGTGCCTAGGTATAGCTCGTTTGATATAGACCTAGAGGTGGGTTCAGCCCTGCGCTTTCGGACGATATTCTCCTATTCTTGGCATAATCGCCCAGACTCATAGTGGGATAATTCATTAGGTCATAAAGGACGTGTGCAAACAAGAAAGTCCCTTTGATAAAAAGAAGCAACGGAATTGGGGTGCGAGGAGAATATGGATAGGTCTTAGGAATGTAGCAAAAGAGACGTGGTGTTGAAACGAAGCGATCTTGTCACTCAACACTGGCAGATAGCGGCCATCTCAACTCAAGCACTGGTTAAGAATAGTAACCATAAATACTCAGATATATGGTGCTTAATAAACTCAACGAACGAGTCAAGGCTCGTGACCAACATCCCTTCATCTTGACAGGCCACCCCCTCAATCCCACCTCAGCGGACGGCCCGCCTTCGCCACTGTACGTACCTTGCGCCCGTCCGTGAGGTCGGGATCTGGAGATCTAGACCCAATCTACCATTTCTCTACCATTGGTTTTGGCCACTTTCCGATGTCTGCGCGGGGACTTCCACGGACTGCTTTCTGCTCTGCTTTAATATGGTCTGCTCAGTGCTCTCAATTGTTCCGTGAGTAATCGAGCATAGGGTAGGCAGGCTGGCTCTGATATTGAGGTTGCCGTTTCAGTTGTGAGGTGCCCACCTTTTCCGTATGTATTCTAGGCCTAGTACTGTACTTTTAGAGGGTTAGAGTGCTTGTTAGGCTACGGAGTACCTGGCCGACACCTAAAGAAGACACCGTTAACTTCCATTAGAAGGTGCCTGTTCAGGCGGAGTGACCCCCACTGAGTCACCACGCACATGTTAACCTAAAGTCAACCTGTTCACTCAAATCGATCTCTCATTCTCCATTTCTCCTACAACAAACAGTCCGGCAAAAGCAAAAAAACAGAGCACCACAGAGCACCAAAAAATACAGCCGCACAAGAATCGATACCCCATGTCTCCTACCAACTCCGATAACCCAGCCACAAAGGCTTCAGATTCGGCTTCGGCTTCGGGGGACGCCGATTTGGCCCAGGTGAGTCAAGTCCCGTTTATCTCCGTACAAATACAGCATTTGTCTCTGTCTCTGCTTTGTCTCTTTTTCTTTCCGCGTTGGTGTCATTCATCTGTCACTTTGTCACTTTGTCACTTTGAAATGCACGGACATGATGGGTACGGCAATCTCACAATTTGCCATCAACTCAAGACATGGATAGATGGTATGGGATGGGATGGGATGGGATGGGACAGCAGCAGCAAGCACCATGCCATGAATGATCTGGAGGGAAATATCTTGGGTTCCCATTCGAGCCTCGTGACTCATTCGGTCGATCGCTTCACGATTCACACGTGGCAATTGAACAACAAAGAACCCTATTCTCGGTCCCCCATCCACAATCCCATACCCGTTCAATCCATTCCCTGTCTACTCCCAATTGACTTGACTGTGCTTTGATGATCCAGGCCTCGCCCCGGCCTGGCCGAGCCAGACCGAGACCTAGACCTAGACCCAGCCAGTTGGTCGGGACCCTCTGGTTTTCGCTTGGCTGGGCTGGGCTGCCACGAGACAAATCCTCCTTGGTCTACATTCCGCATTCCGCATTCTGCATTTTACCCTCTATAGTCTGCAATGGCATTTTGACTAACCCATGGGCCGTGTGCTACCTATCTTGTCCTGCACCTGAGAAACTCTTTTGGTGTTTTTGCGGCCTTCTCTCCAACACCCTACCCGCCAAATACACCCTCCCTACTCTACTTCCTGCTGCAACCCCCATCATCATAATTCATGATCGCATGTCCAATGACTAACAGTTCTCGTGTTCTAGGCCTACCGGGACCTTGCTAGGTAAACTACCTCTCTACAGCCTCACCTCACCTCGCCTTACCTCGCCTCACCCTCCTTCTGACGTTGCAATCTCTCTCTACCTCATCCGATTTACCATCTTCTCCGTTATTTCCCCTCCCTGGTTTCCCATCCTCTCATCGGCTTCTTGGTGGCCGCACTTTGGCATCCTGTTGTCAGATCCAATTACACAAGTGCCCCATTATCCCCACGCTGTAATACCCACATCTTCTCGTCTGATCCAAATCTCGGGCGAGGATCAAGCGTCGCACGCGCCGATAATGTTGAAAAGGATATCTGTCAACCAAGGCGTAAAGGCAGTTGCCAGCGCCTCATCTACCGGTGTTTTTGAATCGAAGACTGTCTTTGGCATGATCAATGGGAGATCGGCATACACGACGTCGGCCGCTTGTCCTTGCCCATCAAGCTTATGGTTTTACTGTCATAACATAACGCATTCTTCAGTGAAGCTTATGTTGTCAACACAGAAAAATTCTTATCTCATAATGTTGTTTATGCTACTACATGGTTATGTTGTTGAATCATATATGCAAATAGTGTCGGTATAGAGTGGAAGTCTGCGACTCATGGAGATTCCCATTCCTTTCCCGCGATACCTGTACCCACGCACTACGCACCGATATCTTCACAATTTGACAAACACGATGCCTTCATTCGTGCACCCCTCCCCTCCGATTTCATCGACATAACTTTCGCCTCCTCTATCGGCCCCTTTTGCATCATGCAGTGTTGTGTTGAAGACGCAATTTTCCTAGACCCGTAACTAACATATCAATCCAGGGGCGAGCATGCAGCCACAGCCCTTGAGAATAACCTTTCAAATCTCGAGAGTAGACTCGATGCTATTCTCGCTGCCCTGGAAGCCAAAGAGGACCCTCAGTTACCCGCAGCCGCCATCGTGTCCAAGCGTGAGGACTCTTCCAAAGTCAAAGGCACAGACGATCCAAAAGACGAGCTGCCGGATGGCACCGCTGGTGATGCAGTGAAGGCCGGCAAGGACACGGCCTGAGGGAGCATATAATATTAGTAGTTCATTGGGACCACCTCGAATAGAAACTTAGACAATGGAGGAAGCAGTATGGCAGTCGGTCATAAGTCTCGTTCTTTCCCAAAGAATATCTTTCGCCTACATTATCTAAACAATAACAGATGTGGGAATATTCCCCGAATGCCATTGAAACAGACGTCCCTATTCTCACACCTTTCTTTCTCATGTTACCGCGTACTCCCCGAGCTCAGAGGCTCGTGTCTGACGCCTCATGTGGAGGACCAAAAAAAAAGAGAACAAAAAAGAAAGTCATATGAAATGCAATCAACAAATTCTTAGTGTGGAAACCCAAAAACCAATTCACATAAAAAGGGGCTCATTCTCGAATGTCGCCTTCTCCAATCGTTCGACCCTTGTTCTAGCTGCGATCGCTAACATGTATCAGGGTATTTGTGTTTATCGGTTGAAGCTTGTTCTAAATCGATATACGTCGTTGAAGCCAGCAATTGCATCGATGTAGGCTCTTCAAACAAGTATAACACAATCGTCCACCCATAAAAGTCCAGAAACGCCGTATAAGAGGTAAAGTGAGATGGATACAGCTGCCTCTTACCAAGGCCTGATAGCCAATGGGACACGAGTACAGTCAAAAAGATGAAGCCAGAAACAGAGCAACGCAATGAGCGGTCAAAGAGACGACATCTTCGAGCATAGTCCGCGAAACCGCCTTCTTGAATATTGTGATTTCCGGTCGCTTAGAACTCGAAATCTTGGTCCGATATGCTGATACACAGTGTTCACCTCAATTTCGGGTATCTGATGAAGATCGAGCAACTGGTTCGGTAGGGCCATTTGTAATATATAACGATACTGACTGCGCGAGGGCCAATCGAAAACCGCATCTCATCGATTCATCGCATGGCAGGAACGCCTTTCGGAAGGCGCGGTGTATCGACGCATATCCTGGCGTCGTCTCGTCATTGACTAAACGATCTCATGAAGGCCTGAGACGCGGGAAAAACCCAGTTAGTTGGTAAGACTCCGCATATCAGAAAGGTCGAGACGTGCTCTTGCAAGGGGATCATCATCAGTTGCTATGATAGCAGGACTCTCTTTGCCGTTTCCCAAGAGAGGGTCGCGACTCGTGAAGGAGCGAGTTTCAAGGGTAGGGCGTAGCAGACCCTGTCCGCCTTCCTTGTGTTTCGATTTCGTCTCGGCATGAAGTGCCAGTTCGCGTTCACGGTTCTTCTCGAGCAATGGGCCACCAAGAGTGGCGCATTTGAGAATAGTCTGGATGAGGTGGTTCTGCTGAAGAGGCTTGGACAAGTACTCATCCATCTGAGCCTGGATACACTTCTCTCGATCTCCCATCATGGCGTGGGCCGTCAAGGCAATGATAGGTGTTCGATGACTTCCTATGCCACGTTCGTACTCTCGAATCTTGCCCGTAGCCTCAAAACCTCCCTACAATCCAAAATGTTAGTTAAACCTGTCCGTATGTGGTTGGTGAAGGGCTGTTTGTGCAGTTCATACTTACCATAATCGGCATTTGTACATCCATGAGGATGACGTCGAACTTTTTGCTCTGTACAGCCTTGACGGCTTCCCAGCCGTTGCCAACCACCGTAACGACATGATGATACTTCTCAAGAATCTTTACCGCCAATCGTTGATTGACGGTATTATCTTCAGCGAGCAGAATCTCGAAAGATTTTGTGTTATCGGCAAGCGATGGTGTTGCTCGGTTTTCGAGAGCAGGAATCATGCCGTTTCCTAGATCAATGAGCTTGCACGGCGTTGTCATATACGACGTGATTCCCAAATCCAAGCACGACTTCAGGCTAACATGAACGACAGGCGCCAACAAAACAATAGGGAGATACTTGAAATCATCAACAGCCCGCAGCCTTCTGGCGGTGTCAATGGAATCAACCAGGATAGCATCATAGGGGAGTGAGCCACCAGTTTGAAGGCGAGTTAGAGCAGGGCTCTTCTCTGAGTCCACGACGACGGGCCTAAGACCAATCTTCTCCAGCATAGGCTTAATCGAGGCGGCGTTTTGGGACTGTGCCTTATCGACAAATAGCACTTGGTGGCCACGATAAGGACGGATCTGTTGCTCAATCAAAGCAGCGTCGTCGGGGGCGAGTCTGACCAGGCATGTGAAGTGGAACTCGCTGCCCTTTCCATGTTCACTGTCAACCCAAAGGTCGCCACCCATTAGGTTGACGAGTCGTTTAGAGATAGAAAGACCCAAACCAGTTCCGCCAAACTTTCGTGTCATGGAGCCGTCGGCTTGTTGGAACGTGTCGAAGATCAAGTCCAGCTTATCCTGAGCAATTCCTATACCCGTGTCCTGCACGACAAACTCAACTGCATACTCACCAGGGCGGACAAGGCTTTGCGTTATGCTCTCTTTGATCGTTAGGCTAACCTCGCCGTGCTCTGTGAACTTGATGGCGTTGCCAACAAGGTTGAGAATGATTTGTCTGAGACGGAAGGAATCGCCAATAACGTAGTCGGGTACGGAGCTGTCGACCTTGTAGGTGAGATCCAAGAACTTCTCATTAGCCTTGACGGCGAGAGTCTTGAGGGCGTTGAAGACAGTTCCCCGTAGTGTGTAGGGAATCTCCTCAATCACCATTCTCCGAGCCTCAATCTTGGAAAGATCCAAGATATCATCAATTATCGTCAGGAGGCTATTGGCAAGATTATTGACAATGTTAAGCATCTCCCTCTGATATTGAGTCAGGTCGGTATCTAATGTCAGTTGAGTCATTCCAATGATACCGTTCATCGGCGTTCGGATTTCGTGGGACATGTTGGCCAGAAATTCTGACTTGGTTTTGTTGGCAAGCTCGGCAGCTTCCCTGGCCTGGGTGTTGCGCTGGATAGAATCTCGTAGATTTGAAATCATCTGGTTGATCTTGCGTTTGAGCTCATCCATCTCGCCAGATGCTTCTACATCCACAAGCTTGGTAAAGTCCCCATCAGTCGCTAAGTTAGTTATATCCGAGAAAGCGCGCACTTGTGTGGTCTGTAGAGGTTAGAGCATGCCCCTTCAAAATTTCTTGGAACTTGCTTACCAAGTTGCTAGCCATGGTGTTGACATCTGTTGTGATTTCCTTCCAACGACCATCGAGGCCGCCTACATCGGCTTGTGCGCCCATCTTTCCATCAACTCCCACATCCTTGGCTACTCGTTGCACTTCGTAACAGAAGCTAGACAGGCGGTCAACCATGTTGTTTATGGTCTCTTTCAGCACTTGTATCTCTCCATTTGCCTCGACTTTGATCTTCTGGCTCATGTCGCCGTTGGCAATGGCTTGAGTAACCGTTGAAATACTTCTGACCTGAAAACATGTTAACGAAAATTGCCAATTAGTACTATTGGCAGTCGAGTTTACCTGAACAGTGAGATTTGACGCCATTGTGTTGACGTTTTCTGTGAGATCCTTCCATTTGCCTTCGACATTGGCTACCTGAGCCTGTCCGCCAAGGGTTCCGTCTGTGCCTACTTCCCTGGCGACCTTGCTCACTTCCACGGCAAATGTACCAAGACGATCCACCATCTGGTTGATGGTATCCTTCAGCTCTGCGATCTCACCCTTGACCTCGACCCCAATCTTCTTTGTCAAATCACCCTTGGCCACAGCAGTGGTAACCTTGGCAATCTCACGCACCTGTGTGGTCAGGTTCATGGCCATGCCATTGACGTTCTCGGTTAGGTCCCTCCAAGTGCCCTCGACATCGTGGACGGTGGCCTGGCCTCCTAGACGACCTTCAGTGCCGACTTCACGAGCAATTTTTGTGACTTCGCGGGCGAACTGTTGCAGCTGGTCAACCATGGAATTGATGGTTGACTTGAGCTCGAATATCTCGCCCCTGCAATCTGCTTGAACTTTTTGTGTCAGGTCTCCCTTGGCGACAGCTGTGGTAACCTTGATAATGTCGCGCACTTGAGTCGTCAAATTATTGGCCATGGCGTTGACGTTGACGGTTAGATCGTTCCACATGCCCTGCACTCCCCCAACATCAGCTTGCCCGCCTAACATGCCTTCGGTTCCGACATCTCGAGCTACACGAGTGACTTCAGAGGCGAATGTTCGAAGTTGGTCCACCATGGTGTTGATGGTCTGTTGTAGTTGTAATATCTCGCCTCGGGCAGGTCGTTCAATCTTCTTGGTAAGGTCGCCATGGGCTACAGCGGTTGTAACAGATGCAATTTCTCTCACTGTAATACTTGTTAGCTACGTGACAACCCTCACAGATTCTGGACAAGACAACAAACCTTGATCAGTCAGGTTCTGTGCCATGACGTTTACTGCACGGACGATTAGCAATTGCCTCATGGTGGGAGTTGCACGAAGGAGTTATACCGTTGTCAGTCAATTCTTTCCATGTTCCGTCAACACCTCCGATGCGGGCTTGGCCACCCAGCAATCCTTCGGTGCCGACTTCACGAGCCACTCGAGAGACTTCACTAGCAAATATTTGCAGTTGATCCATCATAGCGTTGATGGTACGCTTGAATGTTGTAATTTCAGGGTCCATTTCCACAGTGTTCATGCGGACCTTCATGGTTAAATCACCGCGAGCAACGGCGGTAACGATTTCGCCAATTTCTCGCAAAGCTTTTTGGAAAGCCTCGTTGGCCTTTTGGTGCTTCCAAAGCTCACGCTCCAGAGTGGCGATACGCTCTTGCTCGAGGATCTCAAGGGCTCGCTCCTGGAGCTGCTTCTGCTCCATGAGCTGGGCATTTACACCAGCGAGCTCCTGGCGTTGACTATCGAGCAACTTGGACTGGTCGTCCACATGGTCTCGAAGTCCTTCGAGGGCTTCTTCGGTCAGCTGATAAGTAGGCATATGCGGAGAGTGCAGACTACCTTGGGCGGGAAAGACTTTGGGCTTGGGGCGGGCCGCCACCGCAAGAGCCTCTTCGCCGAAAAGGGTGTCAATAACCTCGTTAGGTGTATCTGGAAATGGAGAGGTAGCTGAGGCCTGGCTCTCGAGCTTTCCAACACGCAAAGCGAGATTCTGAAGCTCCAACTCTAGCTTGCGTTTGGCGGGAGTGTCGGGCCCTGGCAGCTGTACCTGGGAAGCTACACCAACTGGTATCGAGTTAGGTGGTCGGGTATCTGGAGCAATCGAAGCGACAATCGAAGCGGCGGCGGCGAGAGCCGCATCGTCAACCATCGTCATGGAGATGAACTGCTAAGCCGCAGTCAGGCAATACGATAAAACCCTTGTTTGTTTTCTTGTTTCCGGCGGCGCAAGGTCGAGAGTCCAATGCGGACGTGCAGGTATATAGTATAGGTTTACGGCCAACAATAAAGGGTCGGGTTGATGAGTGGTAGATAAAATTCGAAGTACGATGCGAGGTAGGATGATGACCAAACTAAGGACACGACAGAATTCGACTGGGCAGCATCCTCGATCGTCGAGAGTTGTAGCTGGTCGCAGTACGATACACCGGGTGACGGCGGGCGATGGCGCCGTGGGATTACGGGCGGGAAAGAGACCAGACTGGTGGAAGCAAAACCGTTATGGAAACCCTGAGCGAATAACAGACAAGCCGGGAAAGAGTTTATCGAAATCGCACCGAGCCTGTATCGTGGTCAATGTCGTCGGAGGCTGAATGGCGATATCGCGACAGGTAGTGAGGATTGAGGAGGAAAAGATTAGGCTGAAAGTCCAACGAGCCGTTTGCGAGTTGACTGAAGCGGGCGTAGTGTAGTGTAAATGGGGTGAGGGATTGGGATAAGGGACGGAGCAAAGTGCTCCAAAGCTAACAGCTGGAGAGGGGATAAACCCAGAAGAGGACAGGACAGGACAACGGGTGGCCCCAGCTGCAGCGGTGGCAGCAAGCACTGGGCTGCTGCAGCCCCGGGGTGGGGTTCCAACGTCGCTGGATCGGTGGAAGTACAGTCGGGTACCTAAAAAAGAGCCTAGCATGCCTAGTCTTCCACTGGCAAGAGAAGTCTCAAGCCTCTACATTTTCCACGAG
This sequence comes from Fusarium sp. VM40, assembly GCA_954870535.1. Classification (NCBI taxonomy): domain Eukaryota; kingdom Fungi; phylum Ascomycota; class Sordariomycetes; order Hypocreales; family Nectriaceae; genus Fusarium; species Fusarium sp. VM40. Next base: position 4,199,571 of record CATPAH010000017.1, read on the forward strand.
ACCACGGGGATGGCAGTATTTCCCAGTTGGGTCGGTTCAAGGAAGATCCCTCGGTCGCTACACAACAGTACGAGGTGAAAAGGAGGGAGACAAAGAGATAAAAGGCGGAGCCAACCAAGCCGTGCTAGCGTCTGATCAGGTATAGTAAGGTTCTCTTTTTGAAATTCAGGCGTGTTTGCCTCTTGATAGTATAGGTTTCTGTCACTTCCCATACAAAATTACTCGTGTCATATGAAAACGACTTCGGCTGTTGCGAAAGACGATGGACCCTGCTGTGGAAATTTCAGCTACATACGCATGCCGATACTACACTACAACTACTACGTAGTAGTTTTCAGCAATGTTAGATTGCACTGCAATGTGATCTACCTCCTAACTAATTGAGCCCTTTGAAGTCTGAAACTTGGAGCATGGGACTATCTTTCAACAGTGGAGTGGAAGTTCCGAAAAGAGTAGTGAAGGGAGAGATCACAGCAGGGAGTTCTTAAGCAGGGGGCGGTGCAGTCGCTGTCTGCTGTGCAAAGCAACACCATGATTCCTTTTGCTAGGGATAGTGGCGTTTATAGAAATTGGCCACCTTCTACGGAGTATCTGTCAGTAGAGTTTTGTGAGCTACTGGCCTGAATACCTAGTTCCGTTTGTACCTAGGTGTGCAGAGTTCTTCTCTCTTATATTCGGCTCAGCAGCTTCATAACGTCGACCCTCTCCTCTCAGACTCGTTGCAACATGAATATATCAGCTTTACCAATGTCTCTATCAATTTCCTAGTATCTACCAAGATATAGCAGAAGTACAGGCTGCCTCCCGAACGGAGAATGTATACAATGTCGGTTTTTCGACAGGGGCACTTCTGGGGAAATCTGAGTCTTGAAGGCCAATAGCACAACCCCTAAAGAACCTCCCCGCCCCTAGTGCAGGCTCATAATTCATAACTAGCAGCTACCCGACTAGCCGACTGAGGGACTGCAGTGGGAGTGGATAGAGGGTAGACAAGCATGGACCTTCCAAGAGAGTGTACTCCGTTCGGATAACAGCTTCCATATATCCATCTGGAAGGCACTTATACTCACCTATCGAGATTCAGACATGTGCCTTCCATTTCCAGGTTGATGCCAATTAACCAAAGAAGTAAGTACCTACCTAGGTACTTACCTTAGGTAGAGCACATACCTTAACAATCTCTTCAGACCAAGTCAACATCTTATTCTCTTCTCTTATTCCGCTCAGGCGAGAGACGCTGTTATTTTGTCTGCGCCGCAACTGTTTCCCGTTACGACATTTCATTGGTCTGCCCGTTTTCAGTGCCTGTCAAAGCGGTCAAATGGCTCCGGGCAGTGGCTGGTGGCATGCATCTTCTCATGAGACTTGGAGGTTTGACTAAAGTCAAATCATACAATCCTTGTAAATTAAGTGAACAAAGCCGAGACTATCACATTCACTAAATGAGTTGACAGGAAGTTCCTCAAGAAGCCAGTCGTTTTTGTTTCACTTTCAATCCTTGGCCAGAGCCGTTTCCTACTCCTACTCTTTTTCATTGTTGCTTGTGGATGCCCGCCCAACACCACTCACAACCATCTATCCGCCATTCGAGCCAAGCTACGGATAGGCCTACCAAGACCGTTGATGTGGGGTGACACTAAACCCTTTGCACTGTGGCAACACTTTACTGTAAGCGAGGGAGATTTGGAGGCAGTGGATGGTATCAAAAAGTCTGATTGGACCCTTCTTTCGAAACATGTCTCTCATTTTGTTCCGCGTAACCTAAATTGTTCAACATGCAGACTACTCTCCATTCAACACAGCTAATCATCAATATTCCACTCAGAGATTGATATGGACGGACCCTGGTGGAAGAACTAGTAAACGATTCCCTCGCCGTTCAAGCATGCCCCCTGGCTCGGCCCATAAGAGGGATTATTCCCGTACCCATTCGCTACCCTTATTCGCTCTTAGCCACAGTTCTTGTGTATAGGTAGTACGCCCGGAGTACTCACATGTGGTAGCCTCTCAGTCTTCGGTGCAGGGGCTATACGATTGCTTGGCTAATATGAGGCTACCGACGAGAGCCGCTATGATTGCACAAGGAAGCTCGCTGATACCGAAGACCCCAATAATGAAAATAGATTTCCGGAGATTTTGGCTGACTGTCGGGCGCTGTATTCGCACCGTGCGACTATCCCAACAGATACTTACTTACTGTTATCGGACTCCTCTGGCCCCCGCAGCAGGCAATGAAAGCTAAGCTATAACTGCTGGCTCCTTGGCCACGAGGGAGCGTGCCATCGCCGAGTTTTAATGGCGTTTGTGCAATGCCATCACAGCAGGGATAGCCATTTGATTTGATGAGCATTGTGATGGACAGTGTCTTATGTTTCAGGCAAGGCTACTCGAGGCGCCGCCTAAATCATGACTAGGTAGGGCATACTCCGTACCAGTCCTGTGATTCTGCTTGTGGGACACGCAATCGCAGTAGACTTCTGAAGATTAAGGCGACAATACTCGTACAGCTCTTGCATCTCCAGAGGCGGGCAAGCCCAATATTGGCATGCCGGGAGGGGGACCGTCTGTCAACCACAAAACCCACCCATCCACAAGGAAGCACATGGAGACCCATCTGCTGGTGCCTCATTTCTCCCAACTTGCTCACAAGAAAGAATGGGCAAAAAGATCAGATGGGCACGGATGTCCAATTGTTTACGGATAGCGGTATCTTGGGCTCAGGGGTCGTTGCTGGCAGTGGGACTTTACCAGGATCGGGTCAGCCACCAACGTCATTATGCAGCTACGGGAGGCCGGTTTCTTATTCGTCGATCAGGGGACCCTTGATCTTGATGGTGGGTTTTCTTCGAAGTCGTGGACTTTAACAAATGCGGTTCAAGCTTGGCCATTGCTCGTGTTTGATGCCAGAAGGATCCTCCCTGGTACGGAAAGGGATCTGTGCGAAATTCTCCCCAATCACACGCACAGTATGGATGTGACAGAGAAGCCTCCTCTGTGTCTGTTTGGCGTGTTTGGCAAGTTCGAACATTTCGTCTCTGCTTTCGGTACCTCCATGTACAGTGTGCATCAACAAGGGCCTGCTTCTACACTATGCTTTCCATGGCGCCAATCAGTCCCTCTTTTCAAGATTGCTGGCTACTGGTCCAAGTGAAGGTGCTTCGAAAGCCATTCATCCACTCAAGACTTGTATGGTACCTCGCCTTCAATGACTGGGATCGACAGAAATCACAGACAATACGAGAAGGGAGAGAACGAAGGGTTGGAATGGAAATTCAACACGTTTTCTTCAAGTGTACACAAAAAACCAATACTTATCTGCCTGTCTTGCTGAGATTTAGCAACCACCGTGTTGGAGAATATCAGTACATGGAGGATGCTTCACCTCTACTTTAACTGTCGTCAATCATTAATGCACTGGTGCCCGCTGCTTCGGGCACTGGGAGTGGCTATCCAGTACTGCAAAATCCTCCTGGGTTCCGTCTTTTCTAGACTTCACAAAGTCGATGCCTAAGTCGACACCTATCAGTCAGTCTCAGTCATTCCAAATGGGGCTCAGCCAACACCATCTAGACGAGAATCGCCACTGAAATAGTCCAGGATAAACGGACCCGAGAATAATGTCGAGCTTCATTGTCGGAGCCGCCACTTGGTGAGCACGAGTGACAATTGTGCAAACCCAACCAAGCTAGGGCTCAACGATAATATCGGCTCATATCCACTCTATACTACGTAGTCAGAGGGAGGATCTCTCTCCGCGATAAGTGGCTCTGCAAGTTTTTAACTTATGTGCACGATGATAATTATATCGTCTAAGCAGTGGCAAAGGGATGAAAACTTGTTGGCTAATAATGCTCTGATATCGCACACTGAACTTTGTTAAACGGGACTACATTCCGATTGCCTGGTACGTTATATCGACAGCACAGGATCATCACTCCAAATCTTACCTTACAGGGGTTGATCAGCACACCATAATTCAGCATGAGGGGGACAAATGTGAATGGGAAAAGTATCACAAAAGATAAAGATAAAAAGAAACTACTGCCGGGGGCCCCTTTCTGAGCAAAATAATAACACATTATTTGGGTAACAGTCGCTCCGCTCTTTGACAACCTTTGACCACGGACAAGGCGGCGCAAGCTCAGTGGGGACTTTCCAGGTTAGGCTGGACCCTCAAAAAAAGGACCCTGAAAATGCTGTCATTCTTCTCATGTCAGCGGCGGTCTAGCTCTTGGTTGGCAGGGTCCAACAGATACTAAGTCATCACTAGCTGGAATTTTAATGGGCTTCCCCCCCCCCCCTGGCATCAGGGCTATTTGCGCGCCTCCAATTTTCTCTCGACCTTCGAACAGTTGAATACGGAGTCATGGAGAGAGAGAATCTAGAGAATATATGCACTTATGCTTTAGTCGGATTCTCGGTATAAGCGACGAAGTGGATAAGTGGCTTGTGATTCATGCCTGCGTGCGTGCTAGGGAGCCACTAATATCATCTTTGCCCTCTGCGGGAGGCGTCTGTTGTGGAAGGCAGCAAAACAGCCTCAAAATGCTCATAAGACGGTTTGACCCTGAGTTAAACCAAGGCAGGTATAGTAATGTTGCGCTTCATCTGCCCACCGAGCGCCACTTCAGCTCGGCCGAGTTTCACAATATATCCTTTTGGACATCTTGACGAAATGGCTCGTGTATGGAAAATTACCTGAAGTTGAGCTGGCGATTGTGCTTCCACATCATTTCACCCTTAATCGCGACTACTTCGGAGATCGGCAGTAGATAGATTACCCTTGGTGGCGCCCATGGTTAGGCTGGATCTTGCTGATCTTGCTGATGTTGCTTGTTCGTTGAGCGGTGACGATTTGTACTCCAACGGTGGGAGAAATCCTGGTACAGGGTAGTTACATAAAGAGCCACTGTATGCATGGGTTTAACAGATGTGCATTGAGCCTGTACTCTCCGAGTTCTCTTTGACATTACAGTTCCTTTTGTCAAAATGGCCTTATGCTAACGATAATCAGTCTGAGTAATAGAGAACGGTCTTGACACTAAGTGTTGGAGTGAATATAACCAGCTTGACATGTACCCCGTAGAGGAGGATACCTATGAAGCACATTCATCATAAAATCGACTCAATCTCATAGTCTGTAAACATTCTGCTCGTCTTCCGGCTACGCCAACATCCCATACAAGTCGATATTGCTCATGTCCAATAAATACACTGCAACCAGCCTCGCTGCCTACACGAATGAGGGTATCTGATCCTGTCCCAACCAGATAGATATCAACAAAAACGCAACCCAAAATACAGCTCCAAACCCCTCGGGCGTCATGTCCGATGGGAACCCATCCTATTACTACTGCAATGTCCATAACCCCCCATAGTACAGCCCTTTATCGCCTGGGCAAGTTATTCCGTCCAAAATTACCACCAAAAGCAGGTCCTGCTGAAGAGTTCCAGCCCTGGGTCACACTGTTTTTGACAATAAGTGCTGCTGCAGCGGTTGCAGCTTGCCTCTCTTTCTGGCGATGCCTGTCTCTGAGGTATGGTGCTGCCTCTGGTCGCATGCGGAGGATACGCAAAATCATATCATCGCTTGGATCCGCTTGCGCCTCGCGCCGTTTCGCCTCCTTGGCCTTACGCATAGTGCCTAGGTTGCGGCTCATCATTATACTCTTGCCGCGTCTGATGGTACCCATGCTTGCAAAGGACCCTGCTCCACCCAGTGATGCTCCGAGAGCAGCTGGAGCCGACAGACGGTTACTCTGCGAGTTCTGCTGCTGAAGAGCCAGACGTGCCCGCTCTGTTGTCGCGGCTGCCATTCTTTCCGACTCGCGAATCAAACTGTTAGTATCCTCAAAGTAGAAGAAGTTCAGCGAGGCAAGCTCGTGCCACTTAGGCGACTTGAGCGTTTCGGCTGGAACACCTAGCTGCTCTCCGGACTCGTCTCTGGCATTGAAAAATTGGAAGAGCAGGTCCAACCAATGGTAAACAATGTCAAGCTCTTTCCGTGTAAGAGGTCGCTGTTGAGAGGGCTTCTCCGACAAAGGCGGTACTAACAGGTTCTCAATGACCATCAAGACCTCCTTCCATAGCCGTGCCATGACGGCATCCATCGTAGCCTTGGTCAGTGTCTGCTTCATAATTGCAAAGTTCTCGTCGAAGTAGGCAAACAGCGGTGCTAAAGCAGCCTCCACTTGAGCCGGAGTTGTAGTGGGCACGACCGAAGCGCGTTTCTTCCAAAGATTTGTGACAGAGGCGCCCAAGCCGCCGGTACCCAGCAAGTGCCGGAGCGTCTCTAGGGACAGGGTGTGGTTAATCTGGGAAGTGAGCTATCGAGGGTTAGTATATCTACCAAAACTGCATGTGAGATATTCTTACCTTATCCGTGACCTTTCTGACCATGTCTCTCTCGGTGCGTTTTAGATGTCGGAAGGCCTTTCCAAAATGAAACTGAATGTCGTCTCTCTCGCCCTCCATGCTGACTCTTATGAGTAGTCGGCCCTGTGAGTCCAAGTCAAGCCAGAACTCTCGAGGCAAATAATCACTGAAATGGACGGGATCGAGTTTGAGAGATGTTCGTCCGACATAGTCGTGGTCACCGAAGGTATCATAGTCCCATATAGTTGCAATCATGTTGACAGGACCTTGAACCGTGACGTCAAAGGTTTCATCCCAACGTGGATTGAGACTCCTCTGTATGATCCTCGTCTTGTGTAATCGCTTTTGATATTCGTCACCAAAAACCACATACGGATCGCTGTAGCCATTGGTGTCGCACGCCTTAAGATCTTCGGCCTCGACTACTTTGACCGTGAATGTGTATTTGTTTGGTCGGCGGGACTTCTTTTTAGGCCCATCAAGCTTATCCAGAAGCGCAGCACAAGCATCGGGGTCCATAGCCCGTTCTAACTTGTCAAGTTCCTGCATAGCATATTCGATGTTATTGAGTTTGACAAAAGACTGATAGAGTTAGTTTTATTTGCTAAGAAGCATACCACAGATTGACTCCTTACCTCAGAATAAAACTGGAACGGCTCAACACGATCCCTGTTGTTCCAGGCATCCTTTGCATATCTCATCCATTTCTCCTGAGTGGTCTGGTTCTGTGCTGCTAACTCCTCGGCTGAGGGACGGTCCATCTCCTTTCCAAACCTTTGATCAACAAGTTCGCAGTATTTACCAATGCCTGCAGCAAATGCCTTGGAAAGCGATGTCATGAATCTAGCATGGTGCTCATCGTTACCCCAGTTGAGATTGAAGATAGTGTCGAGAGTTTGGTTGAAAAGCATGAACATGTCAATAATGGAGACACTGTGCCTCTCTGAGTCTCGTGGGATGTCTTCTGGGTTTTCAGTGCGTACTTGGAACTGGTCCTGCTTGACGGCTTGCTCGACATAATCCTCGACTCTGTTTTCGGCAGCACGAACCCATCGCCACACGAAATCGACCAAAAGATTCTCGACGTTGAAGGAGAAGGGCCGGTCAGGTAAGGAATCGTTATGGATTCGACGAATCGCAACCAGTTCTCTGTACAAGTCGAAGCCATCTTGTATATCGAGTTCGGTACCAGTCTCCTGGGCCATTTCAAGAATGGACTCGATGATGGCGTTTGCATCCTCTTCGAATCGTGGGAATACCTCTTCCACTAAAATCTGAAAGGGGTTCACACTCATGATTTCAGGATTCTTGCTGTAACGCTTGTTGATCCTTTCGCAAAGCTTGATGACTGTTTTGCCCAGCTTGACTACGTTACCAAAATGCCAGTCATTTCGGTCCGCTGATATTTCCTTCTCCATATACTGGCGGTAGGTCTCCTTAGCCTGGTCATGAAGACGATGGCTGAGGTGTTCCGCGAATTCTTCAGTAGCCTCTGGTTTAGGAGAGAAGCATGGGTCGTTGAAGATGTGGCTGCCCAAGATGTATTGAACAACACCAATCTGAGGTGGCTTCGTGTCGTAACACTGCTCCATCCGGTCATAGAGGTCACGGAGCAGTGTCTCTTGAAGAGTGTGGAGAGTGCTCTGGTATACGGCAAAGTCATGCACAGTCCAGCGGCTAGGATCAATCTCAGAAAGAGGTGCACAATAGTTTGTTATATGCGGGGGTTTCTTGACTTCTGGCAATGGCGTTTTGATAAAGTCAAAAACAGAATCCAACTCTTCAGGAAGTAATTCTCGATCCAAGTAGTTGCGCGAGGCGACCTCGAGCAGAGCAATGAGTCTAGAGGATTGAGGCACTCTCCATCTCACGCACAGCTCTGTCAAAAGGTCCATAGATTGTTTCGATAGAGGCTGATAGTCCTTGTCAGGGTCGCTATTGATCTGATCATAGGTCATGGCATGCTTAAGGATATACTTGAAGAACGCCCTTGAGTCTGGAGGGACAAATGTATAAATATTGTCCTCGACTGCTCGAATACTGGTATCACCAAGGTTTAAAGATGCAAGATTGATAGATGGATCAAAGCCCATGGATGCATCGAAGGCTGGATCACTGTAGGTCGACTGGGGTCGGCTGGAGTAGCCTTTGTCGACGCTATTGTTGGACGATTTGGCAAGCTCCGGCTTGGCAGTTAATATGTCAAGCATCATTTGTGACAGGTGGGGGGATTCGGCCTTCTTCCATTCAAGAAAAGCATCCTCAAGGTCAAAATCATCGCTTCTCAGGGCGCCAGGCATATCTGAGTTGAGCCTGTGCTGGTAGGACTTGAGGTCTTTCAGCGCAGCCTCCTCTGTCCATACTCCTTTGTTGTCGTTGATCTCGGCTTGTGCTTCTGAGAGACTCAACCCAAAGATTTTGACTACCTGTTGGACTAGAGGCATGTCTTTGACATCATAACTCAAGGGGACGACAACCTCGATAGTTGTACCGGCACCATCTGAACCACCACCGACCAAGTTCTGATCATTCGTGAGGAGCTTCTTCTCGAGAGTGTTCAACTTGGACATGAGTTCAGTCTTGTCGCGATCGTGACCCTGATCTCGAAGAATGGTGGCAATCAGACGGACAAATAGGGCGAGATGTCGGTCAGGTATGAGTTTCCAAGAATCGTCATCAGGAGCGGCACCTTTCTGGGCTGCCTTGGTGGTAGATGTGTAGAACATGAGAATGAGAGGCTCAAGCTTCCTTTCTTTGTCGATAGTTTTACGAAAATTCCTCTCGGAGAAAGTGGTATAGGCTTCTGCAAAACTTCGCTTGACCGCGGCATCGTTATAACCTGGGAGGCGTTCGCTGCCCCTCAACACGCCGCCGCATCGTTCGAGCAAAGCGTTTGTGAAGTTGTGAGGTAGCTTGAAGCTTGAGGAAGAGCCTGATGTGAATTCTTGCACCAGTGCGCCAACACTAGTATGGGTTCGTACGGGTTGCTTTGGAGCCGGGACATATTGTTTTCGCTTGGCTTTGGGCTGCAAGAGATAGTGTAGATAAGCCGACCGAAGAGCGAAGCTGCGAGCTTCATCATGTTCGACAACAATAGGCTGGGCCCTGGAGGCTGCACGAGCTCTACCAAGGTCCCTGCTGCTGCCCATGCGGCGGCTCGGGTTATAGGAACGTCGGAAATCTACCGACATGATCGCGAACGAGGGGGGATGTGACGGCGATGGCGATGAGGGTGGCGATATCGTAAGGATAAGTCTAAGTGCCTAGATAGTGAGAATGGCGATTGCTCGGGACGCGAGATGCTACCTAAAATGGTCTATGTCCACGCGCCCCAGCTCATGACACTGACTGTCGTTCAGAATGTGAGATAGTGTCAGCAAGGTTGATGCTGATGGCAAGTTGTAGGTTTGAACAGGGCAAGGGCGAAAAGGAGCGAGGGGTCCTGTGCTGGATGAGGTCGATGCAAACGAAGCAACAAATGTGCGGTGAGTATATTCCAATGGAATGACAAAAACCATGCGCTGCCCTGTTCGGTACTGTAGGACGACAAAGTGTGTATATGATTCGCTTGGGATATGGAATTTGTTAAGGGCGGTTATGGGATGGAGACTGACGGTGAAGCATGGACAGCTGGAGGTCAGAGCCCCCCAGTCGCCTGCGCTCCTTCCGTTGGATTGATTGATCCCTGTACTCCGTAGCACGTAGTACGTCAAGACTCAGAGGTCAAAGATCCAGTAATAAAAAGGCAACACAGCAGCGATAGATGGCACGGTCTTTGTTACCTATGAGAGCACCTCTGTACCAAGGTACGGATACTTTGCAATTGAATAGCTGAGAACAAACAGCACTCAATGGAGCACAGCGTTAAACAGTAACATTGCATTCAATAAAGCTCTACATATAATGAGGAATTGTACGTGATGTTTGATCCGGAGACACAAAGCCTAAAACGCGACCTAAAACCCAAAGCGCAGCCCAAAATAAATAGAAAGTGCCCAGCTCAGCCCAGCCGGAGCCCACAGAATGGGGTACAACGTCATCCTTTCAGCCATGTCCTTGTACTGTAGCGTCGCCAACGGACTGGACCCTGAAGAGCGCTAATTTGGCGCTACAGCCAATGGAAACAATCCGATGTGTGGGCGCTTCGTGAAGAGAGCGCCAAGCGTCAGAGCCATAGCCGCTTGAAATCCAATTCCCTAATGCATGGGATTCCGCTACCTGCTATGTAGCCACCCAGTTTCGATATAGAAAACGCAAACTGAGGTTGTACGTGAGAATAGAAACAGCCATAGCAACACCCAATAAAGATTACAGTCTAACATCTAACCTCTCCAGCTGGTATGTCCTTTCATCACTTTGTACATACTCCTCCGTGTTCCATGTTCATCATCCATGCAAGATTCCTTTCTTCATTCCTTTTACCTTGCATTTTGGTCATTAGCTTAACCTAGTTTATCTTCCCTTATTCACCACAGTAAGACGAGAAATAGCATAGGCACGGATAATGGTAATAGAATAAGCACTGGTCGAGACTTTGTTCTAAAAAAAACGTGAACTCAGCATCTTCAGCATACTTTTACCGGCTTATACTGTTGGCCTCCCACATCAAGTGGATTGCTTAAGTATCGCAATCATGGGTCACTCCATGAGGTACGATTTACTCTCGCTCAACGTGACTCGGAGCATCTTGCGTTGGCGTAGATATCATACACTACGTATGGTTGCAGACCATTGGAGAGTTGGTCACTATCTAACAAGAGGAGGGCTTACGCACAGTATCTAGGTAGGCTTGCAAAAGTTCCGATAATTTCTTTCTTTTTATATATGATCTTGTATAATCTCAGGGTGAGACTAAACTATAGAACACTCTATTCATGATATGTTTTATAAATATGTATTAAATATATTCCTGGTTGGCTTGTTGTCGGACTGTTTGTACGGGACTGTGCAGCTCTCAAAAACTATCATCTGTATGAATCTCGTGTCTCGATAAACACATTGAACAAGGTGGCACACGAGGTTGCGAGGGTCGTGACGCTGTCGCATCTTGTAAGCAACTATCAAGTACGATAGGACTTATTGTCATGTGAGCGGCATATTTTTGTATCTTTTGCTCTGGTTTCAAACACCTGACTCATGAAGGATGACGAGCATTTATTTGGCGATTGGGCAATGAACTGGAGGATCCGAACCTCACTACAGACAGGTGACAGGCTCTGGCGTTAAACTGCGTAAAGAGATCTGCAACAGGAGTTCCTTGTCAGGAAACCCCGAATGTTAAGCTAGGGTCAGGCCGGTACCCCTGTCGCATGAAAAGTACCTAATAGAATGTGCCTATCCGTAGTTGTCAGTATGATGAGAGACAAAGACTCATGGTGTCTTCAATAGACCGTCATTGCAATGTTGGTTTGGGATAATACTGGTGCGTCTTGATTTGTCCGTCCTGAATCGAAGCGCCCACAACAGCGGCGCCGTTATGTTTCAAATTGATGCATGCATGCATGCAACTGAGTCTCCCCCGGTTTTGGAGGGTCTACAGGTACCCTACGGAGTAATTACCTGACCTCCACTGGCACTTGGCTGGCCTTGGCTTGAGTTGCAGGTCAACCTCTTATCGTCTTTGTTAATATCAATGACTGTCGAACACGATTCATCAACGTACATTAGAAGGGAGCAAGCCAGTTGACTAAATTAGAACAGAACTAGATTACCGAGGACTGGTATCTGTTTGAGAATGATGGTCGTTTGACCTATCTACAATAGCAAGGGGCTCAAACCGGCTAAAGACCAGTTCCCTGTTTCTTAGTGCTTGAGCGAGTGCTGATCCGTCGGCCTGAACCTGAACCCGGCGAAGAAGAGCTCAGGAAGTTCAAGTAGAAAAGAGAGAGTAACTAGTTGGCACGTATATCAAATAAGAGCCGCTTATGGTGCTGTGATAAGAGAACTCAAAATGACTGATACTCAGGCTTGGTGATTCAATATGGACACCGTCAATTATAACAACAAGAGAGTAAAACTCCTATCAGCGTTAGTCACTGTAGTAGCTAAGTAGTCAGATCCGCAGTTGTCGACCAACACCGCGAGCTATTATTCGTATGCAGCTTTGGCATCCACCCACATTAAGATTGCATCTCGCATGTACATGCCGCACTATGTGCATCAGATTGGCCTATGTTTGACAGCACAAACCACTGTTGACTCGTATACACTGGCGTAGTAAAGTAAGATTTATTATATTGTATTGAAAGCATCCGCCAGACCGTACGTAGGTACGTAGTATGTACTCAAACACAGGACAGTTGGGAACTCTGTATCGTCAGACAACGGGCCTTTTCTTACTTGCCCGTGCTGGCCGTCAACTGTCAAATAGCCCGGTAAACTGTCGATGGAGTTGTGGGGGGCTTTTCAACCAAGGATGGATCCTTGTATTGCAACGAAGGCAGTGTTCTTTTGTAGACGTATACTACCTACCTAAACCTCGAAATCTGCATTCAAATACTAAGGCATTCTGTATCCGTACCTTGGTCTACCTTAGTAGGCTTTCAACCTTCCTCCCTCCTCTCTCTTTGTACCTTCCCGTTCGAGCTTTTACACATCCCCTTTACACTTCTGCTCCTCGACCGCAACCTAATCTGCATCAACACTCGCATCAACATCGTCGATAACATTACGACTACAACAGGCAGCAGCACTTTTTATTATCGCGAGAGTCGGCAAGTTTGCGACTGCCTGGCTTGACGCGCACGCCAAATCCAACACATTCAAATATTGCTTGTTTGACCTTGGCGCACTCAGTACCTGATACATCACAGTCAACAATATCTTACCTTAGTTACCTCCTGGCGGCCGATTGACGAGTGGTCGCAAAATAGCCACCAGATACCGACTCTACCTACACCCAATCGAGGTTCGAGTGGGCCATTCCGGTTGGCTCAGCGCCAGATGACGGCCTCCCCTGTCCCGCCCTGAGCCCCGCGCTACCACTTTTTGTACCGGCGCCATTCTGCCTGTTGGCTACAACAGCTCGTCGCTGTCACGGTGTCACGGTACCGCCTGTCGTTGTGCGCCCCCCAGCGTGTGCTCGTCACTCCAGTCCATCTTAAAAGATCCCCGACAGCTCCAGCCACTCGACCTGGCCGCGACTGTATTCGTTCCTCAACCCTCGTCGTCCTCTTGATCTACTTTGACGATGGGCATCGTCAGCAGCAAGCCCGAAGAGGGACCTGCTTTATACCTGAGAGACCAGAATCGATGTATGTTGTCCTTCCCTTCCCCGCCTTTCACCTGGTTCTCTATGGAGTCCTGCGCCGAGGTCATGGTTCCCTACTTTAACTGACCGACTCTGTTCTGCAGTGAGTATATCGTCCTTAGTTGTCACAAATCCACGGAAGCGCATTTCTATAAACGTTACTCCCAATGGATTTCCTGCTACTAGAATATCCGCTCAAAAACCACTCAACGACACATCCCCTATAGAATTTGTTCAGGTAGATTGCGCCGGTCCTGAGACCTTTGTTTGCGGCTCACCTAACCCGTCGCAGGATCCCGATACTTCAAACCCATCCGCAGTGCCAAATTTCCTAGTTAAGCTCAGTAACGATGACGAACTCATATTCTCTTTCACATTTGTCATGCGTCAGGCACACCTTGCGCAAGGCGCAACATCCTCCGACGCAACATCTACCCCAATCGACACCAGCATATCAGGCCTAACGTACGTCTACGCCTCAAACCTCAGAGAGGTCGAGAACCTGGTGACCCGAGAGTTTCATGCGGACCCAAACCTTCACAGAAACGCCAACGTAGCCTTGGTCGGCGATTATTCTACAGGAGGAAGCCCATCAGTATCATTCGAATGGACTTGGAAGTGGAAACCCCCAAAGCCCGCAGAGGACAAGGGCGGCGGTTGGAGAAATTCGTGCAGTGTACTTTGCCATTCATCCCATATACTACATGTGTACTAATTCAAGTTTAGTTCGTCGAGTATGACCCTCGAGCTCACCGACTGCACACCTTAGCGAGCTTCTCCTACTTCGTTGCAGGTACTAACACTCGAGATAACCTTTCTCTCTTACCTACTCATGCTTTTCCAGGCACCCCTGCGTCGCTGAGCCACCCGAACTCGCCATCACCTCCGTTCCTCCTAGCATCTCCGCCGAAGATTCGAGTTGCCTCGTCCCAATCAGTCGATTCCCGTATGACCGTTCCTGATATGCTTGACGAGCCAGTATCACCTCTTGTTCCGACAGCCGAAATGCCCCTTACCCCAGGGCTTCCACAGTTTCAAGAAACTGTCAAAGTGGATGTAGCTTGTCCCAAACCAGGTGAAGAATCAATGGTTAGCGACGATGGCCCTGTTTTCCGAGCCACACTCAAAGCTCTCGAGCAAAAGACGGGCAATATGAGGACGCAGATGAAGAAGGTTCTGAAGAAGGCAGAGCATGCACACTCTTGTCAGATCGAAGCCAACGACGCCTTCCTTGCATTTGTGGATGCGTTGCGAGACGCTGCATCAACCAATGCCAACGCCGTCCAACCTGCTCTGGAACATTACTTCGATAGAATCGCCCGAGAAATTCTGTCCTATGAGCGCCAAAACACTTACAACCTTCAAAAAATTATCATCGAGCCTGTGACAAAGCTGTACCAGGTCGACATCAAACAAGCCGAGTCGAAGAAGCGAGACTTCGAGGAGGAAAGCAAAGATTATTATGCATACGTATCGCGCTATTTGGGGCACCGTCAAGATTCTGTCAAGGCTAAAAAGCTTGCGGAAGCCGATTCCAAGTACCAAAACAAGCGGCGCATGTTCGAACTTAAACGATTTGACTATTCTAGTTTCATGCAAGACCTTCACGGCGGTCGTAAAGAACAAGAGGTTTTGTCCCATCTTACGAGATTCGCTGCTTCCCAGACACGAGGCTTTATGGCTACTGCGAAAAAGATTGAGGTTCATCTGCCACAACTAGAGGCATTATCTAACGAGGTCCAAGAAGCCGATAAAGAGTATCAGTATCAGCGACGTGAACGCGAGGAGAAGAGACGCCTTCTTGAAAAAACCAACACGCCCTACAAGGAACCTGAACAAGGCAGCACTACGAGCAATATGCCTATCAATTACCCAAGTAATGGCAATACGGGCAACACATCGGATTCTGATCTGGGCCGTGCCGATAGCACCGGATCCCAACTGCATGTTGGCTCGCCAGGCATTCCTTCAGGTGTGGAGCTATCTAGATCTCCTGGTAGTCTTGGTCAAACGATTGGAAGCCCCTCTGCTGCGTCTAAATTTAAGGGTTTCCGGGATCTCGAAGAGCGAGATGCTACAGCGTCGGCTGTCACTCATCGCAAGGAAGGACTTCTGTGGGCACTCAACAGACCAGGAGGACATGTTGACCCTCGTAACTTGAACAAACAGGGCTGGCACAAGTAAGACTCTCCACTGGCCTAAAGGCGAATTTGTATTGACATTGTTTCTAGGTTCTGGATCGTGCTGGATCAGGGTAAGCTGTCCGAGTACAGTAACTGGAAACAGCGACTTGATCTCCACATGGACCCGATCGACCTCCGGATGGCATCAGTTCGCGAAGCTCGCAACGCAGAGCGGCGATTTTGTTTTGAAGTTATAACCCCTAGTTTCAAACGAGTATACCAGGCGACATCTGAAGAAGACATGAATAGTTGGATTACGTCCATCAACAACGCTCTACAGAGTGCGATGGAGGGACGCAGTTATCAGGGGAAGCCAACGTCATCCAATGGCGATTCTTCTCTGAGAAGAGATATTGGCTCCGTCCTGACGGGAAAGACCCAGTCACTGAGCCATGGTAGCCATCATAGCGCCGCCAACACTGGTATACCCAGTCGTAGGATTACGGTTGGCGCACGGCCAAGTGCAGTCAGGACCTCAAGTTCGGGATACGATGAAAACCCCGATCGAATACTTCAACTGGTCCGGGACAACGACCAAGGCAACCTGTGGTGTGCCGACTGCGGCTCTGGATCCAAGGTTGAGTGGGTATCAATTAATTTGGGCATTATCCTTTGCATTGAATGCAGCGGTATCCACCGGTCGCTTGGTACCCATATTAGCAAAGTCCGGTCTTTGACGCTGGACATCAAGTCCTTCACTATTGATATTGTCGAGCTTCTACTGTTGATTGGAAACCGAGTATCGAATATGATTTGGGAGGCCAAGCTTGACCAGTCCATGAAGCCGACTGGCCAGGCAAGCCGCGAACAACGTCTTCGATTTATCACATCAAAGTATGTGGACCGTTCGTTTGTTGAGCCTATTTCGCCAACACTCTCAAGATACGGCACTGCCGACGAGACCCTGCTGGCGGGTATTAAGAAAAACGAGATACAGCAGGTACTCTACGCGTTGGCACTTAAGGCGAACCCAAATACGGTTGATAAAATGAGGGGCACGCATGCTGTATGGCTTGCTTTGGCCGCAGCAGACCCAGCAGCACCATCGTCTACCCCTTCGCAAACAGCATCTGATTCAGATGGAAAGAGCGTGCCGTTCCCCGTGGCCGAGTTGTTGGTCCAAAACGGAGCCGAGATACCTGCAACCATGCCGGCTTTTCCCTTGGGCCATCATGCGCAAATTTACATAGAGCAGAAGCGTGGGCGTTCGCTGATCGGAGGATCGATGGATTCGGTGCCCTCGCTACCTGGCAACATGAGCTCAGCCGAGAGACTACAACGAGAGAAAGAAGCTCGCCTTCAGAAGCGAGTCAGCACGGGAGGCAGGCTGGCCAGATCTCCGATCCCCGAGAGATAGGAATCCAGATCTTAGGAACGACTGGCAGGCCTAGGTTCCTGTTACTATCTGTATAATCTCTCCAGGTCGCGCAAGCTGGATAGAAAATGATTTCCCTTCAGTATGGGTTGGTTTAACGGACAATGAATTCTCTTTGATAATGATGAACGGTAGGTATTTTGACAGAAGACATGGCTGGCGCAACGGCGTTTACTGGCGTTGGCAATGGCTTTCTCTATACCGTAGGTTGGGAAAGCCAGCCTGGAGACTATCAGGAATTCAGGAGACAATGAGAAAGAGAAGAAGGACATGGCCCTATTTCATTTTGGATGAGTGGAGAAAGTAGAGAGCGCGACACGTACGACCTCTTGACATGCTAGGTTACTGGCCATTGACAGATATCTGTTAATTACGTTGGTATTGCTTGTTGTGTGGGGAGAAGTACACCTAGCCACGATATTGAATAATGTTAATATTGAGTTGAAACTATATTTTGTGGTGGAAAGTGCCGTGATCTACTAACTGAAATCTCAAAGATGCCTGGTTGAAAACCAACGTTTGTTTGTAGTGCATACATCTCGACAAACCGTTTAAGGAGTGACAGTGCATATGAGATTCTACTAATTTGTTAAGCGTTGTGACTGAACATCGCATTTTCCCGTGGCGCGCGTGATAGGTAAGAGATAAGTGTGGGCATGCGAGCGTCTCATACCGACAAGAAACGTGACTCGAGGTTGGCGGATGACTGACTGCCCATATGGGATAATCGAGATGGTCCACGGGGTTTATGGTGAAATAAAGGAAGGCAATAGATACATGGTAAAGCAATGATTATTTGGGATCATATGGGAGTTGAGCGTGGGTTGATATCTCGATCATGGACAGCATCAGTACTCAACAGTTCGTTATGTCATTTTTGGCTGAGATGCGATCCACTTGTAAGGCAAGGCATAGACTATTGTCGTTGTACAGTAGCTTGTAACTGTTGCCGAGCATTAGCAGTGTTCTACGGATAGGTACTCAGGAGACTTGAGATAGAATGATTCAACCCGACTGGACGCTTGAAGCGATCATCGTTGCTTCGCTCCACTGGAACGCACGGCGAGATCCATTCTAACGTTAGCGACCCACCCCTTTACAGGTGAGATGCGATGCTGTCATGGACAATTTCACAGGTCGAATGTGTGCGTGACGCTCTCGGGTGCGCAGTTCAAGTGAGCGTTTAACATAGAATAAAAATATCACCAATGCCATTGCCATTCTTCCCAAATCAAAGTACCAAGGCTATCCTTTCCTGTTGAAGTTGTGACTCGACTCGGTTCGACTCATTCTTCCTGGGCTGTTCAAAGTGGCTTAGACCTGGACCAATCCGACGGTACTATTTCTAGGCAGTTGTCGCACTCAGGCACCTCGAGCACTAAGTTCCAGTTTCCAAGTTCCATCTGGTTAGCTTCCAGGCTCCCTCCACAATCTTTCGTCAGAGATCACCACCAGATCCCATAACCTTCTTAGTCCAGGCTCGATTCACGCCCTCCACTTGTTCGCTTCAACTTCCTTTCCATCCGTAATCTTTCCTCTTATCCTTCCATTACTTTCTCTCACCCCCGAACCCCCCGCTAAACTGCGCCGTTATACCCTTGGTTCGACAACTCTGCATCACCTAATCGTGAACATTTTCACCCAGCTCTTTCTTGGCTTCACCTCTGCTTGGCCATAGCTACCATGGCTCCGCAACCAGAGAAGAGCCAATTGAAGCGCCAGCGCGTTAGTCTTTTCCATACTCTTTTAACCTCGCCGTGAAGATTGGCTTCTTACCATGTCGATGGACGAGCCGTTTGCCTATTCAACACTCCTTTTGCGCCCATCGTTCCATCTCGTGTTGCGTCGCGCCATAACTGTCTTGCCGCGCCTTACTAACCTGCTTCTCTCATCAGGGCTCCCTCCCGGAAGGCGAGACCGAAACCAAGAAACCTCGACGAACCGAGCGCACCGAGGCTGATCCGGACAAGACTCCAATCGTTAACAAGCAACACCTTCCCTCGCCTCTCACACACCTCACAGATGAGTCCAGCGAGCTGATCAAGGATTCCACCGCGACTCCTCCGGAGAAGAAGAAGAAGCAGCAGCAGCAGACGACACCTAAGAAAACCGACGACCACCACGCTCAGGGGCAGGCGCTATCTTCGCCGCCCCAAGACACCCAACCGCTGAGCCAGTTTGTCGATCGCCACCCTGCCATTTCCGACGATATCGAAGATGAGATTCGCGAAGGTGTCTGGGGATACCTTGTTCCGCTAGATCCAAAATACGGCGACAAGCCTATCGTCTTGAAGAGACGAAGCGCATGCCCCCAAGCAGACACCGCTGCCGATGCCGCCAAGAAGGACAACAAGAATCACACCAATGATAAGAATGGCAAGTCGGCTGCGACAAAAGATGAAGAGGCCTTTGAAAAGAAGAAAGAGAACGGCGTTTCTTCTGGCGGTTACTTGATTGGGCGTCATCCTGAATGTGGTCAGTAAAATAACTGGTGTTCTATCAATCTAGCACTACTAACTTCTCTACAGACATTGTTGTCAACGACGGCATTGTTTCGAACCGACATTGTCTTCTTTTCACCGAGAACAAAGGCAACGATACCGTCGCAATTGTCGAAGATTTGTCAAGCAACGGAACGTTTGTCAACGAGGCTATCGTCGGCCGAAACCAGCGTCGCGAGTTGGAGGAGCAGGACGAGATCGCTGTCCACGGCAAGGCGCGGTTTGTCTTCCGCTATCCTCAAACCCGCCAAACGAGCGCGTTTCTTCAACAGTATACTCTTTTGGAGAAGCTCGGCAAGGGCCACTTTGCCGAGGTCTACCTGTGTGTTGAGAAGACCACTGGTCAGCGCTATGCAGTCAAGATCTTTACGAAACACCCAGGTGTGGAAGACCGCTCCAAGACGGAGGGTTTGCAACAAGAGATTGGTGTTTTGATGGGTGTCAGTCACCCCAACGTCCTTTGCCTCAAAGACACTTTCAATGAGCGAGATCGCGTCTATCTGGTGCTCGAGTTGGCACCAGAGGGAGAGCTTTTCAACTACATTGTGATGAAGCAGAAACTTAGCGAAGATGAATCCAGGAAGTTGTTTGTGCAGCTCTTCCAGGGTATCAAATACTTGGTAAGTTGTCGCATCTCTTGTCAGGTGTCGTATGGGGGTTTCACGTAGCTGACCATGACTGTTTAGCACGAACGCAACATTGTGCACCGTGATATCAAGCCCGAGAACATATTGGTGGTTGACAAAGACCTACATGTTAAGTTGGCGGATTTCGGTTTGGCCAAGATTATTGGAGAAGAATCATTCACAACCACACTATGCGGAACACCTAGCTATGTTGCTCCTGAGATTCTTGCCGACTCCAAGCAGCGCAAGTACACCAAGGCTGTTGACGTTTGGTCATTGGGAGTCGTGCTCTACATTTGTCTCTGCGGTTTCCCACCATTCTCCGATGAACTTTACTCGCGTGACTTCCCTTTCACACTGTCTCAGCAAATCAAGAGTGGTCGCTTTGATTACCCTTCACCTTACTGGGATTCTGTTGGCGACCCAGCCCGTAAGTTCTATAATACCACAACCACATCAAAGCCCTTACTAACATGGATTAGTTGACTTGATTGATTCTATGTTGATTGTCGACCCCGAGAAGAGATTTACCATTGATCAGTGTCTGCAGCATCCCTGGCTTACACAGAGCACCCCCAGTGTAAACGATAGCACAGGCGGACTTGTGGGTGGTATCGCAGGTCTAGAGGTCAACCGAAGAGCTCCTGCGCGCGAACGAACTCTCCTGTCATCACTTAACACTGTCGAGGTGACTGCCCACGTCGAGATTGGCAAGGACAAGAACCCTGTCAAGGTGTTTTCGAAGAACAAAGGCCGTATCAGCAATTTTAAGAAGGAATCTGGACCTGCCTCTCAGCGAGCACCAGACGAATTTATAGAGATGGGAGGTAAGGGTGACCAAGAGTTGTACGAGGACGATGATTCGAGCATTTACCCGATAGGTGACAACGGCGAGAAGATCAAGGCAAGCAAGGCCGTACGATGATCCAGCAGGCCCGAAATTTTGAGTCAAGTTTATGGAAATCATGGGGTTGGGCCCCAAAGCTGGGCTATGTAACGGTGTTGGGATTTCATCGGGTTCATGTTTATGTTTGGTATCATTTGTTTGATGGGGGTCTTTCATAGAGGCGGTACATTGGGGATTATGTTGGGTTTGCTTTTTCCGGATATCTTACTTTTGGATGATTTCTTTGCGTACATCACATACTATCTTGTTTGGGCGACAACGGAGATGGATCTTGGCCGATGGATAGGCTGCTAAGCCTTTAGTAATTATTTGAAGCATACCAAAAGTCCTGTGTTTTCTTCCAGTTAATGTAACTTCTTCGTAATGTAAGCGAGCTGTGAACTTTTATGAACTAGGTTCATCTAATTCGAGAACATCACGGTAAAATCGTTGAAGCCACACAAATCATGGGAATGGGGAAGGAAACTATAAACTGTTGACAATTTGTATGTGTGCTTATTGGTAACGGGAGAACGCCAAACGGTTTAGAACTATCTGTGATAAAATAAAGTTTAATTTGATGTCCGAAGCCTTGACATCAACATGACGACTATGGTGTGTGTAAGTACGGAGTGAGCAGGCGAAGTATAAATCATGGGCTCATCCATCACAACTTCAGCTACAGGGTAGCATATCTGCAACCGAACAAATGTCGGTTTGCCAGTAAGAGAGTCCTGGTCCTGTCTTGGTCCTGTCTTGGTCCTGTCTTGGTCCTGTCTTGGTCCTGTCTCACTACCAATCACGCCAAAAGACTGTAGTTACAGGACATTATTGACAGGACATTATTGACGGATTGACGGAACTTGGTATCGAGGTGCATGGAACTTTATGTTACGATTCAATATTGGGTTGAGGTCCGCCTTCCCACCGCTGAGGTCCGCCGCATCTCGCTCCCGGACTGCATAACATGCCGCATATTTAAGCACCGCCGCATGGCGGGACTGCTGGAAACAGTAACACACGTACCAGCAACCGGCCGCCGGAAGATGCAGAGATTGACGCCATTGTGTGACGGCATGATGGCATTGCCGGTCTCGGTCAAGGGCCAGACGAGTGGTCCAAACAACCACTGTCGTAGCAATTTTTTCTTTAATTTTTAAGTGGCCCTTCTCGGGGCTGGGCTGGTCATTGTTAGCGGCAACATCGTCAAAGACGCCGAGCTTCTACTTGGCTACCTGGCTATATTCGGCTCGTATGCAGTAACTTGCTGGTTGTTGTTCAAGGTCGAACGAGTGACACCATGGTCGACAGCCGAGAGCGGACCACTCTACGTAAAAGTTTTTTTACTGGCTTAAGGTGCTAGGCCTGGCTGTTCCACTTCCACTTCCACTTCCACTTCTACTTTCAAGTACAGCAAGTACCTAGCTTCACCAAATGTGACTGGGAGCCGCAAGGGCAACCCTGATGGCGTATCAACCTCGAAATGCCCTCTGATTCGGCGGTGATGGCATCGAAAGGATGAGTCAGTTGACGGAAGTCGGTAGAGATCTCTAAGCATGCACTCTAGTCCTGGATCCGGCTCGTCGCGGGTTGTCAGCAACGTATGAATGCGCAGTGGACCTGAGAGTCATCTCATCATAGCTTGTAGAACTTGGTGGCATCATAAATAAATCCAATCAACTCCCCTCCATGTCCCCCAGGTCCCTTTCCAGCACTTTCACACCCCAAACACACCATAATTGACTTTTCTCAAGTAGCGGACGATCTTGATCTACCTCGTCCATATATAAACAAACGACCCAAGCTCTCCAATTCCCTCGACCACCCCGCTGTTACGACCCCTCCATCTTTCTCCAACACCACACCACACCGACCGGACATCACCACATCTCATCATGGCGGCTCCTCAAAATATTGCCGGAAGCCTCTCCGCTGCTTCTCAACGCGAAGTCTCTCACAGCTGGGACCAAAATGTCGCGACCTCTCCCCTCGCATCTTTCAGGTCCCCCAACGCCAACATCCCTAACCGTGGCGCACCTAAGAACCTGAAGCCCTTCAACACCAAGGATATCAAGATTCTACTTCTCGAGAACGTCAATGTCGGCGGCCAGGAGATTCTCAAGGCCCAGGGCTACCAGGTAGAGGCCCTCAAGACGTCTCTCCCTGAGGACCAGCTCATTGAGAAAATTCGGTATGTTTGCAAAATGCCACGCCATCCATCATTCTTTTTTTTTCTACAAAGCTATGCCCCTCGTTTCTGTATTCCGTTTACCCCACCATAGATGTTAATAAAATGTTGTCAATAGTGACGTTCAGGTCATCGGTATTCGCTCCAAAACGAAGCTCACCGAAAAGGTCCTCCGTGAGGCCACAAACCTCCTCGTCATCGGCTGCTTCTGTATCGGTACCAACCAGGTCGACCTCGAGTTTGCTGCCAAAAACGGTATCGCCGTCTTCAACTCCCCCTTCGCCAACTCGCGCAGTGTCGCTGAGCTTGTCATTGCCGAGATCATCACCCTCGCCCGTCAGCTCGGCGACCGATCCAACGAGATGCACCGTGGTACATGGAACAAGGTCAGCTCCAAGTGCTGGGAGATTCGAGGGAAGACCCTGGGAATTGTTGGTTACGGCCACATTGGCTCTCAGCTCTCAGTCCTGGCTGAGGCCATGGGCATGAAGGTTATTTACTACGACGTCGTCACTCTGATGGCTCTTGGTACTGCCAGCCAGGTCCCTACTCTGGAGAAGCTTCTGGGCGAGGCTGACTTCATCACCCTCCACGTTCCTGATCTCCCCGAGACACGCAACCTGATTTCCACCACACAATTTGACCAGATGAAGACTGGTGCCTACCTGATCAACGCCAGCCGTGGCAGTGTTGTCGATATTCCTGCTCTCATCAAGGCTAGCCGTGCCGGCAAGGTCGCTGGTGCTGCTCTCGACGTGTTCCCCGCCGAGCCAGCTGCCAACGGTGACTACTTCACCAACGACCTCAACACTTGGGGTGAGGATCTACGGAGCCTCAAGAACCTTATTCTGACCCCCCACATTGGTGGAAGTACCGAGGAGGCCCAGCGTGCCATTGGTATTGAAGGTAAGTTCACATATAAGATATTACAACAAATTCACATCTAACAGCTGTCTAGTCAGCGAGGCTTTGGTCCGCTACATCAACCAGGGTATCACTCTGGGCAGCGTCAACATCCCTGAGGTCCAGCTGCGTTCGCTGACCTCCGACGAGCCCGACACCGCTCGTGTAAGTATATACCGGGAGTTAACAAGGACGAGCTTTGCATGTTAACTAAGGACTATAGATCATCTTCATTCACCGAAACGTTCCCGGTGTGCTCCGCAAGGTCAACGAGATCCTTGGCGACCACAATGTTGACAAGCAGATCTCCGACAGCAGAGGTGACAACGCTTACCTTATGGCTGATATCAGCAGCATCAAGTACGAGCAGATTAAGGATATCTACGACAGCCTGGAGACTCTTAGCGGTAGGTTGAACCAAGTGAAACAAGCTCAGCAACATATGCTAATGGATCACGCACAGCTCGCATCATGACCCGCGTTTTGTACTAAGCAATGAGGTATGGGCCATCTGGTGGCTGTGAGGTTCAACCCTCACCCTCGAAATACATAGTAGAAGGATATGCAATGCGGCTGTCGACGCACGGGACATAAATGTGTAGGGACGGAAAATAAAGGGGGCGGGCCGGTCGCTTTGAACTGGTGCTGATCCGGACGCGAGTGACGCATTGATGCATTGCCTCTGTTGAATGAGGGCATATGCAAATCGAAACCTCTTGACCCGACTTAACGATCGTGGCTGGACGAGGTTTTGCGGAACAGATAGAATCTCCTGGTTAACTCATACCCGAGCGAGGGTGAAAAGGGGGCTGGACCTTGCGGCTGGTGTTGTTACAAGGTCACAAATAGACTGGTTGAGCTGGTCGGTAGCACTGTATGGAGTAATATGGCATGGATGGATTCAACGAACACAAAAACATTTCAGCTTCAACGCAACATATATTATTAACATAGAGCTAATGCGGTGCAAATCGAGAGGTTATCCGAAGAATCCACATGATCTTGATGTGCAAACTGTAATTCACCGACCAGCGTAACGGCTGAGATAAGCATGCATAGAGTTACGCTTGGTGGTTGGCGCAAGATGCAGAGGCGCTCGATGTGAAACAAACACAAAATGGCTTGTGGCTTGCCGATAAATGTTGGGGACATGACCTGCATTCGACGGTGGAAGGCTTCCAAAAAGTCGGTCGGTGTACATACGACAACGGCGCCATTGAGACTCGAATTTGAGCCTATTGCACTCGCCGTATTCAAGCATTATCCACAGAGCCAGGATACCAAGCATTTGGCAGCCTTTGAGACTATTCTCTGATAGACTCGCAAATGTCAGTCTTGGCCTCTTGGGGTCATGGTGGGGATGGATTAATCGTGGACAAGGTAGGGTTCAACAGTTCCCCAGTATTTTAGAATTGGCATCCAGGCGTCCCCTTAATGAAGGAGGAGTTTGTAGAGCGATGTTACCGGCGGGTTTCAGCTTCTCGATTGCCCATAAGAACACTGATTCATGCAATAGCTGGCGTGGTATGCCTTGGGATAGACTTTTCGCTGTTGAGTTAAAGCCATATATACTGAGTTCTATATCGGGATACACCACTCTGTAGATACTGTGTAGATTCCATCTGTATGAGTTGTAGTCCAACGCACGTCCTTAACACAGTTGCTCCTAGGTAGGTACCTGTCGGTGAAGTTGTAGATGGACAGTGCGATTTTGATCTCGGAGCGTTTGATCGTCAATGCCAATTAAGGGGCCTGCAGCAGAGCACATTCTGAGCATTAGCTCCAACGCACCCCAATATTGACCTGAAATCTGTATGCGTATAATACTCTAGTCACGAGAAGTATTCTCTGACCAATTCCGTGATACTATCAGCAACATACAATGTCGACTCAATCCGAGTAGCCAGCCATACCAGCCATACGTTAGTAGTAAAATGCATTTGTCGGTCTCGCTTGTGCTCACCCCAGATCGAAGGAAGAGACAAGACAAGGGCCAAAGACGCGAACGGGTCGGCCCCTCATTGGCTAGCGGGACTATCCAGGTTGAAAGCCCCTAATTGTTCTGAAGCCAGCCAGGAGCTTCCAAGTTCAGGAACTGGAGGCTGGTTGAGCTTGTAGGTTCTGAAGTATTTTGAATCATTCAGAGCGGTATCTTTCCAGGGGCTTTTGGCATGTCGGATACCCAAGACTGAACCCCTAGGTACTGAATCCTCTAACAGTTCAGTGCCCCGCCCCCCTGTTCCTTAACCTCTCCAGCGTGCCCCGTGCGGCTGCAGTATGCCAGTGTCCGTCCGGCCCTTTCAATCAGGAGCAAAACGCGTGCTAGCATCACCGCATCAATAACTTTTTGACTCTTTTAAGGTCTTTCTTTTGCCTTGCCTTTGCCCTGCGTGACTTCATTTCACTCGACCTCTTTACCGGCGAGTCTTTTGTGTCCTGTGTGGGAAGAGAGAAAGAGTTAGAAAGCTCATTCTCCCGCCCTTTCGGTTCAGGGTCCTTTTTCTGCGTCTGTTCTTCTTGGGATTACGGGGCACCGGTGACCCAAAAGTTCGACGACTTGCGCAAAGCGTCCAGCGACCATCCGACTACATACACCAACCAGTCTGTTCGCTGCTTGTGTTGAATAACGCCCCTTTACGTTTACCACAGAGACGATTTCCAACGACCATCTCCTTCTCCGGCAGGCCGTGTTGTATCTACACCAGCTGTTGGCGAATGCATGCATCCCACCGCCCTACCGCCATTCAGCCCCTTAGTACCGCAATCGCCGATACCGCTTCGACATAGTCGCCTTCATCTTTCGTTCTAATACATACCGGCCTTGTGCCAGGCAAAACCGCCATCATGGCATCAGCCTACGAGGTTGGCACAAGAGCATGGCAGCCAGATACTGCTGAAGGTTGGGTGGCTTCGGAGCTTGTCAACAAGACCGTTGATGGCTCCAAGGTTAAGCTGACCTTCCAGCTTGAGAATGGCGAGGTAAGTCATCCTTATCTCTTGCTTGTGGTACCGTTGGTATCAGGCATTTGCAACAATCATACTCACCGTATTACTCTTCCAGTCCAAAGTTATCGAGGTGTCTGTAGACGGCCTTGCGACCGGTAACGATCCGTCTCTGCCCCCTCTGATGAACCCAACAATGCTCGAAGCCAGCGACGATCTTACGAATTTGTCTCATCTTAACGAACCTGCTGGTATGTCCGATCTGAAAATACCATTTCCCCATCGAAAATGACACATCTGATGATAACATCTCGCAGTTCTGCAGGCAATTCGGCTCCGATACTTGCAAAAGGAGATATACACTTACAGTGGTATCGTCCTTATTGCCACCAATCCATTTGCCCGAGTCGATTCTCTCTATGTACCAGGCATGGTTCAAGTTTATGCCGGGAGGCAACGAGCGACCCAGGCTCCTCATTTGTTTGCCATTGCTGAGGAGGCCTTTATGTGAGCCAAGTTTCCACGATATTCGTAGAGTTCCCGCTAACTTTGAGCCAGGGACATGCTTCGCGACAAGAAGAACCAGACTGTCGTAGTTTCTGGAGAGTCTGGAGCTGGTAAAACCGTCAGCGCCAAATATATCATGCGATATTTTGCGACCAGAGAGTCACCCGACAACCCTGGTGGGCGTTCCAAGCGTGGCGCCGAGTCCATGAGCGAGACGGAAGAGCAGATCCTTGCGACAAACCCTATCATGGAAGCGTTCGGTAACGCCAAGACGACTCGAAACGACAACTCGTCACGATTCGGAAAGTATATTGAGATCATGTTCGACGAGCATACGAATATTATTGGTGCCAAGATCAGGACTTACCTGCTCGAACGCTCTCGATTAGTGTTTCAGCCTCTCAAGGAGCGAAACTATCATATCTTCTATCAACTTATTGCTGGTGCCTCCGATAAGGAGCGGGAGGAGCTTAGCCTCCTACCTATCGAAGAGTTCGAATATTTAAACCAAGGAAACTGCCCTACGATTGATGGCGTGGATGACAAAGCCGAGTTCGAGGCGACCAAGAAGTCGCTCTCAACTATTGGTGTTACAAATGACCAGCAATCGAGCATCTTCAAACTACTGGCCAGTCTTCTGCACCTTGGAAATGTCAAGATTACTGCATCCCGCAATGACAGTGTCTTGGCTCCGAACGAGCCTTCTCTGGAGCGTGCTTGTGATATCCTTGGTATCAAGGCCGAGGAGTTTGCCAGATGGATTGTCAAGAAGCAGCTGGTTACCCGTGGCGAGAAAATCACCTCGAACCTCAGTCAAGCACAGGCCATCGTTGTTCGAGATTCCGTCGCCAAGTTTATCTACTCAAGCCTCTTCGACTGGCTCGTTGATATCATCAACCACAGTTTGGCTGCTGAGGAAGTTCTGAGTCGAGTGACTTCATTCATCGGTGTTTTGGATATCTACGGTTTCGAGCATTTCGCCAAGAACTCGTTCGAACAGTTCTGTATCAACTACGCCA
Organism: Fusarium sp. VM40; assembly: GCA_954870535.1. Classification (NCBI taxonomy): domain Eukaryota; kingdom Fungi; phylum Ascomycota; class Sordariomycetes; order Hypocreales; family Nectriaceae; genus Fusarium; species Fusarium sp. VM40. The sequence goes on from CATPAH010000017.1 coordinate 4,228,326, forward strand.
ATGAGAAGCTTCAACAAGAGTTTAACCAGCACGTCTTCAAGCTTGAGCAGGAAGAGTACCTGAGGGAACAGATCGACTGGACATTTATTGACTTCTCCGATAACCAGCCTTGTATTGATCTAATTGAAGGCCGAATGGGTATTCTGTCTTTGCTCGACGAAGAGTCCCGTCTTCCCATGGGATCAGATGAGCAGTTTGTTACCAAGCTTCATCACAACTTCACCCCTGACAAGCACAAATTCTACAAGAAGCCTAGGTTCGGAAAGTCAGCTTTCACTGTTTGCCATTATGCCATCGACGTCACATACGAGTCCGAGGGTTTCATTGAGAAGAACAGAGATACTGTGCCTGATGAGCACATGGCTGTCCTTCGAGCTACAAGCAACGAGTTCCTCAAGACGGTCCTAGATGCTGCCACAGCTGTACGAGAGAAGGATGCCGCCTCATCGTCTTCCAACGCCGTTAAGCCCGCTGCTGGTAGGAAGATTGGCGTGGCCGTCAACAGGAAGCCCACACTAGGAGGTATCTTCAGATCCTCACTTATCGAGCTTATGAGCACCATCAACAACACTGATGTTCACTACATCCGATGTATCAAGCCTAACGAGGCTAAGGAAGCCTGGAAGTTCGAAGGACCTATGGTTCTTAGTCAGCTCCGTGCTTGTGGTGTTCTCGAGACGGTCCGCATTAGTTGTGCTGGTTACCCTACTCGTTGGACATATGAGGAGTTTGCTCTCCGATACTACATGCTGGTGACGTCTGATCAATGGACTTCGGAAATTCGTGAGATGGCCGATGCGATCCTTAAGAAGGCGCTCGGGTCAAGCAGCACCAAGGGCCTGGATAAATACCAACTTGGTCTCACTAAGATTTTCTTCCGGGCCGGTATGCTTGCTTTTTTGGAGAACCTACGCACCACTAGACTCAACGACTGTGCGATTATGATCCAGAAGAACTTGAGAGCCAAGTACTACCGACGACGCTACCTCGATGCTCGCGAGGCCATCATTATGACACAGTCTGCCATCAGGTCTTGGAAGGCGAGAAAACAGGTCCAGGAGCTTCGTACCATCCGGGCCGCCATATCTATCCAGCGTGTCTGGAGGGGATACAAGCAGCGCAAGTACTACGTACAGTTCAGGAAGGATATGGTCCTCTTCGAATCCATCGCCAAGGGATACCTCCGACGAAAGAACATCATGGAGGAACGACTCGGTAATGCCGCTCTCAAGATCCAACGTGCCTGGCGATCGCGAAGGCAAATTAGGTCATGGAGGCAGTATAGAAAGAAGGTCATTCTCATCCAGAGTCTGTGGCGTGGAAGAATGGCGCGAAAGGAGTACAAGACTGTTCGTGAGGAGGCTCGTGACTTGAAGCAGATTTCATACAAGCTTGAAAACAAGGTTGTTGAGTTGACGCAGTCTTTGGGCTCCATGAAGGAGAAGAACAAGGGTCTTGCGTCACAGGTTGAGAATTACGAGGGACAAATCAAGTCGTGGAAGAAGCGACACAACGATCTTGAAGCTCGAACCAAGGAGCTTCAGACTGAAGCTAATCAGGCTGGTATCGCAGTCGCCCGACTGCAAGCGATGGAGGACGAGATGAAGAAGCTTCAAATCGCATTTGACGAGTCAACAGCCAACATCAAGAGAATGCAAGAGGAGGAGAGAGAACTCCGAGAGTCTCTGCGAACCACAAACACAGAGTTGGAGACAGCGAGGAGATCAAGCACTCAACACGAGAAGGACAACAGCAGTCTCAGACAGGAACTCGAATCTCTTCGAGACGCCCTCGAGCTGGCTCGAAGGAACGCACCCATCAACGGAGAACTCGCCAATGGGGCAGCCCCTGCGGCATCAGCACCCTCTGGTCTCATCAACCTTGTTGCGTCCAAGAAGCCTAAGCGCAGGAGTGCCGGAGCCGAACCGCGCGATCTTGATCGCTTTAGTGGTACCTATAACCCTCGACCGGTTTCCATGGCTGTTACTAGCACGGCTCATCGTCAGAATCTTTCTGGCTCGACTTTTCTTCCTGGCGTCGATAATATCGAGATGGAACTCGAGACACTTCTCGCAGACGAGGATGGTCTCAATGAGGAGGTGACGATGGGACTGATCCGAAATCTCAAGATCCCCTCCCCCAGCACTACTCCACCGCCATCGGACAAGGAGGTATTGTTCCCTTCATACCTTATCAACCTGGTCACATCCGAGATGTGGAACAACGGTTTCGTGAAAGAATCGGAACGCTTCTTGGCCAACGTGATGCAATCCATTCAGCAGGAGGTTATGCAGCATGATGGTGACGAGGCTATTAACCCCGGCTCTTTCTGGCTGTCAAACGTGCACGAGATGTTGTCCTTCGTATTCCTTGCTGAGGATTGGTATGAAGCTCAAAAGTCGGACAACTATGAGTATGACCGACTTTTGGAGATTGTCAAGCACGACCTCGAGAGCTTGGAGTTCAACATCTACCATACATGGATGAAGGTGTTGAAGAAGAAGTTGCATAAGATGATCATTCCTGCCATCATTGAGTCTCAGTCTCTTCCTGGTTTTGTTACCAACGAAAGCAGCCGATTCTTGGGCAAGCTCCTTCAGTCAAATTCGACTCCAGCCTATAGCATGGACAACCTGCTCAGCCTCCTGAACAGCGTCTTCCGTGCAATGAAGGCATACTACTTGGAGGACTCGATCATTACACAGACCATCACCGAGCTGCTGCGGTTGGTGGGCGTGACAGCGTTCAACGACCTGCTCATGCGAAGAAATTTCCTCTCTTGGAAGCGTGGTCTGCAGATCAACTACAACATCACCCGTATCGAGGAATGGTGTAAGAGCCACGATATGCCCGAAGGCACGCTTCAGCTGGAGCATTTGATGGTGAGTCCGATCTGTTAAAAGCCTACGTGATTAATGCTAACAATTTCGCAGCAAGCAACCAAGCTTCTTCAACTCAAGAAGGCCACCCTGAACGACATAGAAATCATTCAGGATATCTGCTGGATGTAAGCATACTCGTCAATTTGTGCTTCAAACTCTTTACTGACAATTTGCAGGCTATCACCAAACCAGATCCAGAAGCTGCTCAACCAATACTTGGTCGCCGACTACGAGCAGCCTATCAACGGCGAGATCATGAAGGCAGTTGCCTCGCGTGTGACTGAGAAGAGCGATGTTCTTCTCCTCCAAGCTGTCGATATGGACGATAGCGGTCCTTATGAGATCGCCGAGCCTCGAGTCATCACAGCACTTGAGACCTATACACCCTCTTGTAAGTCGCATACACTCAATGAATTGTATTGTTCAAGTTGGAGACTAACACATTTTCAATAGGGCTCCAAACTCCTCGCCTGAAGAGACTGGCCGAGATCGTTTCAGCACAGGCTATCGCCCAGCAGGAGAAGTTTGATTACACCGACGGCGAAGACTACGAAGACGGCCATAATGAGCTTCCAGGCGTTGATGAGGTGGAAGTAGAGCAGTAAGAGATAATGAAGCTGGGTTAGGCATTTCGTACGCACATAAGGGATAGAAGCCGCATTTTCAGGGTGTTTGATGTCGAATTATGTAATGACGGCGTGACTGGAACAGATCTGGGGTTGTCCTCTTGTATCTGAACGGCATCATGTATATAGAGCGAGAAAACATCTCTACTCCGCGAGGCAGTGAAGATGGTTGAGCTCGACTCTATCTTTGTTAGACGAGATACGGCTGTATTGGAGAGTCCGAGAGACGAGAGTATGAAGCGATATCGTGGTTATTTGTTTACATTGTTGGGCCAGCTTGATTTTCGGTGATTGTTTAATGGTGCTGAAGCATTGATGTTGATTCAGCTACCGGGTCTGTGTGCACCTTTAGTTGCATATTGTGATTCTGCATAGCTGCAATTTGGAAGACACCCAAACTGAAGAGCCTATTAATCAATCTCTGCAATCGTAAATCATTACGAAAAAGCTACCAAAATGACCACTCGAACCTCGCCCAATATTATTATCACAGGCACGCCTGGTGTCGGAAAGACCACTCATTGCGAGAGTCTTGCTGAACGAACTGGACTGCGTCACATCTCGGTCAACCAAGTTGTGAAGGATAAGGAATGCCATGAGGGATGGAGCGATGAGTTTCACAGCCTGATGGTGGACGAAGACAAGGTATGTAATGTAGCTGTATTCTGAGAAATGGAAAATAAACACAGTTTCATTTTTCGGAGGACGAGAAAGACACAAGCTGATATTGTTACAGTTACTCGATGCTATTGAGGATGATGTCAAGGCTGGCGGGTGTATCATCGACTGGCACGCCTGTGATCTTTTCCCCAAGAGCTGGATCGATCTAGTTGTAGTTCTGCGTGTCGATTCTTCAACACATTACGATCGTCTTGCAGCGAGGTATGTGTCCTCTATCATGAATGTTGTTCAACCTGTTGGTTGTGGATTCAAGCAAGGCATATAAGCGTTGGCTAACCTTTCACGGTTACAGAAACTACCCTGAGTCCAAACTCCAAGAAAACATTGATTCTGAGATCATGGAGGTTCTTCTACAAGAGGCCCACGAAGCTTTTGACCCGGAAATTGTGATTGAGTTGACAAGCAACACATCTGATGAGATGGATACGAATGTTGATCGCATAATTGGCTGGATCGATCAGTGGAAGAAGGATAACAGCGACGAATAGACAGATCTAGATAGGTCTAGACATGACAGCTAAGATAAAAGGGTCTGAATCACGTTTGCAGCTGTGCTTTAAAACGGATTTAGTCAGGTATTGGCAGGTTGGCCATGATGGAATATTCTGAAGAGTGGACTCGTTTGGTGAAAATAGATTTTTAGACGCAAACCTTGGGCGGGCTACGAATTGACATGAATCGTTCTACTGGAGTGCTCATACTGGGCAAGTGCATATTTTCATGGACCACAAACTCAGTGGGGGCATAGCCTGCCTACCTACTGTTCAGCTCGATTATCTTCAGCTGTTATCTCTCTTTTACGAGCACAACCTTTCCTAACCTAGTCAACAAAATTTGCCTCTGGCTCATCTCTAAGCTTTAGCAGTTTACGTTGTTACAAAGTGTAAATATGGCAGAACACAAAGTCAACTTCATCACGGGCAACGCCGGCAAGTTGCGCGAGGTCAAGGCCATCCTCGAGCCTGAGATCGAGGTCCTCAGTCAGCCTGTGGATCTCGAGGAAGTGCAGGGCACCCTCGAGGAGGTCACAGTGTCCAAGTGCCGCAGAGCCGCTGATTTGGTAGGTATCCATCTTTTATACAAACTTGGATTAAGAAAGTTATCTAATGAAACAATGTGCAGGTGAAAGGTCCAGTTCTGGTTGAGGATACGGCGCTGTGCTACAATGCTCTCAGTGGACTCCCCGGAGCATACATGTAAGTTGGAGCGGCTGTTGGTATTTTTTTGGGAAATTTAGAGTGCTGATAGTGGTAAAGCAAGTGGTTCATGACTTCAATCGGACACCAGGGCTTGAACAACTTGTTGGCTGCTTATACTGATAAGTCTGCTGAAGCCGTCTGCACTTTTGGATACTGTGCCGGACCTGGCGAGGAGGTCATTCTGTTCCAGGGTCGTTGCCCAGTATGAAACCTCTAGGTTCTTCTTCCTCGACTGTACTGACATATGCTGCAGGGCAAGATTGTACTTCCTAGAGGCCCCCCCGACTTTGGTATGTGCTCCAGAGAGCATACGCATGATACAAGCTAACGCATTGATAGGATGGGATGCCGTCTTTGAGTACGAGGGCCAAACGTATGTTAAAAGCTCTTCCTTCAACGTTGTTCCTTGCTGACACTCGCAGATTCGCCGAGATGGACAAGGCAGAGAAGAACAAGATCTCCCACCGTAGTCGAGCGCTAGCCAAGCTTCAAGCTTGGTTCAAAGAGCAGAAGTAAAAGGCTAGTTAGATTACGGCACCGAAGCGTACTTTGTAAGGCTATAAATCATATAAGTAGTGATGCTTAGGTACAAAGAGGCGAGACGGCTTACTAAAGGACTTCATACTGGTTGTGCTTGCGAAAGTAGTGCGAGCCACGGCGGTATGGCTGCAATAGACTGTCGATCGAGGAGGTTTTGTGACGAACTTCTTTGCCAATGAGACTCTTAATCTTAGAAGAGTCACGAAAGCTTGGGTCGAATACTAAGAGATTTGCATGGCCGTCCATTTGCTTCTCAAATCCAACAATAGTCAAAGAGTGTCCTGTCGAAATAATCAGCGTCTGGTCTTGAAAGTAAGTGACTCTACTCGTATTACCTGGATGCTGGAGGTAGATTGGCGGCAGACCCGTAAGATGGATTCGGTCCTCTACACTCCTAATGCCTTCTCGAAAGTATCCCTCTACGGCATCAAAAAGGCACTGCTTTGACTTGCCACGCTCCTTATTCTTGAATGCTTGAACGGAACAACTACAAACGATCAGTCGTGCACTTCACTCTCTGGCCACGGTGAACGTACGGGATTTCCAAACTGAGAAAAACGGCTTGCGCCTGGTCCTTGTAAGTCAACTGAGTACATCTATACATGTGCAATCCCATACCTCTGGTGTGCCAATGTATTTTCGCGTGCCCTTGACACCTCCCGTCTCTGCTCTGCCCTGGGCATTGATGCCCATGTCCCAAGCATTCTCAATCAAGTCTTGGATTTGAAAGATAGAAGGAGGAGTAGGCCCGAAGTGGTGTGAGCCTGGGGTCTTGGCAGCAATGATGTTCGAAGTAAGCATCTGGATATTTCGATAACCACAGAAACCACCTGTATTTGTCAGATGCCCATGCCCCCTATCTTGCAAGAGTATTCAATCCTGAACTGTATGCACTTACCTTCCCGCCTTAGTTTAGAGAAATGCTGTACTGCGGGATGGCATAAGTAGGCATATTGAGTTGTAGCGCTCTGTTCGAGGAGTTGACTTAGAACAGGCAACACACCTGAAGCCTTGTCAGCCATAGCCGATGAAGCCTACAAGCGTCAGACTCACCTTCATTGGCAACTTGACCCTCATCTTGAAGAAGATCTACAAGCCACGGGGGCATCTTCCTCTCATGTGCAAACCTGCCAAGCTCAGATCTCTAGACAAATGGCAGTCAGTGAGTGTATGAAGGAGGTCATGATTCAGGGAGTTGCGTACTCCCAAGCGACCTGATTTTCGACTTCTCTCTCCATTACTATCACGACTTGAAGAGCCTCTGCTGGGACTCTTTGATATTCCAGCCTCTTCCCTCTTGGTCTTGTGGCGCGTGCGACTACTGCTGCTACTGTCACGACTCTGGGGTGGCCGATTGCCGTGGCCAGAAAAGAGATCTTTCCAGGCCTGAATAGCGCTGACTTTCTTATGCTTCCTCGTGCTATCCTTGGCCGGTGACTCCGACTTCCGAGACACAGTCGGGTTCTGTCCCGTCGTTGGCTCTGGCTCAGGTGTCGCACCCTGCGCCTCAAGCTCATGAAGCTCAAGATGGTAAGCTAACTCATCCGGTTGAACGAGCTCACCGCAACCGTCCTCAGGGCACGGGACAGGTTCCTCGGGGACAGCAAAGGGCGACTGGTCAGCGTCTGGGTGCTGTGTCTCGATGTGCTAGTCAGGGGACAGGTGTCTTAGTCTCAGCTCAGAGTAATCAGCGGTAAGAAGATCGGTGAAGACACACTAGAATAAGTTCATTCTCGCCCTGGTCGGGCTTGAAGCCGCAGAAGGGGCACGGGTTTAAGTCGGGCATTGGATGTTTATTTCACGAAATTAAGGAGTTGAAGTTTGGTGTCGATGTAAAGATGTGGAGGCAATAAAGAGAGAGATTGAGAAATCGAATGAGAGAACAAGACTGCTATCTTCACAGGTCTACGATTTTAATGTGCAGCAATTGTTGTTGTGTGTTGATAAGTTGTTGAATGGAAGCTAAAGAACAAAGAAGTTGGTTTGACGCGGTGAGGTGTGAAAGTGAAGTGAGGCTGTGATGGAGGATACACGTACCACCTGCCTATAGGTGCTTCTAGGGTCTCACCAACTGTTCACAGACGAAAGCCACGGGGTAGACATAGCCTGGGGAAGCCTACTTAGTGATTCGGAGTTTGAGTAACACCAAATCACCATCAATAATCAATTTGATCAAAGAGAATATTCCAATATATCACCGCCAAGTCATAGAGCCACATGGCACAAATACGGTACCACACAAACGCCGCGGAGCTTACGATGGCGCCCGGATTCAGTACCACTCTACGGATGTTGTCTTATTGCATACCCGGGTCGGGGCGACGCTACTCTCCAGCGCCGATAACGGGCCTGTCCAAATAAAGTCAAGTTCCAGTCTGGGCTGGATCGTGCATTCACATGATAAACGATGAACCCAGCCCTTTGTACCATGATAAAGCAGATGCAGACCGCCCACGAGGACGATCGCAGCTAGTAAAGTACCAAACCACCATCAATTGTTGGGAACCAATAACATAACGAGCTGTCAAATGGTACCGGTGGAGGTTGGTGCTTTGGATTTGTTCTAGAAACCGGCTGAGAAAGGTACGTATCGGTAGTTGCAGGTCTCTACATCCTTGCAAGTGTGTGTAGTCAGTCATTCGACATCGATCATGAATCAGGACATGCGCTTGACACGACTCGAGGAGCAGCAAGAAATTTTCTAGTAGACAGAACCGGAACCCAAAGCACTAGCCCCTTGATTTAAACGATGTGCGTGTTCTAATTGCAAAAACTGGCAAAACAATAAAGCAAAAAGACCGAGTGGGCAGAACCAGGTACTGTAGGAGAGTACAGTATAGTACATCTTGGTACAGAACCGGACATAAACGGAGAATTTAACCCAAAACATACCACTCATTCGTGACCCGTGTCCTGTTCCCAATCACCTTTGTGTTCCCTGCCCCGTAACCTCGTGTGACGTTGAGGTCTGTTGCTGACTGAATTTGTGTGGGCCGCACTGCGGCCTGAATCATCCATCGTGGTTGTGGTCATGGTCGTATGGCAAATGCGCATGCTTCTAGTATCCGTAAATTGTGTGTATGCAATCACCCTTACATCAGGATGCAATTGCTCTTAGCCGGTGCCTCGCCGGGGTTCTGCGCCTTCTCGATCTGTCCGATCAGGAGCTCGAACGCTTTGCCGACGTTCTCGTTATATCGTGCGCTCGCCTCGGTCCAGCCGCATTGGATCTTCTCGGACACCTTCTGTCCATCTTCGGGGGTAACCTGTCGTTGCTCGGGTCGCAAGTCGCTCTTGTTGCCGACGATGACGATGGGGACGGATTCGGTACCCTAATCAAGCATTGCTGGTTAGTTATTTGCACTTGCTTATCGGGATGTTCAGCAGGATTTACCAGGTGGTTGAGAATCTTCTCGCGAATGACCTGCACCATCTCGAAAGAGGGAAGGGATGATACTGAGTATACAAGCATGTAGCCATGGATACCGATGAAGTGCTTGGAGTTGAGTATGCTGTACTCGTCCTGGCCTGCTGTATCGACGATTTCGGTTGAGTAGTCCTGTCCCTTATACTTGATCATCTTGCTGAATGTGTTCTCAATCGTGGGATAGTAGCTATCGACAAAATGGCCATCAACGAATCGCACCGCCAGAGACGACTTGCCTAATGTCCCATCCTGTCAGCAAATTGAAATTGATCATTCCACATAAAGCCACCATGTGGAAGATCGAATAGAAGACTCACCGACCGAGCGGCTGCCGACAATAGCGACCTTTCTTTGCTTGGGAGAAGGCATGGTGCAACAGCGTTAAGTTGCAATGAACCAAGGAGTGAAACAAAGTTCGGGGCTGGCTACTTCAATTGTTAAACGTCAAGTGATCTATTTCGCACCCAGAATAAGGATTGGGTGCACAGGAACTGAGACTAACAGCGGAATAAGATGAATAAAATAGAAAACGAGTGCAGTTGATGACGATGCTGAATGTATGATGTATAACTAACGGCCTGGAACTTCAGGTGCACGCACGTCAGTCAAATGCGCAGTACAAGTAGGTATGCAACTGCAAGGTAGGTAAAAAGTAAAAGCCCACCTCACCTCATCCTTTCTCAAGTCAGTCCAAGGCCTGGAATTCCCTGTGACTGCCTTAGTACCTAGTAGCCAGTACTAAATTACTAGGTATGTACCCCCCCCCCCCCCCAACCGGATCTGTCCTCCAACAAGACGGGAGCCCCTCCCCCTCCCTTTGCATCATACCCGACAGAGCCAGGTAGGATGGATACGTAATTGTCAGCTTGAGGTTAGCGCGTTCTTTCTAGTGCATAACCAAACCTGAGAACTATGCGAAGGATCAAATCGTGAATTCTTATTCAAAAAGTAGACGTGAAGAGCAAGTGGCCATTCAAGCCGATACTATAAGCATTATATGATGGCATTCGAATTCATTTAAACGTTGGCGGCCCTCTTACTTAGTTTTACGAAGCTCTGTCTGCGTCTAGACGAGAAGCAGCATTGGCTCTAATTTCATGACAAAGTTAAATGTTTCGCTCAGAACATTGATCCCGAAATGCTTCCCTCCCACCTCAAGTCGTGTGTCCTTATATATGTCGACTAATGTCGTCGCCGTCGTTGCAAGTCATTTACGAGCCCTTCAAGCTCAGTGACCTTGTTGTCTACAGATCTGTACATACCAATAAACTCCTTGATAGATCCAATGAGACTCAAAAGTCCTCCGTTTCCTGCTTGCTCTGCAAATCGTTGCTGAGTCGAGTCTACGAGAGAGAGATAGCCCAGCAAGACAGAAAGATAGCCAAATGCTACACCCAGCTTAGACTTTTCTACCGAGTCGGCCTAGTACATTATGGTTAGTCTTGGACTCATTAAAATCAGGATATGTTTACCTCTCGCATTAATGCCTGGTTCTGCAGGTATACTGTCACCAGGCCATCCAGTTGCTCGCCAGCCATATTATCGCGCGCAGGCGCGCAATGCTCTAGGATATTGATAGCCATACCAAGCACTAGAAGCAGTCCGTCATAAGTTTCTTCCTTCAGCCGCCGGGTGCTCAACGCATCCAAGGCCGATCTGAAACCCAACAGAATACACTTTGATAGACTTGACAACAGGTTCCTGTCGCTAAAGGCCGCCGCTCCATGTGTGGTATTGGACATGTTGATTGACAGCTTGAGTGTTGTTGTCTCGACGTCACCAAGCCTTTCTGGCCATTGTTGTAGACTGTTTTCAAGGAGGCGAGCCACCTGGTGCGTCTGCTGCGCAACCCATGAAATTTCTTTCTCGTCGTTCATCGCCAACCCTGACTGTGACTCCAGTATTGATACAACAAGAGCAAATACTGCATCTGTTTTAGGGTTTCCGTCCACACAGTAACCAACGATGAACTCAAGGTCGTTTTCGATATCCTTAATAACTAGAGACGAGTGTATCGCATCGATCCGTTGGCACAGAATGTTGAGTAATTGAAGTGCAAGTGTCTGAGGCGACAGGGTTTCAAGTCGGCGCCCCTGCCAGATACTCATTTTCATCAACGTGGCTTTGACATCGCTCAAAGAGGCTCTAGTCGTCTTAGAGAGTCTCATTTTGCCTGAAGCAATCTCATCGATATCTTCAGGTGCCCGTAAAAGGACACCAAGCAGTTTTCCTAAGCCATCATCAACCAGTTGTTGTAGAAGGTGGGCCGCAGGGCTGAAGTTGAGAAATATGACGAGAACGGCCGACAGAGCGAAACCACTGATAAGATCCTTCTCTTGGCCGATGTTTGCGGCAACTTTGTCGCGTGTTGCATGATCACGAAATTGGCTGATGAATTCTTTGTGCTGCAGCTTCTGAGAAAGCTCTAATAATGCGCTCCTCCTCAAGGAAGATGGAGTGCTGCTTGGGGTTCCTATTCGAGCAAGTAGATCCTCCATCTCATCGGCGAAACGATTATTTGCCCCAGCTCGCCGCAGCTCATGCACGCTCTTAATTGCAGGTCGAATATCTCCATCTTCGTCAATATCATCATCGTCGTCCATGGCGAAAGGGTCAGGATTGCTAGGTTCTGGAGGTGTGGCCAGGAGCGCCTCCAGTTCTTGTTCTGCAGTCATCATACCTGCCATACTATGCTCACTAAGCTTTGAAGAAGATTCGCTCAGGATTGTCCTGGATTGACCATATGTATGCTTAACTCTTCGTCCTTTCAGCGCAACTGCGGGGCGACTCCTCGGCCAAATCGTAGAGTCTTGAGAATGATTCTGAGAGGTATTCTGTGATTGCTGGGATGGAGTTGCTCCTCCACTGCCTGTCCCGCTATTCAAGGGTGATGGAGGGTTGGGTTCCTCTATCTCTGGGGATGAATCCTCTGAGTCCGAACTGTCTGCCCGTTGAGCAGCCAAGGCATCAATCAATCGCTTCTTTGGTCGTGGCACATCACATTCGCGATTCCTTGAGCTTGTTGGCGCCGCAACCGAGCTGGTTTTCACAATTGGGATATCGGATTTGCTTCGAGGCAACGGTCGGGATCGAATGGCTCCATCTTTGGGGCTTCTCTTTGCGACAGGCGAGCGCCGAGGAGGTGCAGCTTTGCTGTCTCTTTCTGGGGACCCGCCCAAGGGTCTTCGCGGGAGTGTCGTCGTAGGTTTCGTTTGTTTTTGGCGCGCAGGCAATGGTTCCTCCTCGATCGCCTCAGGAATAATAGCTTGCGGGCGTTTTCGTTTCTTAGAATCTGTCCCATCGGGCGACTCTGCCCCAGGTGCTTTCCCAGCTTTTATGCGACTTGATTCATCTGATCGATGTTCGATGGGATATTTAGGCGACGGGTCTGATGTTGATCTCGGCAACGACGGTTTCGCTGGCTTTGCGGCAGTTTCGGCAGGGTCGGAACGGCTGGATTGCGTAGTAAACGATTCGGAAGTTCGGAGGGGCATCGCGTCGCGCATGAAACGCTTGCGCGAAGGCTTGCCATAGGTCACCACCTTTCGCGAAGCAGGCACAGCTGGACTACTGCGTGACGACATGGTAAGCTTGATGCTATGAGCAGGACGTTGTAGATATTATGGCTGAGTCAGGTTGTATATGCTGAGGCCACAACGAACGATGGAATAAGGTGTGATGACGATGCACGAGGGAAGTGGCATTTAGCGGCAAGCTGCTTCAACCCGCTCGAACAGGGAAGGCATGCGGCAGGTTGCTGCAGATGCAGGTGTAATGAGGTGGGATGAAGTGAGGGTTTCATTCCATGTTGCAGGTGTAATAATTGATGATGAGATTAAGTTATTGTCAGTGAATCACAGTCTGAAAGAGTTAATTAACGAGCGGACCGCATTCATCGAAGGTTGCGGTTCTTGGCAGTTAGTCCCATCTTTAGAGTGAAGCTTGGGTCACCTCCAGTGGGCTGGTAAACAATTGGTGCTAAAAACAATCACGTCAAACGCAGATTAACTAACAGAGTAATTTGATTCAATAAAGAACAATTGAGTGTTTGTTACACCGATGAATGATAAAACCAAATTACCTGTGCATATCCTATTGTCCTTTCGTCCAATATTTGTATCCACAGATAGCTAGCATTAAAATAACTGCATGCAATGCGGTCGCCTCCGGTTTTGTGTATGTCGTAGGGTAGGGTCCCGCCGCCGTTGGCCGACTGAGATCCCCGTTTTGCGCATATCCGTGGCTTCATTGACCAATGTAGCAAGTGGGCACTGCAGGGCTACCAAGTCTCTTATCCTCAAGGGCTCTTATTGATACTAAGCTCCTCTTTTCCACCCTAGATTTTGGATTGAACTTGTTTATATCTGACGGAACGACCCTTGCCTAAGCTTGCAGCTTCATTTGTACTCCGCTTGCCCACTCAGAATTCAACAGCAACTTGCAACCCCGCCATCACCGCTCACTCCAAAGCCCAAACAAACACCAACAAACAGCTAATATGGCAGACAAGACGACTCAAGATACCCACACGACTCCTGTCGGTCCTTCATACAGGACTCATCAGCAGAAGCCCAGTGCCACCGTCTCAGTCGACGTCAACCTGGACAATGTTCATGTTCTGCCTCAGACCCCTCAGCTCATAGCTCTACTGTCGTATGTCCACTTCCCTAATTGGGCGCTCGTGCCGTGGAGCTGAGAATGTCCAGGATGATCCGTAGCAAAGAGACGGAGCGCGCAGACTTCATCTTCTATTCCAACAGAATCATTCGACTGCTTGTTGAGGAAGGTCTTAACCATTTGCCTGTCATTGAGCACACTGTCACTACGCCTATTGGTCGCACTTACAATGGTCTCATGTTCCAGGGCAAGATTTGCGGCGTGTCTATCATGAGAGCTGGCGAGGCTATGGAGCAGGGTCTCCGTGACTGCTGCCGCTCGGTTCGTATTGGAAAGATCTTGATCCAGCGTGACGAGGAAACGGCTCAGCCCAAGCTCTTCTACGACAAACTGCCCGAGGATATTGCAGATCGATGGGTGCTTCTTCTGGATCCCATGTTTGCTACTGGTACGACGACCTCCCATCCTGTTACACATGTCATATATGTCGCAATCCGTCTAACGTAATTGTATAGGTGGCTCTGCTACCATGGCAGTTCAGGTGCTCAAGGCCAGGGGCGTGCCCGAGGAGCACATCCTGTTCCTCAATCTGATTGCAAGCCCCGAGGGAGTCAAGAACTTTTCCGCCAAGTTCCCTCGCTTGAGGGTCGTAACAGCCTTTATTGACGAGGTTTGTCACACTACCTCTACGCATCTCTGCAAACATTTCGCTGACCTGACATTCCTAGGGCCTCGACGAGAAGAAGTATGAAAATCTGCTTCAACTAGTACGCATGCTAACCATTCAACAGCTATATCGTTCCTGGTCTGGGAGACTTCGGAGACAGATTTTACACTATCTGAGGAAAGAGTCACCGCATGGGTCACATATATCAATATGTCGTAGGCGCAGAGCAAGGGTTCGTCGAGTATTGGGTGGTGTAGCAAGTCTTGGTATTTATACAGGGCGCATAAAAGAAACGTTTAATAGTCATCCTCTCCGTATTGATCGTCGTAGTCTTCTTCGACCGCCGTTCGGTTACCGCGTCCAGATCCTCGAGCTGTGCCACCGTATCCAGGCTCCGCATTATCCTCCTTTGCGACGGCATCTAGCAAGAGTCAGTGATTGTTGATGAATGCGCATGCACAATGATGTAGACATACCGGCCGCATCAACCCATTCGCCGTAGACGTCAACCGCAGCGGACAGATCTGTCGCAAAGTCAGTAATCGCGATATGCGCGTGGTGTAGAATATGGCATGACCGTACAGTTGACAGCGCATTGGAACTTTTGTCCGCAAACGCGACAGTCGAGTTGGCCAACGCCAGCCTTCTTGTCAAGCTTGACCGAGACCGAGTTTTCATGGTTGCAGAAGAGGCATGCGAAAGTGGTGGGGAGAGGTTCTTTCTGAGATTTAGTGTGAGCGCAAAAGCCCTCGGAGAGAATAAAGAAAGGGAACGGATTCGACGGACCTTCTTGGGCCCCATGGGCTTGCTTGAGGACTTGCGCTTGCCCATGATGTCTGTTCCGCGATTCGTGCGCGACCGAAACGAGAGAACGCGAAAAGATGACAGTGAACTTGCTGATGTCAAGCTTTGGGCTAGGCAGTCCAGGTCGCAGGGGAACAAGGCGCCAGCCAGGGATTCTGATGCGTTATCTTATCAGCAGTGGAGGAGTTTCCTTTGACGCTTCGCACATCGCATATTGCACGTGCTCTCGCATTTTAGTACGTGCACAGGTGCGGCAGTTGGACGGCAGGTGTGTTTGTAGTGTATGCATTAAGCGGAGAGAAGGAGCCGGCTGCCCCGCCCCCGCCTCCCGGCGACCTCCGGAGCTTAGGACTTCAACGCCGGATTCCGTGCAAGCAATCCTTATCAGACTAGAAGGAGGATAAAGGATACGCTTGCAGAGACGTCATGGTACCAGATAAAAGCATGGGTGGAGGAAGTGAAGAGGGTCTTTTGTTCTTGAATTGGGCATCTTACAGACTGCTGGGACTTACAGAACAAAGCAAGGCATGGGATAATGAGGAAACGGATTGAGAGACGGGCAAGCAAACCAATGACATACACGAACAATGTCTTACTATAACTCGGAATATTACCCTTGCACTTGCCCAACATTAACAACAGCCACCGTTACCTTTGTCCTCAGTCTCACCTTGGGCGTTGGCGGCTACCTAGAATCAATCCTAGACGCAGGGGAGCCCCCTCACCATTAGGCGGGGTAGCTTCCCTGGCTTGTGGAGATAGAGGCTTGAGACCTTAAACGTGCCGCCTTATCATGTGGCCTCGTATCAGCGAATCGTGAAGGTTCAATTGAGCGTTGTGTAGATAGACACGGCCACTGGCGGACTGGCTATCATGACTTCTCCTTGTTGGGAGAGCTCCCCTCTCTTCTCTCCTTCAATGCCATGCCAGCCTAGCCCGATTACGGCGGCCCGATACATGAAAGTTATCATTGTATGGGGGTATCTCCCGCTGATCTGCTGACCTTGAAGGTGACAGATCAGGTTAGAGTCGTGCAGTTACGACGATTCCATCTTGATATCTACAAATTATGTATTATCTGAAGCATTAGAGGTTGGGAATGTGCTACCGCTACCCTGTTCATGACGGCCGCTGTAGAGCCATGTGTTACCATGTCCTCCGCCGACCGCTCTTCCTGTTGTGCTGTTGCTCAGTAATCTCCTTTACCTCTCTCTCTCGTAACTAAACTCTCTTCTCTTCTTTTATTTTCTCCAGTTCCATTGTTTGCACATCAATGACACTTGAGTCTGAACTACCCTAGAGATACGCACCCAATCCTACGTTTCCGTTATTCCCAACAGCCATCATCATGGCGTCCAACGATCAGCAATCCAGCATGATAGAAGCTCTGCAAGAGATCCAGCGTACGCAAGCTCTTCTCGTGAACGCGGTCGAATCGCTGTCAGGCAGACCTATCGACGAAGCGGGTGGAGATAGTGCCAAAAACACCATGCTTGACCCTGGTTCCCATGAGGATGACAATGAAGGTGACACGCCCTCAGTAGAGGTCCCCTTGGCTTCGGGGGACAAATTGAAAGCCCCTTCTCTGCCATCTTCCGATCAACGTCAGCAAGGGTTCACCTCGCGCATTATTTTAACGTGAGGATATCCTGTACACCAACTTCATTAACATGGTCCGCTTACACAATGGTAATTAGAACTTACCCAAAGCAGATTGGAATTAATCCTTTGCCTATGGACTGGGGAAACTCAGACCCAGCTAAGCGTGGTCCCATCGTAGTTTCAAGGGCTAGTTCTACTATTCGACGTCGTAATGGTTCGTTCGTCCGTCCACGTCTGTTGTGTATGTGTGAGCTAGTGTTACTGACATTTGTAACTCGTGTTCAGCTGTTGGAGGTTTGTTCTGTCCCCTTTCCATGATGACCGTTTATTAACTTGTTGTTTAGCCCAGTGAGTTCTCAGGTCGCGTTGACTTCGAGTAATACTGTACTAAACATTGTTACCAGCGGCGGTTCGTATTCGATCTACTATGCGCTTGCAGTCGCTAGCAACGAGTTGAACAGCGACCATCGGTATGTCTGAACATGTCGATAGAAAAGTATGTAGCTAACGGTATCATAAACAGACCCGATTTCACCAACACCGAACCGGCCGCAAACCTTGGTCCCTTTCCTCAATGGGGAGATAAGAAGAAGATTGTTGCTATGGATCCTTGGGGACATCTTGCTCCTTGGCTGTTCAAGGACACCATCGAGAAGGACAACGGTAGGGATTGAAGTACAAAACCTGAGAACAAAGGAGTTATTGACAGTGTCACTAGTTGATATTCGACCCACCATTGCCATTACCAAGGCGCACATGAAGGTGGGCAACAGAAGCGATGATGAGCCTTCGAACGGTGTTAGCTAACAAAGCCTTACAATAGCTGCCGGAGCTCGCGGAGAGTGTCAAGGCTGGAAGACTGTAAGCATGACTTAGTACTACCCAGATGGAACCCTACTGACAATCGCAGGGTGCCCGATGGCAAGGTTTGTCTCAACGCAGAAGGCGAATTGGCAGTCACCAAGTTTGCCGTTGAACCAGTAAGTTTTCCCGGAATAGAAAGTTGGAGTCAGGACTGACCCTGAGCTTCAGGTTTGGTATCTTCCTGGTGTGGCAGAACGGTTCGGCATTGGTAAGTGCGCAGTGGCTTTATTAAGTGCAGCTACTAACATGGCATAGATGAGGCCACCCTTCGACGTTCGCTGTTCGAACATACAGGAGGAAGCTACCCAGAGGTACATTAAGATTCGCTCTGAACAAGATAGGCCACCACTGACATGCTGAAGCTCATCACCCGTGGAGATATCAAAGTCTTCCTCCCTCCCATTGGTAAGTTTTCCTACCAGGGTGATGGACTGGACTAACAAGTTCAAGGTGGTCTCACTGTATACTGCTTTGGAGATCCAGCAAAGATGTCAGATGAATCGGTTCGACTATCTCTACGAATCCACGACGAGGTATTACCACCACCTTTCCTTTCCTAAGACTACCAAACTTACCTTGGTACACAGTGCAATGGTAGCGACGTGTTTGGATCCGATATTTGCACTTGCCGGCCGTACTTGATCTTTGGTATCGAGGAAGCTGTTAAGGAGGCACAGAATGGTGGCAGCGGCGTTGTCATCTATTTCAGAAAGGAGGGACGGGCCCTGGGAGAGGTCACTAAGGTAAGTTGTTCGATCACGACTCATGGACGTAGATCTAATTATTTTGGCAGTACTGTAAGAACGAAGTCCCTCAAAGTTCGGCTGATCAGCCGACATGTAGATCTGGGGTACTAATTCGGGGACAGTGGTCTATAACGCCCGTAAACGCGGCGCCGATCGCGCATCAGACTACTTCAAGCGAACTGAGAACATTGCTGGTGTCAAAGACATGCGATTCCAGGCTCTCATGCCGGACATTCTGCACTGGCTGGGCATCAAGAAGATTGACAGGATGCTTAGCATGAGCAAGTAAGCGTTTGAGGATCGAACACGTCGAGAAACTGACAGCTGACCATTTCCTTAGTATGAAGCATGATGCGATTGTTGGACAAGGGTAAGCTGATAAGAGTCGGCGAGTCGCTCGGTATTGATGCGAGATTAACATGCTTCTAGAATCCCCATTCATGAGAGGGTCGAGCTTCCCGAAGAACTTATCCCTGCTGATTCCAGAGTCGAAATTGATGCCAAAATCACAGCTGGTGAGTGGAAACCCAAACCCAGCATATGAGGCCCGAGCTCTACAAGCAAGGCGAACGAACACTAATGAGATGAAGGCTACTTTACCGCTGGTAAACGTATGACAACCGAAGAGCTGCAGGCAGTCCAAGGCAGGATGTGGGAAGAGTAAGTATCTTATTAATCCGCGCCTTCTGGATCAAGAGACTGATAAAGATGGCAGCTTCGACCATTAAACTGGTTATCCAGATACGGACGGATAGGTACTGTACGTGGTGAAGGTGGCGGACTTGGCTGTCGCGGGGTGCGTCAGCAGCTTCCCAAGTGTGCAGCTTTCTGCAGGTCGGTCTGAGCCGTTTTGCGTGGGGAAAGCATCTTGATTGCTCAAAATCCATACGATGCCGCGATGCCACGGTACCATCCATCCGTGGTGTTGGGGCTGAGCGTCCCGAACGAGGTACCCGGTCAAGGACCCAGGTTGTACGATGCCACTGAGGGTTGCAAGACCAGCCGTTTTCGAGTCTTAGCACATCCGTGGAGGTTGCGAGATTTGAAGATGGAGGAGAGTAGGTGGCATGGTGGAACTCGGAAAGGAAGCCTACGGATGATAATCTTAGTTATCCGTACGGAGTACATACCTTACTTAGAAATACAACATGATGCCCGTTTAAATATCCAGCTTAGACTTTCCTATAAGCCACTTTGTAAAATTATATAGGTTGATCAATTTAGGATATAATACGGACAGCTCACGGAATATATACATATCCTTTAGTAAGATATTAAACGAAAGCTAAATACCTATGTTCAATCTTTTTTTATTAGAGTAGTTTACTTACGAAGCAAAGAATAAGATATCTCTGAATTTCTATGGCTAGGTGGCGACGAGGTATACGACTATACGCTAGACATTTAAACAGGGTATGATCTGTACCTAAAACTCACCACTCCATACCGAATAAATTACGGGCCTCAATATCGTTTAACGAGGTTGGTTCTCCTCAGTCGGTGAGGCGGTCATTGGACGCAAATTAGTTGTAATTGCATAATTTCTGACTCCGTAGTCGCACCTGAGGAGCATTGCCGATACCACTTGGGTTAGTATGATAAGGCACCTCACCCATGGGTATGAGTAAGAATGGAGTCGCTTTCGGAACACGTGTAGAACATGTCTTGTGGTCATCTGGATAAGCAAGGGCCAAGTCCAAACGCACGAGGCGGCAGAGACTGGTGATAGCCTTAACTTTGAGGGAAAAACTCCGAAGGCTGTCAGCCCCGGCCCGAGGGGACGATCAACGATCCATCACAATACCATTTTCAACCAAAATAACCATGTTGCCATGCCATAATGTGCCAGGGCACGATCAAGAAATGGGAACGTGGATTCATTGCCCCGGGTGATTAACCTTCACTAACGTGTACATCATTGACCGTCAGGTACACGACAATCCGGAGTTGCGGATAGGCGATGATGAGGGTAATGATTGGCTAAGATGATACCTAATGTGGTGATCTTTTCTTTGTTCTTGAATCCCATCGCATCACACACCCATCATACTGCCTGTAACCCACCGCGAAGTCATTCAGCCCCCATCGAGAAGGGCTCTCTCTACTTTACTACGTACACCATCAATGACAAGACAGTACGCTAGGAGGGCTTCGGCCCAAGTTCCAACCGCTGACCTTTCCTTTTAGCAATGTTTGCTACCCAAGGAAGGTTTAGTTAGTACTGACATGTACGTGTCGTTCACACGCAGTGCAGTGTTGGATTGAATATCAATTCTGAAAGAAGGATGCCAATGCCCGACTTGTTTCCCTTTTCCAAGGAAACCACAGTAAACAAACAAGACAGCGTTCCGCATCCGGGAACTGCTCCTGAGCGGTAAGCCTCCTGACGACCTGTTGGGTATCAATGCGACAGTAGCTTGACAACTATTCCCATAGTTTTACCTTACCGCCAGAACGTCTGGGTTTCCACTATCCACTATCTACTACTGTATCCATGATCCGCTGGGGCCGAGTCGACGGGTGCTTCATCAGGGCGAGTCGTCACTGGCTTTACAGGCTGAAGACCCCCGCATGCACCTGCGCGGGAAACCCGCCTGCAGTCCCCGGGGCCCGCGCAACCTACTAGACAGCCAAAAGGCCCAGGGCCCGTTGTTAGAGAGCCGGGATGCTGGGCCATCCGCCATACACCTCAAGACACGCACCAAGTTGGGTTGGCATCCAAATGCAGCGATGAGCCCACCAGTGGCAATCGTAAAGTAAGTTTTGGCTGCTTGGGGGTAGAAGACAGAAATATCCGGACATATTTGGTGTGGATTAAGCTGTGGTTCTGTCCCGTTCTTTTTTACTTCCTCCGCCAGACGATTGAGGCTTTTGATACTCCCAGGGACACTGTATCAAGCCTTTGGTGTCTGAGCAGAATGTCTGCCGTGGGCGTGCTCTGTACACTCGCATCTGACACGAAAGGGGGGATCCATTGTTGCGTGATGCCCTGGCCTAATGGGGTGGGCAAGGCGGTCTCTTCAACGGGTGAAATTGCTGATGGGTTCATAGAATGATCGTGATGGTAGTACGTAGTAGTAGCTCGTACCCATGTCGGCCAACCCCAAAGCTTGTTGATGGTGAATCTTGCTGTGTACACGTCCCCAATGCAATGGCACCCTTGTTTATGACCTTTACTTAGCTTACCCGCTTTGAAACTAACCGCAGCCACGGTAGCTTTGCACCACGAGGCGAGGTGGTCGATGTGGATGCCTTGATATTTGGCTGCTGCACCGTTTACTATGTATTGCAGCTACTGCCAGCTCTTCCGACCATCTAAGGGTTTCCCACCTCCTTATTACTATTATTCTCCGATGTGAAACCATCTTACGCTCACAAATATTTTTTTAATGCAATTTCACTCTGTAGTCTTGACCGACAATTGTCATCATACTTAGGACAACATCTTACAACAATGGCTTCTTACATGCGAGACAGTCGAAGTGCGGTGAGAACTCACAGGCGAGACTCATCATCATCATCACAATCACAAAACAGCACTACTCGCCAACGACCGCGTCTTCTGCGTTCGAGTGCAACGGAGCCTTCAATCACCGCTTCAAATGCCATCAGAGGCTCATTCGCTGGCCCCGGATCGCCGCATAAGGCAACAGATCTTCTCAACCGTGTTGCCGTCTACTCCCCGTCGCCGGAGCAAGCTACTCCAGTGTCACGCCATGCACAGCCCATCTCTATCTGCCGTGACGCTCGCGAACATTCTCCCTCCAGCAGTCCTGGCAGTCAATCCAGCGTGATGGTTGACTCTCCTTCCGGTATGACTACCAGCTATACATCGACCCAACATCAGACTAACATCAACCAAGGTTACTACTTCAGCTTTCCCAGCTTCGAAGAATGGAACAGTGACAAGCAGGAGGAAATCGACAAGGACTCTGATGATTGAGAATTGACGGAAAAGATGGGGAGGGGAACCAAATGGCCTCAAACCGGAAAAGGAACACACGACATTACGGCGACAGAGCAAGAACAATCGCTCACCCAGCACGACCAGACTCAAAAAGAGATTGCAACGGGCTTCGCTGACGGCTCAAAGACGAGCAAGTGACAGCGAGGCCTCATAGCCCGGAAGAGGAGTAACATATCACCCACCAACAACCATGCTGGCTTTCACCAAGACGACTTGGAAAAACGAGGCTGTGGCGGGCTGATTGTGCCCTAGAACTAGGCCGGGTGGATATAGGTGGAAGGCTTCTTGGTAGAAGAGAAGCGACGCTGAAACTAAGCCTGACATGATGAATGAGGAATAGCTGCACTCCTAAAAGGTGGAGTGGAATGAGAACCAAAAGTCTGGGTGAATCTTAAAAACCCATTGACCTTGAGGCAGACAGACAGACACTCAGATCCAGCTGGACGAGGTCTGCAAAAAGCAACAGAAACAAACCAGATGAATAGCATATAACTTACTTGTAATCTCATATTCTTGTATAAATTATAGTTTTCAGTAAATAGAAATGCCTAGTATATGATATTGTACCTAAACAAATGTTTTTCAATGTGATGAGTCTCAAAGTGACAACATCCGTCAGCAACACGTCTTGTGCTGTGTTGTGTGTTGGCTGTGAGTCAGGCTGCTACGTAGTACCGCAAGACTAGGTAAAGACCGAAGAGCTGTGGCTGACCGTGGCTGTGGCTTTTGCGCCGTGTGGCACAAAAGATTTCAAAGAAGAAGGCACGTGATGGGGCCGGTCTTGCCCTGCGATCCATTATTTTCCAGCCCACAGAACGTTAGCGCCGGAAGAACAATTCAACCGCCGATTTTGATTCAATTCGCTTAGACCTAAGCTGCTGCACACAAAGACCGAAATTATCTCGCCGCTCCAGCACTCTCACCAGTACCATCTCTCCAACGGGTTCACATACAAGCCAACAAACATGGCGGTTGGAAAGTGAGCATCACCACGACGAACAGCGATGAATACAATGGGCTTACGCGATATTTCAGGAACAAGAGACTCTCCAAGGGCAAGAAGGGCCTCAAGAAGAAGACGGTCGACCCCTTCTCCCGAAAGGACTGGTACTCGATCAAGGTTGGTGACCCCTCAACCAGTACGCACTGCTTCATCATGGCTAACTCGTTTTTCTCCAGGCCCCTAACCCCTTCAACGTTCGAGAGTGAGTGACGACCGCGAAATAACATTTTCACATCAAAAAGTTTGTGGGACAAGGCGATTGACAAAATTTGCAGTGTCGGCAAGACCCTCGTGAACCGAACCACCGGTCTCAAGAACGCCAACGACGCTCTTAAGGGCCGTATCCTCGAGGTCTCTCTCGCCGATCTCCAGAAGGATGAGGACCACTCCTTCCGAAAGGTCCGCCTCCGTGTCGATGAGGTCCAGGGCAAGAACTGCTTGACTGCTTTCCACGGCCTCGACTTCACCTCCGACAAGCTCCGCTCCCTGGTGCGAAAGTGGCAGACCCTCATTGAGGCCAACGTCACTGTCAAGACTACCGACGACTACCTCATCCGCCTCTTCGCCATCGCTTTCACTAAGCGACGACCCAACCAGGTCAAGAAGACCACCTACGCTGCCTCTTCTCAGATTCGGGCCATCCGACGCAAGATGACCGACATCATCCAGCGTGAGGCCTCAAGCTGCACCCTCACCCAGCTTACCTCCAAGCTCATTCCCGAGGTCATTGGCCGCGAGATTGAGAAGTCTACCCAGGGCATCTACCCTCTCCAGAACGTGAGTAGATTATTGTTTCCGTTGCCACCAGCCAAGCCCTCGAGCTAATTCACATATCACAGGTCCACATCCGAAAGGTCAAGCTGCTCAAGGCCCCCAAGTTCGACCTTGGTGCCTTGATGGCTCTGCACGGCGAGTCTGGTACCGATGACCAGGGCCAGAAGGTTGAGCGGGAGTTCAAGGAGCGTGTCCTCGAGGAGGTTTAAAAGGATTATTTTGGCAGGTTGGCGCGGGGTAGGTAATAGGGGCCTCGCGGCGAATAAACTCATCCCTACCACATTGTTTCGGTCATCGCAAATGGCGTAGCATCACAAAGGGAGCTCGGGGATTGGGTCATGTTCCTTTGAATGGTAAAAAAAAACGTTCAGTCACCACGGCGAATGATTTATGACGCGTGACTGGTTACGACATTGGATGCTGTGATGACTCGACGCTGGTCGTGAGTGACCTCGGATGAGAGCTGTAGAATAAATCCAAAATTGATACCACATCTACCTGTCCAATAATGTATCATCACAAATTGCTTAAGTTGTTTCTGTGATTATCATCTTCTGGTGTATCTATTGAGGGCAGGGTAATGTTGCAGTGGCTATAAAAAACACTCGCCAACATTCGCCTTAATTAGTGGGACATGGCCTATATCTAGTTCAACTGCGTCACTCGGGCTTCCGAAGAAACTCAACAACCGCTATCGAAAGTCAGCAAACCACGTCGAAAATTTCGTTGAATATTTGCACATGGATTATTCTTACCTTGTCTAAAAGCTTCAGGCTGCTCCGAGATAAGCCAGTGACCTGCGTCAATATCGGCAAGCTGGAATCTGGGGAAGAACTGTCCGATAAGAGGCAGCACGTCATCGGGAACATATTTGCTCTTCGTGCCTCGGACGAATAGGGCTGGCTTCGAAAATCGGATCTCATTGGGGTTCTTGTAGGGAAAGTCCCCTAGATTGTCCAATGCCTTACCCAAGACGTTGAGAGGGATGCGGAACTTCCGTACTTTCTCGCCTTCTGGTAAGTACATGTTACCAAGAAGGAATTGTCGAATAGGCAGAGACTCCTCAACCTCGCTGAGGATCTTGTCGGCTTCGGCCTGGCGCGTGACGTTCGCTTCTTGAATCTTCTTCATGGCGCGTACGTACTTGGGAAAGTCCCTGCTGAGCGAGACATCCACAGGCGCGTTGTCGACAGAGACAATGTCGGCCACAAGTTCCGGGGAGCGGAGAGCAAGAGCCATTGAAGTTTTGGCTCCCCTAAGATCTGTTAGTTTGCTCATATCGTCTGCTGTCAAGTGATGGCTGCTCACATTGAGTGACCGATGAGGGTTGCATCCGTAAGGCCATGACCCTCGATGAACTCTGCTACGTCTTGGGCCATGGCAGGATAGTCATGCCGGGTGCTGTGAGGTGATTCGCCATGGTTTCTCAGATCCTGTGAATTGGCATTAGATCTCAATCTTTTTGAATTGTTGTCTAGCTGCATACCAAGGCGTATACATATCTTCCCAGATCTCTAGCTAAAGCCCTGTTTTTGGTCAGAAAAATTTGCTACAATATGCAAGTGAAAAGACTCACTTGCTGATGGCCCGGTTGTTCTTCTTTGACCCGAAAAGACCGTGGAGAAATAGAATGGGAGACTTCTTCTTGTCGGTTTTTGGTTGAGCAGGCTCGTGTAAATCGTACACCAATGGGCCAACGGATTGAGAGTACAATCTCGCACTTGCAACCTTCAGGCCCTGGCGCCCAACAACGGGCGCAACTGCTGTACCTATCCGCCGTAAGGATAACATTGTTCCTAACTCAGCAAATCTTTCAAAACGTTGAGCCAAGTGCCAATTACGCAGATGTCAAAATTGCTATTTTTGGATAAGCTAGAACGATTCGCACCGTTTTACTGCATATTTGCATATCTAATATCTGAACACCATGATGTCACCCTTCAACTTTTGAGCGTAGCAATATCCAACGCAAACAAATCGTATAACCGCGCCCGCGACTGCACCTAAAGAAAGAAAGAAACAAAACGAAAAAACCAAAACTCCAAAGGTATGACCTGATATTAAATATCCGATCTAGAGAATCACCAAACACGAAAATAGCAAAATGGCTATTCGGAAGTGTACAACAATTGTGAAAATGTTCAAGGAAATATGTCCACGGACAAAGAATGTATGATTGGACAGGTTCGCTATCCTTTAGCTGTCCCAGATGGCGCCAAATGCAGGCATACCACGCGTCTCGAGGCCGTATACGACCTTTTTGGTGATCTTCTCGTTTGCTATTATTACCACAGCTTCAGCATCGAAACTCTTGGCCAGGTTAAACCCCATCCGTACGAGATCTGGACGACCTTGAGCCTTAGTATCCCAGATTATCGCATCCGGAATAGCACCTCGAATCTGGCCAACAACTTCTTTACCAAACGTCTCTTCAGGTTTTGAAGTAGACCAGATCAGTTGCGTAGGACACGATTGATGGATTATATGCCCTAGGAGCGGTCCAATTCCAGAGCCTGTGGCGATAACGACGATACGATTGAAGAGAGTTGCGATGCGCATCACCCCACATGTCGGAACACCACGCACCCAAATCGTGCTCGGTGGGTTTTTGATGCAGGAGCGTGTCCAGTCGCCAGCGTTAGAGACTACTAGAGAGTAGCCCTTGGCATGGTGGTTGGCTTTCGGATTGGGAATAGTTGCAAATGAGTGCCACTCGATCAGGGGCCGCTGCGAAATACGTGTAAAGGTGCCATTTACGGGGACAGTGTAGTCGAAATGCAGTCGAACTGCATGCTCAGAGAGCACTTCGGCCTCAACAGGAACCTTACGGAGGAAGAACCATGAAGATGCAATGCTGAGAGTTGCTATCATCAAGAGCCAGAAGTCTGGGCTCTTGACAGTAGCGATACCAAGCTCTTCGTGTTGAGATCGGGAATCATTGATGGCTAGCATCGTGCGGGCCCAGAACAGACCTAGTGATGTCCAGCCGGCAAAGCGGTGGAAGCGTTCAAAGAGGTTGTGGTACTGCTTCCGGAACGAGGGCCATGCAGTGGCCACCATGCAACACAACAGCCCGCATAGAACCCACGATATCACCTGTGTTACCAAGGAGCCGGTCGCATGACCCTCGCAGGACACTGCATCGCATATTGTCCCACGGACTGTCGAGATGACCAGCCATGCAGTGGCGCATATCCCCGCACCAGAGTGCACACCACCGAGGTGATAAATCTTGGCGCAACGAGCCCTGATCCAGAGTGGAAAATGCTTTGGTACCGAGCAAAAGACAGTGTACAAGATGTTGATGATCGTTTCCTGCCTCACGAGCACTGCAACTGCGAGGTTGATCGCTGTGATGGTCCCTAACCAGTCCGACTTGAGCTGAAGAACGATCACAGAGACCAGTGCCACAAAGTTCAGTATGCCAACCAAACTGAAGAGGGTACGATATACGATGAAGATTCTGTGCCTCAGTCCTCTGTATGGCCGTGCCATATTCTTATCAGGCATGCCACGTTCAAGATCCAGCTTCTCGGTGAGAGTGGCCAAGGAGGACATGGACGTTTGAGATTTGAGCTCAGCATGGGCCTTCTCTTTCTCGCATGATTGTGCCACAACAGTTTGCTTGGCCAAGGCAAGCGTCTTGAGCCCCTTCTTGTCGATTTTGCCATTAGGGGTCGAAGGTAATTCGTCGAGTTGGTGAAGATGAGTTGGAACGGCATAGTAGGGCTGGTATTGTCGTACATGCTTAATTGTGGTGGTTACATCGCATCTGCGTGGGGTGATAAACCCATGAATCTCTCCATCGATCAGTAGCACAACCGCTCTAGACACCCCAGGTGCAGAGACTAGGGATGCGGAGATACCGTCTAGCTCTACACGGAAACCCTGAATCGAGGTCAGACGAGGACGAGTGCATATATACGATGAACTTGGACGTACCTTGACTTTGATTTGGTCGTCAACTCGGCCAAGAATCTCGACAGAGCCATCTGGTCGCCAGCGGCACAGGTCGCCGGTATTGTATATGGTTGATCTGGTATCTCTCGTCAGCTGTGGCGCGATCCACTCGAGTCAGGCTACTCACCCGTCTTGAGCAAAGGAATCTAGCTTGTATCTTTCTGCTGTCTTTTCACCAAGTCCAATGTAGCCTCGAGAAACTCCGAGCCCACCAGCCCACATCACACCAATGGCACCCACGGGCACTGGTTTGCCTTCTTCGTTCAAGATATAGACTCTGTTATTTGGAGTTGGTCGACCGATCGATAGCTCGTGCCCGACAATATGCTTCTGCATCGTGTTGACGATCGTGGTTTCTGTTGGACCACAACAGTTCCAATATGTACCATGTTTTGCCCATAAGTCAGCAAGACTACAGACGTTAGTTAGCAATGCAGAGTATGGCTCAACAAGAAGGTTACCTTTTTGTTGTTGGTTCACCAGCTGTGGCGACCGTTTTTATTCTGGGAAATTGTGTAGGATGGTATTTTGAGAGTATTGTGGGGGTGCAGATGAGGATATCGATCTGTCATGGCGTAAGTTTTGCTACATGAGCGCAAAGATGGAGGATCTACAAACCTGCTGAAGAGTGGGTTCCCAGTTGGAACCTCGCAGGACGAGTGTTCCTCCGTTACAAAGACATGCGAAGATTTCCCAGGCCGCTGCATTTGTCAGTATTGGCCATCCAACTGATGCAAGGGACTCACCCATATCGAAGCTGATGTTGAGGACAGAGCTCATGCAAGTGCCAGGCGCCACTCCCAGATTCCCAGGAGATAAACACACAAGGTTGACGACATTTCGGTGAGTGACGTTCACTCCTTTGGGATTTCCCGTCGTTCCTATGCTACTATTAGATAGGCACACGGTGTTGATGAGTCCAGTAGCTGCATACCTGATGTGTATATCACGTAACAACCGGAGTTAGGTGTTGCAAGGTCGATGTGGGCGTCTTCATCAAGTGAGTTGGTCTTCATCTCATCGATAACAATCGCAGTCTGTTTATGGTGCTGGACAGTGATGCGGTGCTTTGTTGATGCCAAACAGAGTACTATACCATCCGCCTGGTCGAGAACTCGACGGACAGTCTCGTCAGGGACAACTCCGCCATCGAGAGGCACATATTGAGCACCGCATGAAAGAACTGCCCATATGGCAACAATCATGTCTAGTCCCCTCTTAGCAACAATGGGGACCCGCGAGTCAGGAC
Source organism: Fusarium sp. VM40 (assembly GCA_954870535.1). Classification (NCBI taxonomy): domain Eukaryota; kingdom Fungi; phylum Ascomycota; class Sordariomycetes; order Hypocreales; family Nectriaceae; genus Fusarium; species Fusarium sp. VM40. The sequence continues at coordinate 4,257,934 of CATPAH010000017.1, forward strand.
AGACACCCTGAGAGATGAGGTGTGCAGCCAAGCATTGAGCCCGCTTAGCAAGTTGACTATATGTCAACTCCCTCGGTGACTCCGCGAGGTCACGGAGAGCTATGGCGTCTGGAAAAGTCCTTGCATAGTGGTAGAAGGCCGAAGTGACTGTTGGGAGAGGATGTTCGACAGAGTCCCCTTGTCCAAGCTGAAGGACAGAGTTGTGCAGGGTATGTCCCTGCAACGAATCTGCTGTGGCCATTGTGAAGAGAGCTAGCTACTCAAAGAATGAATGAAGGCAAGAGCAGACAATGGGGATTGTTGCTGTATGATGACCGTTGGGTTGACCCTGAGATAACAACGGACGGCTTATATAGTCTTACACGGCATGGTGACGGTGGCACGCCGCCCTGAGAAATATGTTTCATCCCATATCCCGTTGAGTTCTTGTTTGACATTATCGATCTCGTACCAATTGAGCGCCCTTTGTGACGCCGTTCTCATGGGGGGGTTGACGTCGTTGCGAGTTATGGAGGTTGCCCTGATTTCCACAGCAACTTCGGTACAAAGTCACTCTCCGGAAGTGCGGACGGCGAACCTAAATTGTTGTAATTGCTTCTGCATTCCTTACACGCCCGTCCGGGGGTCTCACTTCTACGGAGCCGGGCCCGGGGTACGGAGAATGTGGACGGAGCAGTGCGGCCAGAGGAGGAATGTGACGGCGATGAGACATGTGCACGCCAAGGAGGGGGCCCCCCCGGCCAAGGGACCGCAGCTAGGGCCCGATAAATCATTTTGTTCTCTCCAAGGACGGCTTCTGGGGGAATCCTTCAATACGACCTTGCGAATCCGATAGGGCGGATCTCACCCGAGGGCTTCACTGTACCCTGGAAGCCGGAACCTGTCAGTCAACCCTAAGTGGTTGTAGACCCTTGCTCGCAGCCATCGATTATGACGGACCATGTCTTGGAGATCCATTCCCGCCCTGCGACCTGCGACCTGGGGCGTGTGAAGATACCGTGAAGATAGCTAAGTCTGTGGCTTTTCCGATGGTGCCAAGAGTGTCTTCGATGACTGCGCAAGCAACGACCCAACATACTGACTAGATGGCGCGTCCTTTTGGCCTTGAATCTCAGTCTGACAAGACTTCGATGCCTCGCATGTCACCTCTTGTCTGTTTCTTCAATCTGAAGCTCTACTTTATGCTCGACCACCTAGGTTCTGAACACGATTTCTCATGATGGCGGATGGTAGCCTAACTATTGTACATGGGAGCACTCTAGAAAGCCATGATTGCTGACTTCTTTGAGACTCTCTCTTGGGCTTCGGCTGATTCAAAGATCAAAGTCATTGCCATGACTGGATATCGCCCCTGTTTCTTATCTGTCAAGTGCCGGAACACGTATTCCGCGATCTGCTAACATCACTTGAAAACCGGCGCCGATATAGCAGACATGCCAGATATGGACGCAGAAGCAGTGTTTTCTAGTTTGCCATGATGGCAAATTTCCACATCTAACGGTCAATGCACATAAACGCCGACACACACATAGCAGTGCGACTTGACCTATGCACCTCCATGTGCACGTTTTGTACTCCCTGAGGTGAACCTGAGTCTCATCCCCGGAGCGGGACGAGCTCAACGGCTCACCTCTGCCTTGGACAAGCTCAGAGTAACTCATGATACACGTGCTGGAGAGGAGGCGCCGAGACTAATTTGATCTCTAACTCAGGTCACGAAAGCTACGCTGTTCGGAACACCAGTCTCGAGCGAAGAAGCTTTGACCTGTGGGCTGGTCTGCGACACGTTTAGGGATGGCGAGGTATTGGAGAAGACTATTGATGCAGCAGCGCATCTTACGACTCAAGGTGGTGTTGTCGTTCACCCAGACAAGACAGCCATGAGTCGAAGCTTGCTGACATGCTGGTCTCACCCTTCCATTGTGCATGAAGCTAACTGATCGACTGATTGTAGCTGATGATGTGAGTCTCGATGACGAGCTTGGGAGAAGTCTGTATCACTTTGCTTTTGGGAGATCGAAAAAAAAAAGCAACAAGTGTCGAATCCTTTCTGTGTAGATGAGCCTGTCAGCTCAGAGAACCGATTACCACAGAGTACCCCATGAACCGGGAGATCGCAATCGTGGGTCTGGTGATCAATGTCAGTTACTCAAGCTCATGCATACCAACACCAACACGCACCTAACAGCATGCCCTTCAATAGTCCCCATAGCGGAATTACATGGCCTGTTCTTACGTCCCTCCACTTCTTCGCGTACTGCTTCATCCTATCGGATGCTCCCCCAGCTGATCAATGGTCACTGCAGTGAGACAAAGCTTGGTGTTTTGGCGACGGACCGTTCGTCCGCAGAGTGTTAACGGTGGAGTTGCTAGTCTGGGCAGGTAACGTAGAAGCAATTGTGAAAACAACTATCGGGCAATATATGGAGAAGGGATCTCTAGGTACTGGAGGCGTTGTGAGACCCGTCAGTTTTCGGCCTCTGTTTGCCATGCGGCGCGGTAGACTGGACATGCCTTTGCCTTTAGGAATGAGTAGATCTTGTCTCATACTTACTGATATCCTTCTGGAAACACTGTCGAGGGATGGCACGGTGTCATATTGCGAGGGCTGTGCGTTCCGTTGCATATATTGGCGCACAGGCTTGGGTTGGGTTGGGATGGAGAGGGAATGACAGCGAGAGTGAGAGCTAACAGATCGTATCACTAGGTACGCAGTTATCTCTGCGGTGACATCTTGAAAGAACCAGGTTTTGCAGGAATTCTCGACCCGTAGTGGGATGGCAACTGCGCCATTGCTCGATGATAGGAGCATCAGATGTAAGTGCAGGGAAGGCTATGACGACCGATTGTTGCGATGCGATGCGATGCGATGCGATGCGATGCGATGCGATGCGATGCGATGCGATGCCGCGTTGCTCTTGGTTGCCGCGGGTTGAGCATGTCAAGCTGTCGTCACAGTCAGAAATCCCTGGTTCGACAACTGATTCCCTACATCAGCTTTACATGGGCTTTGAGCATACCTTAGAGGACGCGTTAGCTACGCCGAGCAATAGCCTGTATCAAAAGGGTTGGGTGGCTTCTTTTCTTGGCTCTCCTCTGAGTAGTCCGTCAAAAGCACCGACACTTGTCTTGGCTTGGAAGTCCATAACTGCCCATGACGAAGACTATGAGGCTTCTTTGCGCAAAAATAAGGAAACATGAGGCTAATCTTGACGGCAAAAGGGAGACCCGGGACGCGAAAGTCCCACACCCAGTTCCAGTTCACGCGGTCTCAGTTGACGACCTGAATGTCGGGACCATTGCCCACCCCCTTTGACACTTGACACTTGTCACTTGTCACTTGTCAATATGATGGTCGCCCGTGTCTCACCTGTCACTCAGCCAGTGCCGTGGATACGGATTCACGAGGTACACTATTGCGAGGATCGAAAGAGCATAACTGGAGAAGAATGAGGGCAAGAGATCTGCACTGGAATAGTGACCAGGCACCAAACATTCGGCCGAGGGGGCGTCCAGGCGTCGTACCCTGTTGATAGTCGTCGAAGCAGGCTAGACGTGTCAGTTGTAGTGATTCACCGAGTGCAGGATCTGAGACGCCTGCAAGATTTACCACAAGGATGTGTTGTTGACTGATCGATGATGGAAAAAGCAAATATGGTCTTGGTCTTGGTCTTGACTTTGGTCTTGCGAGGAGGAGGGAGCCTTGGCCGATCAATCAAAGAGAATTTGAGACATTCTGTCCAGCTGAACCCTTGCCTGAGACAGTTTCTGATTCTCCCTCCATAACCTTTTATGCACCCAAGGAACTTGTACCTTGATCCTCAATAAGTATTCTGTACCCAGCTGGTCATTCTGGTTTCACTCGCATACTCGCTACCATGTAGTCAGGTGGACAGAACAGAACGAGCTTTGTGACACGACTGGCTAGGTATAAAAATAGCAGTTATTCCTTGCTTTTCTTACATGCTCACTACACCAATATCGTTTTGGTGACTGAGAGAAGCCCTTCACCCAATCAGAACATCGAGTTTCCTTATCCTTCTACAAGCAGGTAACATTTCTTGTATTTATCATGCGCAAAAGTTTTATTTTTCCAAGTTAGCTTGCTATCTTGATCTAATGCTTATTTTTCTAGTGTTGTGGTCTCTAGAGATTCGAGGTCCAATGCTCAACCAATGTTCATCACGCGCAAGGATTGTAAGCGGTTTTCCGAGAGCTGATTTATTCAGTGAAAAGTCAAGGTAGAATAAAGGTGCCAACTTCTTAGACTGCTTCACATCCTCGCTTGGTTCGGCACTGGGGTATGATGTTTTCCCGCATTGGTATGAAAGGACTGGATGGAGAGTGGTGCATTGCTGGAAAGTATACGTGATGATCATATGCGTACCCAAATCTATTTCGCACTGCTCCAAACAGCCCAGTGGTCAAGCCTCGTATAATGGTATGGCTCGTCTTCATACTGGCTATTTCCAGTTGGTTACGGGAGAAGATGGTCTCAGGAAGCATTTGTAGCCGCTTCCTTCATAAATTCTGAGCAACGGATAGCCATGAGTGAATGTCGAGGTAGGCTTCTGGAAGCCGACTCATTCAGTATCTGGTTGTTGATCCTGTTTCTAGACTGATGCTTTGAGTCTTTGATTTCTTCTAATGTATCTCTAAGAAATCTATGGCACTCTCAAAGCCGTCTAAGAAGTCTTGCTCTGAAGACCAGGGGCTTTGAGTCAAACGATTGATGCACGATCGAGGCACGAGATCGGTGGGTAACTTCTCAACAACCTGAACCCTCAGTAACTCTCTTACGCCATGTTCAGTAAGCCAGCAGAACATATGAAGATGTAACCGCTTAATAACATGTACATCCACTTGATTCGATGGATTGGGGACTCCAAATGCTCAAGGCTATATTTGTTTGCTCATCGATGCAAAAACAACGGTATCGTGGATTCCAATGACGAAACAACCTAACAAGTTGCTTCTTGGAACAGAGTTGAGACAGACTCTGATACATACAACAGAGCTTCTTCATAGTTTCTCGCATCCCAGACTCGTGAAATAGACTCTCGATGTGCACGAGAGAATTATTAGCATATCATCAAAAGGTATGATCTTCTGCACCAAGCTACATCTGGCACGTTTCCTCTAGAGATATCTCGGCGTGTATATGACCATCTTCGACCCTATATCTGTTTGAAAATGATACTGCATAACGTCTGATAATTAGTATGGTCGTCGGAACTCTGAGATGAGCCATGTGCTAGAAACACAACAAATCTTACCCATGGCCCCCACGGGCACAACTTGCAATTCAAGGCTCTCGATTTGGCCTTTTCTTGTGTTCTGCAAGTTTTCTTGGTAAAACAGGCATGACGCCCCTGTAGAAATATCAATATCGGATGTGCCACAATCCAGTACCTGCTTCTCTGCCTCGACTTCATATGAAATTTCATGCTGATAATATAGACAATTTGCCAGGACCAGACGAGAAAGAGTATGGCATTTTAGACGAATGTTTTCCTAAGAGCATTTAGGTACAATTTCAAATCCAACCGACTTGGCTAAACTTTCAACTTCTTCATCGCTGCAACTAACGTATCTGCCGACCTCCTTGCCATATCAGACTTTTTGCCCAATATCCAAAGTCCTTTAACGCATTCCTGTGCACGACGCATACTCTCTTGAAAGTCATGACCAGTATTTCCCGGTGCAGTCATACCATATTCCAGGAAATCTTTAGCTTCATTAATAAGTATCATGGCGGCCTTAGCGAAGGCCCTGATGAGTAAAATGGTCCAGGGCTCTGTAAGAATTGTTGCCTCGTTCACAGCATGGTGAAAATGTGTCATTTGCGGTGCAGTCATGCTGCCTAGGTTCTGAGCAGGGGTCGATACCTTGGCCAAGTCAGACAACTCTCGCGCACTCGATTCCCGTATTCTTGTAACCATCTTGCTGGACACTCGGCCATGGGATGCTGTTGGTTCTCCTAGCTCATTCTCGTCCACGTATTCGATAAGGTCGGCGAGCATGAGAGCACCAAGATTCCAATGGCCAGAAATACAAACGAACCAGCTCTGAAGACGGCCAGGAACTGTTTCGTAGTCATATAGCAGTTCTTTAAAGAAAGCTCCGTGTGTCATGTTCCAATACCGATACAGCGAGGTAGTAGTTTTGATAGTTTCTTCAACTTTGACTCCTCGGCCACCCCTCCTCAAAATGTTCTGAAGATATGAAATGTGTCGGAAGAGTAGGACCTTGACGGGTGCTGACTTGGTAACAGCCTCAGCAGCGGATTCGTATGAGCAAGGCCAGTGTATCGTATGATACATATGCGGCTGTTCCAGGCTATCTTGGATGAACAGTGGGACATTCCATCGTCCGTTCGTCGTTGCGTCAAGGTCCTCATCTGCGTCGTCATGTTGACTGTCTGCGTCGGCTACCACAACTGGACGTTCGCTCATAGACGACGAAACAGTATCAAGCATGACGGCAAGCCAGTACAGGAGCCCAACAGTTCCACGATCTTCGGGATTCATCATTGAGAGCGAATCGTTATTCTTTTGCCGGGTAAGAGATCCAGTCACACCGCGTCGCCCAGAGTCGAACCGGAATTTCAGAGCGTGCATTTTGCGGGCAGCTCTCTCTATGAAGACTGGCAGGCCATCTCGTGAAATGATATCCCCTAGCTCAGAATTTAGGGCTGTCATATCAACTCTCGCTTGAGCATTGGTCAGTGTATTGGGGTTACTCTTCGTTCTCATAGGTTCATCGTCACGAGTCCAAGGCTTCTGCGTCAAACCAAATATCAGCTCTGCAGTGGCCACACGATATGATTCCACATCGGCAACTTCTTGAAGAGCCCTTTTAGCTTGCTCCCAGATGTTTCGCTGAATGTTGCGGTCGAACTCCTCCGTGACATCATTAAGTATATCATCTGGTACCCCATTATCATCGCCAGAATAACGCTGCTGCTGACGACGACTGCCTTGAGCCCATTGAGTGGCAAATGCCATTATTGAAAGCTGGAAGGCTTTAGCTGCAGCTTGATCCTCAGCACGGGTAAGCTTTGTAAGTTTTGCGGTCTGGATTGCGTGATCAAGGTTGATGGTACGACGGTATATGCGATTTGACCATGATGATCCCCATTCTGTTGGAGCATGTATACCACCTGTCACATAGCCAGGTGCCCTATAGGGGCAGGTAACTTCCGTAAGCCAGCAAGAAAGATTGTGCTCAAGTACGTCATGATAGATTTGCAAAAGATTTGTAGATATATACTCGTTGTTGGATCTGGTCATCATAGTCTGGTCAACAGAGAAGGAAGATAAAGAGGGTTGGCGGCGATCACTCCATGTTGATGAAGTACGACGACGCTTTGCTCTGATTGCTTTGTCTTCGTCATCAGTATTGCCAATCGTAGATCGTGATATAGATCCTTGGCTATGGGAGTCTTTGGTAACTGACTGCTGGAGAGTAGACCAGTGGTTGACTTGAGACTGAATCGACATTGGCGACTCGTTAGGTGGTAAATGAGATGATAAGTAGTGATCAGGTAAGTTGGTCGAGCTGCTTGAACGTCTTGCATTACTTTGTGTCTGCGAAATTTCAAGGCCTGGACCTGCTGAGTGGCTCGAAGTAACCGTTGCGGTTGAGGAATGAGTGACTGTATAAAGACTGGGTAATCGTGGCTTTTGTTTAAGACGATTTGGATCTTGAACAGGTTGTTCTGTGCCATGGATACGCGTGGGCGAGGACATGAAGTCCGTGGTTAAATGTGGCGCCAGCGGATCTGGTCTTTGCCTCTTGGTCGCAGTATTGAGATCACGATCTGTCTTATACGAATATACCGCGGAGTTAGCATTACTTGATGGGGAGGCAGGCTGCAATTGTGCCCAAGCCCAATTCATGGTGCATGTTTTCTTTGTCTTGGTACAATAAGAACAGGCCTCGTGGTCCCTCTCAGACGCTGGCCCTCCAGTAGTTGTTAGCTACTGACCTAGTAAGATTAGGGGACCGGCTCAAGTACACCTTTAGACTTACCAAGCGGTTCGCCGGTTGTTATGGGGCGGCGTCTCGAAGCTCCGGGACCAAGGAGAGGTGGTGCATCGCAAGCTCGCTTCGACCTCCGGCACTGGTCGCAAGCGTAATGACTGCGCTTCATTTTGACACGCGGGTTGCCTTTAAGCGGTCTGACGTCGCTTCTCAAGCTGCTATAAAGTGCTGCGTAAGTGGGCAGATATTATGGTATGAGTGTTCGGACAGGCCAGTGAGGAGCGACAAGGACAAAGGTGACAATAAGGGAGATATAGTTACAGGATAAGAAAAGGACCACCTGGAAATCCCAACCACGTTATAAAATTGTCACTCCACTCCCATCCGCTTCCCCGGAGGTGATAGACTGCGAACTTGATGTACTTGTTAGGATAAGGTGGGGCATAGGTACCAGCACGTTATCCTTTAGGGGACAGAAAATTCAATCTTGAAGTACCTCTTACTAAACCCGCTAAGTCAAAACAGTGGTTTCCAGTAATGTATTTCACCACTACTATATACACCCCTTAACCCCATACCTATATATTAATAATAGCACTATAGTATATAGGTACCTCGGTTGTATTACTGCTAAACTACTATTAGTTACTTTATATATCTTATCTAGTTACTATAGGGAAGGTCTATTAAGTTATATAATTTTAGTGAATTAATTCTAGTAATTTCTTCTCTTAGACTAAAGGACTTTTTAACCTTTAGTAAAAAACTCTATTTTATATATATAAGTTTTCTTTCTATAACTTTAACTTTAATAGTCTTTTTATAATTCCTTAGCTATTTTAATTAAAATTCGGTATAGTTTATTATTTAAAATACCTAATTAAATATATTAATAATATTAAGTCTATTAATTATTTATAATACCTACTTTTTATAAAATTTATATTATTATTATTTAATATATTAAAAAAGGTAGTTTTTATTATTATTAATATATTAATTAGGCTTAATAACTTAAGCTTCCTTTTAAAATAATTAAAAGGTAATATCTTTTTTTTAAGTTATATATTCTTATTATTATAATTATTATTATAAATAAAGAGGCTAGGTAATTAAAGGATTATATTTATATTAAGTCTAGTAATATCTTTAAAAAAGATATCTAACTATCCTAATTTAACCTATAAAAATATTAATAATAAAGATCTCTATATAGACTAAAAAGTAATAATATTTTAAATTTAATAAGGTTATCTATTATATTAATTATAATTTTATTTCTTAATAATATAAAAACTCTTACTAAGGTTACTTTTCTTTTTTTATACTTAACTTTAATTAGCCTACCTAAGATAAAATAAGGATTATAATTATTAAGTAATTTATTAAGTCTATAAGTTAACCTAGTTAAATTAGATTAATAAAGCTAATTTTAATTATAATTAATATATTAATTAATATACCTACCTTTATACCTTTTAATAAAGGCCTATAACTAGTTAATAATAGTAATATAATAAGGGTATATAAAGGGGAATTTTAATATAATTAAAAGATATTTCTTAAAGTAATAATTAAGAATTTTAATATTTATAAAAAGTTAAAAGGCCTATTTAATAATATTAATTAATAATATATAATTAAGATAGGTATAAAGCCTATAAATTAAAAAGCTAAGATTATACTTAATATTTCTAACTATATAAAATTTTAAGTACCTGGCCTTTTTATTTATAATAATAATTATAACTATAAGAATATATAGCTTAAAAAGAAATAATATTTTTTAATTATTTTAAAAAAAAACCTTAAATTATATAATATAATTAGCCCTAATTAATAATATTATTAATAATAGTATATGTTATTTTAATTATATTACTATTAAATTACTATTAATTACCTTACTTATCTTGTCTAGTTATTATAGGGAAGGTCTATTAGGTTATATAATCTTAGTTAATTAATTATAGTAGTTTCTTTTTTTAAACCGAAAGACTTTTTAACCTTCGGTAAAAAGCTCTATCTTATATATATAAATTTCCTTCTTATAACTCTAACTTTAATAGTCTTTTTATAATCTTAAATTAAAGTCCCTAACTAAATTTATTATTATAATTAAGTCTATTAATTATTTTTTATACCTACCTTTTATTAAATTTATATTATTCTTATTTAATATATTAAAGAAAGTAGTCTTTTTTATTATTAAAGGCTTAATTATATTATATAATTTAAACTTCTTTTTAAAATGATTAAAAAGTAATATCTTTATTTTAATCTATACCTTTTTATATAAATAATTACTATTAATAATAAATAAAGTATATAATTAAAGGACCTTGTAACTAAAGATAATAAGTATAACCTTAACCTTTTAATTTATAGGCTTTATACCTACCTTAATAATATATTACTATTTAATCTTATTAAGAAAGTTTTATAGTTTATTATAGGCCTTAGGATTATTATTTATTATTTTAATAAATACCTTTTAATTATATTAAAATTCCTTTTTATATACCTTAATTATAATATTATTATTAACTAGCTAAAGGTTATTATAAAAAGATATAAAAGTTAAAGTATTAATTAATATCTTAACTATAATTAAGGTTAACTTTATTAATTTAATTATAAAATAGTCTAATTAACTTATAGACTTAATAAATTACTTAGTAATTACCTAGTTATAATCTTTATTTTATAAGCTTAGGTAGGTTATTTAAAGTAAAATATAGAAAGGGAAAAGTAATTTTAATAGGCGTTTTTATATTATTAAGAAATAAAGTTATAATTAATATAATAAGTAACTTTATTAAATTTAAGATATTATTACTTTTTAATCTATATAAAGACCTTTATTATTAATACTTTTATAGATTTAATTAGGATAGTTAGATCTTTTTTTTAAAGGTAATACTATACTTAATATAAATAAATATATATTATACTATAAAGGTAAGTAAAGTAGGAATTTAATAAGGGTTATATAATCTAATTTAATTTCGTAATTTAAAACTACCTTTAATTTTAGGCTGCCTTAACTTTAACTTTAACTCTAACTAATAAAATATATATTCCTCTAAGTAATATATTTTAACCTTTTACTTTTATATCTACCCCTTTTAATACCTTATATATAATTTCTCTTTATAGATTATTCTTAAAGACTTTAATTATCTTTATAACCTATTTTTTTAAGTTATTATATTAAGCTATATTATAAGGTTTTAACTTAAATACCTTAATAAAAAAGCTATTAATCTTAAGGCTAGCCTTTTTATAAGTCTATTTTCTAGGCTTTTTAAGTATTTAAGTTAATCTTTTTACTTTTTATATTTAAGTTAATATAGATATTTAATTATAATTTCTTTTATTAAGCCTTAAATTATAAAGTATTAAAAGTTTATAATTAAAGGTAATTAATTTAATTAATTCTTTTTTCTTTTTATTTTAATATTTAATTTTATTAAGTCTAGGCTTTTTAAAACTCTTAATAATATTAATAATAAAAATAACCTCTTTTAAGGTTAAAACTTAATAATTAAGATAATAAATATTATATATAATAATTAAACTTTAATTAAATAAATATTTATATAATTTATATAAATATATATATAAAAACCAGCTTCCTTTTTATACCTTTAAAACTAATCTATACTATAAGCTAGTTCATTAACCCTTATAGCTATTTAATAAAGGTTATAATTAAAAAATAAAACTTAAATTAAGTTATATATAGTTAGTTAATTAACTTTTAGTCTCCCTTTAGTTTATATTACTAACCTTTTTTATAGTTATTATAATAAGTATTACTATTTATATAATAAATATATATTATAATATAAATTTAAGCCTAACCTATAATAAGATCTATAAGGTAATTAATAACTATAGTAAGGAAAAATATAAATAATTTATTTATATAGTTAAAGACCTTAAGATTAAAATAAAGTAGGATTTTTAAAATTAATTAATACCTTTTTATAGTAAATAAAATAATTATAATTTAAATATATTAATTACCTTTAATTATAAATTTTTAATACTTTTTTATATATAGTTAAGTTAAAAATCTTATTAAATATATATATTAAGTTTAAGGTATATAAAGAATTAACTTAAAAACCTAAAAAGGTTAGAAAAAAGGCTTTTAAAAAGGTTAGTTTTTAAAATTAAAACCTTTTTTATTAAAGTATTTAAATTAAAGCTTAATTATATAGTTTAATATAATTACTTAAAAAAGTAAGTTAAATAGATAATTAAGGCCAGTAAAGATATAAAATAAAAAGACTATTCTAGTCTTAGCCTAAGACTAAAAGTATATAACTATTAAGGATACTAATAAAAGTTATATATAAGGCATTAAGGGGCTATAAAGTTAAAGTTAAAGTTAAGGTAGCCTAAAGTTAAAGGTAGCTTTAGGCCGAGGAATTAAATTAAATTATATAACCCTTATTAAAATCTTACTATACTTATTTCTATAATATAATATATAATATTATTAATAATATTATTAATAGGGTTAATTAAATTATAATTATCTTACTTATTATAAAAAGGTACTATAAAGTAATTGTTAAAATCTTACTTTAAATTTAATTAAAGATTTCTAATCTTATCTTTAAGTAAGTTAAATACCTATTTATTATAGTAATTATTAATTACTTTTTTAATATTTTTATAGATTAAAGTAAGCTTTATATTATAATAAATATTTACTATTTATATACTTATTATAATAACTATAAAAGAGGTTAGTAATATAAATAAAAAGAAGATTAAGGGTTAATTAACTAATTATATATTACTTAGTTTAAGCTTTATTTCTTAATTTTAATCTTTATTAAATAGCTATAAAGGTTAATTAATTAGCTTATGATATAAATTAGGTTAAGGGGTATAAAAAGGAAGCTAATTATTATATATATAGCTATATAAATTATATATATATTTACTTAATTAAAGTTTAGTTAATATATATAGGATTTAATATCTTAATTATTAAGTTTTAACCTTAAAAGAAATTACTTTTATTATTAATATTATTAAAAGATTTAAAAAGCCTAGCCTTAATAAAATTAAATGTTAAAAAAAAGAAAAAAGAATATAAAAAAACTTAATATTATTTTCTTAAGATTATTAATAGGCTTAAAAGGGATTATTATTAATATTATTTAAAATAGCTTTTTTTATAAAGTATTATAAAGTAAGGTTATTTACTTATAAAAGGATAGTATTAAAGTTAAAAAGCTAAGGAAAAAAGGCTCCTTTTAGTATATAAATATATCCTATAGTTATATAACTAATTATATAAAGACTATAACTAAAATATATTATATAATATCCCTTTCTAGCCTAGGTATAGGTAAAGCTTAATACCTTAATATACCTTTTTACCTTTTATAGGGAAATTAATTAATATAATAATCTAGCTATATAATATTATAAACTGGTTATATAACTAACTTTATTATTTTTAGTTAGTTCCTAAGGTTATATTAAAGTATATATTTATATTAAGACTAACTAGACTAATTAGCTTATAGTTAATTCTTTAAGTCCATTTAATCTAAAGGACCTAAATATTACTTAAGGGTTTAATTATATTTAATTTAGGTATAGAAATAGCCTTACTTTCTATAAAGTATTTTTAATATATATATATAGCTTAAAATAGTTATATAGCCAGGCCGAAAGAGATATTAATAGGTTTAATACCTAAAAGGGTAATTCTAATTAACTATTAAAAAAGGATATAATATATATTATTAATATAATATTCCTTTCCTAAGTTAATACTTTATAAAAAAAGCTTATTTTAACTATTATTAATTAGAAATTATTAGGTAGGTATACTAGGCTAGATCTTATTATAGACCTAAACTAGGCTTAATATAAATAATTTTATTTTATTAATTACTTAATTAATTAGGTAATTACCTATAGTTTTAATCTAGGTTTATACCTTTTTACTATTTTACCTTAATATATTATTTCTTATTAATCTCCCTAATTAAAATCCTCCTTTACTTACGGTATAGAGACTATATTAACTAGATTAATAATTAAATTACCTTAAAGCTTAAGGTAATTTTATTTAAAATATCTAATCTAATTAAAATAAAAATAGTAATAGTAATATACTTTTAATATATATATAATATTAATTTATATTATTAAATTATTAAGTAACCTTTAAAGTAAGTAATTATTATTAATTAGGTATTTAATAAAAGGCTAGGCTAAGAATATATTATTAAAACCCCTTAATAACTTAATAAAGTTATTAAAATTAATTAACTACTTTTTATAATTAAGTTAGCCTTTAATATTTATATTAAGACTTATAGTTAGAAATAGAATCGTTAGGTAACTAGGCTATTAACTAATTATTACCTTAAATAGTAGGTTTTTCTATTTAATTAGATATATAAAGATAGGCTCTTTTTATTATTATTATATTTATATTAAATTTAACCTAGCTTACTATTTGTTATAGGTACCCCTAAGGAATAGCTTAATATATATATATAAGCTTTCCGGTTAATCTCTATATATATCTATTATAAATATACTTAAAATATAAACTAAAAATACTACCTAAAAGGTACTTACTAGGCTTATATAAATATTAAAGAACTAGGCCTTAATATTATTAATATAATACCTATTAATTATAAATCTTTTTTATATTTTATTTTTAATTTAACCTTTAACTTTATTAAGCCTAGTCTTTTTAAAACTCTTAATAATATTAATAATAAAAGTAATCTCTTTTAAGGTTAAAACTAAATAATTAAGATAATAAATATTATATATAGTAACTAAACTCTAATTAAATAAACATTTATACTATAACTTACATAGCTATATATATAAAAGCTGGCTTCCCCCCCACACCCCTTAACCTGATCTACACCACAAGCTAGTCAATCGACCCTTGCCGCTGCAGTCAGTTATAGAAGGTTAATCTCGGTTGTATTACTGTTGAATTACTGTTAGTTGCCTTTCTTATCTTATCTGCTTACTGTAGGGAGGGTCTGTTAGGTTACGTAATCTCGGTTAATTGATTACGGTAGCTTCTTCCCTTAGACTAAAGTGACTTATTTTATCCTTTCGGGACTTTTTAACCTTCGGTAAAAAACTCTATCTTACAGTATATACGAATTTTCCTTTTATATCTCTTTATATTAGTTAAAGTCCCTAACCGAATTCGCTATTATAACTAAGTCTATTAACTATTCCTTATACCTGCCTTTTATTAGATTTATATTATTTTTATTTAATATATTAAAAAAGGCAGTCTCTTTTATTATTAAAGGCCTAGCTATATTACGTAATTTAAGCTTCCTTTTAAAATAATTAAAAAATAATATCTTTATTATAAACTATACCTTTTTATATAGATAATTATTATTAATAGTAAATAGATTATATAATTAAAGAACCTTATAACTAAAGATAGTAAATATAACCTTAGCCTCTTAATTTATAGGCTTTATACCTACCTTAATAATATATTACTATTTAATCTTATTAAGTAAGTTTTATAGCTTATTATAAACCCTAGGATTATTATTTATTACTTTAATAAGTACCTCTTAACTATATTAAAATTCCTTTTTATAAGCCTTAACTATATTATTATTATTAACTGGCTAAAGGTCTTTATATAAAGGTATAAAGGTTAGGGTATTAATTAATATTTTAGTTATAATTAAGGTTAGCTTTATTAATCTAGTTATAAATAAAGCGGTTAAGTTAATTTATAGGTAAGTTATAAATACTTAGTAATTACTTATTATGATTTTTATTTTATCTTAGGTAGGTTAATTAAAGTAAAGTATAAAGAGGGAAAAGTAGCCCTAGTAGTCTTTATAGGGGTTTCTATATTATTAAGAAATAAAGTTATAGCTAATATAGTAGGTAACCTTATAGAATTTAAGATATTATTACTTTTCGGTCTGTATAGGGACGTTTATTATTAATATTTTTATAGGTTTAATTAGGATAGCTAGATCTCCTTTTTAAAGGTATTACTAGACTTAATATAAATAGAAGGTTAATATATCGGAGGAATATATATTTAGAGTTAAAGTTAAAGTTAAGGTAGTCTAAAGTTAAAGGTAGCTTCGGACCGAGGAATTAAATTAAATTATATAATACTTATTAAAGTCCTACTATACCTACTTCTATAATATAATGCGTAATGTTATTAATAGTATTATTAACTAGGGTTATAAATTTTATATTTATCTATATTAGCTATAAATCTAGCTTAGACTTTTATTAAAGCTATTAGGAATAGGATAAAATTAGGTATATCCTTTTTATTTTTAAGACCGATCTTATTTATAAATAAAGGGTCCCTAATTAGCTATAATATATAAAAAGCTTTAATAAATACTATGAAGTAAGGTTATTAACTTATAAAAGGATATTATTAAAGCTAAAAAGCTAAGAAAAAAAGGCTCCTTTTAGTATATAAATATATCTTATAGTTATATAACTAATTATATAAAGACTATAGCCTAGACATATTAAATAATACCCCTTTTTAACCTAGGTATAGGTAAAGCCTAAGACCTTGATATAAAGTAATTATAAAAATAAATCTTAAGTTATTTTTAATAAAGATTATTAAAATAGAAAGAAGGTATTTATATTATACCTAATAATTATATTAATAAAGAAAAAGTTAAATATATTAATCTTTAATGAAGACTTAACTATAAAAATAGTTTAAGACCTCTTAAAAAGGCTATATAAATATAAAGCGGTTTTTAATAAAGAAGCTATAAAAGCCTTTTTAATATTAAAGAAAATAAAGTATATTATTAAGCTTATAGAAAGAAAGAAATCTCTATATAGTTTATTATATTTATTAAACTGAATATAATATAAAGTATTATAGAAATATATTATTAATAACTTAATAAATAAGTAAAATTAATAATACAAGAGTAAGGTAGGTATATTAATTTTATTTATTTTTAAATAAATAGTAATCTATACCTTTATAATGATTAAAAAGGCCTGAATAAGGTTATAATTAAAAATAAATACCTCTTACATTTAATTACTAACCTATTAAATAGGCTTATAAATATAAAGTAAAATTCTAAGGTTAATAATAAAACTACTTATTATAGAATTAATATTACAAAGTTAGATTATTAAAAAATAGCCTTTTATATTAAATATAATTACTTTAAGTATATAATTATATTATATTATCTAGATTAGTTAATATATTAATAGTATTCTAGGTATATAGCTAGTAGGCCTTAATTAATATATTAAATATATAAATAATATATTTATCTTTTTAAAGTTAAAAAAGTAATATAATTAGGACTTAAAGAAGGTCTTTTAATAGCTTTTCTTTTTTTATTTACTTTAACTTTTAACTTTACTAAGCCTAGGCTTTTTAAATCTCTTAATAATATTAATAATAAAATAACCTCTTCTAAGGTTAAAATCTTAATATAATTAGAATAATAGAAATTATATATAGTAACTAAACTCTAATTAAATAAATATATATATAACTTATATAGCTATATATATAAAGGCTAGCTTTTTTTATATCCTTAACTTAATCTATACTATAAATATACTAATTAATTAACCTTTATAGCTATAGTTAGTTAATTAACCCCTAGTCCCCTACCCTTTAGTCTATATTATTAACCTTTTTTATAGCTATTACTATAATAAGTATTTAAGTAATAAATATCTACCGTAATATAAACCTTACTTTAATTTATAAGATTATTTTAAAAGCTATTAATAATTATTATAATAAATAGGAATTTAACCTTCTTAAAAATAAGGCTAAAGATCTTTAGCTTAATTTAAAATAAGATTTTAATAGTTATTTTATATTATCTTTTTATAATAAGTAAAATAATTATAGCTTAATTAAATTAATTACCTTTAGCTATAAGCTTTTAATATTTTATAATTTAAGGCTTAATAAAAAGAATTATACCTAAAAGTATATATTAAGTTAAATATATAAGGTAAAAGAGTAACTTAAATACTTAAAAAGCCTAGAAAATAGGCTTATAAAAAGGCTAGTCTTTAAAATTAATAGCTTCTTTATTTAGATATTTAAGTTAGAGTATATAATTTAATATAATAATTTAGAAAGATAGGTTATAAAAATAATTAAGGTCTTTAAGAATAATATATAAAAAGAAGTTATATATAAAGTATTAAAGGGCTAGGGTAGAAAGGTAAAAGATTAAAATATATTAAAGGAATATATATTTTATTAGTTAGAGTTAAAGTTAAAGTTAAGGTAGCCTAAAGTTAAAGGTAGCTTTAGGCTAAGGAATTAATTTAGATTATATAACCTTTAATAAAATCTTACTATATCTAATTTTATAATATAATATATAGTATTATTAGTAATATTATTAACTAGGGAAAATATTATATATAATAACTAAACTCTAATTAAATAAATACTTATATTCTATAGGTATATATATAAAAACTAGTTTCCCCTTTATATCCCTTAAATTAATCTATATTATAAGTATAGTAATTAATTAACCTTTATAGCTATAATTAGTTAATTAACCTTTAGTTCCCTTTTAGTTTATATTACTAACCTTTTTTATAGTTACTATAATAAGTATCTAAATAATGAATACCTACTGTAATATAAATCTTAGCCTAACCTATAATAAGATCTATAAGGTAATTAATAACTATAATAAGGAAAAGTATAAATAATTTATCTATATAGTTAGAGACCTTAAGATTAAAATAGGGTAGGGTTTTTAAGGCTAGTTAATACCTCCCTATAGTAAATAGGATAATAGGTCTAATTATATTAATAAACTTTAATTTATAAAGACTTTTATAAAGGCTTTATATATAAAGATCCTTTAAGTAAATCAGGTTAGACTAATTAGTCTTTAATATTTAGTTAAGGTAATACTTTATATAGGTCTCTTAATATCCTTATATTAATTAGATATTATAATTATCCCCTTACTAATTAAAGCTAGCCTTAGCGATTTATATAAATAATAATATATTTATATTTATATTAATTATTAATAATACTAATTACTATTAGGTAGTTAGCTTAGGTATCCTAAAGTATTTATAAAAGTAAATTACTTACCGATTAGTATTATAAAGATAGCCTTTAGATTTAGGTATAAATAACCCTTTTTTCCTTTATTATTTTTCTTTTTCCTTTTCCTTTTTTAATATTATAATATCTTTTTTATTATTATACCTATTTAATCTCTTATTTTAAATCTTTATACCTTATAACCTTTATTTATATTAATTTATATTACTTTCTCTTTTTTTTATAGCTTATTATTATTATTATATATTATACTTTTAAACTCTTTATATAAAGTCTTATTAACTTAATAATAACTTCTTTAATAATAAATAGCCTATTTTTATTAATATCTTTAAGTAAATCTTTATTTAAAATAATAAAAATATCTTTGTAACCTATATATATACCTAATAATCTTAACTTAATTCTTTACTTATTACTAGGGTTACTAGACTAGTCAGACTTAGTTACTTAAGAATTAAATCTCTTTAATTTAATATTAAATATTATTTAGTATCTATTAAATTATATTATTAAAATAAAACCTAATCTTAAGTCTTATATACTATTTATTATCTTATTTTATATAGCTTATTTCTATTTTACTTAGCTAGTTATAAGATTCTATAAAAAATATAAATTAAATCTTAGGGTATATAAATTCTAGGATTAGTTACTTAGTTACTTAGTTAGACTAAGGTATACCCTTAAATATTAATAAAAATTATAATTAATTATATAAATATATTAAAACTTTATTTTTAATATAAATAGCCGTATTATATTTAAGTATTTATTTTAATATATTTTTATAGTTTATTTCTTAAAAGGGTAATTTTATATTACTTTTTAAAAGTTAGAAAATACTTTATTAGTATATTTATAAACTAGTTAGACTATAGTTAGAAAAAGTAACTAATTAGTAACCTTAGGTAACCTTATTAAATTTAAGATATTATTAATTCTTAGTCTATATAAGGACCTTTATTTAATAGAATATATACCTTTAAAAAGGTAATAATTAGGTTACCCTATAGATAATATAATAAATTTTAATATAATAAAAGGTATTATATATAATACCAGATAATATAATAACCAATCTATTAAAGTTTATAATAATATTATTTAAATAGTTAATTACCTAAATAATAGTAATTAATATCTTTAATAAACCTTATTTAAGATAAATAGCTAGCTTTAATCCGTAATATATAAATTTATAATTTCTCTCTACTCTTAGTAAATTAAATTTTTTATATATTATTAAATTCCTAAATAGATTATAATTATATTATTAACTAGTTACTATAAAAATATATTACTATATAATCTAAGTTATTAATCGCTTTAAAACTAAAGTTATTAATAAGTATATAACCTAGTATTTAATTATTAATACCTTTTTAAATTTAATTAATAATAATAATATTACAATATTAAATAGGGAATTCCTTAAGGAAATACTGCTTTTTAAAATATATAGTAATTAGTTTTTACTAATAGATAAGCTATAATTACTATAATAAATATATCTTACTATCTTTAGCTATTTATTATTATAGCTATTAATCTTTAATAATCTAGATAATAATTCTAATAAGGGATTTTATAATAGATTTTAATAGGTTATATTATAGAAGTTATTAAACCGGCTTAATTAAAGAGAGCTATTAATACGGTAATAGCAGGCCTTTATAGATAGTATAATGCCTATTAATAGTTATAATTAGTATTTAATATAGTTTATAAAGTTAAAATATGCCATAGCGTTTATTAAGTTTAAGGCGTTAATATTAAACTAAGGGGTAATAAGAATAGAAGGTTTTAGCGGGAGTGGGGAAACCTAGGACGAAAAGCTAGATTATTAGTTATACTTAACTTAATTTAATCTTCTGTTAATTATATAATAAAGTAATAAATAATTAACTTATTAGATATAATAATATAGTATAGTAATATAGTAGTTTAATATAGTAGATAAGGACCTTTATTATTAATAGTTTTATAGGTTTAATTAAAATAGCTAGTCCCTTTTTTAAAGGTATTATAATACTTAATATAAATAAATATATTATAGCTTACTATTATATAGTAATTATTATAGCTCTTTATATTTACTAAGGTTATTAGTAATTACTTTAAGTAATACCTTTTAGCTATATCGAAATTCCTTTTTATATACCCTAGCTATATCGTTATACTTAACTGGCTAAAGGTCTTTATAGAAGACAGGTATAAAGGTAGGTATATTAATTAATATATCGGCTATAATTAAAGTTAGCTTTATTAATCTAATTATAATAATTAGGTTAACTTAGAGGTAAGTTAGAGGGGTCTTAATAGGTTATTTAGTAATTATAATTTATATTTCCCTAGTTAATAATATTATTAATAATATTATATATTATATGATAGAAGTAAGTATAATAGGATTATAATAAGGGTTACGTAATCTAATTTAATTCCTTAGCCTAAAGGCTACCTTAACTTTAACTTTAACTCTAAATATATATTCCTCGATATATTAACCTTCTACCTTTCTACTTCTAGCCCCTTAGTGCCTTATATATAACTTCTCTTTATTTCTTATTCTTAAAGATCTTAATTACTTATCGACTTACTTCTCTAAGCTATTATATTAATTTCTATACTTTAACTTAAATACCTTAATAAAGGAGGTATTAATCTTTAAGCCAGCCCTTTTATAAGCTAAATTTTAAGCTTTTTAGGCTTTTAAGCTATATTTCTATATATTATATATTTAGTTTCTTTCTTTATATAAAAAAGATTATTAAAAACTTATAATTAAAGGTAATTAATATAATTAAGTAAAGATTATCCTATTTACTATAAAGAAATAATAAAAAGCCTTTTATATTATATTTTATATTAATTTTAAGGTTTTTAGCCTTTTACTTAACTCCTTTATATTTTATTTTATAATAGTTTTTTAATACTTTATTAATCTTTTTATATTTTAAATTAAGGTTTATATTTACCGGTAGGTTTTTAATATTTTAATAATAATATTTATTATAATAATATAAAAAAGGTTAGTAATATAGACTAAAGGATAGGGAACTAAAGGTTAATTAAATAACTATAGCTATAAGGGTCGATTAACTAGCTTATAGTATAGATAGGTTAAGGGATATAGGGGGAGAAGCTAGCTTTTATATATATAGTAATATAAGTTATATATATATTTATTTAATTAAAGTTTAGTTACTGTATATAATATTAATATCCTAATTATATTAAGTTTTTAACCTTAGAAAAGGTTATTTTTATTATTAATATTATAAAGAGATTTAAAAAGCCTAGGCTTAATAAACGTTAAAGGTTAAAATAAAATAAAATAAAAAAAAAAATAAT
The DNA here is from genome assembly GCA_954870535.1 of Fusarium sp. VM40. Taxonomy (NCBI): domain Eukaryota; kingdom Fungi; phylum Ascomycota; class Sordariomycetes; order Hypocreales; family Nectriaceae; genus Fusarium; species Fusarium sp. VM40. The sequence goes on from CATPAH010000017.1 coordinate 4,280,402, forward strand.
TTTATCCTAAATAGGTTAATCTAAAGTATAAGTATATTAATTACGTAAAATTATAAGTCTTTAATAATGTTTTTTATATAAAGAAAGAAATAAAGTATATAATTAATATAGTAAATATAACTTATTAAAGTTTAAAATATTGCTTATTACTTTTAACGCTTATAAGAGGTTATCTGTTATTATTAATATTATTAATAGATTTAGATAGCTTAAGGTATTGATAAAGTTAAAGGTTAAAGTAAAAAGGAAGATATAATTAAGCTTTATAGAAGGGAAGTAAATTAATATAATTAAAAAATACTTTAATTAATAAGTAATAAATAGAAGTTATATCCTAAGGCCTAAAATAAGCTATAAGGAAATTATTTAAAGGTAAGATTAAGTAATAATATATTATTAAGGTAAGTATATAGTCTATAGAATTAAAAGGTTAAGGTTATATTTAGCTATTTTTAATTATAAGGTCTAAGTAGAGGTTTTAGAATTATATTACCTAACCTTTATTATTATCCTATTATAGTTACTTTATATATAATAAGGTATATTTTATTAATAAAAATATTATTTTTTAGGGATTTCTATAAATTATAGATTAATATATAACCTATATAAGCCCTATAATTAGGCCTTTAATAAGTAAAAAAGACTACTTTTTTTAATTATATTAAATAAAACTATTATAAATTTAATAAAAAGTAAGTATAGGAAAAAATAATTAATTGCCTTTACCTTTATAATAATAAATTTAATTAAAGACTTTAATTAAAGACTATAAAAGAATTATTAAAGTTAAAGTTATAAAAAGAAAATATATATATATAAGATAGAGTTTTTTACTAAAGGTATTATAAAAAGTCCTTATAATTTAAAGAAAGAAATTACTATAATTAATTAATTATAATTATATAACTTAATAACCCCTCCCTATATTAAGTATATAAGATAAGAAAGGTAATTAATAGTAATTTAACTAAATAAGAATTTAAAATAAAATATTAAATAATAATTAAAAAGTATAAAGGTTATTTATATATTAAAGAAATCTACTATATTAAACTGCTATATTACTATATTATATTATTATATTTAATAAGTTAATTATTTATAACTTTATTTTATAATTAATAGAAGATTAGATTAAGTTAAATATAATTAATAATCTAGCTTTTTATCCTAGGTTTCCCTACTCTTATTAAACCTTTTATTCTTATTACCCCTTAGTTTAATATTAATACCTTAAACTTAATAAATACCATGGCATATTTTAACTCTATAAACTTTATTAAATACTAATTATAACTATTAATAGGTGTTATATTATCTATAAAGGCCTACTATTACTATATTAATAGCTTTTTTTAATTAAGCCGGTTTAATAGCTTTTATAATTTAACCTATTAAGAATCTATTATAAAGTCCCTTATTAGAATTATTATTTAAATTATTAAGGATTAATAACTATAGTAATAAATAGCTAAAAGATAATAAGATATACTTATTATAGTAATTATAACTTATTAATTAATAAAAGCTAATTACTATATATTTTAAAAAGTAATATTTCCTTAAGGAATTTCCTATTTAATATTATAATATTATTATTATTAATTAAACTTAAAAAGGTATTAATAATTAGATATTAGGTTATATATTTATTAATACCTTTAATTTTAAAGTAGTTACTAACTTAGATTATATAGTAATATATTTTTATAATAGCTAGTTAATATTATAATTATAATCTATTTAGGAATTTAATAATATATATAGAATTTAATAATATATATAGAATTTAATAATATATAAAGAATTTAATTTACTAAGAGGTAGAGGGAAACTAGTAAATTTATATATTATAAATTAAAGCTAGCTATTTATCTTAAATAAGGTTTATTAAAGATATTAATTATTATTATTTAGGTAATTATGCTATTTAAATAATATTATTATAAACTTATAATAAATTAGTTATTATATTATCTGGTATTTATATATAATACCTTTTATGTATATTAAAATTTATTATATTATCTATAGGGTAACTTAATTATTACCTTATTAAAGGTATATAGCTTTATTAAATAATAGGTTAGTATATAGGCTTTAATTTAATTAATAATAATATAATTTTAAGTAGAGGTATATTATAAATAAAGGAAATCCTATAATTAGTTACTATTTATAATTATAGTCTAGTAATACCTTTAAATAAATATTCTACTAACCTAATTTAAACCTTTAAAAATTTTAATAGAATAAAGATTTCTATATAGACCGAAATAGTAATAATATTTTAAATTTAATATTAAATATATACGGCTATCTATATTAATTATAAAACTATTTCTTAATATTTATAATAACTTCTATTAGAATTACTAGGGTTACTTTTCTTTCTTTATACGTTTACTTTAATTAACCTACCTAAGATAAGTAACTAGATCTAAAATTTATATACCCCTAAGATTTAATTTTATAATTTTTTATAAGAATCTTATAACTAGCTAAGTAAAATAGAAATAAGCTATATAAAATAAGATAATAAATAGTATATAAGACTTAAGATTAGGTTTTATTTTAATAATATAATTTAATAGATACTAAATAATATTTAATATTAAATTAAAGAGATTTAATTCTTAAGTAACTAAGTCTGACTAGTCTAGTAACCCTAGTAATAAGTAAAGAATTAAGTTAAGATTATTAGGTATATATATAGGTTACAAAGATATTTTTATTATTTTAAATAAAGATTTACTTAAAGTTATTAATAAAAATAGGCTATTTATTATTAAAGAAGTTATTATTAAGTTAATAAGACTTTATATAAAAGAGTTTAAAAGTATAATATATAATAATAATAATAAGCTATAAAAAAAAGAGAAAGTAATATAAATTAATATAAATAAAGGTTATAAGGTATAAAGATTTAAAATAAGAGATTAAATAGGTATAATAATAAAAAAGATATTATAATATTAAAAAAGGAAAAGGAAAAAGAAAAATAATAAAGGAAAAAAGGGTTATTTATACCTAAATCTAAAGGCTATCTTTATAATACTAATCGGTAAGTAATTTACTTTTATAAATACTTTAGGATACCTAAGCTAACTACCTAAATAGTAATTAGTATTATTAATAATTAATATAAATATATAAATATATTATTATTTATATAAATCGCTAAGGCTAGCTTTAATTAGTAAGGGGATAATTATAATATCTAATTAATATAAGGATATTAAGAGACCTATATAAAGTATTACCTTAACTAAATATTAAAGACTAATTAGTCTAACCTGATTTACTTAAAGGATCTTTATATATAAAGCCTTTATAAAAGTCTTTATAAATTAAAGTTTATTAATATAATTAGACCTATTATCCTATTTACTATAGGGAGGTATTAACTAGCCTTAAAAACCCTACCCTTTATTTTAATCTTAAGGTCTCTAACTATATAGATAAATTATTTATACTTTTCCTTATTTATATAGTTATTAATTACCTTATAGATCTTATTATAGGTTAGGCTAAGATTTATATTACAGTAGGTATTCATTATTTAGATACTTATTATAGTAACTATAAAAAAGGTTAGTAATATAAACTAAAAGGAAACTAAAGGTTAATTAACTAATTATAGCTATAAAGGTTAATTAATTACTATACTTATAATATAGATTAATTTTTAAGGGATATAAAGGGGAAACTAGTTTTTATATATATACCTATAGAATATAAGTATTTATTTAATTAGAGTTTAGTTATTATATATAATATTTTCCCTAGTTAATAATATTACTAATAATACTATATATTATATTATAAAATTAGATATAGTAAGATTTTATTAAAGGTTATATAATCTAAATTAACTCCTTAGCCTAAAGCTACCTTTAACTTTAGGCTACCTTAACTTTAACTTTAACTCTAACTAATAAAATATATATTCCTTTAATATATTTTAATCTTTTACCTTTCTACCCTAGCCCTTTAATACTTTATATATAACTTCTTTTTTTATATATTATTCTTAAAGACCTTAATTATTTTTATAACCTATATTTCTAAATTATTATATTAAATTATATACTCTAACTTAAATATCTAAATAAAAGAAGCTATTAATTTTAAAGACTAGGGGGTTTATAAGCCTATTTTCTAGGCTTTTTAAGTATTTAAGTTACTCGTTTACCTTATATATTTAACTTAATATATACTTTTAGGTATAATTCTTTTTATTAAGCCTTAAATTATAAAATATTAAAAGCTTATAGCTAAAGGTAATTAATTTAATTAAGCTATAATTATTTTACTTATTATAAAAAGATAATATAAAATAACTATTAAAATCTTATTTTAAATTAAGCTAAAGATCTTTAGCCTTATTTTTAAGAAGGTTAAATTCCTATTTATTATAATAATTATTAATAGCTTTTAAAATAATCTTATAAATTAAAGTAAGGTTTATATTACGGTAGATATTTATTACTTAAATACTTATTATAGTAATAGCTATAAAAAAGGTTAATAATATAGACTAAAGGGTAGGGGACTAGGGGTTAATTAACTAACTATAGCTATAAAGGTTAATTAATTAGTATATTTATAGTATAGATTAAGTTAAGGATATAAAAAAAGCTATCCTTTATATATATAGCTATATAAGTTATATATATATTTATTTAATTAGAGTTTAGTTACTATATATAATTTCTATTATTCTAATTATATTAAGATTTTAACCTTAGAAGAGGTTATTTTATTATTAATATTATTAAGAGATTTAAAAAGCCTAGGCTTAGTAAAGTTAAAAGTTAAAGTAAATAAAAAAAGAAAAGCTATTAAAAGACCTTCTTTAAGTCCTAATTATATTACTTTTTTAACTTTAAAAAGATAAATATATTATTTATATATTTAATATATTAATTAAGGCCTACTAGCTATATACCTAGAATACTATTAATATCATTAACTAATCTAGATAATATAATATAATTATATACTTAAAGTAATTATATTTAATATAAAAGGCTATTTTTTAATAATCTAACTTTGTAATATTAATTCTATAATAAGTAGTTTTATTATTAACCTTAGAATTTTACTTTATATTTATAAGCCTATTTAATAGGTTAGTAATTAAATGTAAGAGGTATTTATTTTTAATTATAACCTTATTCAGGCCTTTTTAATCATTATAAAGGTATAGATTACTATTTATTTAAAAATAAATAAAATTAATATACCTACCTTACTCTTGTATTATTAATTTTACTTATTTATTAAGTTATTAATAATATATTTCTATAATACTTTATATTATATTCAGTTTAATAAATATAATAAACTATATAGAGATTTCTTTCTTTCTATAAGCTTAATAATATACTTTATTTTCTTTAATATTAAAAAGGCTTTTATAGCTTCTTTATTAAAAACCGCTTTATATTTATATAGCCTTTTTAAGAGGTCTTAAACTATTTTTATAGTTAAGTCTTCATTAAAGATTAATATATTTAACTTTTTCTTTATTAATATAATTATTAGGTATAATATAAATACCTTCTTTCTATTTTAATAATCTTTATTAAAAATAACTTAAGATTTATTTTTATAATTACTTTATATCAAGGTCTTAGGCTTTACCTATACCTAGGTTAAAAAGGGGTATTATTTAATATGTCTAGGCTATAGTCTTTATATAATTAGTTATATAACTATAAGATATATTTATATACTAAAAGGAGCCTTTTTTTCTTAGCTTTTTAGCTTTAATAATATCCTTTTATAAGTTAATAACCTTACTTCATAGTATTTATTAAAGCTTTTTATATATTATAGCTAATTAGGGACCCTTTATTTATAAATAAGATCGGTCTTAAAAATAAAAAGGATATACCTAATTTTATCCTATTCCTAATAGCTTTAATAAAAGTCTAAGCTAGATTTATAGCTAATATAGATAAATATAAAATTTATAACCCTAGTTAATAAATACTATTAATAACATTACGCATTATATTATAGAAGTAGGTATAGTAGGACTTTAATAAGTATTATATAATTTAATTTAATTCCTCGGTCCGAAGCTACCTTTAACTTTAGACTACCTTAACTTTAACTTTAACTCTAAATATATATTCCTCCGATATATTAACCTTCTATTTATATTAAGTCTAGTAATACCTTTAAAAAGGAGATCTAGCTATCCTAATTAAACCTATAAAAATATTAATAATAAACGTCCCTATACAGACCGAAAAGTAATAATATCTTAAATTCTATAAGGTTACCTACTATATTAGCTATAACTTTATTTCTTAATAATATAGAAACCCCTATAAAGACTACTAGGGCTACTTTTCCCTCTTTATACTTTACTTTAATTAACCTACCTAAGATAAAATAAAAATCATAATAAGTAATTACTAAGTATTTATAACTTACCTATAAATTAACTTAACCGCTTTATTTATAACTAGATTAATAAAGCTAACCTTAATTATAACTAAAATATTAATTAATACCCTAACCTTTATACCTTTATATAAAGACCTTTAGCCAGTTAATAATAATAATATAGTTAAGGCTTATAAAAAGGAATTTTAATATAGTTAAGAGGTACTTATTAAAGTAATAAATAAATGATAATCCTAGGGTTTATAATAAGCTATAAAACTTACTTAATAAGATTAAATAGTAATATATTATTAAGGTAGGTATAAAGCCTATAAATTAAGAGGCTAAGGTTATATTTACTATCTTTAGTTATAAGGTTCTTTAATTATATAATCTATTTACTATTAATAATAATTATCTATATAAAAAGGTATAGTTTATAATAAAGATATTATTTTTTAATTATTTTAAAAGGAAGCTTAAATTACGTAATATAGCTAGGCCTTTAATAATAAAAGAGACTGCCTTTTTTAATATATTAAATAAAAATAATATAAATCTAATAAAAGGCAGGTATAAGGAATAGTTAATAGACTTAGTTATAATAGCGAATTCGGTTAGGGACTTTAACTAATATAAAGAGATATAAAAGGAAAATTCGTATATACTGTAAGATAGAGTTTTTTACCGAAGGTTAAAAAGTCCCGAAAGGATAAAATAGAGTCACTTTAGTCTAAGGGAAGAAGCTACCGTAATCAATTAACCGAGATTACGTAACCTAACAGACCCTCCCTACAGTAAGCAGATAAGATAAGAAAGGCAACTAACAGTAATTCAACAGTAATACAACCGAGATTAACCTTCTATAACTGACTGCAGCGGCAAGGGTCGATTGACTAGCTTGTGGTGTAGATCAGGTTAAGGGGTGTGGGGGGGGGAAGCCAGCTTTTATATATATAGCTATGTAAGTTATAGTATAAATGTTTATTTAATTAGAGTTTAGTTACTATATATAATATTTATTATCTTAATTATTTAGTTTTAACCTTAAAAGAGATTACTTTTATTATTAATATTATTAAGAGTTTTAAAAAGACTAGGCTTAATAAAGTTAAAGGTTAAATTAAAAATAAAATATAAAAAAGATTTATAATTAATAGGTATTATATTAATAATATTAAGGCCTAGTTCTTTAATATTTATATAAGCCTAGTAAGTACCTTTTAGGTAGTATTTTTAGTTTATATTTTAAGTATATTTATAATAGATATATATAGAGATTAACCGGAAAGCTTATATATATATATTAAGCTATTCCTTAGGGGTACCTATAACAAATAGTAAGCTAGGTTAAATTTAATATAAATATAATAATAATAAAAAGAGCCTATCTTTATATATCTAATTAAATAGAAAAACCTACTATTTAAGGTAATAATTAGTTAATAGCCTAGTTACCTAACGATTCTATTTCTAACTATAAGTCTTAATATAAATATTAAAGGCTAACTTAATTATAAAAAGTAGTTAATTAATTTTAATAACTTTATTAAGTTATTAAGGGGTTTTAATAATATATTCTTAGCCTAGCCTTTTATTAAATACCTAATTAATAATAATTACTTACTTTAAAGGTTACTTAATAATTTAATAATATAAATTAATATTATATATATATTAAAAGTATATTACTATTACTATTTTTATTTTAATTAGATTAGATATTTTAAATAAAATTACCTTAAGCTTTAAGGTAATTTAATTATTAATCTAGTTAATATAGTCTCTATACCGTAAGTAAAGGAGGATTTTAATTAGGGAGATTAATAAGAAATAATATATTAAGGTAAAATAGTAAAAAGGTATAAACCTAGATTAAAACTATAGGTAATTACCTAATTAATTAAGTAATTAATAAAATAAAATTATTTATATTAAGCCTAGTTTAGGTCTATAATAAGATCTAGCCTAGTATACCTACCTAATAATTTCTAATTAATAATAGTTAAAATAAGCTTTTTTTATAAAGTATTAACTTAGGAAAGGAATATTATATTAATAATATATATTATATCCTTTTTTAATAGTTAATTAGAATTACCCTTTTAGGTATTAAACCTATTAATATCTCTTTCGGCCTGGCTATATAACTATTTTAAGCTATATATATATATTAAAAATACTTTATAGAAAGTAAGGCTATTTCTATACCTAAATTAAATATAATTAAACCCTTAAGTAATATTTAGGTCCTTTAGATTAAATGGACTTAAAGAATTAACTATAAGCTAATTAGTCTAGTTAGTCTTAATATAAATATATACTTTAATATAACCTTAGGAACTAACTAAAAATAATAAAGTTAGTTATATAACCAGTTTATAATATTATATAGCTAGATTATTATATTAATTAATTTCCCTATAAAAGGTAAAAAGGTATATTAAGGTATTAAGCTTTACCTATACCTAGGCTAGAAAGGGATATTATATAATATATTTTAGTTATAGTCTTTATATAATTAGTTATATAACTATAGGATATATTTATATACTAAAAGGAGCCTTTTTTCCTTAGCTTTTTAACTTTAATACTATCCTTTTATAAGTAAATAACCTTACTTTATAATACTTTATAAAAAAAGCTATTTTAAATAATATTAATAATAATCCCTTTTAAGCCTATTAATAATCTTAAGAAAATAATATTAAGTTTTTTTATATTCTTTTTTCTTTTTTTTAACATTTAATTTTATTAAGGCTAGGCTTTTTAAATCTTTTAATAATATTAATAATAAAAGTAATTTCTTTTAAGGTTAAAACTTAATAATTAAGATATTAAATCCTATATATATTAACTAAACTTTAATTAAGTAAATATATATATAATTTATATAGCTATATATATAATAATTAGCTTCCTTTTTATACCCCTTAACCTAATTTATATCATAAGCTAATTAATTAACCTTTATAGCTATTTAATAAAGATTAAAATTAAGAAATAAAGCTTAAACTAAGTAATATATAATTAGTTAATTAACCCTTAATCTTCTTTTTATTTATATTACTAACCTCTTTTATAGTTATTATAATAAGTATATAAATAGTAAATATTTATTATAATATAAAGCTTACTTTAATCTATAAAAATATTAAAAAAGTAATTAATAATTACTATAATAAATAGGTATTTAACTTACTTAAAGATAAGATTAGAAATCTTTAATTAAATTTAAAGTAAGATTTTAACAATTACTTTATAGTACCTTTTTATAATAAGTAAGATAATTATAATTTAATTAACCCTATTAATAATATTATTAATAATATTATATATTATATTATAGAAATAAGTATAGTAAGATTTTAATAAGGGTTATATAATTTAATTTAATTCCTCGGCCTAAAGCTACCTTTAACTTTAGGCTACCTTAACTTTAACTTTAACTTTATAGCCCCTTAATGCCTTATATATAACTTTTATTAGTATCCTTAATAGTTATATACTTTTAGTCTTAGGCTAAGACTAGAATAGTCTTTTTATTTTATATCTTTACTGGCCTTAATTATCTATTTAACTTACTTTTTTAAGTAATTATATTAAACTATATAATTAAGCTTTAATTTAAATACTTTAATAAAAAAGGTTTTAATTTTAAAAACTAACCTTTTTAAAAGCCTTTTTTCTAACCTTTTTAGGTTTTTAAGTTAATTCTTTATATACCTTAAACTTAATATATATATTTAATAAGATTTTTAACTTAACTATATATAAAAAAGTATTAAAAATTTATAATTAAAGGTAATTAATATATTTAAATTATAATTATTTTATTTACTATAAAAAGGTATTAATTAATTTTAAAAATCCTACTTTATTTTAATCTTAAGGTCTTTAACTATATAAATAAATTATTTATATTTTTCCTTACTATAGTTATTAATTACCTTATAGATCTTATTATAGGTTAGGCTTAAATTTATATTATAATATATATTTATTATATAAATAGTAATACTTATTATAATAACTATAAAAAAGGTTAGTAATATAAACTAAAGGGAGACTAAAAGTTAATTAACTAACTATATATAACTTAATTTAAGTTTTATTTTTTAATTATAACCTTTATTAAATAGCTATAAGGGTTAATGAACTAGCTTATAGTATAGATTAGTTTTAAAGGTATAAAAAGGAAGCTGGTTTTTATATATATATTTATATAAATTATATAAATATTTATTTAATTAAAGTTTAATTATTATATATAATATTTATTATCTTAATTATTAAGTTTTAACCTTAAAAGAGGTTATTTTTATTATTAATATTATTAAGAGTTTTAAAAAGCCTAGACTTAATAAAATTAAATATTAAAATAAAAAGAAAAAAGAATTAATTAAATTAATTACCTTTAATTATAAACTTTTAATACTTTATAATTTAAGGCTTAATAAAAGAAATTATAATTAAATATCTATATTAACTTAAATATAAAAAGTAAAAAGATTAACTTAAATACTTAAAAAGCCTAGAAAATAGACTTATAAAAAGGCTAGCCTTAAGATTAATAGCTTTTTTATTAAGGTATTTAAGTTAAAACCTTATAATATAGCTTAATATAATAACTTAAAAAAATAGGTTATAAAGATAATTAAAGTCTTTAAGAATAATCTATAAAGAGAAATTATATATAAGGTATTAAAAGGGGTAGATATAAAAGTAAAAGGTTAAAATATATTACTTAGAGGAATATATATTTTATTAGTTAGAGTTAAAGTTAAAGTTAAGGCAGCCTAAAATTAAAGGTAGTTTTAAATTACGAAATTAAATTAGATTATATAACCCTTATTAAATTCCTACTTTACTTACCTTTATAGTATAATATATATTTATTTATATTAAGTATAGTATTACCTTTAAAAAAAAGATCTAACTATCCTAATTAAATCTATAAAAGTATTAATAATAAAGGTCTTTATATAGATTAAAAAGTAATAATATCTTAAATTTAATAAAGTTACTTATTATATTAATTATAACTTTATTTCTTAATAATATAAAAACGCCTATTAAAATTACTTTTCCCTTTCTATATTTTACTTTAAATAACCTACCTAAGCTTATAAAATAAAGATTATAACTAGGTAATTACTAAGTAATTTATTAAGTCTATAAGTTAATTAGACTATTTTATAATTAAATTAATAAAGTTAACCTTAATTATAGTTAAGATATTAATTAATACTTTAACTTTTATATCTTTTTATAATAACCTTTAGCTAGTTAATAATAATATTATAATTAAGGTATATAAAAAGGAATTTTAATATAATTAAAAGGTATTTATTAAAATAATAAATAATAATCCTAAGGCCTATAATAAACTATAAAACTTTCTTAATAAGATTAAATAGTAATATATTATTAAGGTAGGTATAAAGCCTATAAATTAAAAGGTTAAGGTTATACTTATTATCTTTAGTTACAAGGTCCTTTAATTATATACTTTATTTATTATTAATAGTAATTATTTATATAAAAAGGTATAGATTAAAATAAAGATATTACTTTTTAATCATTTTAAAAAGAAGTTTAAATTATATAATATAATTAAGCCTTTAATAATAAAAAAGACTACTTTCTTTAATATATTAAATAAGAATAATATAAATTTAATAAAAGGTAGGTATAAAAAATAATTAATAGACTTAATTATAATAATAAATTTAGTTAGGGACTTTAATTTAAGATTATAAAAAGACTATTAAAGTTAGAGTTATAAGAAGGAAATTTATATATATAAGATAGAGCTTTTTACCGAAGGTTAAAAAGTCTTTCGGTTTAAAAAAAGAAACTACTATAATTAATTAACTAAGATTATATAACCTAATAGACCTTCCCTATAATAACTAGACAAGATAAGTAAGGTAATTAATAGTAATTTAATAGTAATATAATTAAAATAACATATACTATTATTAATAATATTATTAATTAGGGCTAATTATATTATATAATTTAAGGTTTTTTTTTAAAATAATTAAAAAATATTATTTCTTTTTAAGCTATATATTCTTATAGTTATAATTATTATTATAAATAAAAAGGCCAGGTACTTAAAATTTTATATAGTTAGAAATATTAAGTATAATCTTAGCTTTTTAATTTATAGGCTTTATACCTATCTTAATTATATATTATTAATTAATATTATTAAATAGGCCTTTTAACTTTTTATAAATATTAAAATTCTTAATTATTACTTTAAGAAATATCTTTTAATTATATTAAAATTCCCCTTTATATACCCTTATTATATTACTATTATTAACTAGTTATAGGCCTTTATTAAAAGGTATAAAGGTAGGTATATTAATTAATATATTAATTATAATTAAAATTAGCTTTATTAATCTAATTTAACTAGGTTAACTTATAGACTTAATAAATTACTTAATAATTATAATCCTTATTTTATCTTAGGTAGGCTAATTAAAGTTAAGTATAAAAAAAGAAAAGTAACCTTAGTAAGAGTTTTTATATTATTAAGAAATAAAATTATAATTAATATAATAGATAACCTTATTAAATTTAAAATATTATTACTTTTTAGTCTATATAGAGATCTTTATTATTAATATTTTTATAGGTTAAATTAGGATAGTTAGATATCTTTTTTAAAGATATTACTAGACTTAATATAAATATAATCCTTTAATTACCTAGCCTCTTTATTTATAATAATAATTATAATAATAAGAATATATAACTTAAAAAAAAGATATTACCTTTTAATTATTTTAAAAGGAAGCTTAAGTTATTAAGCCTAATTAATATATTAATAATAATAAAAACTACCTTTTTTAATATATTAAATAATAATAATATAAATTTTATAAAAAGTAGGTATTATAAATAATTAATAGACTTAATATTATTAATATATTTAATTAGGTATTTTAAATAATAAACTATACCGAATTTTAATTAAAATAGCTAAGGAATTATAAAAAGACTATTAAAGTTAAAGTTATAGAAAGAAAACTTATATATATAAAATAGAGTTTTTTACTAAAGGTTAAAAAGTCCTTTAGTCTAAGAGAAGAAATTACTAGAATTAATTCACTAAAATTATATAACTTAATAGACCTTCCCTATAGTAACTAGATAAGATATATAAAGTAACTAATAGTAGTTTAGCAGTAATACAACCGAGGTACCTATATACTATAGTGCTATTATTAATATATAGGTATGGGGTTAAGGGGTGTATATAGTAGTGGTGAAATACATTACTGGAAACCACTGTTTTGACTTAGCGGGTTTAGTAAGAGGTACTTCAAGATTGAATTTTCTGTCCCCTAAAGGATAACGTGCTGGTACCTATGCCCCACCTTATCCTAACAAGTACATCAAGTTCGCAGTCTATCACCTCCGGGGAAGCGGATGGGAGTGGAGTGACAATTTTATAACGTGGTTGGGATTTCCAGGTGGTCCTTTTCTTATCCTGTAACTATATCTCCCTTATTGTCACCTTTGTCCTTGTCGCTCCTCACTGGCCTGTCCGAACACTCATACCATAATATCTGCCCACTTACGCAGCACTTTATAGCAGCTTGAGAAGCGACGTCAGACCGCTTAAAGGCAACCCGCGTGTCAAAATGAAGCGCAGTCATTACGCTTGCGACCAGTGCCGGAGGTCGAAGCGAGCTTGCGATGCACCACCTCTCCTTGGTCCCGGAGCTTCGAGACGCCGCCCCATAACAACCGGCGAACCGCTTGGTAAGTCTAAAGGTGTACTTGAGCCGGTCCCCTAATCTTACTAGGTCAGTAGCTAACAACTACTGGAGGGCCAGCGTCTGAGAGGGACCACGAGGCCTGTTCTTATTGTACCAAGACAAAGAAAACATGCACCATGAATTGGGCTTGGGCACAATTGCAGCCTGCCTCCCCATCAAGTAATGCTAACTCCGCGGTATATTCGTATAAGACAGATCGTGATCTCAATACTGCGACCAAGAGGCAAAGACCAGATCCGCTGGCGCCACATTTAACCACGGACTTCATGTCCTCGCCCACGCGTATCCATGGCACAGAACAACCTGTTCAAGATCCAAATCGTCTTAAACAAAAGCCACGATTACCCAGTCTTTATACAGTCACTCATTCCTCAACCGCAACGGTTACTTCGAGCCACTCAGCAGGTCCAGGCCTTGAAATTTCGCAGACACAAAGTAATGCAAGACGTTCAAGCAGCTCGACCAACTTACCTGATCACTACTTATCATCTCATTTACCACCTAACGAGTCGCCAATGTCGATTCAGTCTCAAGTCAACCACTGGTCTACTCTCCAGCAGTCAGTTACCAAAGACTCCCATAGCCAAGGATCTATATCACGATCTACGATTGGCAATACTGATGACGAAGACAAAGCAATCAGAGCAAAGCGTCGTCGTACTTCATCAACATGGAGTGATCGCCGCCAACCCTCTTTATCTTCCTTCTCTGTTGACCAGACTATGATGACCAGATCCAACAACGAGTATATATCTACAAATCTTTTGCAAATCTATCATGACGTACTTGAGCACAATCTTTCTTGCTGGCTTACGGAAGTTACCTGCCCCTATAGGGCACCTGGCTATGTGACAGGTGGTATACATGCTCCAACAGAATGGGGATCATCATGGTCAAATCGCATATACCGTCGTACCATCAACCTTGATCACGCAATCCAGACCGCAAAACTTACAAAGCTTACCCGTGCTGAGGATCAAGCTGCAGCTAAAGCCTTCCAGCTTTCAATAATGGCATTTGCCACTCAATGGGCTCAAGGCAGTCGTCGTCAGCAGCAGCGTTATTCTGGCGATGATAATGGGGTACCAGATGATATACTTAATGATGTCACGGAGGAGTTCGACCGCAACATTCAGCGAAACATCTGGGAGCAAGCTAAAAGGGCTCTTCAAGAAGTTGCCGATGTGGAATCATATCGTGTGGCCACTGCAGAGCTGATATTTGGTTTGACGCAGAAGCCTTGGACTCGTGACGATGAACCTATGAGAACGAAGAGTAACCCCAATACACTGACCAATGCTCAAGCGAGAGTTGATATGACAGCCCTAAATTCTGAGCTAGGGGATATCATTTCACGAGATGGCCTGCCAGTCTTCATAAGAGAGAGCTGCCCGCAAAATGCACGCTCTGAAATTCCGGTTCGACTCTGGGCGACGCGGTGTGACTGGATCTCTTACCCGGCAAAAGAATAACGATTCGCTCTCAATGATGAATCCCGAAGATCGTGGAACTGTTGGGCTCCTGTACTGGCTTGCCGTCATGCTTGATACTGTTTCGTCGTCTATGAGCGAACGTCCAGTTGTGGTAGCCGACGCAGACAGTCAACATGACGACGCAGATGAGGACCTTGACGCAACGACGAACGGACGATGGAATGTCCCACTGTTCATCCAAGATAGCCTGGAACAGCCGCATATGTATCATACGATACACTGGCCTTGCTCATACGAATCCGCTGCTGAGGCTGTTACCAAGTCAGCACCCGTCAAGGTCCTACTCTTCCGACACATTTCATATCTTCAGAACATTTTGAGGAGGGGTGGCCGAGGAGTCAAAGTTGAAGAAACTATCAAAACTACTACCTCGCTGTATCGGTATTGGAACATGACACACGGAGCTTTCTTTAAAGAACTGCTATATGACTACGAAACAGTTCCTGGCCGTCTTCAGAGCTGGTTCGTTTGTATTTCTGGCCATTGGAATCTTGGTGCTCTCAATGCTCGCCGACCTTATCGAATACGTGGACGAGAATGAGCTAGGAGAACCAACAGCATCCCATGGCCGAGTGTCCAGCAAGATGGTTACAAGAATACGGGAATCGAGTGCGCGAGAGTTGTCTGACTTGGCCAAGGTATCGACCCCTGCTCAGAACCTAGGCAGCATGACTGCACCGCAAATGACACATTTTCACCATGCTGTGAACGAGGCAACAATTCTTACAGAGCCCTGGACCATTTTACTCATCAGGGCCTTCGCTAAGGCCGCCATGATACTTATTAATGAAGCTAAAGATCTCCTGGAATATGGTATGACTGCACCGGGAAATACTGGTCATGACTTTCAAGAGAGTATGCGTCGTGCACAGGAATGCGTTAAAGGACTTTGGATATTGGGCAAAAAGTCTGATATGGCAAGGAGGTCGGCAGATACGTTAGTTGCAGCGATGAAGAAGTTGAAAGTTTAGCCAAGTCGGTTGGATTTGAAATTGTACCTAAATGCTCTTAGGAAAACATTCGTCTAAAATGCCATACTCTTTCTCGTCTGGTCCTGGCAAATTGTCTATATTATCAGCATGAAATTTCATATGAAGTCGAGGCAGAGAAGCAGGTACTGGATTGTGGCACATCCGATATTGATATTTCTACAGGGGCGTCATGCCTGTTTTACCAAGAAAACTTGCAGAACACAAGAAAAGGCCAAATCGAGAGCCTTGAATTGCAAGTTGTGCCCGTGGGGGCCATGGGTAAGATTTGTTGTGTTTCTAGCACATGGCTCATCTCAGAGTTCCGACGACCATACTAATTATCAGACGTTATGCAGTATCATTTTCAAACAGATATAGGGTCGAAGATGGTCATATACACGCCGAGATATCTCTAGAGGAAACGTGCCAGATGTAGCTTGGTGCAGAAGATCATACCTTTTGATGATATGCTAATAATTCTCTCGTGCACATCGAGAGTCTATTTCACGAGTCTGGGATGCGAGAAACTATGAAGAAGCTCTGTTGTATGTATCAGAGTCTGTCTCAACTCTGTTCCAAGAAGCAACTTGTTAGGTTGTTTCGTCATTGGAATCCACGATACCGTTGTTTTTGCATCGATGAGCAAACAAATATAGCCTTGAGCATTTGGAGTCCCCAATCCATCGAATCAAGTGGATGTACATGTTATTAAGCGGTTACATCTTCATATGTTCTGCTGGCTTACTGAACATGGCGTAAGAGAGTTACTGAGGGTTCAGGTTGTTGAGAAGTTACCCACCGATCTCGTGCCTCGATCGTGCATCAATCGTTTGACTCAAAGCCCCTGGTCTTCAGAGCAAGACTTCTTAGACGGCTTTGAGAGTGCCATAGATTTCTTAGAGATACATTAGAAGAAATCAAAGACTCAAAGCATCAGTCTAGAAACAGGATCAACAACCAGATACTGAATGAGTCGGCTTCCAGAAGCCTACCTCGACATTCACTCATGGCTATCCGTTGCTCAGAATTTATGAAGGAAGCGGCTACAAATGCTTCCTGAGACCATCTTCTCCCGTAACCAACTGGAAATAGCCAGTATGAAGACGAGCCATACCATTATACGAGGCTTGACCACTGGGCTGTTTGGAGCAGTGCGAAATAGATTTGGGTACGCATATGATCATCACGTATACTTTCCAGCAATGCACCACTCTCCATCCAGTCCTTTCATACCAATGCGGGAAAACATCATACCCCAGTGCCGAACCAAGCGAGGATGTGAAGCAGTCTAAGAAGTTGGCACCTTTATTCTACCTTGACTTTTCACTGAATAAATCAGCTCTCGGAAAACCGCTTACAATCCTTGCGCGTGATGAACATTGGTTGAGCATTGGACCTCGAATCTCTAGAGACCACAACACTAGAAAAATAAGCATTAGATCAAGATAGCAAGCTAACTTGGAAAAATAAAACTTTTGCGCATGATAAATACAAGAAATGTTACCTGCTTGTAGAAGGATAAGGAAACTCGATGTTCTGATTGGGTGAAGGGCTTCTCTCAGTCACCAAAACGATATTGGTGTAGTGAGCATGTAAGAAAAGCAAGGAATAACTGCTATTTTTATACCTAGCCAGTCGTGTCACAAAGCTCGTTCTGTTCTGTCCACCTGACTACATGGTAGCGAGTATGCGAGTGAAACCAGAATGACCAGCTGGGTACAGAATACTTATTGAGGATCAAGGTACAAGTTCCTTGGGTGCATAAAAGGTTATGGAGGGAGAATCAGAAACTGTCTCAGGCAAGGGTTCAGCTGGACAGAATGTCTCAAATTCTCTTTGATTGATCGGCCAAGGCTCCCTCCTCCTCGCAAGACCAAAGTCAAGACCAAGACCAAGACCATATTTGCTTTTTCCATCATCGATCAGTCAACAACACATCCTTGTGGTAAATCTTGCAGGCGTCTCAGATCCTGCACTCGGTGAATCACTACAACTGACACGTCTAGCCTGCTTCGACGACTATCAACAGGGTACGACGCCTGGACGCCCCCTCGGCCGAATGTTTGGTGCCTGGTCACTATTCCAGTGCAGATCTCTTGCCCTCATTCTTCTCCAGTTATGCTCTTTCGATCCTCGCAATAGTGTACCTCGTGAATCCGTATCCACGGCACTGGCTGAGTGACAGGTGAGACACGGGCGACCATCATATTGACAAGTGACAAGTGACAAGTGTCAAGTGTCAAAGGGGGTGGGCAATGGTCCCGACATTCAGGTCGTCAACTGAGACCGCGTGAACTGGAACTGGGTGTGGGACTTTCGCGTCCCGGGTCTCCCTTTTGCCGTCAAGATTAGCCTCATGTTTCCTTATTTTTGCGCAAAGAAGCCTCATAGTCTTCGTCATGGGCAGTTATGGACTTCCAAGCCAAGACAAGTGTCGGTGCTTTTGACTCGGTGACTACGAGAGGAGAGCCAAGAAAAGAA